>HG996491.1:13658125-14877500 GCA_905340225.1 Abrostola tripartita
TGACATACACAAACACCCAGATTCGGGACAATCCAATGTGGATCTCACAAATGTTTGCCCCGTGCGGGAATCGAACCCGCAACCCTTAGCGTAGCAGCCTAATCGCTTAGCCACTACGCCAATCAGGTCGCCGTATTATATGTGTGTTTTATATGTTATATTATGAATGCCTACCCCTTCGATGAATATAAATGTGTTGTATCATATACCATATAGCATGAATTTAGCAGTCGCGCCTTGACATACCATTAAACTTTCTTAATAAAAAATATCAAAGTGTTTGTAGAGCCATCAGAAATAGAACATTTTCATACAAGATCGTATCCAATTCCCGTTTTATTTATCAGCGGTTGATTGCCTTTGCTAAGAGTTCGATGCAATTACTGGAGTCTTAATGCCCGTCAAACTTGCTATAACGAGAAAACTTCACGAATGAGACCAGAACATGTATTTTCTTTTTTTATATAACAGTGTTTGGCCGCTTACGGATTTTTAATGAGTTCTTTTTTCGATTTTCGCGTAATGGCTGTTTCGGAGTTTGAATTTTAGGTTTAATGATGGCTGGACGCTGCGTACTTTTTTGGAGTTTGAGAGCGTGTTAATTGGCTGAATGGAGCTTGAGTGCTGTTTGACCGCTCCTTGGAGGGCGAGGTTGAAGCAGACACGGGAATGATTTAGTGGCGTGACGTTTATCAAGAATTGGGATTGACAGTCTTGACTTTTTAGCTTTGACCTTTTTACATTCTGAGGCATGTTTATAATTTTAGTGGTGTAACTGTATTTATTGGGGGGAGCGGTTATAATACTGATAAAATACTTATCAGATGTAGATACGATCAGTGCAGTCTAAATGGCTTCATGCTACATTGTTTAACATAAAATTAATTTTAATGATCTTCGGCTTTCGTCGCAATAATCAAACTAAGCTCCCCATATTCAAGCTTATAAAATGTCAAACTACCTACCAATAAAGCCAAATGCATTGGAAGTTTATGATACTTATAATATATGGCCACCCATCTTATATTAAACGTCGCTTGGTAGATCACTCTTCAATCAAATCTTAGCAATATGGATTGGAATAAATCACCTCCTACAAACCTCACAAATTTCAACCAGCTCTGCAAAATATACTTCATAAAAATTGCTAAGCACATCCTAAAACCAACCTTATGTCAAAGCAGTAAGGTTTAACACAGCAGCATATTAAGTTTGTCATCGTGAGCAAATACTGCAAACAGCTTTATCACTTCGTGCAAGCAAATATGAACCGTATGTTAATGGCGTACGTGTCGCTGAGGATGCATAAGTAATTTGGTTGTCGAGGCATTTTATGGGAAATACAATATTAAAGCGAATGATATTTCTTCATAAATCGTTGCAAGGTGTCGGGCTTTTGTGGTGTCTTTAAAATATTTTGTGTTTGGTTTAAAATATTGAATGCGACTTTAAGACTTACCATTCACTTGGTAATTTATCGTGGCTATATAAAAACAAATTTGATATCGCCTGATAAACAGTTATGAGCAATAGCTGAGGGCATTTTACGTTTCATAGAGGCAGTATCGATGTTTTAAGAAGAGTCATAAAGTGATCATCCTCTAACATTTTATATAGCTTGTGGTTATAACGCTTTACGTTGTTAAAGCAAAGTATTGAACCCTTCTCATGACCCAAATGTAAATATGATTATGATGGAGTAGCGATAGGGATGCAGGTAGTACAAACTAATGGCGCCCTAACGTGGAACAAATTCAGCACAGCCCGTCCCTTAATTAAATCTAGATTAGGCAATATTATGAGACTGAAAAAATAACATTAAATGTAAAAATCTTCCAGTCGACTGAAAAACCTTTTTTAAACGAGGGCGATTCCCCTGTTTATGTTAGCAAAAAGTAACTACAAAAATAAGCTTTTACTGTAGCTTTGAGGACCAAAACTCTCTTTTAAATGACCCCAGAATTCATGAAACCTAATATGTTTTGACCTTTGCTAAAGTGCCTTTGTATTTGGTAACGCCGCGCCGTCTGGATTTGAACTGTTTGTTTTTTCAATGCTGGTAACATTTACTGCCTTATATTTATATAAAAGATAATTTAAATATTATTTAGTACAAAAAATACAACTGGTGTTTACAAAGCTCTCATTTAAGTTAATTCCAATACAAGTTATTTAAAAAAGACAAAGGTATCTTAAAAACGTCCCTAGTTCACAAATTAACGGTTTTTTTTTCATCAGTATTTTAGGGTAATAAGAAAGATGTGTGCTTTATTTACCAGTACACGGTATTTATTTTGTGAATTAATCTACAATTTCTTGAACATCATCACATGAATAATCTCTCACTAATTAGTTACTCTATGAATTACAGTATTTCGAAAACGTATTGCATCCGATGTCATTAGCGACAGCGCCATTAATTATCCAGTTGAAAGCCTTTAGCATCACGCGTCAACAACTACGACGACTCCCAAACTATGTCCAAACTTCGAGTGTGACAACATGGCGGCAGAAATCAAAGCGCATTACCATTGTCGCCATGACGACTGAAAACAATTGAAAGTTAATTAAACCCAAACTTTCGTGTAACTATGCAAATTTTAGTGGCTGGCACTAAAAGTGTGGTTTAGTGGCATTATGGGGTTAAGATGCGTGCTTGCGGCTGAAATACCCGAATGTTGTAAAATTATGCAGAATTTTGCTGTTGAGGATAAGTTTGCATACATAATGCTGAGTTGACATCGTAACTCATCTTTTAGTTTTGTGAAAATAACTAGGGTTTAACATCGACATTTTTAGGGTTATTGTACTAGTTATCGACTAAAATATAAAAGGGAGAAAGTATAACGAAACAGAACGAACAATCAAGAACAAATACAGCCATTATCATAAAGAGAAGCAAAACCTTTTTAAGTCAATAGTCAGTTATATTCTCCCCTTATGAAGCTTATCAATATCATCATCATCATCATCAGCCGTAAGGCGTCCACTGCTGAACGAAGGCCTCCTCCTTTTAGAAGGGGGTGTTGCCATAATCCCCACGCTTGGCAAGCGGCTTGGGGATCGCAGTGTTGGTGGTCAAGTTACAGAAGACGCTGCTGCCCATCTTCTTGGTTTTCCCTTAGTCGCCTCTTACGACACCCACGGGAGGAAAGGGGGTGGTCAATTCTAGGCCGGATACCACACGGCCAAGAAGCTTATCAATAATGTTCTTGATATTAGATAATGTGAAGTCTTTACCCTGCAGTGACAAAAGTGTTTTGTTATGGGACTGGTGGTATTATTATGAGGAGCTTAAGGCAAAGAAAGAATATAACATAACATAAAGTCACGCCGATTTCCACGAGGGGTAGGCAGAGACCACGGATTTCCATTTGCTACGATAATAAATAAAGGAAGAATATAATATAATAAATACCTGTCACGTCTTTGAGGCCGGTTCCAGCATGTTTTTCGTATTGCGTAAATTTACGAACTTTGATGTATCTTAGCACAAATTTCTCAATGAATGAATACGGTATAATAAAATGACTTTTTAAGACACTGATTAAAGTTAGGTCCGTCAATAAATTTATTGACTATTAACGAAGTTTTCTTTACTATTCAGATTCAAAGGTATTTTTTACATACTCGAAATGTATTTCGTAACAAAAGTAATATTTGCTAGAGAATGCAATATTCAAGAATATAGCCGTATCTGCGTCTATAAATAAGCCACAGGTGGGATTGAAGCAAAGGCACCGCTTAAATCCACTGTTCCCTTCTAAATTACATCTACTGTGGGTGCAGACAGGGTCGGACTTGGGTATACGGGGGTGCAACTGAAAAATACCATTTGTATGAATGACACGTTACTATTTTGTTTGATATTGGGTTAAAGTATTTTTATTTTTGAGTGCAACAATGTTGACCGTTTATAAAAGTAGGTAATCAATAGTTTTTTCTATTTTTCTATTCGGTTTTTTTGAATGCATATAAAATGTTGTAACTTATATTATGGTTTCTTTGTGTGATGAAATGATGGAGTGGTCAATTTTACTTTTATTTAACTTGAAGCTTTTTAAAAATAATTATTACTTAACTTTTACATTACAACTTAATTCTATGTAACTGTATTATCTTTTAAAAAAATTATTTTATACAAATTCATGGCACGCGTTCTCGTAATTTTTCAATTTTCAATACGGAATTTATGGTTTAATTAATATTAAATTGCCTCTGCACGCTTATAGCTATTAATATTAATTGCCCATAAATTGACTTAAGTGAAATAGGTTATTATTTTAAAGGCCTTTAATTTTAACGATGTAAACAAGTATGTGGTGTTAATAATTATTCATTTTAACACTACATACTTTTAGTAAAATTATTTTCATGAATTTTAAGCAAAAGACTTTATAGAGAATTCTCAAAATAAGTTTTGATTAAATGTCACGTATTACAGAATTTCGTCGACATTTTTATACACGGGTGTATACAGTATCCATGTTTTGTATAGTATAAGTTACACATATATGTAAAAAAGAATCTGTTGAAGTTTTTTAATAATGTATTCTTACATTTTGACATTATCCAAGTCTATCCGATCCACAGTTGCGTTGCAGACATCAGACAGTTACGTTTAGACCATCATTGATCAATCTAACATGACAGTAAGAGACATCAGACATCAGACGCCGAAAGTATCTGCCAAAGACCAAATTTTCTACATACCATAAGGATACAAAAAAGTGTCGTTTTATTGTGCTGTACATTGCATTTTATGAAGCCCATTTGCACCAATTTTACGGACCTAGTGCGGCCCTGGTATCGAAACTGATTCAGCTCGGCTCGAGAATTGTCTCCTCTAGTTTTTCTCGGTAACATATTGGGGGAACATAAATCGACGTGTTCTGCTAGATGGTGCACTCCAACTGAACCGGGGGATTTCGTTACGGCTGGTAAGAGGAATATCTACATCATGTGATTGTGACCGCATTTAAATATGTAGTGAGTTCTAAATTTAACTTAATGCTTATTTTGTTTGTGGATAAGTGCTAGCGTCTAGTTATCTAGTTTATTGTGGCGATGTAAGGGGGAGGCCTTTGTTCATCAGTGGATGTCTTCCGGCTGATGACGATGAAGATGAAGTTCTAGCAGCATAAGTTTATGAGAAGATTTATTTGTGTAAGATTGCAGGTTTTAATTCAGGCGAGAACCATGATTGTTTATTGATATCATAATGATAAATTATGTAAAAATACATTCTTTGGTTTCTAGAATTCTAAAGATGGCAGCCCTCAGCCCTATACTTACTTTTGTTACTAGATGCTCATAACTTGTAGATTCTATTTATTTTAATCTTTACTTTATATTAAACTGGCTGTACCAAACAAACTCAATATAATTGCAAGCTCAGGCTATATCAGCGGGGTTACTAAGCCACATTATCCGGGCGGCCCACAAAGACAATTATGCAAACAGCGTGACCCCCGATGCGGTGACAAAGGCATCTACTGCCTCTCCACTATCATGTATTATGGATAGATCTTCTTGGATCTAAGATGTTCTGGGTTATGCATACCTATTAATTTTTAATTTTGGCCGTGTGTTGTGAATTTTTGTACACATAATACCACACTTGATACATTGGCAGATACACTGGCATTTGTCGGCTTATCCCGCAGTCCTATGGCCACGCTAATTTGAAACTTCAAAAGGTTACCATCCGTATCTAGGACTGTAATACACATCTGCCTAATCTTTTAAGATGTATAGGCTGAATGTTATGTAATCTTATAATTTAACACCACGCCTGAAGTCCCCAAAGAGTTGGAATAACCCAAAAACATTTTAAAACCCTTTCTCCCACAACCTGGGAATCGAAGTCAAGACCTCACGCTTCGTCGCCCTTTGCAACCACTAGATCAACGAAGCAGTCCGTATTAAGTTATAAACATAATACTACTATTTCAATGAGTGAATTGAATTTACCTAAATCAGGATTTTACAGTAATAGACAAAATGTATGTATGTAATAATAATAATAATAATAAAATATTTATTTGCTTAAACATAGGTAACATAAATGGTGTTAAATTATAAAATTGAGTATCACTATGTTTCACCTTAATTGGTATACAAATGTTAATATTAAGTATCATAATATTTAAGTACAATTACAGTTTTCTATTTTATAACATTAATTAAATTATTATAGTTCCATTTTCAGGTATCACATTATTATTAAAAAAGTACATAAGTAGTTTATAGCATTCGGAATGCGCATCAAAAATTAGTTTTATCATTTAAAAATTCAGTTATAGAATAGTAGGCCTTTTTTAATAAGAATTCCAACAATTTATTTTTAAATGTTTTAAAGTTATTTATGTTTCTTATATAATTGGGAAGTTTATTAAAGACTGTCGGCGCCATACCCAGAAAGCTTTTTGAGTAAAGTGTAGTTTTATGAGACTTAACGATAATTGTATTTGGATGGCGCTTTGAACGAAGTGTTTCAAAAAGATGGAAATTTTTATGAACAAACGTTACTATTTCAGAAATATATAGACATGGTAGGGTTAGTATTTTTAATTTAATAAAGTAAGGCTGGCAGCTTTCTGTCACCTTAATTTGGCATATAGTACGTAGACATTTCTTCTGAGTCTTAAATATTAATTCTCTATCCGTACAGTTTCCCCAAAAAATTATGCCATAACGTAGTGTGGAGGTCACATACGCATGATATGCAGTTAGAACTGCTTCCTGAGATGCAATTTTACTTAGGTTGTATAGTGCAAACTGGTATTTATTTAATTTTTTTATAATATGGTCAGTGTGATTACTCCATCTCATATTTGCATCTAGCCATATTCCTAAGAATTTTGTGTTGTCTGTGTTTGTTATTGCTGTATTTAGGTATTGTATGTTTAGATTCAAAGGGCCGTTAGTATTCCGTTGTTTAAAGGATATGATGTGGGTTTTCTCTAAATTAATTTTGAGGTTATTGTTATTTAAATAGTTTATTATCTTGCTCAGACTTTGGTTTATTTCTGACTCTAGTAGTTTAATATTTTGACCGGTAAATATTACTGTGCTATCATCAGCAAACAGGGTTATTGGATGGTGTATGACGCGGGGCATGTCGTTGATGTAAACAAGAAATAGAAGGGGTCCAAGAACACTCCCTTGTGGTACACCATAATTTATTTTTTTACTTTTGGATTTATATGTATATTCAGTTTTTGTACGCGGACATAATTTTTTAATACTAGTTATCTGTTGTCTATCGTATAAATATGATTCAATTAAATTTAGTATATTGCCCCTTATTCCATATCTTTCTAGTTTAGATAGAAGTATTTTAAAATCGACATAGTCGAAAGCTTTAGACATGTCTAAAAATAAAGCAAATACTGGTACTCGATTATCCATACTCGTTATTATTTTATCAAGTAGTCCATATATTGCCATATTTATATCCTTGCACTTTCTAAAGCCATATTGTTCTTCTGTTAAAATGTTTTTGTTTTCTAGAAATGCGTACAATTTGTCATATATTACTCTCTCAATAACTTTGGAAAAAATAGGGAGAAGGGCAATGGGTCTATAGTTTTTAGGGTCTTGCTTATTATCTTTTTTAAATATAGGATTAACGACCGATATTTTTAGGACGTCAGGAAATGTTCCATTTTCTATTACTAAATTAATAACGAAACTTAAGACTGGAGAAATTTCTTTGGCAACAAGTTTAATTACATTTGTGCATATTTCGTCGTGTCCTGTGCTACTAGTATTCTTAAGGCTATTAATTATTCTAAATATATCAACGGGACAAGTGGCTGGCATGAATATTGAGTCTGATGTTCTACTAATTAATGGAAATTTTGGGTTTGTATTGCTGCAAATGGGCTGGACTTGGTTGATATAAAAATTATTAAAGATTTCTGCAATTTCAAGGGGATTATCCGTACATTTATTATTATAAGTTATATTTGTAATACTAGCCTTAGGGCAATTTAATTGATTTGTTTTAATGATCTTCCATGTTGCTTTCATTTTATTTTGCGCTTTATTAATGAAGTTACTATTTTGTGATTTTTGTGTAAGGTAGATTATTTTCCTTAATCTTTTGGTATTGTTAACGCCTGGAGCGGACGACAGAACGGCGCGGGGGTGGGGGCCCGATGTGACACCGAGCGACGTGCGAGCGCGGAGCGGGACTCGCCGACAACCACGGTCGAGCACACGTTATTTTTATATAAAGTTCAATAAACCTCATTTTTCCATCGACTGGAGTTCTTCATTCAAACAATAGTCCTTAACATGGTCCTTCGAGCCGGATTATACATACAGAATCAGAAGATCGTTTCAATCGTTCAGTCAACACCTACCTACAACGACGAAAGCTAAAACGCTACGCAAAGTTGCTTTGCAATATTACAAAGGAAGAAGCCCACCCAGGACAAAGAGGTAGCGAGTGGATAAAGGATTGGTTTCGAAGTGTATTAATACCGTTTTCTTGCATTACAGTGTCGTGAATTCTTCATTCTCAGTGATACTTGTAAGTACCTACTACCTACTTTTCTTTCTGTTTTACACGTGGCCGCCAAAATGGGAATAGAATTAGATTTGCGCGATTTAATCAAAAGAAGAGGTAATTTGCGTGGTAGATTCACTCTTTTCGGAAAATACGTTAATTCCCTTGATAAAACCTCATTAGTTGCAGAAAAAATCGTTGAGTTAGAATTACGCATAAATAATATTGAACAGGTTTTTAGTGAATTCCTAGATGTGCAATCGAAGATCGAGGACATAACCGATGACGAGTCGGAGTTGTTGGCTCAGTTACAGATTAGGGAAACTATAGAATCACAATATTATTCGTTAATGTCTATAGCAAAGTGTCTTAGTAAACCTGAAGTTGCGTCGACAAAGGTTTCGTCAAACACAAATAACGTTTTAAAATTACCCACTATTTCTTTACCCTCCTTCGACGGTTCATTTGAGAACTGGTTAGAGTATCGTGATACATTTATTTCCTTAATTCATAATGCAAATGAAATAAATCCTATACAAAAATATCATTACTTACGTTCCTCGTTAAAGGGCAGCGCTTTGCAAGTGATAAAATCGTTAGAATTTTGTACCGACAACTACCAGGTAGCTTGGGATCTGTTGACTAATAGATACGATAATAATAGGTTATTAATTAACAATCACGTTAAATCTTTGTTCTCCTTGCAAACAATAACAAAAGAATCTCCCATTCAGCTGAGAAAGTTAATAGATTCCGTACTTAAAAACTTAAGATCTCTAAAAATAATGGGTGAACCCACAGAACATTGGGACACATTAATTATTTATTTAGTTGTCACCAAATTAGATCCGATGACATGTAAAGAGTGGGAAAATAAAAAGAGTTCTGTTTGTAAGGACTCCAAAGTAACGTTAGACGACTTATTACAGTTTTTAAAGGATCGTTCGGACGTTTTGGATATGGTACAAGCCCAAGGTCACAAACAATCTAGTGAACCATTAAAAAAGCCAACAGTTAGCAGACCTCAATCTACTCATCAAACGAGTTCTTTTATTTCACATAAGCAACCGTCTCGTATAGGTACATCTAGTACGAGACCGTCGCGCGGACCCAATTGTATTATGTGCAACGGCAATCACTCGTTGTACGCGTGCATAAGATTTCTTAATCTACCTGTACAAGATAGGATAAATTTCGTATCTAGTAAAGCAGACATTTTATGCACTAATTGTTTACGTTCGGGTCATTCTATTGACGAATGTCAGTTTGCGTCATGTAAACAATGTTCGCAAAAACATAATAGTCTTATTCATATGGATAATACAAGTTGCAATTCACTTCGTTTTAGTCCTGGCTCCACGCACACTGACGCAAATGTTAACTATGTAGCGGATAGTGCGCGTGTTGATGTCAACTCACCTTCGTCACTCACACACTCTAATCACGCGATGCAAGCCGTGCAGTCTATACCATTAGAACAGGTTTTGCTATCGACCGCACTCGTTGAGATTCGTAATAATAATAATACATACATTGTTGCGCGCGCGCTTCTCGATAGTGGCAGCCAACGATGTTTTATTACAGACTCGTTATGTAAAAGGTTACGTTTAACCATAATACAGTCCACGCTCACTATCACAGGGATAGGTAACAGTGTTCTGCGTTCTGAACAGTCCTGTGACCTAGACATACGTTCTAGAGTTAGTAGTTTTAGTACACGTTTGCATTGTTCAGTTTTACCCAAGATTACTTATAATTTACCAAATACTCCGGTTGATGTTAATTCATTACAAATTCCGCAGAACGTTACACTCGCGGATCCAGGATATCACACTCCATCAGACATCGATATGTTGATTGGAGCTGATGTGTTTTGGAGTTTATTACAAGAAGGTCGAATGCGTTTGCCCAACGGGCCATATCTTCAAAATACACATTTAGGATGGATTATTTCCGGTACATTATATCCTAACAAACAGTTTACACATAAGTACACTAGCAATACAGCTTATTGTGCCTTGTCCAGTTCGCTCGATAACCAGCTAAAACGTTTCTGGGAGCTGGAAGAAATTGATAACGGTAAATCGACTAATAACGTCTTCACGGAGGATGAAAGGTTGTGTGAAGAATTATTTACTTCCACCACCACTCGTGATAATGACGGTAGATTTTTAGTTCGCATACCACTGCGAGAATCAGCTGATTCACTCGGTGATTCTTATGACGTAGCAAAAAATAGGTTTTTGTCTTTAGAGCGAAAGTTAGATCGTTTACCACAATTAAAGAAAATGTATTCTGACTTTTTAAAGGAATATTTAATGTTAGGACATATGTCGCGCATTGATTCGTTTACATCGCCGTATTACTTCTTGCCACATCATTGTGTACAACGCGAGAGTACCACTACTAAACTTCGCGTAGTGTTCGACGCGGGTGCACAAACATCTTCCGGCAAATCGTTGAACGATTTGCAATTTACCGGCCCTCCGCTGTTGAATGACTTAGTAGGTATTCTTTTACGCTTTCGACAATACGCATTTGTCGCTTGCGCGGACGTGGAGAAGATGTTTCGCCAAATACTTCTCCAGTCCGATCAACGACAATTGCAACAAATAGTGTGGCGAGAAAATAAAAAGGACCCGTTAGACTTGTATCAATTAAATACTGTGACGTACGGGACGGCGTCAGCGCCATATCTCGCCATGAGATGTTTGCGACAGTTAGCATTGGAATGCGGTGACCAACAAATTTCATCGATAATATTAAATTCATTTTATTGCGACGACTTGATATATTCTCACAATAATAAGCAGGAGTTATTGTCGCTGTGTAAAAAGGTTAGTAACGTCTTAAAATCGGGTTGCTTTCCGTTGAGAAAATGGTCATTTAATTTCGACGTTAATTCAGAAGATAGTTGTGTTAAGTCGTTATCATTGGATAAACCTGCACAATGCAAGACACTCGGTTTAGGTTGGTGTAACAGCAATGACGAGTTACATTTTAACAGTAATTTAAATATCAATATTGATATTACACAATTCACTAAACGAAAAATACTTTCAATTATATCACAAGTCTACGACCCACTGGGGTTGTTAGCGCCTCATATTATTATTACTAAAATTCTTATGCAGAACCTTTGGCTTCGTAAAGTTGGCTGGGACGATCCAGTACCTACTGATTTGGCATGTTCGTTTAGTAAATCAGTAACTTCATTACAACATTTGCACGAAATACGCGTTCCGCGTCATGTAAGTAACCAATACGCAAAACACATACAACTACACATATTCACAGATGCCTCACAACAGGCCTATGGCGCTTGTGCTTACATACGCAGCGTGTGCGAGCGCTCTAAAGTTATAGTGAAACTACTATGCGCGAAAAGTAAAGTTGCGCCTTTAAAACCAGTTAGCATACCGCGTCTCGAGTTGTGCGGTGCATTGATAGGCGCTCGTCTTTATGAAAAAATTAAGAAGTCAATGAGTTTAACGTTTGAAAAGGTTATGTTTTGGACTGATTCAACAATTGTTTTGGGTTGGTTACGTACTCATCCAACTTCATTAAAGACTTTTGTCCAAAATAGAGTGGTTGAAATTAATGATTTGACACATGGTTCTGTTTGGTCACACGTACAAGGCACTTGTAACCCGGCGGATTTATTGTCGCGCGGAGTGAACCTACCGGAGCTTGTTCATATGGAGTTATGGTGGTACGGACCAAGATTCATTCTCGACAACAATTATGATACATGTAACTCAGATATTTCTTTAGATAATTTACCTGAAGTCAAATCACATAATGTATCTGTTTTACATTCGTCTTGTAATGTTTTTCCATTTGAAAGATTTTCATCATTTTTGCGAATGATACGATCTGCTGCGTATATGTTGCGGTTTATTCACAACACTCGCTGCAAAACCGAACGCAAACAAGGTTCGTTGTCTGTGGATGAATTACATAGGTCAACTATTTTACTGGCAAGGTTATCTCAAATCGATTCATTTCCGCAAGAATATAATTCATTTTTAAATAAATCTTTGAACATTAGATTGTCACGCAACATGTCCGGATTAAACTTATTTTTTTGCAAGGACGCATTGATTCGCGTAGGAGGTAGATTAAGTAACTCTAGTGAGTTTACTTACGATAAAAAGCACCCAATACTACTTTGTAGTAAACATAAATTCACTTTTCTTTTATTTCAACATAAACATAAACATTTGTGTCACGCTGCACCTCAATTATTACTGTCTAGTATTCGTGACGAATGGTGGCCGCTTTGTGGTAGAAATTTAGCTCGTTCAATCGTTCATAAATGTGTTCGCTGCGTTAGGCTAAGTGGAAGGACGTTTAGCCCAATAATGGGCAACCTCCCACCTGATCGGTTGATACCTGGTTTTCCATTCATGCATACCGGCACTGATTATTGTGGTCCAGTTTATATTTTGAGTCGTCAAGGGAGAGGTTCAAGATTAATTAAATGTTACATTTGTATATTTATTTGTTTTGCTACTCGAGCAATGCACCTCGAACTAGTCACAACTCTGTCTACTGACGGATATCTCCTCTGTCTTAAAAGATTCATTTCACGTAGGGGTAAGCCAACCAATATATATTCGGATAATGGCAAGAACTACGTCGGTGCAGCCAACGAATTAAGGGATTTTCTTAAAAAAAACTCAGCCTCAATCATAGAAAAGGTAGCATTAGATGGCATTACATTCAAATTTATTCCACCATACTCTCCTCATTTTGGCGGCTTGTGGGAGGCAGGTGTGAGGTCCTGCAAGTATCATTTGAGACGCGTTGTAGGGAATTCTAATCTCACATTTGAGGAGTTTTACACGGTATTGGTACAAGTTGAGGCCGTCCTAAATTCCAGGCCGCTAACCCCTCTTTCCGCAGATGGAAACGACCTGCAAGCGTTGACACCAGCGCACTTTTTGATTGGACGTCCATTCACTGCTCCAGCCAGCGATGACATCACGGATGTGGTCACCAATCGCTTGCCACGTTACGACAGAATTGAACAAATGCGTCAACACTTTTGGCAGCGATGGTCAAGGGAATACATCAGCGAGCTGCAGACGCGGACGAAATGGAAGGTCAACAAGAGTGACATCAATATTAACCAGCTTGTCCTCATAAAGGAAGATAATTATCCTCCGTTAAAATGGCGCCTCGGACGAGTAGTACAAGTCTACAAAGGGAAAGACGGAGTTTCACGTGTCGCTAAGATTCGTACCGCCTCTGGAGAATTGCAGCGTTCCTTCGCCAAAATTTGTCCGCTGCCTATCGTGATGCCAGCCGATAATACTGGAACCACAGAGCTTCCAGGGCCGGGAGTATGTTAACGCCTGGAGCGGACGACAGAACGGCGCGGGGGTGGGGGCCCGATGTGACACCGAGCGACGTGCGAGCGCGGAGCGGGACTCGCCGACAACCACGGTCGAGCACACGTTATTTTTATATAAAGTTCAATAAACCTCATTTTTCCATCGACTGGAGTTCTTCATTCAAACAATAGTCCTTAACAGGTATATTGTTTAAATTTTGTAGTGTTTTCTGAATTAGGTTGCAATCTTGAAGTCCATAGCATTTGTCTTTTACGCTTACAGCATAGTTTAATTCCTTTGGTTGCCCATGTGAGTGTTTTAGAAATAGGAATTTTGATTTTCTTTTCTGGAAAACACAAATCATAAAACAATTTAAACAATTCAATAAATTCATTAAAAGCCTCATTCGGCCTCGTGCACTGATAAATGTTTGAGAAGCTCAGACTTTGAATTGCTAGTTTAAACTTTTGAAGGTTTTCAGAACAGTAGTCGCGATTAAGTTTGAACCAATGTGAACTGATATACGTTTTTTTAACTGGGAATTCCAGAATTTGCGCAGTGTGATCGGAAATTGCTAGTTCTACGACTTCACTCATACTACCTCGCATATTATGTAGTATATTATCTATACATGTTCCGCTATTTAGTCGAGTTGGCTGGCGTATGCTTAATTTTAGGTTAAAGCTTAGGAGTAGGTTTTCAAATTGTTTGGTAGGACGGGTCTTTTTCAAGATATCTATGTTAAAGTCGCCACAGATTAATATTTTCTTCTTATTAGATTTGCAGATTCTTTGGAGTATGGCATCAAAATTATAGTAAAATGTATTTAAGGAATCAATATTCATTTTAGGGGATCTGTATATACATACTATAGTAACATTATGCTCTATTAGTTCGATACTACAGCACTCCATAGTGCCCGGAAGACAGTAATCATTTATGTTTATAGTACGGAACTTATGTCTATTGTTTATTAATATACATGAGCCTCCTTTACGGTTATTTCTACTGGAATATCCTGCAAGTGTAAAGTTTGGTACATATAGATGAATATCATCTCCACTCTTCATATTATGTTCCGTCAGACAAACTATATCTATAAACTTATCCTGAACTGACAGTTCGTGAAGATGATACGCTAATAAATCCGATTTGCTGATTAAACCGTTAATATTTTGGTGTAGGATTGACAAATAATTATACGAGAAAAAGATTGGATGTGTTGCGAAAGTTATCATTGACGTTGTGTGTTTGTGCGGATGTAAAATCAGTAGGTGTAACATTATGAGTGTCTTCATATTGAACATTAGAAATGGGCTGAGTATCTGCAATTTCTTGAATTAGTTGTTTTAAGTCTTCAAATATTGTGTTTATCCCATTATTATTTATTTTTCCTGTACGTTTGTCAAACATTACGCTGTCATAACTAAGATTTAGATTCGAATCAAGTATATATGCATGTAAGTGTGTCATAACATCGAGGTATAGTAAGTTATTAAAGTTTTCAATTCGAGAGTTAAACATGTTCGATCGATTATTGAATTTAAAAGTAGGCAGACATATAATTATGTTGGTGTTATCTATATCTTTCAGTGTATTTCTAATATCGTAAATCATGTTGAAATGATTTCCAGTTGTTCTGAAGTCATCTTCTCCAATAAGGACTATGCAATAGTCATTCATGGTGTAATTACAAATTTTTTGTTGTAATTGTTTTAATAATTGACTTGTCTCACATTGAGGTTTTATGTAGTGACAAATTTCAAAGTTGTTTAACTTTTCTTGAGCAGTATACAATATGTTATTAGTATTGTTGGCACTGATAATACAGATCTTGTTCTTTTGTTTGTTCGTAATAAGCTTGCAGCTCGCTCTTATATTTTCAGTACGGGCATTTATTTCTTCTTTATTAATTGGTGATCTATTTGGGGTATTAATGGTATTATCAACTTGAGGTGTATGTTCTATATCTTTTTTTAGACTGCTTTTGGTTTTCTTAGAATGGTAATTATTTTTTTGTAATTCTAGATTTATGCTTTTAAGCTCTGTATTTTCAAGCGACAAAGTTTCTATTTTACTACGAGCACAATTTAGTTCAAGACTTAGTTTTTCAATTTGTTGTTTCAATGTAGTAATCTGGTCATCTTCATCGTCAGACGTATCCAGTAGGCTCACATTCCCATCTGCTTTTGAATCGTTTAAAATCACGCTACAATTTTCATTTGATAAGTTCGAGTCCGATTTAGTGCGGGTTCTTCGAAAAGTTATATTTTCCAAGAAATTCATTTCTGTATTTCTTTCTCAAAAAAAAAAAAAAAAAAAAAATGTTAAAGTAAAATTCTGCGTGAAAAGGAACGCACTCTCAAAAGACAGGTGTCCAAATCTTCTATACGTTCAATGATTATGTTCCTGAACGAAAATTTTGTTGACGTTTAACGTTTATTTATTCTGTGGTTCCATTGGTCAGAATATTTTGATAAAATCAGGTGATGTGAGATGTTTGAGAAGTTAAAATATAACTGTTTTTCTTAGTTGTTATTTTCAGTTTTCGAGACAATTTCAACAAATAATTGGTGTATTTCGAAGTGTATACATACTTTGTTGGGCACTTATAATTTATTTCACTGTAGTCTTTTCTTGTTTAATGTTTTTCACTTATGTTGAGACATAAAGTTTTGTTATTCTTATATTGTTGAAAGTCACTGTTAAATCTTTGAGAAAACACTGTCACTGGTTTATCAAAGTATATGAAGAGCTTTTACTAGCACAAAATGGTATTATCACAAAAAAATATAATTTTATAAAATTAAATTACGCGGAACAATGTTTATAGTAGGCCAGTGTTGCCAGTTCCTGTGTATGTGTATGTGTGTGTGTGCGGCCAATGAAGCCCCTTCGATCCCTGTGTCCCTTTTCTATCATTGTCAGAATGACGAATTAGTCCCATTTGTTTGAACAGAGGACCTACGGTATAAGGCCCGATGTATTATACACACAATAGAGGTGCTTAGAACGTTTTAATATAGGTATTATGCTTATTAGGTATTTTAAGATTATGAATTCTGTTCAAGATGTCGGCGGGAGAATTGAGATCTACCGTCTTAGGTAAAATAATGGACCCTGTGTGGTTTGATGGATGGCGATAGGCTTGGAACCTGTCACATGGAATTTGAGCTTAGCGAAGCGTGGATGTGTAGATCCCTGGCCCTTTTCCATAAACTCTTTAAGCAGGACATTTTGCGTTTTAAAAGCGAGACGCCGTTACGTGCAGTGTAGTGAGTCATCTTGCTTCCACGACGGAAGCTGTCCTGCTTTAAGCTTGTAGCCACCTCTACACGTCGAAGAACGAATGAGGTTTCAACTCCTGCATAGCGCTAGCAAAGTAATCACAGCTAACTGATGACATATACAGCCGCCCCAAAATAAGCCACACCACCGTCTGATTGGAAGATCTCCTCTTTTGGTTGGAGTAACTACACATCCCTTCCTTCACGAGCTTATGGTAAGGGGGCTGATAAAGAAAACACATTGCCTAACGCAGGAATCATTTTGTCATCAGCGAAGTCCGTAACGTTTTTTCTCTGCTAACATAAGAAGCGCATATTCATTTTAAGAGCAATTTAATCCGGTGTTATGACATCAGAACACGGACTCATAAAAGAAAATAACATCACGGCTGCTTTCCCCGAGGAGGTAGGCAGAGGTGTATAGTAACACCCTTATTTCACCAGTTATGTCATAGGTCCCAATGTAATAGGGGGCGAACCTATTGCCATCAAACGGGCACTAATCTAGATTCCATGCTGCTACTACTAGATTTCCCTGATGAAAAAATCAACTAACACTTTTCCCGACCCGGGATTCGAACCCAGGACCTCATGCTCAGCAATTGCGCTAAGAGACTACTAGATCAACGTGGCAGCCACGAAAACAATTATTAAAACCAAATTGAGCGCACGCAATCGTGTACGAAGGCTCATAATTTCTACACGACTCGTACCAAGGATTTATTACAGCCCATTTCTAAGGAGATGAGAACTGATTCTGAATAGTTTGAGATATTCACTCGATTTATCGTCTTAGGAACCGAATTTTACACATTATTGTCACCTTATCGAACACAGTATGCAAAGGAATTTCGGCTTTATTACGTTGGAGGTAGAGTTCAAATTTGATGGAGGTAGTATGATATACTGCCCGTTTAAGGCCGGTAATCCATTTATTTTTTGTCCTAAATGGTTATTTGGGTAAATGGAAGTATTTTTAGGAATGGATATTATAAAAGAAATGCTTGCTGAAAGAGTAAAGGAAAAAAAGATTTTAAATTGTATGGAATATGTTTTGCGACAGCTCCGACATTTCAAATTGGGAAAATCCTTGTTTATTATTATTAATATCCATAGTTGTTATTATATAAAAAAGATATTCTATAAGTAGGACATGTAGGTAGCGATATCGTTAAAAAACTAAACGACATTTAACAACTTTTTGTCTAAACAAACTGTACCAATTTCTGACTCCTAAAACGATTAATTAGTTGTTAAGAGAAGACTAACAACTAGTCAAAGTTTATTCAGTCAAAGACAAAGTTGAAACGAGGTGCACAAACTGCACCGTCTGAAGACGCTTTTAAAGATGGCTGCAAGGAAGCAAACACTCCAAGTATAGATTTTACACGTACAGACGCCTTGCTAAACAAACTGCCGTTAACTGACTAAGTGGGGACGAAGCTCGGGTCAACAGCGCGGATTGTGTGAATGCAAATTGTTCGCGACGAAGCGTCACCAACATTCAATTGTTATTTGTATTACCTTAAGAGTTATACACAATAAAGATAGTATTAGAATAGATAGTTACGGCGATACTTCGCCAATAGCGTTTCAGCTAAAATAAAGCATTGTGATAGGTTTTCAGGACAGTGAGTCACTGAAAATAGGGTAATTTAGGTCTTGTTTTATTTAGTTAATAAACTTAAACTCATAAACAGGTAGTCATACACCTAGAATAGTTTAGAAACCCACTGTTGAATTCCTTGACTTGATCATGACGGTAAGAGTGTTATAACTCATGAACGGTTAGGAACCCTGGGTCTAGACTTACTCTGAGTACTAGCCCCAGCCGTAGTATGCCCTAGACACTCTTATCCTCGTGATTGAAAGAGGGATAGGCAGATGGGCAGCTTTTTTTGCAATAACATGAAATGCGATTCTTTGTATCGGCACATAAGGGTATATGGTGCCTTATGTGCTTGGTATGTAATGTTTAGATAGCTTAACTTCGCTAATTCGATAGATTAGCTAGCGCTTTCAGTTTATTTCACGAACCTAGCTCTTGTAGTTTTCTAGATAATCGCCTAGAAAAATAATATTCCACCAAAATTTCCAATTTTTTCCCCTTTTTCATTCCACAACTTTTCAGCCATAAGGCTTAGGAGGTACCACTATACCTCATTAGATAGGTGGGATCAGCAGGATTCCAACGATGTATGACACGCCTGCGTACTGATTAGGGTATAAGTAGAATAAGCAAAAAACTGTATATTTTGTAATAATTTTGTATAATAAAGTTTGTCTCGGGGAACGGCTCGCGGTGGCTCTCGTTATGGTAAAGGAGCGTCGTACTTAAGTGCGCGCTCAAATCGGGTCATTTGTAGTCATCGGCAGAGCCCATTTTTTTGTTAACTTAGAATCACTTGAAGAATTTAGAAGCAGTCGAGTCGTTCCCTGAATAGTCCTGAAGAGTTATAAAATAGTGTTTTCATTAGTCCGAAGTACGAGATACCCCTTCTTCGTAAGTATAGATATCTTCAAGCTACGGTGTCATTCACAGGGATCCCTGAACCGTAGGTGCAGGACGTGAGAGCTTCACGAGTGTGGTACGCTGGTATTGTACTCGACCGAAGCGCCCGTCTGGCACATCTGATGGTCCTTCGAGCCGGATATCCGTGTGGGTGCCGCTGAAGACAGAAGACTTATAGCTACGACTTCAAGCCAACTTCAAGAATGCCGGTTACCAGATCGCAGGGCAAGGCGCCTGAAGAACGGGTGGTGGAGGCGAGCAGAGAACATCCCCCCGCCATTCGACATCAGCTACCCCCGCGTTCACCATCCACAATCGAGGGCGCCGAGTCGGCGCGACCACCGCAAGCGGCCGGCGGAAACAACACGCCTACACTAACCCTGATACCGTTGGAGCGTGTCGAAGTTGAGCCCGTAGCTACGTCGAGTGCCAGAAGGGGAACCCGCATAGAGAAAGACTATTCAGACAGAACGATGAAACCAACCGATAAGAGCATGCCGATGACTACCCGGGGTGACGCCCGTCAAGAATATCAGAGACCGCCGTCAAACAAGACGAACCGGTCAAACAGAAAAGCTATGAAAGCACGTGAAGACTTATTGAAAATTAAGTTGGAGCTTGCCCAGTTAGCGTTACAGAGAGCCGAAGAGGAGTCGGACGATGGCTACATAGATGACAGGATATCGAACGACGAGTACGTGCGATCCTGGCTGGAAGAAGCGCCGGAGCCTGAACGATTCAGGTCCAGAAAGGAGGACATCGCCGCCGAGGGAGACGACTTGCCACCCCCTGCGGAATCAGAAAATATAGTGAACCTCCAGCTAACAGGGCCTTCTATGAAACCCAGTGATGAGAAGAATACAGTGCCATCAAAACAGATAGAGGACTCCAAGGCTGAGGACTCACTCCGTCCGTTCATCACGGAGTTGACGTCTGCTATAGCGTCGCTAGCCGACAAGAAGATAGGACCATGGACTCCGAGCAACCCCTCGGCGTCGAAGGTCATCATGACGCTCCCGAATTTCAGCGGGGCGCATACAGAGTGGTTGTCATTTCGTGCCATCTATGAGACCACACGGGGATATTTCAACGACGTTGAAAACACAGCGCGACTCAGAAGGAGCCTACGCGGGAGAGCGCTCGAGACAGTGAGCTCCGAACTTATCGGACATGCGAGACCGGACGACATCATGAGGGAGCTGGAGCTGCAGTTCGGCCGTCCAGACTCAATAGCACAAGCGGAGACAGACAGACTGCGAGGACTGCCGCGCTGCAGTGAAACGCCCAAGGATATATGTACGTTCGCGAGTCGAGTCCGGAGCGGTATCGTCACTCTTCGCGCTCTCAAGAAGGAACATTACCTCATGAATGCTGAGTTGATGCGTGTGCTCACAGAGAAGCTACCGAATTCCCTTCGTGTGCAGTGGTACAGGACGTACACAGAAAAATATAACTCAGTGCCTAACCTCACCCTCTTCAGTGATTATATCACCGAACAAGCTCGGTTTTGTAGTGCTTTCGCGCCGCCGGAGAACATCAGTGCCGCCGACGGGCCCGTGCAGAGACGTGCGACGCAGAGGACTCACACAGCTACGGACAGACCGGCTGCGAAATGCCGATTGTGCGACAAGAGCGGACACTACGCATCCGACTGTGCTAAGTTCAAAGAAGCGTCGCCGGAGAAGAGATGGGAGCTCGCTAAAGCGCAACACATGTGTTTTCGTTGCCTACGGACGAGGCGATATGGTCACACGTGTAAACCTAAGAAGTGTGGTGAGAAGGGGTGTCCAGCGACGCATCATAGACTCCTTCACGGCAGTAAGAAGCCCGCGGCCGAGCAGAGCGACAAGCCAGAGACTCCAACAGTGAATAACTCGACTCAAGAGACAGTCGCGAGCTCGCGTGCTACCTCTAGTCACGCGTATTTGAAAATAGTGCCTGTGAGAGTGATCGGACCGGCGGGAGAGCTGCCGACGTATGCGCTTCTCGACGACGGATCGACTGTGTCGCTGATAGATGAGGACGTCGCCAAGCAGATCGGAGCTAGAGGCCGCGTTGACCCTCTTAAAATAGGAGCGATCGGAAACACTATGATCGACACACCCGGTTCGCGTCGTGTCACCGTTACGCTCGCGAGCAGAGGAGACAGCAGAGTGCCGTTCAGAGCGCGCACTATACCGAAGCTCGACCTCGCCCCGCAGACTGTCAGTGAAGAGGACATATCGCGATGCAGCCACCTGCAAGACATCAGAGAGCAGCTGATATACAACACAGGCGCACCCAAGATTCTTATTGGGCAAGACAACTGGCACCTACTGTTAGCTAGCGAGGTACGTAGAGGGCCGCAGCATCAGCCCGTCGCGTCGCTAACATCGGTCGGTTGGACTCTGCACGGTGCGCACACAAGGACTCTGGGTCAGCAGGTGAATTACGTCAACGGACTGACGAACGCTGACCAGAAACTCGAACAGCAGCTACGCGAATTCTTCGCCCTAGAATCACTGATCGTCAACCCGCGACGCCCAGACTCTGACCCAGAGAAACAGGCAGAGGACATCCTGAGTAAAAATACCGTACAGTTAGAAGATGGACACATAGAAACCGCTATGCTGTGGAAAGACAGCCGCATAGAAATGCCAGATAGTTATGAGACAGCCATAAAGAGACTCGTCTCTATAGAGAAGAAGCTGGACAGCAAACCTGCACTCAGAGACCGATATATAGAACAGATAGACGCCCTCGTAAAGAAGGGCTACGCAGAGAAAGCTCCCAGCACCACTACACCCGGTAGAACCTGGTATCTACCTCACTTCGATGTCTTCAACCCGATGAAGCCGGATAAACTCCGTATAGTACACGATGCCGCCGCCAAATCGCGTGGGATGTCACTCAACGACTTCCTCCTAACAGGACCCGACCTGCTGCAGTCGCTGCCGGGCGTGATGATGCGCTTCCGCAGACATAATATCGCCGTCTCCAGCGACATCGCGGAGATGTTCATGCAGGTGAAGGTTCGCAGAGAGGACAGAGACGCACTCCGATACCTCTGGAGAGGAAACAGACGAGAAGGGGCGCCCGAGGAGTACCGCATGACGTCCATCATCTTCGGCGCAGCCAGCTCACCGTGCATGGCCATATTCGCGAAGAACTGGAACGCGAGGAGATACGCCGCAGAGTATCCAGAGGCCGTGGAGGCGATAGTAGAGAATCATTACATGGATGATTACCTGGACAGCTACAGAACATTAGAGGAGGCGACGCGCATCGCGACAGCTGTCAGAGACATACACAGGAAGGCACGCTTCGAGTTAGGAAAGTGGGTGTCAAATAGCACCGAACTTATAGAAAATATAGAGCCGACACGCGGCACAACAGAAGTGGTCAACATAGGACACAGTGATAATATAGAGAAGATACTCGGTTTAATATGGAAACCGCAGTCAGACGTGCTGAGCTTCAATTTAACGCTCGCACGACTCCCGAGCAGTATATTAGAAAAGGGAGCGCCTACAAAAAGGGAGGCTCTCAAGATCGTAATGTCGCTGTACGACCCGCTCGGCCTCGCCTCACCAGTCACGATTCGGGCAAAACAAATATTACAAGAGGCCTGGAGGCGAGGCGTCGACTGGGACCAACCGTTCGACTCAGACCTGGCTACGCAGTGGACAAGCTGGATACCGCACTTAAAGAAACTTAAGGACGTCAGTGTACCGAGATGTTACCCGGGATATAGTGAAGCTACAGAGACACAAGTTCACGTGTTCACCGACGCGAGCGAGGTGGCATATGCAGCAGCGGTGTACTGGCGAACCACCACAGAAGACGGCGCTACACACGTCAGCCTCGTCATGGCGAAGGCGAAGGTGGCGCCGCTCAAGCTTCACTCCATACCGCGTCTCGAGTTGCAGGCCGCGGTGATGGGAACCCGCGTGGCTGTAGCTGTGATACGCGAGCACAAGATCGAGCCCGCATCAGTGACATATTGGTCAGACAGTAAGACCGTGCTTACGTGGATACGACGTGGAGCACGCGTGTACAAGCCCTTCGTTGCCCATCGCATAGCCGCGATCGAGGATGGCAGCAAAGTGGACGACTGGCGGTGGATACCTACCAAGCAAAATGTAGCGGACCTCGCCACACGAGACGTGCCACACGACCTACATTCAACACACGAGTGGTACAACGGACCCCGCTTCCTGTATGAAGAGCCATCGTCGTGGCCGACAGAGAAGCCCCTCACAGACGAGCCAACAGGCGAGGAGCGGACACTCGTCACCATCGACAGTACCGACGATAGGGTACTGACAGAGGTCGTGCCGGATTCAGCGCGTTTTTCAAAGTGGGAGCGACTACTGCGCGCAACAGCAGGTGTTTTACACTTCATAACACAGTGTCGAAAGCGTAGAGAGAAAACCTACTACAAACGCACCAAGAAGGGTGCCGACAGCGATCCAGACTGGCGTAAGCAGGCACCGAGGATAGTAGCGCCACCAACGGCGCCGAGAAAGAGTCGTGTAGCGGAGCGACTCGACATAGAAGCCGAGCATCTCAAACAGGCCGAGAGAATGCTCGTACAGATAGTACAGCGTGAAGTTTTCGCTCAAGAGAGGGCGAACCTTAAAGAAAACCGAGAGATATCGAAAGATAGCAGGCTGCGACCGCTGCGCATAGAAATTTCAGACGACGTGATACGTCTGAGTAGCCGTATAGACGCCGTCAGCGGCATAGAAGAAGAAGTGAAGCGTCCGCCTATACTACACGGCGACCATCGCATCACACAGTTATATATAGACTGGACACATCGCAGTCTACAACACAGTGGGACCGAACTCACCGTTAACGAGGTACGACAGCATTATTGGGTCGTAAAATTGCGACCAACAACGAAGATGGTGGTGAGCAGATGCCTACAGTGCCGTATTCGTAAGGCACAACCCCCCGTACCTGCGACTGGCGACCACCCGAGGACGCGCCTCGCGCATCACCAGAGGCCTTTCACTTTCACCGGGCTAGACTACTTCGGCCCGTTGTCCGTGACCGTCGGCCGCCAACATCAAAAAAGGTACGTGGCGCTGTTTACGTGTCTCACCACTAGAGCCGTTCACCTCGAGATCGCGAGCAGCCTCAGCGCAGACTCCGCTATACTGGCGCTGCGCCGATTCATAGCACGTCGAGGCTGCCCTACGGAGATACATTCGGATAACGGTACCAACATGCATGGCGCCGACAAGGAGCTGCGCGATGCGTCTAAAGAGGAGGCGAGTCGTCGAGGCGTAGTGTGGCGCTTCATAACGCCATCCGCGCCGTTCATGGGAGGAGCCTGGGAACGCCTCGTTCGATGCGTAAAGTCCGCGCTATATAACGTGCTCCAGGAGAAACACCCGCACGAAGAGGTGTTGTCCACACTGCTGTGTGAAGCAGAGTACACAGTAAACAGCCGACCGTTGACACACGTGTCCGTCGACAGTGAGGACGATGAGGCCATCACGCCGAACCACTTCCTACTAGGTGGCTCGGCAAGAGTACCTTCCCCCGGCGAGTTCACCGAGCAAGACATCGACAGCAAGAAGCACTGGCGACGCTCTCAAATACTTGCTGACATGTTTTGGCGTCGCTGGGTGCGTGAGTATCTCCCAGAGCTTCAATACCGGCGGGAGCCGCAAAGCCGCGGCCCCAGTCTACAAGTGGACGACCCCGTACTCATAGCGGACGGTCAGCTGCCTCGCAACACTTGGCCGCGAGGCAGGATAGTAGCAGTTTTCCCCGGAGCAGACGGCGAAGTCCGGACCGCTGAAGTGCGCACAGCTGGCGGCACTCTCAAGCGTCCGGTGAAGAAACTCATCCCACTCCCGAAGTAGACGAGAGAGGAAGGCACCGGCGGGAGACGCGTAGTCTAGCGCCGTGCCCATCGACAGCGCCGCAAGGCGCTCCAGTAGCGTGTGCCACAGCACGCAATCGCAGCGCGCGTCATCAGATGCGCGACAGCGCATGCACCACATGCGCCAGCAGCCGTCCCCGCGGTGTGAACCGCAGGGGCATCGACAGCGCCGCAAGGCGCTCCAGTAGCGTGTGCCATAGCACGCAATCGCAGCGCGCGTCATCAGATGCGCGACAGCGCATGCACCACATGCGCCAGCAGCCGTCCCCGCGGTGTGAACCGCAGGGGCATCGACAGCGCCGCAAGGCGCTCCAGTAGCGTGTGCCATAGCACGCAATCGCAGCGCGCGTCATCAGATGCGCGACAGCGCATGCACCACATGCGCCAGCAGCCGTCCCCGCGGTGTGAACCGCAGGGGCATCGACAGCGCCACAAGGCGCTCCAGTAGCGTGTGCCACAGCACGCAATCGCAGCGCGCGTCATCAGATGCGCGACAGCGCATGCACCACATGCGCCAGCAGCCGTTCCCGCGGTGTGAACCGCAGGGGCATCGACAGCGCCACAAGGCGCTCCAGTAGCGTGTGCCACAGCACGCAATCACAGCGCGCGTCATCAGATGCGCGACAGCGCATGCACCACATGCGCCAGCAGCCGTCCCCGCGGTGTGAACCGCAGGGGCATCGACAGCGCCGCAAGGCGCTCCAGTAGCGTGTGCCACAGCACGCAATCATAGCGTGCGTCATCCGATGCGCAACAGCGCATGCACCCCATGCGCCGACCGCAGTCCCAGCGGTGTGAACCGCAGGGGCACCGACAGCGCCGCAGAGCGCTCCAGCAGTGCATGCCACAGCACGCAACCACAGCGCGCGTCATCAGGCGCGCAACAACGCATGCACCACATGCGTCAGATGTCGTCCCAGCGGCATGAACCGCATGGGCATCGACAGCATCACCAGGCGCCTTCAGCAGGCGTGCCGCAGCGCGCGATTATAACGCGTACAGCAGCGCGTGTCCTCAACGCGTGCCACAGCGCGTATCAGCGCGCGGTAATAACGCGTACCCTTAACGCGTGCCACAGCGCGTATCAGCGCGCGAGTACAGCGCGCACAGCAGCGCGTGTCATTAACGCGTACCACAGCGCGTGTCATCAGCGCGCGTAATAACGCGTGCACCATTGTGCATCACCGGCGCGCAGACACCGCATCCATGAGGCGGACAAACCAGGCGGCACACCAGCGAACCCCGCCGCGAATTTACGTCGCGGCGGCAGGCGTCGCAACAGACACCGACAGCACTGGCGGCGAACCCCGTTACGGCCCAGGCCGTGACGGCCGGAATCGCGCTAGCCAGGCGCATCCACCACGCCAACCGGCGACCCCCGTCGCGGTAGAACGTCGCGATGATAGGCGTCGCACAGAGCAGATGCGCCTACCAAAAATGCAAGAGCAAAACACAGCTACGTGGTGGCGAGTATCACGCTACCAAAGGCGTCACCAGACACAGCAGAGAGAGCGGGGCGGCGGGCATCGCGACGGCAAGCGTCGCGACTGCGGTCGTCGCTCACCGGAGTGATGCAGCGCCGCGCCGACACCGAGCCGAGTCGTCACTGCACTGCACGGCGGGAGAGATGTTCGCGACGAAGCGTCACCAACATTCAATTGTTATTTGTATTACCTTAAGAGTTATACACAATAAAGATAGTATTAGAATAGATAGTTACGGCGATACTTCGCCAATAGCGTTTCAGCTAAAATAAAGCATTGTGATAGGTTTTCAGGACAGTGAGTCACTGAAAATAGGGTAATTTAGGTCTTGTTTTATTTAGTTAATAAACTTAAACTCATAAACAGGTAGTCATACACCTAGAATAGTTTAGAAACCCACTGTTGAATTCCTTGACTTGATCATGACGGTAAGAGTGTTATAACTCATGAACGGTTAGGAACCCTGGGTCTAGACTTACTCTGAGTACTAGCCCCAGCCGTAGTATGCCCTAGACACTCTTATCCTCGTGATTGAAAGAGGGATAGGCAGATGGGCAGCTTTTTTTGCAATAACATGAAATGCGATTCTTTGTATCGGCACATAAGGGTATATGGTGCCTTATGTGCTTGGTATGTAATGTTTAGATAGCTTAACTTCGCTAATTCGATAGATTAGCTAGCGCTTTCAGTTTATTTCACGAACCTAGCTCTTGTAGTTTTCTAGATAATCGCCTAGAAAAATAATATTCCACCAAAATTTCCAATTTTTTCCCCTTTTTCATTCCACAACTTTTCAGCCATAAGGCTTAGGAGGTACCACTATACCTCATTAGATAGGTGGGATCAGCAGGATTCCAACGATGTATGACACGCCTGCGTACTGATTAGGGTATAAGTAGAATAAGCAAAAAACTGTATATTTTGTAATAATTTTGTATAATAAAGTTTGTCTCGGGGAACGGCTCGCGGTGGCTCTCGTTATGGTAAAGGAGCGTCGTACTTAAGTGCGCGCTCAAATCGGGTCATTTGTAGTCATCGGCAGAGCCCATTTTTTTGTTAACTTAGAATCACTTGAAGAATTTAGAAGCAGTCGAGTCGTTCCCTGAATAGTCCTGAAGAGTTATAAAATAGTGTTTTCATTAGTCCGAAGTACGAGATACCCCTTCTTCGTAAGTATAGATATCTTCAAGCTACGGTGTCATTCACAGGGATCCCTGAACCGTAGGTGCAGGACGTGAGAGCTTCACGAGTGTGGTACGCTGGTATTGTACTCGACCGAAGCGCCCGTCTGGCACACAAATTAACAACGCTTCGATTCCGAAATTGCACGAACATACCCGAACAGACACGAGCGTAGGGTTGCTTGTCATGTAAATTGGGAATTAAAATTATGGGGGAGCGTGTGAAGAGTATTTCATGATCTAATAGTTAGGGAGTGCGAACGAAAATGGTTGAACATGCTCATCGATAAAATGAAACGAGCGTGTGATTTTTTCCGAAATTGATGCGTATGGTTAGGTTTTGTTGATAGGGAAAGATTTAATATTGTGGATAAGATAGAATATCAGGTGCTAGTAATGTTAGATAGATTTTGCTAGACATTTGTTATGATAATATAACTGTTGGCGCATCATATACGCGCCGGACAACCGCGGGGAACGCGAGGGGTCGCGGGGACCAAACCGGCACCGCACGAGCGCCGCGGCCATCCCCACTGACCACTCGACCACTCGGCTCTCAGACGCGCTTCGCTACGGGCACTCTCTTTTTATACGGTCGCGTTAAGTTTGTAGCCAACATAATACAACCTATATACAGTCCACTGCCTTTAATTTATTATATCCCGACTGAGCCTAATCAATAACCATTACTTTACTAATAGACCACTTACATAATACAATCTGTAAGAGACTTAAAAAACAACCTTCTTTTTTTTTAAACTGTCTAATTTAAAACAAAATCGAATCTAGTAGCCTCAAACCACATATACATAGGTAATGTTTCTCCGTAGCGTTACAATATAATTGAACCTAACATGTACTTCAAACAGATCCCTCAAACAATTTGTACATGAGCTCCCAAACTATAATAGGAGGCGTAAACTTGTGTGAGTTTCAACTTTACTATGTGTTTATTAGTTTAAATCTGGTAAAGTTAAGTACGATATGATAGCGGATCGCGTCTTGAACGTACCTATTAGGTAATATCGTGAGGCACGGTTGTGCTTACAACAGGAACAAAAGATGGGTTACCGAGTCCACTCATATTAGCATATTAATGTAAAATTGTAGTAAGGTCATTGACCTGCTTCTTCTGTGCGTGTTTTAACTTGGAAGGAGCTCATAACGTGAAGTAAAGATTGGTGTGTTAGCAATATTCAAGAATAAACCCAAATTAAACATGTAGAAAGTTTGGCGCAGTAGCTAAGCGATTGGACTGCTGCCCTTGGGGTTACGAGTTCAATTATCTCACGAGACCAAAAAATTGTGTTATCCGTAGATGTTTATCACGAGTCTGGGTGTCTGCGTATATGTTATTTCATGTTTGTGGAACGCACCCACAATACAGCAGAAATTCTTGGTGAGAGGCGACGTTAAAAAAAATCTATGGTTATAAGTACCTATATTTAAAGCACAGCCCTACGCAATTCTCAATATTCTCACCCGGGCCTGTTCTTACACAGTGTTTGTTTTGGCTGCGACTGTACAATTATGCGCTGCGCTAACTATTTTATTGAGCGCTGTTATTGGCTGAACCCTGATAGCTTCATTATCGCCCGGCTTTCGGTGGCTTACTTCGTTAATGTATTCGTATACGTTGTTATGCCAATATATGCAGATACACGCACACAATCACATCTATTTAGAAGATGATCGGAGACAAATTTTGACACCTAAGAACTTGATTTAACTCCATCACATTGTGGGTGTACTATACTACTATACATTATGTACGTTCTTGGCTACCGGTACACCGTTCTATGTGCATACTTTCTTGAAAACATACATTATTATGTAAGAATATGTTTGCTTCTTTCGTATGAAAAGATATCTTTTTACAAAATGTTATGATCATAACTTTAAGATTAGTTGTTCGTTATTATTCTATCCAATAAAATTGTTCTTGTGATAATATATTTTGTAGCAAGTCTGAACATGGGACATATGCAGACTTAGGGCGGGATGCTTCAAACAGTCTGTTAACGTTACATACGTACGCAAAAAAAGTAACGATTACAGAAGATGAACGTAACGTTACGTACGTAAAATATGAAGCGTTGTTTCTTGGCATACATAACCCGGTTATTAACGTTAATAGGGCATCTAGTAGAAAACAAAACTTTTACGTTATTAAGGCTGTTAGAAGAAAACAAAATTGGTATCGCCATTTTTAACATTTACGTGTGCGTCAAGTGAAGCTAAAGCAACCCGCCCTTAAGTAATATTTGCGTCGCATACTCGCTACTTTTAAAGACGGCCTATTCTATAGCCAATATTCGTTCTTAGTATAAATGCTAATCTTAATCTTAAGAAATGTGTTTTTGCTAGGTTAAATGAGGTGCCAAAGTATTTACTATAGCTAGGAGCCATTTTGTACTTCGCGATAATCCATCTTAAGCAAAATCATGTTTATCTGATAAATACACTAAACCCGAGTAACGCTAGGTAACTTGTACAACAGTAGCTATCGGTTTAAGTTAGGTTAAGTAAAGTTTAAGTTAGCCGTGCTATCGAGTTGGTCCCGTCGTTATCGCTTGAGTCCTAATAGTTACATTATCGGTAAGTTTTGTGAGGGTCAAGTAAATCTGTTATCTATTACAAAGTTTTTAAACATTTGCGGTCGTTTCGCTATTATTTTCTAAGATAGATACAGTATCATCGACAGGTGTCATGTTCTGTTGCGAAATGTTTTCGAAAAATAAAATGAATTGCCTCCAAAATGTGAATTAGAAAACGTTAAGCACCGAACGTATATGTATATTCATAGATCCGGGTGTTTGTTTTTAGTATTACTGATAAAAATCTGCTTCGACCCTGATTAACTTTCTTGTCTGAAGGTTTTTAACAAATCCGTTTGCGGTCAAGCGATAAATTGTATTATAAAGATGTGATACAATCTAAAACCGTAAGTATCGCTTAAATTATTAAGCCCTTTAAACTCGCGATAAAAGTGTCGTAAATCTTCGGCTACACTCGGCTATCTTCGGTGATAAAGCGCTGTACTTGGTTGGAACCATGACTTCATTTCGCCTTATGTTGGTTGACTCGCGTTTCGGTTATTTATGGTATAATTCCTGCTTTTTAATGGCATGAATTTTATTTTTTGGCAACCTATGTGCTATTTATAGCTTAAAATTGCCTTTTTTTCTTATTTTGTGGTGAGAAATTATAATCGACAAAAATAGACGTTTCAATTATTTCATAAAAATAATACGCTTATTCAGTTTATGAATTAAAACTCCTCTGTAAATCGAATAGATGAACTCAGAAGTGGAATGACATAGCTTTCTACGCAAAAGGAAAAATATTGTAATTCTTTGGCTATCGGTGTGAATACACAACTATAACATCCGTAGATGGGGCAAAGTTTTTCTACCATCATAATATCATATTCATCAGAAGCATTAGAAGGTTACGAGCACCAGAACTCGACTAATCAATAAATATCCGCGCTATACCTAATTATATCTTAACTTATGACTCCAAGTAAGTCATCTCCAAGCCATAAATCTTGGGCCATGACTCCGACACTCGCTACTCTGTGAACTTTCGACTCGGAGTGGGCAGAGCCAGTCGACGTGTATTGATGTACTGTGCCGAATAAGTTTCGGATATATCCGCGGGGTTAGAATTGTAGGTATCCGCGGTTTGGGATAAATGGATTGGAGATTTTTTTTTGTATTTGAGTTATTATTTTTCAAAGCTGGTTTTACTGATGCTTGGTGTAAGTGTGCCTCCTTTTTTAAGGCATGTGTGATTCCCGCACTATGAGAAAAACGGAATAAAATATTGAACCTATGTTCCATAATGCAGTAGTTCGCAGTGCTGCTACTGCAGTGCTTATTGAAAATCGTATGTACTGTATATAATATGTATGTTATAGGTATAACCGTAAAAAAGACATTCTACATATTTTTGTGAAGAATTCAACAGTTAAATAATAATTTGACTAAGTTCAACCTGGCAACGTTTAAGTGTCTCAAAAGCTAATCTGACGATCGCAATGCCAATCGCAGAGAAAAAAACACAACATTACACACACTTCCGCATTTCCACGTCAGAATTACAAATACCTAAAGCGTAATCTGCACCAGCTAAACCCACAGCATTACGGTGCCGGTGGCGTAAACCCCGGCATTCAATTGTCCGCTGAATAAGCGCCAAGTTAGAAACTTATTCCGCCAGTGTCCGCCACGCTTAACGTAAATTAGTTTAGTTCGTCGGTTGTACCGCAGCGGTAATCAACGCCAGGTCGCAGCACTAGCCCCACAGAGTAGAATATAACAGTAGATTTTTATAAAATATTATGGAACATTATTTGTTTTTATACCTACCATACTTATTATTTCTATATGTTTCGGAACCTGCCTTGGTTCGGAATATTTTAGGGTAATTTTTTGTTGTTGGTGATTCTTTTTCTTGTCAGCATTAGCTATGTCTAAGGGAACAGGTCATACTTATGCCGTAAGAGATTGGCCAGTCAACAAAGATGGTAGCGAGGTTGACCGCCCAGGTAGCGACGTACTTAGGTACTATTACACCTGGAGGCACTCTACTTGCACGGTTGCACCCTAGTTAATGATATAAGATTGGCATAATTATTAAAACTATGTTTGATTCTCATTTAAATAAACGACCGATTGTGTGAAAGTACTTCTTTTAAGTCTCACATGGAAAATTGACGCTATTTAATTCTATAATACAGAATAAGTAGTATAAATAGAGTTAGTGTGTAGACCGTAACGATTGAAAAAAATAAAAAGCATTATAACCGTATAAAAAGTAAATGGACAAACATTGTTTCCTAAAACATTAGTGTAAAAAATATTTCGAGAAATGTAAGTACAAATTCACTCGGACTTTTCAATTGACTTACTGCAATTCGTTAGTCTGTGTCGTGTTAAGTGAGAGCGGCTAATCTGCAATGCATGCAAGAACTATTTGAGTAGCTAAATAGCCTCGCCCAGCTTTTTGTTAGCCAGTCGTGAGATTCTGTAAGTTCAGCCTTTTATTTCGCACGGAGGATTGCGAAGATACGTATTTTTTACCAACGATCCTCCACTTACAGTGTAGATTAAAGCAGTACGCTAATTAGGTCAAACGTAATTTAAATGATAGAATTCAGGAAATGGACTAACTTTGTCAGAAGAGGCGTTTTGTTTTAGTTTTAATTAGGATGATGATGTCTTGTGTTTTGCAGATTTATAATTTTTTGTGAAACTTAATGTGTTACATAATTTTTAACATTTACGCAATAGGTAGGTTTTTATCGAAATTCTTCTTAAATTCTAACACGCTTATCACGGATAACAGCGTTTTGCAATAGACGCTAGTGTCACATCCATCAATAAAATGTTCCTAATGTTTAGTTATGAAGCTCAGCATTGCGATCTATTTGAATCTTATGACATACACATTGTATATACCTACTTCAACTTCTCAAATAGACCCTTTCACAAAAATATTTCAATCCGCAAGAGTACAGCCTCTCCTAACAGCTTAAATTCAAATAGCTGAAAAGCTTCACATAGCATTTTGTTGGAAACAGGTGAGATCTACAAAAAGAACGAATGAATGTTGTAGAGATGTTCATTCGAGAATGAATGGAATTATTCGTTCAGTTCAATTCGAAGCGATTTTTAAACGGAGCTAGGTAATTGTGATAAATATTGTATCGTATTGATTCTAATAAATGTTGATTATTAAGTCTATTAAAAAGTAGGAAATATACTGTTAAAAACCATATTATAGCTATGTTTAGGTATGGTTTCTCTTGCATAAGTAGAATTGCTATATAATGTAATACGAATGCAGGTCAATAAAAAAAACAATAGAAATAGAAGCTAAGCGATAAGCTTTTGCACAGGAATTTTTAAGTTCGAAAAGCTACAATCATCATTATCAGCCAGAAGACGTCCATAGTTGAACAAAGTCCACAATAAACAACAACCTATAATACTGTAGCATAATCACAGTGTAGAAAATGGTTCCTATAAAACATCACATAATTGAGCACTTCATTATCTGCATAGGGATTAAAATAATATAACAAAAGCACTCGTAGGTACCATCCATTAGTCAGACACTAAATTAGCTAGAGGCACGTTACAATGTATGAGCTACAAAGATTAGTGTCCACATAAAATATTAAACGCCAACCCACCTAAACCTAATTACATTGCTACCCATTTAATTTTAACCCTAAAACGCGACACTATCTGAATTTCGATCGCTGGCCGTTTGATTAAAGCGACTGCAATCCAATCCAGTGACATCTAAATTTATTTTAGTGTTAAATTAGCGGCCATTTTGTTTTATATGCAGTGCGGCGGTGTCATTGCGCGTGACACACAGTATGTGTCGCTGTTGATAGAGTGGTGACAGCGTGATGGATAATGACTGAAGTGAAAAAGGTTTGCGGATAAAATGAGTGGTTTGTTTTGTTTGAAAATTTATAATAATGTAAAAAATTAAACATGCTATTCTGAGTCTATTTATTTACGTTCTTTGTGGTGACTGAAACTATTTATTTAACGTAGCAGTTTGCAAAATTGGCCTGCACGTAAATGATGTTTTTCTACTTATAACAAAATAGCTTTCTCCTACCAATTACGATGCACCTACAACGTCTAGATTCATCTTCGCTGATGTAAATTGTGAAGTTCCTATAGCTGACTACAAACTTCAACATGATATCCGTATAACGATGATGTCTTTGTAGAATTTCCATCCACTACACACCATTACAGTCTCACCCAAAATTCTTGAAACAAATCTCTTAGCACAATTGAAACTCTACCAAATGTTTAGGCTTGGTATACATACCACTTGATTTATCGTCGTAGATTTGCGTCGGACGTATGAATGCGTCTTAATATGTCTCTTGTCGGGGATTAACCCTTCGTCGCCCGATTGACGTGTACAAAGTTGGTCCAATGGGTTTATAGACCCGTTTTCTTCACCTTTCAAGGGTTATGTAACGTTGTTTTTAGGGGGTTATTGTAAAAAGTTCCATTTTTAATTTTAATCACGTCTATAGTTAATAAAACTGCTTTGAAATCTACTAAAATCAGCGTTCCTTTTTTGTTGTATATAATTATGTATATAGTTATAAGCTTATATTGTAGTCAATGATTTTACTCTTTAGCCTGCAGCCTACATCTTAAAAGGCATCTAGAAACTTTTAAGCTCAATAAATAACTGAAAACTGAAGAGCCGCCTGTAAAACTTACTCCATCATTCAACAGGCCAATCTCCATACGTTTGAGCAAATAATTTGTCCAACATAAATCGCGCCAATCCGGAGTAAAGTCTTATATACAACTGAAGCTAGGTCTTACCCCAAGTTGGGCAAGTTATGACAAACGATGCTACTACTAATCCCGATGAAAATTTACGCAAACATTTGCCGGGAGTTTCATCTTTACTGGTGCACTTGTTATTTATGTTTTCAATTTGGGTTGTACTGATATTTTGGAGTATCTTGAAGAGCTTTTAGCGATTTCTAGTCCGACAAAATTGATCTAAGATTATTTTTGGGAATTGGCTAGTAGAAGTTTGGACACTGGAAATGTGCCTATAAGTGGCAAAGCGCACTAGACGTATTACCATACCATACCATACTATAACAAATGGTAGAGATGTGAAAACATAGGTAGGTACCAATTTTAGGAAAACAGGCATGACGTACGTATCTTTTGTAACTACTTGATGACCTGATTGGCGCAGTGGCTGAGCAATTGGACTGCTGCGCTAATGGTTGCGTGTTTGATTCTCGATCGGGACAAAAATTTGTTCGACCCGCTGATGTTTGCCCCGTTTCTGGGTGTTTGTATGTGACAGAAAATCCTAATGTAGGGCGAAGTAGAAAATAATATTTAAAAGACTACCTTTACTATAATCTCAACACTATTAACCTGTTCAAACAGAATAAATCAATATACTAAGCACACAATACATTGACATGGTCTTAGTGCAACCGCTTCACTCTGCAAGTCGGCATCCATCTTGTGACGTCACACGTCACGTGCGCTTATCGCACCGATCCTATAATTCCCGTGAGGCAGTCGCCTCGACTTTGACAACGCATTTGATGCACAAACCACCGTAATGCATCGAACAGTATCTGCGATCCGACTGATTTGACGTGAAAAGGAATTTAGAATTCGCTACCCGCTTTGGCAATTTGTTACTGCTCACGGTTAAGTGGAAGCAAGGGTTTGAAAGCATATAACTTTGTGTAGAATGTGAATATAAAAATCGAATGGGCGGCATTATTATTATATACAATTACCTAATGGTACATAATGTTATATAAACTGTTTCCCACGTAGACACGATTATTAAATACTCTAAAATCCATTTCTTTTACAAGTGAAAATTCACAGGTATTATTATGGTCTCAGCTTGGATAATTATAAGTAAGTACTGTAATTTCAAAATGATTTTAAGTTAAAGAGCGCACTCATCATACAAAAAATAAACTAGCCCAGTCGAACCAAGGTACAATCTACATATTTACACAATTCGTAACATTTATAACAGAAACTGTTGTCACAGACTTCATTTGCAACTAAACCTGCAAGAAGTTAGTCAGACATTTTACGGAGCCAGCACCTGCAGCACCAACTAAATGCAAGTACTCGTTAAAGCTACTCCCGCCGCAATACCGCGTTTTAATATTCCTAGACGTATATGAAAGATGCACATGTGCGCGCCGACAGATTTCAAACACGCTCCAAAATTAAACAACGTCAGTTTAAGATATTTCACCAGTGCGGCGCTAGCGTCGTTTGCAGTAAATGCAGACGAGACAGCTTGAAATATTGTCATTGTCACGGAGCCGTCACGTGGACCTCACGTCGCCGTCGCTGGGGCCGACCAATAGCGTGCCGATGTCGAATGCGGTTTGGATACAGCTTAACGATTCAATGCTCAATCGAATTTGTATTCGGCGATTGGAAATAATCGAATAATGCGATTCGATAGTCTCCGATTATGATTGCGCCTGAGAATGGTTTTGAATTTTAATTTGTAGGTAGACTAACTGCGGGCGAAGTATTACGAAGAATACTTTTTAAAGTTTTAAGTTTTCTTGTTTTGTTTCCTAACTATGACTGGAAGCGGTTTTGTGTGAAATACATTTTTAATTAACTATTTAAATTGCAGAAGCAGAGGAGTATAGGTATACATTTAGGAAAAAGCATTTTTAAAGAGCCAGTTTTCCCATCCAATGTTTATCTGCTCTAATCTACCGTTTCGGGACATCCCTACATCGTATCATTGTCTCTAGCATTTAATATTTCTCTCTCAAAAGTATCACGAACAAGCCCAACAAGCCACAACTCCCATCACCACCCTCCTTCACAAAACTGCTTTCAACAAAACAAGCCATGAAATCTAATATTTTACAAGAAACACGTGCTGTTCATCTCATGAGCATCTTTATCTCGACTTGAGCTAAAATATAAAGGCTGGGTTCAGTAGCTGTTTGAAAAATGCGAACCGCTGGCTCGGGACATCCACTATTTATTGGGGCATACTTCACGTAAATGGGGCTCTTAGTGGCGCCCTTAGTGGGGCAGAAGAGGGTAGTTCTGAATTGTTTATTCTATTTATAATGTGTTCGGATTTTTACAATTGTGGTGTGTTCACAAGTTCCGAATTAATTCTGGTTTGGGATCGTTTTGGTGAGGGGTTGTCAGTAAGGGTTCAGTAACTGTTTCTCTTAAGACCAACGGACGCGTGTTGACAGGGACTATTGTTTAGGTTTCTATTATTGCGTAAGAAAGCAACAAGTTCTTTTTTATGAAATTCTAATTCTATATTTATAATTTTATGTGTTAGTAAAGGGATTGTGTTTATAAAATTAAACTACAACACCGGAATTAACGCGAACACAAGTTTTTAATTTTGGCTTGACTCGTGTTCACAAGGGGACGCAACTCGGTCGAAACGTCAAGCCAAAATGTTATTATCACCATGCAACATATATAGTTTAAAAGTTAGGGATTGTGTTTATTTAGACCTATATGTTTCTTAAAAAATGGATAAACGGATAGCAGGTTACCATTTTTTTGTATTTAAATTGCCGGGTATTGACACAACAACTTAAATACATATTATTAAATCACTACATAGTATAAAACAAAGTCGTTTTCTCTGTCCCTATGTATGCTTAAATCTTTAAAACTACGCAACGGATTTTGATGCGTTTTTTTAATAGATAGAGTGATTGAAGAGGAAGGTTTATATGTATACAAATCCATTAAATAGTGGAGAAATACTTATAATATATATTTTATACCCGTGCGAAGCCGGAGCGGGCCGCTAGTACTTATTACCGCTAGTTATAATACAAAAATAGTACTGTATCATTTAAGAATTGCAATTATAAAATAGCAATTTTAAACATCAAAATAAAATTGTAACAATTGTTCCCTAACTCCTTTACCACGGGGACATTTATGAGTACCGTGACCAAGCCCATAACTCTTTGTAATGTTTTGTTGTGTATTTCATAGCTGATAGCAATCTGCGACAATTGTAAAAATAAAGTGCATTAAGCCTTGTCCCGTTTGGAAAATTTTAAACATGTAAACAAGTAACTGATATATGAGGTATGCAGGTATATATTTAACTACTATGTCACTTAATAACAGAATTACAATTACCTTTATTACAAGTCTAATAAGCATAGTCCACTCTCCTAACAAAATTCGTGGGCCATAAAAACAGGCATTAAATTGCTTTAGTGTTAGCGCAGCCCCAGCACTAGTTAGGTCATTTATATGCTAGAGAATAGCTTACTCTGTGAAACTTCTAGAACTAAACTCAAATTCTGAACTCGTTGTGTTAGCGCTCTGCAAATCTACATTACACTAGCGGCCAATCAAATTATTAGATTTGGATTGTGTTCTCCGCCAATGTCCCGGTTATGTTCACAATTGTGAAGTATGTGGTAAGTACCTTATGCGTGATAAAATATAATAATACATGCATAGAAAAGAAGTAGAATTTCAAATGATGAACAGTAAAGAATTGTTACAGAGCTTAAAAACATTTTACTCTACGCTACACTACCTAATTACAATCATAAAACACGTTTTCACTACCAAACTCACCTACTTTTTGCGTGTCTGATAACCCGCGAATGCTATCAACGCCCAAGTTACAGCCACTTCAAAAAAGGGCGCAAATACGACAATAATTTGCCGTGCAGGGCCAGCAAAATCATATCGGTACATTCAACCGCGCGGGCCGTTCGGGCCACAAGCTGTAACTCACACGTGGCGCCATCTAGTTATTTATCGCGCTATGATTGGATGGCCTTGTTATATTTACTTTATGTTTCATGTTACATTATGTCCCTATTATATTTCGGAGTTAATGTTCCACTCCAAATTGAGTTTCGTTTATTTTTCTCGACGCGTTGCTTTTTGTTTCATTTTTATATTTTTTGAGGTTATGACCCACTGGCGTGTTTAGTTGGTTGGTTCATTACAATTTAATGTTTGTAGGTTCATTTTTTCTAATATTCACTATTTTTTAAATATTATTTTATAGAATATCGAATTATTGTAGTAACAATTGTATTTATAATATTCTTAGCATTCGCTTTGTGTTGTATAATATAAAATGTGGTTATATAAAAAGCAAAAGTGTAATATATGACTAAAATAGGAGAGAATATAAACTCACATGTTATAGCAATTACATGTAAGCTAGCTTAACTTCGTAAATAATCTACTATTTTATGCTGTATGTAAGCAAGACCATCAATTTACCTCACTTCCACATCACACGTAATGCGGATCATTTATATTGATCCCATAAACATAACTTATAAGCACTGCTAACCCTACTTTAGGCAACAAAAATATTTGGACAGAAAAGAAGATTTATAACACTTTATACCCGCAATACAAATCACAAACACACGGACCACCGCTGTAAATCTTACCTTAGCATATTTTTTTCCAAAAAATACTCGGATATTTATTAACAACATAAGTTCATATTTTCGTACATATAACCGTCTGGTACGGGAAGCCCGCAGAACTCATTTCCTCAGTAAATTCCCGGTGGAGCAGTGAACGGGTTGAATTAATGTAGGACCCTCGCTAAAGATCATTTTTAGGTCAAATGAAACATCGATAAATGGCGTGAAGTTTACCTTATGTAACGAGATTTGTAGTGTCCTTGGCAAAGTAAAATCAATTTTAGTATTTTGTTTAAATATATTGCATATTTGAATAAGTTACAGACTAATACCGTTACTTTTTATCGTCTTTGTATAAAGAAATCACGCTGTGTCAGCAATTCAGACGGAAGAACGAATATGGTTTTAAGCGCTTTCATTTTTGTTTATTTATATTGACATGCTTTACCTCTGTAATTTCAGTCTTAAATGTAGACTAAAAGTACCTAACTAGTATCAACTGCGAGTAGGTTCATACAACTTGTATTAAATCCAAAAAACTGTTACTAAACAGAAAGTAATAAATTATCCTATAACTAAAAACAAAACAATTTAGATACTAGGAAAAATACATAAGTCAGGGAAAGATTAAACAGATTGTAGAGTATAAACACAGGAATAAAAGGACGTTTTGTGTTATCTAGGCCCGAGTAAAAAATATGTGATCGGCCCACCAGATAGAGGGGCTACCGGCCGCTTTTAATTACTTGAGACTTCTTTATTTATGGACACAACGTTCTCTATGTACTTGTTAGTAAATGTTATACTTTTAATTTCTTTGTCTGATAAATAACTCGACTTTTTTAAATGTTATGGTGTATATTTATAACTAGGCCGTACCTACGTAGGTATATTTAGTGTCAATAATATAGTTGAATGAAAACTTTAATCATGAAAAATAATTGAGACTATAATTATGTCCCATTCGGGCCATTGAGTATAAATAAACTGAATAATGCACCTAGTTTTCTACATAATTTATTTCAAGCCATTGGACCGCTTACGCTTAGATAATGGCCCGCGGTGACCTCAAAAAATATTTATGTCTAAATTAAAAGATATTTACGAGCGATGATATATTTATGAGCGTTACCCTTATTACCCCACTCTGTAGTAACTCGGATAAAATTTTACTGCAAAACTTTTGGTCTTTTTAAGACTGATCTACTAAGTTCGGGTGTTTGTCTCAGATTTTGTTGGCTTTATGGGCCCCTCACGTAACGGTCCCCTCTGCATTAAATGTAGGTGAGGGTAAAATGTTGGTAAACTTAGATTTTAGTTACAAATGGCGTTTTGAATGGGAAAGTACCTGATATAAGGGGGGGAGAGCTGTATAAATGTGGAGTACGGAATTTGATTTATGGATGGATTTAGTTGCATTTGCTTGACGTGTTGGTCTCAATATCGATGGTGGAGTTAGTTCTCACGATAGCATTTGTTTTGGCTCATATGCGCCTGTTATTACGACTCAGATTAACGAGACTTTCGAAACTCTGATTTAGCTCCAGTTTAGCGGGGTTAATATAAGCTTGCATTCTACGTCGTTTTCAGCTATGGAAGCGGGACGCCGCACTACACTGCACGTAGAGGCATCTCGCTTTCACATACGACAATGACGTGCAACGTAAGCTCTTATTAAGGCACCAGTATTGTTACGCAGATAAAATGCAATCAGACGTTAATGAAGTCAATCTGCAAGGACTCTAACAGCATAACATTTGACACGTGTACGACTCTGGCAGGTGCGACCACGCCGCGTCTACTTACTTCAAACACAGGTGTATGTAATAGCAACTGCTAAAAGCAATTCCTTGCTGCAGCTATTATCTAGACGAGCTTTACAAACTAATTTGCTGCAAATGTTGACGAGTGCTATCTTTCTAGTGTTGCTACTTTCAGCATTTCTATGTCTTCATGTAATGTATAATTGTCACGTGGCGTATGCATATGTATATGGTATTAGGGTATATATGGTACTATCACTTGAGTAACGATAGAGTTATGGTAAATGGTTGTAACTTGTAAGTCCAAGTTTTCGAACGTCAAGTAAGAAGGACCTAAAATTGCAAGTTTTGATAATGTGATCTGTGAGTGAATTTGACAAAAGGAGTATGTCAGGTCAGCAAATGGAACTCTTCTGTTTTTTCAACCGCTCTGTGTAACAAAATTGACTTCATGGCGTGTGTGACCAATTGTCGAGGAGTCAATATCTAATTTCAAAGCGGATGTGAGTCTTGCTCTTATTTTCTGACTAATGGCTGCCCCATTCATGATACTTTCGGAGATTGACAATGGAATACCATTGAAGTCGGCTCTACTTTTCCGATAAAATAACGCATTTGGACAACCAAAACAATACCGTCACACTGCAGTGTCCACACGATCTAAACCCAAACTAAACAGAACCGATCCTTTCCTATGAGTCCGAAGTATACATCAACACCAATTAAGCCCCTCTATAATGCATAACAAGTTCCCGCTGACCGGCGAGCGGGAGCGGCAGAGGTAATGAGAATTAGTTTTGTTCAACGTCCAACTGTTAACAACTGTTTACAATACTTGCACATGGCATATTATATGGAGTTCGTCCACGTCCAGTTTATTTAGAACATGTACTAGTTGAACAAGGATATGTGCGAGTAGAAATTAGATACAGGTTACGCCTAGATAGAGGTAGACTTAAATTGTATTAAACCTGAGAATTCAGACCGAACGAACTCATGTTGTTGTCAATCATTATGTTCGTCAAACTGCCTCTAATAACGTTCTTAGTTGATCTAACTAACTAAGTAACTAAGGTATGGCCGGACTGCCAAGTCAACGGTGGCAAGTTCAAACCCCAGCATGCACCAATTACGTATATTATAAATTAGTTATCAGTTGCTGAGAGATTTCTAACCAGTAGGCCTCTGACATGGCTTTACACACCGTAAAGCCATGTCAGAGGCCTGACCTTAGTCTGAGTATAATGAATAAATAAATATATGAGGCATATGATAAGAAGATTAGTAACTAATTTAAAGTGCCCGATAAAGTACCTTATTTCGGCCATATGTGGGTAACAAAAATACCTCTGTCTTCTCCTTCAAGGAACACAAGCGTGACTATATACAAGGAAAAACCAACCTAACCCTACCAAAGATGTTGTAAGAAACGCTTGCTCCAGATCTGGGCTCTCGATATGAACTTCAATCATTAACTATCGGCCCTAACACTTTCTCCGGAACTTTTTCAATCGGGCAACACGAGACGCCCATTTATTATCCTCTGTTAGACTGGACAAGTGTCGTGTGTGCTTGGCTTTATCTTGTGCTGGCCGGGAAACTCGCTTGGTAGCTGGTTTTTGCCTTGTTTACCTGCATTTGAGTCTAGAGCCACTTGGTGGTAGTTTTTTGGAAAGATGTATTCCGTTTTTTGGAGACCTTTCTTATATATTCGTAGCGTGTTTACAGATTGAACTGGGGCTAGTAATCTGATTAATTGATACGTTTTTCTTTAGTGTTTGTGAGTTATATCTGTATCATAGCAGTGCCAAGTGGCAGGACAAATTTGTTGGGTAAGCCCCTGTAACCCGTACCTTGCATTTTCTCAATAAAGTGGCTGACTTTAATCATATTTTTACCTCCTCACTGAGTGAATAAGTTTTAAATATTAAGGACCTCACTATAGCATTTGGTATAGCCTGTTATGATAGGGGTGTTAAGAGAAATAAATAAAAATAATAACGCATTGTGAGGAGGTTCCTCTCCCTGGAGCCCTAACCATCGGTAGCTTCGACCGCTGCTGGTTGGGCCCTATTTTGTATATTTTTAAATATTGTGTTTTTATATAGATATTTAAATATGTAATTTATAAGTAGATGATTTAAATAAAGGAGATAATAATAATCCTTAAACTTGGTACTACAGATAATGATTGAAGATTTTGTTTGTTTGAAATCTAGCCATGACTAAACTTACTTTATTAAGATTAAATATATATAACCTGAATCTGGGCAGAGAGCTTTGATAATTTTCATCCAAAAAAGCTGAACTAATATTTGATTCGCGAATATTGTCGCTAGTGTATAATATATTAATATCTAACTACTAATAGTTACTAATAATGTTAATATTTACTATAACTGCAGTATTGCTTTACTTAAACATTTTACGGTTGAGTCAATGTAAGTGAGTCCTTAAGTGAGACGCTGCAAACTAAAGATCGAACCAAATAGCGTACTTAAAATTGATGATGATGGCATTTTGCGTAAAACTTTATTTGCAGTCTTTGATAAGGAAATATGATAATAACATTTTTAATAATTTGTGACCGCACCTTTGTCTGTTAAATGGTATTTATTTACATCTGCAAACTGCACCTGTATTTTTATATCTTATAGATAAGTCTACTGGCACATTAGTCTAATGGTCGAAATCGCGACTGCTGAACATGACGTCCTAGGTTAGATTCTTGAGTCGGGCGAAATATTATTGGACTTTAACGTTTGGTAGTTTATTTGCAAATTGCACGTAGTCGATGGCAACAGACTATAACATGAAACATTTAATTGGTGCAATTTGGGTGAACTATATAGGTGTTATTCTACTACTTTTTTGCATCTTTGTATCCATAACATTCCATACACTAAACACCGCCAATCATCCACCAAAACCCGTCAAAACAACCCTTGTACTATCAACCCCTAACGGCCCGAAAATTGGGATATAACCTACCGTTAAGCAATTACATGTTATCCCAAACTTATTGCTCAAAATGGGATAAAGTCTGGCTGAATGATCAGGAATGGGCCAAAACGAGCGCGGTGGGCCTAATGGGACCACAGCGGTGGCCGGAGCCCCATCGAGCCTTAATATCCTCGTATCTCAGTCTTTATCACTGAATATAAGTTTAGAGCGCGTTTTCTATTATTCATGGTAATGGTTCTGGTTTTGGTGTGATAAATGATTGTGTGGTAATGGGGGGTTAAGTTGTTGGAATGGTAGGGAAAGGTGCTAAGTTTAACGGTTAACCCTATAATTACTACATTTTGGCTGGGACTAAATAATTTCTAGATGCTAACATCTGTTAACCATCCTTATTAATTTTATAGAAGCGAAAGTAAGTTTGTTTGATTGTAACCTTTTGACGCCTAAACCACTGAACTCGTCAAAATGAAATTTTGTGTATACCTAGCCAGGAGAACAATAAAGGACATAGGGTACCTTTCATCCAGAAAAAAGGTACTGTTCCCGAGAAACGAAATCATTCAGCGTCACAATTTTTTGGTCGCTAGATGGTGCTACGTGTCTTTCGCATTTTAAATGTAATTAGTCTATCAAGGTTTGCGTAAATATCCTGTTATATATTTCCCTGAATTTTGAGAAGTTACAAAGTGAGTATAATATAATATGAAATATTGATTGAAGGATGTTCACCGAAGGATATCGCCATAATCAATACGCCTGACAGAACTTAATAAACAGCATTTATTCGCGACCTTCACTATTCTAAATTTAAGCCAGGATCTCCGAATATTCTCTTCCTAATTAAGAAATCTAATTCAAATTTCGAAATCAAACAGCAAAACGAACTGTAAAATTATTTAAATCAAAATGTTAATTCGCCACTCGTGGCGCCGGCGGCGGGCGCACCTGTCACGCGATCACGTCTTAACACTGTCCGAAAGTTGGTGCGCTCACCCCACAAACTCGTGATTAGCGCCCGTTTAGCGTAGGGTGGAGTGCCCGAAACTTGGCCGCGGACGTGAGTGGGTAACGAGCCGTTAACATTTTTACTCGCGCTGAGCAACAAGATTGTTTTTTTAGGTTTAATTTAAATTTAAATTATTGTCAAAGCATTTGGGGCGCTGTAAATAATTTTGGCGTTAAAGTGGATGATGGAGTGTTATGTATTAATGGAATATCTGTGGGGCTGTTATCAGTATGGTGCCTATGTGTGTTTAAGGAGCAAGGAATATTAATTTTGGCAAATGTTGAGTGCTCCGCTGGTTTATATGGGTATTACCTAATGGTTCGGGGATTAGGTATTGTAACTAAATTGAATATGTTATCATATATTATAGGCCAGATATGTTGTTTACGAAACCTAGCATTTAGAGTTTCAACGAAATCCTTTGCCTTTTGACACAGTTGACACCCGCGACATTTCGGCGGACAATTTCCATAAAAACAGACAAACACAACACAACATGAAACCTTCTCGCGACACCACAAATTGGAGTCGTCACGTTCACGTCTCGTGCAAGTAATTCAAATCAAACATGCCGCATGGATCCGAATCTAATTTCCCACTTGAATTAAATAGCGTCGCAATTCGCTGGATTGGATTAACGTTATGGCAAACATTTGGTGCGGTTACCCTGCTATGTAAATAGGGTGGGCGTGTTTGTAGTTGGCTGTGCGGGGTAAGGAGAATCAGCTAGTTGCGACTTGCGACTTTGTAGACTCGCGCCGCTACAGTGTACGTGCCGGCGATGAGGGCAGTGACACGCCGTTTACGATACACTTGACTAACAATAGTACCAAATCTTTAATGATACAATAAATGGCACAGGTTTTCGGTTCGGCCTTACACCGGGGTACGCCAGTACAAGAAGAAATTATGACGACATGATTGGCGTAGTGGCTAAGCGATTAGACTGATGCGCTAAGGGTTGCGGGTTCGATTCCCTCACGGCGCATAAATTTGTGTGATCCGCAAATGTTTGTCCCGAGTCTGGGTGTTTGTGTATGTGATATTTCATGTTTGTGAAACGCACCCACGACACAGGAAAAATTCCTAGAGAGGGGCGACGTTTTTCTTAAAAAAAAAAACAGTTTTAATTAAGTACATTAAATTGACTTGACCTCGCGTGAGTCCTTACAAGTCATTAAAACATTGATCTCTGGGGACACGTATTGTTATATTCTTCCGCTTCTGTAATCTGGAAATTATGGTAAAAGTATAAAGTAAAGTATTCTATGGCTCGCAGCAGTTAGAAGCGGGAGGCCGAAGATCGAGCTCAGTGGCGCGCCGTAAGACAGGCCTATGTCCAGCAGTGGACTGATATAGGCTGACAATGATGATGAATCAGGAAAGAGGACGGACTTTTGTTGAACAGTGAAATGTTGGTGTAACGAGTCCTGACAATAACCTGTCATCACTCTTCGAAGATAACAGGCGTAATCGCTTTTAGGTATATCGTAACTTGTATAAATGCACAGAATAACTTGATACAGCCTACAAATGTTATATCCCAGTAAAAATGCAACGATAAAGCTATTAAATATATAACGATACCGACGGAGGGCGGGCACCTCTGTCACCGTTTCATTACGCGGAGTGCAAGCTTACCGTCCGCCATTTTTTAGATCCAAATCAATTTATTTAATGCTGCAAATGGAGCTGGTACAGCGATACTCCAGCTAAACTAAACCGCTTTCAGTTTTATTGCAGGATACATACTGTAATCGATTCTGGGCAAGAAGTGTGGGAATATTATGTGTTTGTCGTAAAGGAGTCCACAAAACAGTTGTGTAGCTTGTCCAGGAATAATGTGTCCTGACAGAATTTTAGTCAAAGATCACAAACAGGAGCACACTAAACTCCCCCTATTATGGGGCGTATATCGGGAGAAGCCTATGTCCAGCAGTGGACTGCAACGGGCTGATTATGATGATGATGAATACGATGCGGCCTTTCAACCAAGGAATAACACCTACTTAACCATTTAAATCTTATTAGAATCTTCTTACTACTATTTATCAGCATAGCAGCAAGCTATTCGATTTTCAATGTAAGATTACAGTCACCACAAGCATGTTATTAACTTTATGACATGTTAAAGCACTTGATCAACATAATTTTCAAATATAATACAAAATTTTTACGAGCGTTGGTAAAAGTAAACATTCAGGAACATAGAAAAAATAAAACTATCAAAAACTTAAATCTAGAGCGCTAATTTTTTGCGAAAATTCTGCGAAATTTCCTCCACGCAACAAACTTGGGCAAGCCAGCACAATACTGCGGAATTAACTCGCACCGCACACGCGAAATAAAAAAAACATCGCGTCATTCGTTAAGCGAAGCCCCCTCGGAATACTCGGGCTTCGCGAAAAAAATATATCATGAAAAAAAAGTCTGGGGAAACTTCGAAAATGAAAAGTCAACTGAGTGAATTTGCAAAAATTGCTCCGGGACCATGGGAGAACGGTGCACGAGTAGGTCACACTCGCGGAATTGCAAATGCTTCCGGCTGTTCAAGTTGCGATTCAATTCAATTTAATTGAATACACTTATTGTATGGAGAAAACTGGTGTTCGTATGAGTACATATCAGGTTTGTAATCTCCGAAGTGCGATCAAGGGAGAGGTTTTCTCCGTTATCAGAAGATTAGTTAATTGAGGTGAGCGTAATGCCATAAGTATCTGTCTCACACCAGATTCGTGACGCTTTACCACAGAGTAAATAAAGGTACTGCACTTTTACGTAGGTATGCCAATACTTGTGGGGACCACCCATGCTACCCATAATCATGTTATACATTCATGCAGATCGCGTATACTAAAATATGCTACATTTTAGGAAACTGATACAGAATTGTAGTATTAAAAATTGACCTACTAACAACCATACCAGAGTCTCAAAGAGAACATCTTCATAAAAACACAAACCACCAAAAACAGGGAGCAAGAAGAATTTAAATTCATGGTAAAGATTATCCGTTTGAAACAATTATGTCTTCAGTGGGCCGTCGATAATCCCCCTTTCCTGGAGATGCTAGTCGAATCGCTCATTACCCCAGCCAATGGTGACTTTGGGGGAAAAAATTGAATTATTTCAGGGAATCGTATTACATTTCCAATTTACAGAGGGGAAACGTTTCGATACTTAATGGACGTATCTGGTCGGTAAGGAGGTAAGGAGAACTTTGACGCCAACTTCGGTTCAAATTTTGGTGAAACTCGTTGTATCTCAAGAAGATTTGCGCATGCGTTATGCTGTGATTATGATGACGTTTTTGTTGACGTGATTAGTGCAGGTACTAACTGATCAGTCTTAATCTAGCATAAGACTATGAACATTAAATGATCTTCTCTGAGTCTGGGTGGTATTGTATGAGATTTTGCTTATCTATAAAACGGACCTAGGACAAAAAGCAATCCAAGTATGAGCCATCGTCATAAAGAAATAAAATAAATTGGCGAACGAGAGAAAAGTAGATGACTTCTATTAGCAAAAGACATGTATTGAATCTTCAGAAAGGTTATTGAACTGTAAAAGTTAAGTATCTACCCTTTCAGTATATAAATAGAAATGACTTAATCAGTGTAATAAATCAGGGAATCAGGGTGTAAGGTCATCGCGTGGGAGTAATTATCTCTTATATTTATAGGCCTTCACCTGATTGTCGTTTTGGTTAATTACACATTTTTCCTCATTATTAGATGATGACCTTCTCAATTTACTAGGAACACATTCTGCTCACTATGTTCTATGTATGACGTCTGTAATGTCATATAAAAAAAGGTAATAATGCCATTTATTGTCGTGGTACTACGGAAGGCACGTTAAGCCGTTGGTCCTACGCCTGATCTCTCTCCGGTCGTGACGGTCTACCGTCTCATCGGACTACAGAGTGAGGGAACAGAGAGTGCACCTGTGTTTGCAAGCATACTTTTGCACTACAATATCTCCTGCGTAGTTGGCTAGTCTCAGCTGAAACAGGTCGCCGTGACCAAAATTCGGTCAGGAGAACATTATGAATATGACTATAAAATAATCTTGTAAATACACCAAAAACATGTTGAATGCGATAAAACAAAGTCCAAAACATAAATCCTAATGGTTGACACTCAACAAAGTATCCTCCTTATCCTAATTTCCCATAAATCTTCAATAATTAAGCCGAAATGAGTGCCAAATGAAGCCTAGACTTAAATCATCGTAATTAAAATCAATTTCAACTGACAATTGCGAACACACTGTCTCTGAGAGGCTTATCAAAACCCACAAATCATGACCACGAAACAATGAACCAGTACAATGGGGCATCTTCACAAAGAAACTCAACTCATTGCACGAGAAAGGATACGATAACACCAGAGTATCTTGGCCTCTCAAACTTCATTACGCACCCCGTTCTATCGCCTGTTTTAGAGAACGCAAGGGAGCGGGGAGGTCTCTACTCGTTGGGCGTTAGGTTCCACCGTTGAATCTAGATAATTGATAGATAAAGATCTGAGGAGCTTCAACGAGTTGGCTGCGTAAGTGAGGTTGTTGATTAAATAGTTTTATGTAACTAGTTCAGGATAAATCTATACTTCATATATATTTTTATTATAAAGCTGAAGAGTTTGTTTGCTTGAACACGCTAATCTCTTGAACTACTTGTCTGATTTGAAAAATTATTTCAGTGTTAGATAGCCCATTTATCGAGGAAGGCTATGGGCTATTAACTATTCGTAATCCACGCAGGCGAAGTCGCGGGCGGAAGCTAGTGTTTTTATAATTGAGACATTCCGGATATTTGTCAGAGAAGTTAGAAAACAATAAAAGTATCTAAAGAGGTTTATATTTCTTGGTTTCAAAGTTATAAACTCAGTTTGGGCCCTCTGGATGACGATAGACGTACTACTAAATATTATTTACAACATAGACTACTTATGACTGCAAAAAATTGATGCTTGACCTCCTGTTAAACAAAAATACCTTTTACTTACCCTTTGGGGGTAATTAACTTTTGTTTTTTTTAGTGTAGAGCATTATTAATTACGTTCGCATTAGTACTAATTTAGTTATGCCCAAGATTTCCTCATTCTAAATGTCATGTCAACAAAGAAGAACGCGTGCGAAACTCTATGATTACTCCTCAATCAGTTTTTTAATATAAAAGTATATGCAGAATGTAATTAGTCCGTTTTAATTTAATTAAAACATAAAAATCTTCCATTTATGGTGTAATTATTGTATGAATTGTTTATTTAAAACCACAATATGTTGCAGCTGATGACCGCAATTCATTTGGGTTATTATCAGTTATGTTGTAATTATTGTACATTACAGATAGTTAACGCATCCTTTGTTAAAATGAATTGGAAAAGTATCTGAAAACTGTTTACATAAAAATAAAGTCCTAGAGGAGTTTGTATTTTATGTAACAATACTTCCTACTTATGGAAGATTTTTACTGCCTTGTTGGTCTAGTAGTTCCACAGCACAACTACTGAATGTAATGTCCTGAGTTCGAGTTCTGGGTAGGGCAATTTTTTTTAAGGATTTTCTATTTCATAATTCTCAGTAGCGGTATTGAGTTTGCATTTGTGCCCGGTTGATGGCAAAAGGCTCGCCTCTTACTACATTGGGACCCATAATATAACTAGAAAAATGTACTATGCACTTCATACTATCGCTGCTGCAGTCCTGATGTTATTTAAGAGATAAATAAAAAAGAAATTATTATTACTTCTATTTTTAAAAACGTCGCCCCACGCTAGGTATTTCTCGTGTATCGTGGGTGCGTTTTACAAACATGAAGTATCACGTACACAAACATCTGCGTATGACACAGTTTTTTTTTCCTGTGCGGGAGTCGATCTCGCAACCCCTAGCGTAGCAGGCCAATCGTTTAACCACTGCACCAATCAGGTCGTCAAAAAAAGGAAATTAACCGACTGTAATGCCAGTAGAAGAGATAATGAAGTTGGCTACTTGTAAGTATGTTAGTGAGAGCTATTCTACTGAATTTTGAACAAAAATTAACTTTAAAAAGTTTTGCTCACATGATTACACAGCGGAGAGAATTCTTTCATAGTATTAAATGTAACATTCTCGTTAATTTTTAAATGTTAATTATTTTTTGTAAGTGAGAAACAACGTTTTTTTTTGTCATTGCACTGATTATTGGGAGGTTCTAAGTTACAATAGTAGCTTATACATTAATCCAGGGTGTCAGCTATCTTCACACCAACTTTTATCAAAATCGGTCCAGCCGTTTAAGCGTGAAGAGGTAACAAACATACATACACACTCACAAACTTCCGCCTTTATAATATTAGTGTGATGTGATAAGTGTGATAAACAAACTGCTGACTATTAGTAAAGAAACAGTTGTTTTCTGCCTTGTAGCAGTCAAAAATACTTAAATTTACGGAACCAAACCCTGTTACAGTCAAATGACTAAAAGACCCCAAAAACAATTTGACCCCAATACAGAAATAACAGTAACACCTCGCAGGGTTAAAGTGAGGTGCACAATCTACCCACATCTCCCCAATGACGTCATCACAGATATGAATTCCAATTCTCAACACAGAAATTGAACCTCCAGTGATTCTAGAGCACCGTCAATTGGTCTGGATAGAGGAACCCTATTCATTACGTAGAGGGTTACGACGCTACGAAAGTGCTACGCTGCGCTACGCTGCTACGAATATAGATGGTACCATCGAATAGATTGATTCCATTTGGATAGATGTAAAATATTTTGTACGTGTACATTTGTGAGGTAAGATTTTTATTTAGATTTGTATTGTTTTTGGTTTTTGGTTCTGTGAGGCTTGTACCTACTCTATTTAATTAATGCAGTTAGGGCGCGTGTGCAGTTTTAGAATTCATGCACAGATTATTTTTTCTTGTGTTTTGTACTACTGTTTATGGGTTTGTATGAAAAAGGAATCAGAATCAGAATCATTTACTGTTTGTTATAGGAAAATATTATACTATATTTATACTGATACTATACTTATACCTAGCTTATAGGTTATAGTAAGGTAGTTATGACGGTTTACTTAAATAAATAGTTCTAAAAGAAACTATTTAACAAAAATATTGAATCATTTAAAACCAAGAACGCTGAACATTTTCTGCAGTGTAATCATGTGAGTTAAAAGTTAATTTCCGTTCAGAATTCTGTTATACAACGTTCACCAACTTTCTTACAACTAGCCAAGCCAACTTAATTATCGTTTACAACCTTTAAGGAGTCCACAGATATATAAAGTAAAAGAATATTTCGTTTAAAAAAAAGTGGGATGTAGATAGGTTAAACGCACTCCGAATGTGGCACGTTAAAACAAGTCCAATTAGCCCACCTGAACTTACCTCATCTCTTTTTCTTTCCCTATAATTATGACATGCTCTTTTACTTCCATATATACATACATACATACGTCATATTACTTATGCGGAAAGGAAATGCTCCTAAATTCTTTTCGCGTAAAGAGTGTGGAAGCGAGTTCCAGAGGCGTATGTAGTGCAACATCGTAATACTGTGTGCAAGCACTGAGCTGAGTCGTTTGACCGTTGGACTGCCAAGTCAAAGGTCGCAAGGTCAAAACCCGGCACGCACCAATGCCTTTTCGAAGTCATGTGCGTACTATAAATTAGTTATCAGTTGCTAAAAACGGTGAAAGAAAACATCGTGAGGAAACCGGCACACCTGAGAGATTTTCCAACGGTGTGTAAAGCAATGTCAGAGGCCTACAGGCGGTTCAAACTCTGACACCAGGTTGTTCTTTAACCATACGAATAAACGATAAGAAGACTGTGTACCGTTTTTGAAGAGCAATGTTGTGTGCTACCTCTTCTATTGTACGTACAGCTATTGAAGCAGTTTTTCGACCAATCAGCATCTAAAACGAGTAAAATATCGGGACTGTCGTAGTGAGTCTGTGTGCTGAACAAACTGCATTACCCGGCGATGCCCGCATTCTGACGTCATTAGTGCACTATTGTTACATCATCAAACATTGTCGCAGCCAGGGACCGGCAGACGCTCCTGAAGATTTGGCGATTCGAATTTGTATGTAGCAGTCTACACGCGATTGTAGTCGGTTTTACCAAGTAGGAATTTTAGATTCTCATCCCAGTTGTATTTAGAAAGAAAATATTTGTAATAATCATAATTATATTTATTGTTAGTTTATCATTTTGAAGCAAATGCGTCCTTACAACTTTTACGAGTTTTTTTTGTGAGTCTAGCTCATCACGCTATCTCTTTCAAGAGCTCGAAATCGCATCGCAGTGAGAGCATCTTGGCCCACAGTTCCGTAGGCCTGTGACAAACAGACATGTGATTATGTAGTAAGTAGGTAACTTCTTTCAGGAAAATAAATATTATCTATTGGAAAGCAGATTTTTTTAAATTATTCTGTATAGTAAAAGTTGTACATATTGACAAATACAATAACCTATTTCCGATTTTGAGTGACTTGCATTCCACCCTGTTTATTTAGGTAAGATACACTAGCCCGTGTTCCCTGACCGTACTACCAATATTTGTAGTACGTAAGTACACGTTTCGTTATCAGCGCTCTGCATCACCACGCTGCGTCAAGACATGTCACGTGGTTGACGCCATCTTGGATTATTCAGTGACATATTATGACACGATAACGTCATTACTAATTAATTTATGCGTGTTTGAGTCGATTTTAACATTATTAATAATAAGGGGAAAAGATTTTTTATTTATTTTATATTTATAATTGAAAATTGAAAGTATATTTATAATTGAGTGTGTGCAAACTTGCCAAGAAACTGTCTTAGGTTTCAGTTCCTACTTTGTTTTTATCACAGTTTGATATTCCTTTAGCCTCTCAGCCTAATCAAGCAAAATGTGAAAGTATAATAACATACCTCATAATACTTTACAACACAACTTTAACCCCATATTTTTCACTAAACACCTTACAACCTAATAACTGCACACAACGCGTACACTCGCGCACACAACTCGCGCACTCCACAATAAATGCTTTGCATGAAAAATACGGTACACTCAAAGACAAAGTTGTTTCGCTGATATTAATCACGGATAAGGGGAACTCGGTACAGTGATTTGCACTTTCGTACTTCGTCGTGCGTACGTAGAGTCACGCTCGCAGCCTCCGAAGGCTTTCGCAGTTGTTCGCAGTATGCATACTTTGTGTTTAATTAAAAGTAATGATACTGGTGTTAGTCTTGGTTGTAGATGATTTTTAACGTGATGCATTTAACGATAATTTTGGCTACTAGTAATTATGTAATAGTGAAGCCCTTGCTCTAGTTAAATACATGTATGATATTGTATGGGTCAGTATGCATTTCTTTGATTAAAAAACAAGAGATTTTAATTTCAACAACGGATCAAATCTAAAACCCTCTTGTCCTTGGCTCAGTAACCACAAGAACGATGATATCATTGGCAAGAACTTGCATTCTAAAATATATTTATTTACCGTTTCGAATTCTTGAAACATTTTGCTTCCTTCAGCTACCTTTGAGACTTAAATCGAAGTCGAACTTAAGTTTATTGGCAGCACCACTGACCGGACAAATGAGGTATCGTTAAAGGGGAAAATGGAGGGCACTATATACAGCGGGATTTCTTGAAACAGCTACATCTTGAATCGTAGGAGCAATTATTTAGTGCGAAGTAAATACTGTTGTGGTTCGAGACTTTAAAACAACACAATCTAGGTAAGTTACGGGCAACTTGACTTTTGCTTAGTTATAAATACGTGGAGCAAACTTTTAAAATTGTGCATAGTCATAATAGTTCAACTACAAGGCTTCGTTTACTGATTAGGTGCTGGCCAGAATTTTGTTTTGGGTTTAAATATCGGATTGTAGTCTAAACTTATATCTTTAGTAAAAATATTCGTTATTGTCCTGCGTAAATATCCGAGATTTGCTATTCAGATACAACAGAAATTCCTAGTGCAGACAATGTAATCCAAAAAGGAAAAAAATATGAGGGTAACACATTTTTGTCAAAAATAAATTCTGTATTTATTATCAACAAATACCAATAAATGGCAAAGAAAAAACCCCAACAAAAAACGTCGATCAGATACAATTTTTATCGAAAACCACTACAAATTTACATACAAAGAGACAGAGAGCGCGATAAAAATCTCATTTCACACACAAAGGGAGCAGAGAAAAGCATTATAGATAGCGTGACCATAATATAATTTTGTAATACATGTGTTGAGCAAAACAAACTGAGTGGAGCTGTGCGGGGCAGATTATCGTCGACGTGACAAATGTGGCCCCAGCGTGACAAGAACACGTGTTATACAATACGTCACGCCGTTATTACACGAGCAGTTTTAGGGTTAACGTCATCGTGCGATGCTGCAGCAGTTTCGGGTTATTATTTTCTTTGGAGTGATGGACGGTTAATTTTGTGAGATGGGATTGCGAGGGCGCGACGGCCACGGTCACCTGCGATGGTGAATGTTTTGAATTACACTGCCTCTGCGTGTTACATACATAAGTATGTAACAGTAGAGACAATTACTATATGAATGAAAAGTGGATTAGTAGCAGTTAGTATACAATATACTATACAATGGATGTATCCATGAAAAAAATACTGATGTAAATATTACATAACGCACCATGACAAAAAGAGAGAAAAATTACTCTTTTTTGTCATTCTTACAACTATTATTAGTTTAGGTGAGGTTTTAAAACGAATCTTAACTTAAACACCATTCAAGTCTATTATAATAGTCCCTAATTATACACACAGAAAAATAATAACAAACACTATACAACATAAATTTAAATTGGATAAACCAACAGGTAACAGTAAAATAATTTCTTTTAGATTCAATTTTTCCCAAACCCAATAAGAACCTATCAAAACTTGCCAATCCGGTCCCACGAAACAAAAACAAACTCTATCACAAAAACAATAGAACTTACTTTTCAACAAAACAACACTCCGAACCAATCTGGATCTGCAGGTCTTAAAAAAATGTAGTCATTAGGAGAAATAGGGTTCCTTGTATCCACAGAAGACGTATAATTCCAAACAGTTCCGTACACAATTGAAGGAGCGTCCACAAAGAGATTAGTATAAGAGGATCTTAGACGGTGGGACTGTCCCAGAATATTATTTGCGAAATTAGTTTCCTATGTATTTGTTGTATTGTTACAATTGTTTTGCTTTTGTTTGAGAATGTTCTGTGTAGGTTTGGAGGAATTTGTTTTTTTTTTTAATAAAAACGTCGCCCCACTAGGAATTTCTCCTGTGTCGTGGGTGCGTTTCACAAACATGAAATATCACATACTCAAACACCCAGACTCGGGACAATCAAATGTGGATCGCACAATTTTTTTTTGCCCCGTGCGGGAATCGAATCCGCAACCCTTAGCGCAGCAGTCTAATCGCTTAGCCACTACGCCAATCAGGTCGTCATCGTCGTAGTCGATTAGTGTATCTACCTATTAAATTACGTACTTTTTTTGACAATTGGAAGTGTGCATGAGTTTTCTCTAAAGTTGTCGATGCAGGAAAGATAAAGGGCGATGAGAGATCTCCATTTAAAATCCTTTTAGGTTTAATATTAGACTTAAATCTACAAAATAGTGTACTATTGATCCCTTTATAACAGAAAGACCTTATCAATACCGCCTGACATGGTTTTTGAAGCCAGTCCATCAAACATAATTATCGACCTCCGACAATATTCGTTTCCCGCATGACATTAAGAGGGCATTAACCCTTACATCTCACTTTTCATCCTTCCACCACATCACAGCTATTCAAAGCTTAGAATAATTACCATATCTAACTATTTCAAACTTAGACTTAACTTCGTTCATACTTAAGCATATGCTTAGACGCGGCATTCAGATGTTCTGGATAAAGTTAGGACGTCTCGCAAGTGCTAGCTAGTCGTACAGCTCTACCACATATTAGGCGTTAACTCGATAAACGTTAGCGCTTTTGTCCGCGATATGAGCTGAGTTGAGAATACGGTGGTTTCGGAGTTTGTTATACCTGTTATTATGTAAGTATATTCTGGGGAAAATTCGGTATAAGAGAGTTTAATTCTTGGAGATGAGGATTCTTGAAAGAAAGGTAGATGTGTATCGTTGTATGAAATTAGACTTATTCCCAGTTTAGGGAAGACTTTATACTTTAATGGGTTTAATTCCAAGGCGTAATTTTTTACGGGACCTTTCAGTTTTCCTATTATAATTATACCTACTGCTTTTGCTGCTATTAATGGATGCCGATACGAAGCATAAGAACGTACTACATGCAAGCGTATATTGGACAGGTTTTGAAAAACAAACTCAGTGTCGCACTCAGCGTAACTGAACGAGTCTTGAGCTATATATAGCGCGCCAAGAATTTCAAGTTGGTATTTACCGTGATAAATCAACTTTCCTTACCCAAAAAACCGTTTACATGAACCAGAATAACCACTTCCCATTTACCGAGAAAACGCCCTATATATGTACCTGCTATTTTAAGATAAACAAGTGACTATTTTAAAAGTACAGCCAATATACAGGCGGCTCCCATTTCCGTGGCGCGTGTTTTTACCGTCCTGTATTTTTAGCCAAATTTCTCGCACAAAATCACAAGTACTAGGGTAGCAGATTCGTCGAGTCACGAAGTACTCAAATAGTAAGCCTTAGAAGCGAGGGCTCATCTAAAAGTTGGAGAAACTGCGAGTCACTGCCACCAGTTTCTTCTACCAGTGATTAATGTTCAGCTACTATTCGTTGCTTAGAAATAATGTTAATCATTGCGCCGCGTTGAATGCTAGATGTGTCTTTTGGTTTCAGTTTCTGAAGTGGAGTCTAAGTACCCGCTTTTGTAGAAAGAAATAAGCACTAATGAGTCAGTTTTTCTTTTATTTAATTTAGTGTAGGTATACATTATAGGTTATTGGTTTTTTTAAACGCCCCGCACTGGGATCCTCTTTATATTGCGGTAGCGTTTCACAAACATGAAATACACATATACAAACACCTAAACTCGAATCAAACATCTGCATAATTTTGTCCTGTGCGGGAATTGAACCCACAACCCTCGGCGCAGCAGTCTAATCGCTTAACCACTGCGCCAATCAGGTCGTCAAAATGTTGTACGTGTCGTTGGAAATCCGGAGTTGTACTGTCACCGTCTTATTGCCAGACCTCATCGCAATAGATCCTTTGTATTGGACACAAACCTACTGCCAATTAGCAAGCACTGCTACTAACCACATCGCACTAGGAATCTAAATGAATGAATTCCCACTCTACATTATATATGTATAATCAACCTAGGAATCAAACATTAGATCTTACATTCAACTATACTTTCCGAGCTTAGAGAATATGTTCACCGTCTTATTACTTATAAAAATTGATATTGTTAAACCATTGATATGTCAAAAAGTATAGATACGTCATATGCTAACAAAATGAACGAGAAAAGTGTTCCGAACTCTGAGTCCAAACTGCACTAGTCTTATGTCAAATCGGACAACAATTGCACTATCCAAGACTACAATTATTACTGTCCTCAAATTAGCGCGCTAGTAACATATCAGATTTCTTTTAAATATCATAGATGTCAAAAATTAAAGCGGTCAATAGACTTAGATGTTTAAGATAAAATAAGTTTTATTATCCTTTTTATGTGGGAGAGTAAATGGCACATAGGTTCGCCCTTTATAACATAGCACACACTTTTTGTCAAAATGTAGATGTAAATTACCACCGTCCACTGCCCACCGTTTCAGTGAATACAGGCGTGATATTCACACGCTATAAAATTACGCAACATTTAGTTGAAACATTTGTTTGATAAAAATACATCAATACGTTCAGTCCTGTCCACAGTAATTACTTTACCGTACGCTACACTAATCACAGAGCATTGTTGACTGAAACGAATATTTACAAGCTTGTCTAGTAAATAAAATGTATATTACCTGTGGGGTTAGCGGTATCAGAATCAGAATTTTATACATTTCTTTAGTTTTATATTAGATACATATCACTCAAAAATCTCATTTTACAATTGCGTGTATAATATTGTTCGTAGCGTAGGAGCTTTTAAAACCTGTCCTGGTCGTTTCCTCTATTTCTGACTTAAGTGGTATAGGACAGTAAATTGTGTTACTTTTAGACGTAAGATTTGTGAAGGTGTCAGAACGTGAACTATCAAAATATTGTAAAATTTTGTCACTAGATTTCATGTAATAATCATTTATAAATGCTGTTCGTACTTAGTATGTTGGGTTGAATCTAATTTATTGCCATTTACCTAATTGTTTGCATTGTAAGCATAATATAATGTATCACAAGCATAATAATCATGCCTTTTATCCTCAAAAGAGTAGACAGGTTATCTTTTATTATGAATTTATGCACAACTGCACAAAAATGTCGTTTATTAGAAATCCCATGGCATTAGTGAACGAAACTTCGTTCTTAACCCGTCCATAAAATATAACAACATCAAAACGAGTAAATTATCACTGTAATATCAGTTTCTAACCCTTAACCTATACCCAACAAATATAGTTCACAATACATACAGACACAACCCCCCGAATGTTCCCAAGTTGTGTCAGCTTAACTTGTCTCACGCATGAAGATATATATTTTTCACAAGAGGGTCTGACAGTTAAATATTTCGTGCTCAGCCCTAATCAGGAGTAATCTCGACAATTATGCTTTCACGTACGTTTTTGGGGGTCAAAAATAATGTGCTACGCTTTCGTTGTTTCCTAAATATGTTGCAGTTATATTTTGTGCTTTAATTATTGTTGTTGAATGCAATGTGTATTGTTTAATGCGATTTTGAAGAATGTACTTACTTACTAGAACCTAACTAGTCTATAGAGTAACGTGTGAAAAGAGAAATAAATTATTATTTTGTGAGACTCATTTATTTATACCAAAATGGCGGTCCCGGCAGACGTTGACCTGACCGTAAAAGCAGCGTCGCCTACTGGGTCCAATTGTGTTTTTAAAGCATCCAGAAACCCGTTGAAATATACATTTTTTTTCCAAATTGTTCCAGCCGTTTAGGTCGATTTAGATGAAAAACACACGTATAGAAGAATTATAGATAAGATAATACGAGTTTTAAAACTGTGTGTTAGAGTTTTAAAAGTGCTTTTAATTCACAACGTAACACATCACCGAGTGCCTGGAAGAGGCAGGCAAGTGTGCACATTTTGTACAACCACATGTCACCAGTCAGCGTAAGACCATTACCTATAAAAATGAACGAACAAAAGAAATCAGTGAATAAAACACGCGGTACATTTTTTATCTCGCTTATTATATCTATCATTTCCACATAAGCTAAATCCAAACCGGCCATAAAGAGAAATTTCGAAAAAAAACCCGACGCAGACTAAATTACAAATGGGCTCATTCTGTAATTAACTGTAATTCGCGCTGCGGCTTAACAGTAATTTACGAGTTTTAAACTGCTAAATAAATAGGCTATAACGAGACTGCGAGTGCCTCGGAGTTATGGTGGCTAAAGATTATGTTTTCATGGGAGCTGTTTAATGGCGATATTACAGAGACACATCGCTTTAGTAACATGCGTTTATCAATTTTTATTAATACTGAGTTATCGTGGATTATAGTGAGAGGCTATTTAAGCTGATTCGCTGGCTCAAAAACCATCGAAAATCTTTGACTTATATGAAAAGACACCTCTCTATAAATATGCATTTATGAGTGTAAAATTAATAGTAATCGGACTTTTAACTTTTATCAACCTTCCTTCTGACGCAGTCGGGTAAAAAGGCTAATATGATTATAATTTTCGTTTTTGTAATGAATTGGAATCAGACGTAATGAATTTGAATTGACGACCTGTTTGGCGCAGTGGCTAAGCGAGTGGACTGCTGCGATCTGGGTTCGATTCCCGCACGGGAAAAACCCTTTGTGCAATCCGCAGATGTTTGTCCCGAGTCTGGGTGTTGTGTATGTGATATTTCATGTATGGAAAACGCACCCACGATACAAGAGAAATCCAGCCAACAGTGCCAGTGAATCAAGACACTACAAAAAATTAAATAAACTTATCGTTTAAAGTTTTATAAATACTAAAAATTTATTTTGCACCTGCCATTTAAAAGCTTTGGAAAATGAAAATATATCACCAATCTGTTTGGGCCGCTTGACGTCGTGTCATAAATAATAAACGGTTGATCCCGGCGATTTGTTAGAATATTACGGCGCCGTGACGGCAATTATTACGCGGATTACACCAAGCGTAACAAACGCCGTGACGCGGTACCAGGGTAGCATGGTACGGTTAGCAATGAAAGTAGTTTAACAAACAACCTAGCGCTACATCGCTATGAGAGGCCTTTGTCCAGCAGTGGACGGAGGCTGATGATGATGATGATAACTACATGAATTTAAGTTATAATCTTTATTTGCTTACTAGCAGCCCACTCCGGCTTCGCACGGGTATAAAATATATAAGTATTTCTCCACTATTTAATAGATATTATTATACATATAAACCTTCCTCTTCAAAAACTCTATCTATTAAAAATAACCGCATCAAAATCCGTTGCGTAGTTTTAAAGATTTAAGCAAACATAGGGATATAGGGACAGAGAAAGCGACTTTGTTTTATACTATGTAGTGATAACAATTAACTTCGTACCTAACAAATACGTTTTAGCAAGAATTTCTTAAGTGATTAGGTCTATTATAAAATTTTGTAGTCTGGTATAGAATATATTTTACAATTATTTACATTTTAAAACTAACATAAATTAAAAATAATACCTACACATAAAAATATAAAAATTTAAAAAGCATCATAATATTGATCCCCATCGATGTCAACTGGTCACGTGCCCGAAAGACTGGCAGCATTGCCACGTTGAATAGCAATGCTTATTCTTTGGCCAAAAAATCTTATATCGTACGAGAACCCAAATTATGATCTGAAGATATACATAGACTTTTTAATGTATAACAATTTTTCAATTACTAGTATGTTTAGAGATGTTCAGCTACTGCAGTTGTTGTCTGTACTATACGTTGTAGTGGGTCAAGAGCCGGTGACGTCATGCATCAGACAATGACAGTACGTCTGATATTTGATTTTCAGCGTTTATGCGCAACCATAAGAGTGTTTACAACATTTTTCAGTTTTTTTTAAATGTCTACCTTCATTTGTTTGTCGCGCTTTTATTTATAGAGTGCTAGTGTATTGTAATTTTTGTGATGTATTTGTGCCTATGAAGGGGATAGAGACCTATTATTTACTTGCCGACTTATGGCGCAGTTGCTAAACGATTGGAATGCTGCGCACAAGGTTGCAAGTTTACAGCACGGGACAAAAAATTGTGTTATCCGCAGAAGTTTGTCCCAAGCCTGGGTATTTATTTAATTTTATTAATGTTGTTTTAAGAAAAGTTCCCAAAAAACTTATAGACTAAACATTATCCCACAGAGTGTTTGTGTATGTGATGTTTCATGTTTGTGAAACGCACCCACGATACAGAAAATACACCTAATGTGGGATGACGTTATTTTTTATATAAAGCGCGCGATTTAAGGCCAGAAAATGTTTAGCTTTTTAAGCAGCAGTTATCTTTCTCAGACGCTACTACTAAAGAAAAAGATAATGTTCCTTGAAGTATGCTTGCTACCTTTTTGCATAACACCCAGAGGCATTATTTCATAATATTTCGCGAGCTACTGTTATCGCATGTAATTAGTTAGCTCAAACAAAACACTGCACTCTCCTAGAACTTAAAGTAAATGAGGGCGATATATTCTTACGTGGAGGTAAATTTAATAAGTTGCACCTATAACACTAGTAGGAGAATACTTAGCTAACGTGATTACAGCTGAAAGAAAGCTGTTTCTAAGAAGTAATACCATTAAAGTATTCTTTGAATCTTATCACAAGAAAAGTGTATGGAATCATGCTGTCGTTACTATATTTCTAGTACCTACGTAGTTGTTACCAACATCACGCCTGTATACACCCAGGGGTAGGCAGAAGTGTATACTGTATAGTGTACCTACCCACGTTCCTCGCCAGTTATGTTGAATCCTATCTCAATGTAATGGTGGCAAGCCTATTGCCATGTTAACTGGACAAAAATCCGGGCTCAGTATTGCTACTATGAATTTTAACCTCTTTGGACACCTTTGCGGTAAAACATTGCGAAATGGCGTTGAACAGAGGAAGAAATAATTAAAATGAAAGAAATTTGTGAATTCACTAATGAAAATCTCAATAATACTTTGTCTGACATGGGAATTGTGCCCAGGACCTCATACTAGAGCAATGAGGCTCTCAGTTTTGATCATCATCATCATCAGCCGGAAGACGTCCACTGCTGGACAAAGGCCTCCCCCTTAGAACGCCATAATGAACGACAACTTGCCGTTTGCATCCACCGGTTGCCCGCAACTCTGACGATATCGTCGGTCCACCTGGTGGGAGGCCTGCTAACGTTTGATCATATTCCTATTAAATGAAATTATTTTGAATTAAATACGTTATATATTTTTTTAAAGACATTCCTTATACTATGAGAGTGAGTGAATAGGGAGTGCACCTGTTTGCACGGATACCGTATGCACTATAATATTTCGTGCGTAGTTGTCTAGCTCAAATAGAATCAGCTTTATTCGAATGGGCTGTTCGCTGATTTATACCGGTATTTAAACAAGCATGTTCACTGTCACAGCATTCTCTAATAAGTACACATCAAATAAGTAGGTAGTTAGTCTGTCCGCTCTGACCCTGTCACAGGAGACGCGGCCGGGGCTAGATAATCCGACCCTTATCGCGACAGTGCCATAAATTTGGCGCGATTGGGACCTCGCAAACTGTGTTAGAATGTGTGCCATTTTTTTATATTCACGTAGTTGTAGCTGTTTAGTGTGGTGTTAGTTTTGTTCAACCAGGTTCAAAGATTAAGGCTGCGGGTTTACATTAGCAGACTAGTATCACTTATATGTATGTTCCTATACTGCGTTGCAAAGAGCGACCGCTGAGCATGAGATCCTGGGTTTAATTCTCGGGTCGGACTATATCAAACTAGTATCACTAATATTTATACTTAGACTGTGTGTTGTCTAGTAGACGCAAAGAGCGACTACTAAGTTTGAAGTCCTGGGTGAAGTCGTTGGGCTAAGTGTTATTGAGTTGTTTCATGAGACAAGTATTAGTAGCAGCCCAGAGTTTGGATTGGTGCCTGGTTAATGGCAGTAGGATAGCCCTGTAATACATTAGAACCTAAAACATTACTAACAAAAATCGGTATAGGTAGGTCCTCCTCTGCCTACCTCTTCGGGGAATACAGGCGTGCAGTAATGTATGTATAATGTATAAAAATTATTAAAATAGTACATTCTAAACGTCAATCTCACAAAGGCAGCCCGCAAACCGCCCATCACCGCTTCCTAGTGCTATAGCTGGGTAAAAGAAACGACGCAACAAACTCTCCAACAACAAATTAATATTTAGGACAAACTTGATAATGTTATTTGGAAATTAAAGCTCTTGAATTGATTGATTGGGCTTGACACGAGGGCTCAGGATTTGGGTGATGGAGAACAATCGATGAAACAAATATTGTTAATGTTTGTCCGTCTTCTATTAAATTTTCTTTTGTTATTCTTTTGCTGTGATTTTGTTTTGAAGAGAGGACTCTCGCCAATTACACGATAAAGTAGTATCTTCCAAATTAAGAATAGGCATTTTTTATTAGGTGTCATCACTCTTTCCAAATTTCCTTGTACAGCGAGCAACATAAGTAGTTTAACATGTTAAGAAACCTCATGTCAATAATTGTAAGAAATAAACATCTCTCATCTGAGAATTTTCAAGACTTTTTACTACATAGTAAGTTGTTCTTCAACTAATAGTATGTTTAAAAATTGAAATGTTGTATGTTGTAATGCTGACTGTACTAAGGGACTTATAACACGCAAATATACTTCAACTGAATAAGGAATTTTAAATCTTGTAACTTGGGTATAAGGTTTTAAAATATCTATATATGTACCTAAACACAATAATATAACATCATGCCTGTATTCCCCGAAGGGTAGAGCAGAGGTGTGTTCTATACACACATGTCGCCAGTTATGTTATAGGTCTCAATGTAATGGGAGGCAAGCCTATTGCCAATAAGCGGGCACAAATCCAGACTCCGCACTGCTGCTGAGAATTACCTAATGGAAAAAACCAGTAACATTTTTCCGACCTGGGATTCGAAATCCAGGACCTCATGCTTAGCCGTTGTAGCGACCACTACACCGACGAGGCACTATTTCAATTTAAAAGCATGTAATTAATAAAATTGTTATACCTACTAAAATTCTAACTACGTTACCATAACAACGGTAACATAAAACTTACACTAACTCCTAATTATCGAAATCTAAACTAACGGAAGATCAAACACAAAGTTCGGTATACGGGCAGGTGATCATAAGACTTGTAATACAATAACGGCGATCTATTAATCTTGCCCCTCGGGCGCCTTTGTTTAGCGGCCCATGGAGATAAGGGTGCTATTGTCTGCACCGGCCTTATGGCTATACAGTATACTCTCATCGCCGACACTGTCGGTGTTACTTGTTTGTGTATTAGGACAGTGTAAAGAGACGTGTATTAACAGTTTTATTAAGGTTTTCTTCGTCGAATTGTAGGTAGCTGAGATCGTGCTAAATGCTTGCAAGATTGTTGAGGATTTGTACATTTTTCTGCAGAAAAATTACTTATAGTATGATTACCTTATTGGTACAGAGCCTTTATATTATCGACTGGAAGAAAATAGTAATATAGTAATAAATATACCTATTTTAGGTAACTAAACACTTTTGTAAGTAATAATTTTAAAAAGTGTGTTAGTGTAAATGTCAAAGAAATGTGAGTGCTGCTCTAGACGGGAATCTCTAAGAGGCAAGCATCAATATTTGTGGCAAACATTTGTGGTTTATATAAGGCAAATATTTGTAATCTTTTTATAAACCAGTATAATAAATAACGCGTAATACCTTTTCGCCAATTAGCTTATTCATCAATTAATTATGTTTTATAAAATGTTATGTTCGCACACCTAATCATAATCAAAGCGGAGCCACTCCTCTAATTATATCACAATGAATAACCATCTTATAATTTAATTATAATTAAATTATATAACCTACAGCAGGTTGCCTAATGAAGTATCAATTATACTTAATTATTTCCACCTATGTAATATGATATTCCATTCATATTTTATGTAATGAAAATGTAATTAGTACCTTCTTTGTAATTTACAATTATTATGCTATTACGTTTATTAGGAAATATGCCTTTTGATGGAGCGTCTTTTATGTTAGACTGATTTCTTTGACGACGGATTGAAGAGAGAAATATACAAAGAGAGTTTGGCAAATGAGAAAATGCCTGATATTACGCCTACAGTGAAGTCATATTGGTAATTAAAAGGTAGAGTAGGTGACATTACAGTCTTTAAATGTAAATCTTAGACTTAGTTGGGCTACATTTTTAGACTGTGGTGTTGTTTTGATTTTGTGTATAATTATTATATTTATTTAGAGTTTTAAAAAATTAATGCAAGATTAACGAGCTTATTTTCGTCAGTTTTTCTTTAACAATGTCACCCCACACTATTTTTCATCCCATACGGTAATCAAACCCCCAACCATTAGCGCAGCAACGCTGCTGCGCTACAAATTAGTGTATACGGAAAAACTGACCTGATTGGCGCACTTTAGAATTTAGTTTTTAGGTCGATTGGACTCCAACCACTGCGCCAATAAGTTCGTCATCGTCCAATCCTCTCTGACTTAACGTGCTGACTAATACAAAGTTGTGAAATTTTAACCATCCGCCACGTGGCGGCAAACTTCGATGCTTAACCTCACCAGTGGATTTGCGTATTAGATTTAATCAAAACCTCTTCGAAGTAAGATTCTAGAGAAAAGCGCTAAGTGGCAAGCTTAAATATTAAAAGAGCGATTTATCATTCGCAATTTAGGGCATGAGAAATGGTTTCTTGAAGAGAAATGTTTCGTCGAATCCTGTGCGGCTGTGAGCCTTGTAGATGTTTGTGTGTTGCCCTGCAATCACGGCGTGGTGAGGCGTGAATGTGCTATACTTGTCAACGACAAATTTGCGCGTAGCCTTAATAAATTACGCTGTGGTCCGAGGCACACGCGGAGCGATTGGAAGGTGTGTGTAAACGTAATTGTATATCAGAATTTGTGTTGCTATGTCGAATGATATCAGAAAGGTGATTGAAATTATGTTTAACGCTGTGATAAATAAAGCACATATGATACCCAATTACTTTTTACTAATAATGACATAATTTTTACTACTTTTAATTTTTAACTTTTACTAAACTAACTTTTAAACTATCGTGTTGCTATATTATAAATAAAAAAATTAAAAAAATCCCGTGTTGTAGTTTTAATTATAATGCACTAAATATTGAATTTCTGTTAAGTTTCCATTATACCTACCATACCTTACTTAGAGATGCGCCACATCTTTTATTGAACTCCTAATAAAACCGCCATAAGAACTGCTTTCCGCGTTCCTTTTCAACTTGCACCAAACAATGTTGGAAGCTTACAAATGTAAACCATTTTTATATCGAAAGTAGACACATAAAAGAATTCGAGTCGTTTACGAAAATGGCTGTGAAAAACATAAATAGGTCTTTTGACGCGTTTTCACTCTTGTACAAGTGCCTACGTAATATTGAGCAGTGGGCTTTTTAAGTGAACTGTATACAGTATATGAAGGGTTTAGAAAGCCCATCGCTCAAATAAAGTAATACGAGTAAGTTGAAGAAAGGATTATTTGTGAATCTTCATGCTCGTATTTCCCGAAGGAGTCGGCAGAGTGCTTTCGTAGACGCGAAAGCTAGACAGTATCATTTTCGTGTAGAAGCAGGCTTTTTACCATTTATAGAACGGAATAATTTGATGGTGGCGTTTCAAAAGTGAGGTTAGTGGGTAAATCTATGCATATAATACAATTGTAAATAACCCGTGTCTGTACATTAAATATAAAAAAAACAACGATGGAACTTGTTTTTCACTTTTTAGTTCGTTTTTTGTCAGTCGTGTTTTTAATTATTTTTTTAATATACTTTGTATTATTGCAAACAAAACCAAAATATGTCAGGATCGTAGCAAATGGAAATCCGTGGTCTCTGCCTACCCCTCGTGGAAATAGGCGTAACTTTATGTATGTATGTATGTATGTAAACCAAAATAATAGTTTTTATTTTTTTCTGTTTGTCTGTGCGTTAATTAATAATATATACCTATTATGAATACATTTTTATAAAATCTCAAAATAAAAAAGGGTTTCATTCCCTTTTAACCAGAATAATAAAATATTCTTTTAGAAAGCCTTCAGATGAAGTAGGTACGTTATAACAAAATAATCGGGACAAGATTGATCGCTGACGTATCCAAAGCCGACATAGTACGACGGACTAAATTCTTCACTACTTTCGTTGATCGATGTAAAGTACTATAGTCTTGGTTTCGAGAAATATTTTTTAGGGTATATTCGTAATTTCTTTTACGAGATTACTGTTTTTTCTTTAGGATTAGTTAGACAGCCTTAGAACGTTGGTTTTAATTTAAAAGGCTCTATTATACTATAATAAAAATGTAATCAGGAGATTGTAAAATTATGTAGACCTACTAATGTTCTATTTACCCTTTTTTCTATTAGTATGACATTTAGAATTTCTTATGCCTGAAATGCGTTGTTTGCTCTCCGTAGTGCAAGTCAAGTAGGTATACCGTTTCTTGAAAAAATGAAAATAAAAATATAACTACGGATTTTAATAAAAGGCGAAACGTAGAATCATTATGCGTTTCTAGAGTAAACAATTCTACTTACTGTTGAACATAGCATATGCGTAAAGCATTTTACAAAAAAACGTTTCAGAAAACTACTAAACTTCATAAATAAAATGGCTGCGTCATAAAAAGTTAATTTATTTCAGCTAAAGTGGACTATTAGTGGAGGAGATTGCAAATAAAAAGTATTTTTAATTTTGCCCGGCTAAGTGAGCCGTAATTATGCTTATTTAAGGTCAAGTTGAGGTAAATGAAGCCGCAAGATTTTAATTATCGCACTAAATAGAATGTAATAAGTTATCGTAGTTTGTAATATGAGAACTGATTGGTTTACTTATTAATATGATTCGAGTTTTGTTAGTTCGATTACAGTTTAATTAAAATTATAGATACTATATACCTTTAGGTAATTCGCAGGTATAAATACGATACATAACTAAGTAGTTACTTTAACTACTAGAAGACCTGATTAAATACATTCAATGACCTTAAACGTGAGTGCTTCTTCACTCATCAAGATAAAAAAAACCACTTATATGAATAAGTTTAAAATATCAAAGTAGGTACGATTACAAATCCTCTTAAGCTAAAAAATGACGTGTCTATGCATACCGAAAAATATCAACAACGAAAAAAAATTCCTAAAATAAAATGAATATTTATAATTATTTTAATATGAGTGTTAAAAAAAGCTAGCGCCACTGACCGACAAGTCACCCCCGTAAAAGGGGTGGATGACAAAAGTCTCGTTGCCGATGTGGATGACCCCGGAGACGCCGTTGCATGTGTGGAACGCTGCCGATGCCCCTGGGTAGTCCTTCACCGTGCCGTGGTAGTAGCAGTGTTCGATTTCCTGGAGACAAAAATATTTTTTTAACATATTTTGGGCTATCATACCATAGTCTATGTACAGTCAGAAACATGGTGCTGAACATGTTAGGTAACCTTATGTCAAATAGTTGAAAGAAATAAACATCAATTCAAGTTAGTGTTTCAAATTATAAGAGCGTACATATGATGATCTGAGAATATTTAAGATTTTTTAGTATGTAGGTATTTATTCTTCAATTAATGGTATGTTTACAAAGTTCAATGTTCAGATACATATGTTTCAGATTGTACCTAACATAGATAGCTTACAGTCGAACTCAGAGACGTTAATGATTACTTAAACTGACACTAAGTAAAGATTTCACAAAGAAAACCTTTGCTTAGTGACAGTTTAAGCAACCATTCTGAGTTTGGCGGTTAGTGCGATAACACATAATCAATCCTTGGATTGTCACATAAGAAATCTATCTATTTTTGCCTTCCATGGAAACCGCATAAAATATATAGGTATTCCTTTATGTCACCGGAAAATTAGCATCGTCTAGTGAGTGGTGAAATATTAGTGCAGGTTTCTGGTTTGTACACTAATAAAATTGTTATAAAAATGCAATACTTTATAAAATGTTGTAAGAACAGAAAAACTAACAAAGCTATACTATAGGCAGATGTAGGTATGTCTTTCATATCTATGAACAAAATATCAATTATTTAGGTACCTATAAATTCGATGACTAACCCTAGGAATATCTCTCGGATCGTTAGTAAGTTTTATTACCATATATGTGTGACAAACAAAATATTTGCCATCTCACAAATATTTGTCCCGTAAGCACAAATAAAGCTATTGCGTTAATTAAGTCGTAAAATAATCATAACGAAACGGTATATAGAACAGTCTCGATAGCAACTTTCAAAGAGAGTGATGCAACGTACACACATACATACCATCACGCCTATATTCCCCGAAGGGGTAGGCAGAGGTGTATAGTACACCCACATTTTTCCAGTTATGTTTATAGGTCCCAATGTAATAGGAGGCGAGCCTATTGATATCAACCGGGCATAAATCCAGACTCCATGCTGCTACCAAGAGTTACCTAATGGAAAAACTCAATAATACTTAGCCCGACCAGGGAATCAAAGCCTGAACCTCACGCTTAGCAGTCGCGCTTAACAACCACTAGCCAAACAAGGCAACAACGTCTGATAACCATCATTATGAAGCTCTCAAAATAAATTCACGAAATCAAAACACAAAAGGTACGGTATTACATGAAAACCTATTCTAAATATAGCCAGTGTATTAGATCCCAGTAATATGAAAGTGGTGGAATTCAATAAAATATTCTTGTGGAGCAATTTCATACGCAGAGAGACCTCCTAATTTGTCATTCACGAGTATCGTCCTTTAACAGAAGGGAAAAAAGATGCTATATAAGTGTGCGGGCCATGAAAACAGCGGTTGAACCGCCGCGAAATAGAAATGATGTAGGGCTGTCTGTCATGCTTAGTTGATAATAAATTAAGAAATAATCTTGTTGTAGATGTATAGAGTATGGTTTTAAGAGTTTATAGCCCTATAATACACTAGTTTTTACCTTGATTGATGATTTAGAGTGACATGATACAATAACAAAATTATTAGATTTTTGATTGATGATTTCGCACCCTATGGATCGAATCGTGTAGCTTTTGATTTTGCCATATGAAGCCCAATAAAGATAATTAATTTTAGAAAAAAGAATACCAACTGTTAGTAAAATCCTTATTTTACTAAACTTGGTCTCTTATTCTCTATGGGCGTTTAGGGTAGGTTTTTTAAAGGCAGTTTATGCAAAATCAGAAGTCACCAAATCTTGAGTTAGGTCACTTTTATTTTGAAGTTATGAATATTGCTCAATCACTGTCAATCACAATCACTGCTTAATCACATGATAAAGTCTGACTTAATAACATTCAACAGACTTATTAAACATAGTTATAAATCTGGTGTAATCAGCATTAGCTTTTAAATCGCTAGTCTAGCGGCCACCACGTAAAAGCCTCGCTCGCAATTAGGCTGCGTTCTTTTTTTCGTTCTGCGGCGAATGGAACGAATGAAAGACCGGACCGCACGCTCACAAGAAATCGGAAAGGTTTTCATTCATTCGATGTGAATGGTTTACTTCGAGTGACGTCATTTTGATTTTCTTGTAGATTTCATTAATCGAATCCGAGTAAAATAAATAATGATCATTTTAAATTGAAGAGGTACTTATTCTCTAAAAAAAAATGCATCGATGGTAAAAAGTGCCTTCTCTGCCAATCAACAATGAACCTTATAATTTGTTGACCGAATAAAATGTTGATAAATTAATTAATGCTTAGTGGCTTCCAAAAAATTATACGACACAAAAAAGTACCTAATCGGTGAAAGCAGCAGCACTTAGAAAAAACACTAACACAATATTGAAAAAGAAAAAAACAGTACATTAGTGCCCTATCATGTGGCACTGGATGACGACTCATAGAGCGTCATTCAATTATGTTAAATAGAATTAAGTTGATTGTTTATTTAATATTTTATTCCTGTTTTTCTCTTTGCATACTATGGATGTTATATCTGAAAATAAAGTTTTATTATTATTATTATTATTAGTAAAATAGGTAGTATTTCAGGATTTTTTTCACATTTCTACCTACTTTTGGTAGGTACCAACTTACTATGCGTTTAGTATTACACATGTTTATAGTACGTCACACATACATCGTAAACCACCACATCTAGTACAGTCTAGGTATACCTTTAAAGTATCATCTATCTGAGCTGTAATGAGACGCTGGCCTCTTGGGATAGGTGGTTACATAAACATTTCTCCGCCGAGTTCCCTACCATCAATCATTTGGAGAGTTCTTAGCCCTTGTTATTCCGTCAACACAATATCTTGTAAAAAGTATATCTTATTAGTAATTGTTTTACTGGCTTTTTGTGAAATTATTTAAGCATAAAAAGCGCTTTTTCTTTTCATGTAGAAGTATAAGATTTCTGGCTTACAGTCGTTTGTAATAAATTGTAGTATAAGTCGTTTAAAGATACCTGAAGGTTATTTGGAGTCTTAAAGAAGTAGTTTTTAATCACATATAGAATCTCGAGATTGGCGGATTTAAAATAAAAACCCAAACATTATTCAAACGCATCCCATATTTCATATTATCATTTCAAACAATTATAAAAATTGGCATTGTAATCCTTAATTGATAAAGGAGATTTGAATAATGATGGACACGAGCTGGATTTGAAACTGCAACCTTCGCCGTACCGAGGCACTGCTCTAACCAACTGAGCCATCGTGTCACTGCTCGCAACCATCGAATTTCAAGTTCCCTTTTAGTATTTACGTCTTAAAGGTGACGTCAGGTATTATCTGTTGGAATCTATGATCCATGATGATAAGATTGTAATCCTTCTTAATTAGTAGAGATGCTATATCTAACTAATATCCAACAAGAAAACTAATTATCTAATTAGATAAAAATAATGTTCATTAATCATACAAGAATGTAACTGGAATGTTACGAATAGTCTAGGCATACTTGTGGCCAGTAAGCAGTAACCAATATCATCATCGCATCGCGTTTATACCAGACTTATCAATATCATACTTTCTTGTCATTGCAATTCAACTTGGATCCGGAAAATGATATTTTTTTTGCTACATCATCCGGTAAAACTCTTCGTAAACTCGAGCCTTGTCATACATACAGACAGTGTAATGAAATAATTAAACAGTACAATTTCACGCTGCCACGCTTTTAATACTAGAGTACACATTTGAGAAGACCGTCGCTACCATTTTTCATCTGGTAAGTAGCGTCTTGTAATTGTCTCTCTACCCTGGCCGTCCATTCTAAGGCAGAGGAGATGAATTTCTCAAGCTAGCGTGTATCATTCGTCTTAAACGTGTCACAGAATTATAACGTTGACTTAAAAAAGCAAGATACCACCTACATTCTTTCTAATAAAACATAAAATTACGCCTGTAGTCTCCGAGGAGGTGTACTGATAGTAGTTCACCCAAATTTCGCCAGTTATGTTATAGGTCCCAATGTAATAGGGGGCGAGCCTATGGCTATCAACCGGGCACAACTCTCGACTCCGTGCTGCTACTGAGAATTACCTAATGAAAAAATCCCAACACTTTCTCGAATATTAACGACCAATAATTTTGATTGGTGCAGTGGCTAAGCGTTTGGACTGCTGCACTAAGGGTTGCGGGTTCCCGAACGGTACAAAAAATTGTGCAATCCGCAAATATTTATCCCGAGTCTGGGTGTTTGTGTATGTGATATTACATGTTTGTGAAACGCACCCACGATACAGAAGAAATTCCAGGTGTAGGGCGATGTTTTCTTTAAAAAAAAAAAATAAGTTTGTCTTAAAAATTCTGTTATTTCCACGCAAACGAAGTCGCTTACTGTTTCTAGTATGAAATATTAAATTAATATGAATATAGGGAACTTAAACATTTAAGTGAGGACGGGTTTCAACGCCTAAGGGCGGGTTGTTTTAAACAGTCTTTCAACGTTACATACGTACCTATGTCAAAAGAATAACGATTACAGAAGATGTTTATGTCTGTAGTTTCATGGTATAAAGAACCGGTTAAAACCGGGAACAAACGTGGGTGATAAAATATTGTACAAAAATCGCATACGTTATGTAATAGTTTCATTACAATTTTATATTACCTCAAAAAAAATCTAAATATTTCGATATTGAATACAGCTCCAAGGTTTCTTTAATCAATATTAATTTTATGACTGAACAAAATTAGAGCTTCGCCCTACAGAACTTATAGGCTGATATTATAATAACATCGTGCGAATATTACACCTCTTATCAAATTATTTTTCTCATCAGCTCGGCTGACAATTACCGAAAAAAATGCTCACAGAACAGACAGTACCCTTACACTTATACTAAATTAAACAAGGTGGAGGGAAAATTCAATCTAATCTAAACTTCCTTCAATCCAATTTGAATTTCCTCACCTTCCCCCGCCCCTGTCCCTCCGACGCCCTCGAATAGTGCTCCGTGCAATTTATCCTAGTCTTCCCTGTCAATTCGAAGCTGACTTCAAGATTCCATACTTGGGATAAACAGATGCTAGTGAGATTTCGTTCATGTAAATATACTTCAGTATAGCTGTCTCGGATTCAGATTCAAATACTTTTTTTACATTTAAATCATTTATTGCCTTGTGGTCTAGTGGTCGCTTAGCGCAACTGATGAGCGTGAGGTCCTGGGTTCTCATACCAGGACGGGCAAAGTGTTATTAGGTATGTCTATTAGATAATTCTCAATAACAGTACGGAGTATGGATTTGTCTCCGGTTGATGGTAATAGGCTTGCTCCCTACTACATTAACCGCCGTACTCAGAGACGTTAATGATTACTTAAACTGACACTAAGGAAAGATTTCACGAACAAGACCTTAGACTTAGTGATAGTTTAAATATAATTAAATGTCTCTGAGTGCGGGGGTAAGACCTATAACATAGCCGGCGAAATGAGGGTGTACTATACAACTCTGATTACCTCGTCAGGGAATACAAGCGTGATGTAATATTATGAGTATTTTTTTCTTTCTACGAACAGTCAAGACATTTAAGACACAACCACCGTGAAATGTCACTTTCGAAATTGGAACTATGTTTTTTTTTGTTTATGATTTTATATCACTGGCAGACAGAGAACCAAATTAGACAATATACATATAAAATAAGTTTTCCAATAAGAATTATCTAAATTAAACTCTAAGTCATTAAAAATTAAGTTCACTTTTCATCAACTTAATTCAACTCACTATTCAACTTTTACCATAACATATTTATACGAGATATTTCATGTCCCTTATGTCATCACGTACCTCATTCCTTTGTTTTCTGAAATGCATTGGAACATTACACGTACTCCACAGTACACGTCCTCTACAGTACACGTACAGTACGCGGTACGAGAATCACGTATCGAAATTATAATGCGGCTACCATTACCCGGTCGACGCACCCAACGTCTCGTATTTGCAACACAATGCTTAGATGGTTTGGATTCGATGACAATGGTATGCAACAAATTAATATGTCTCATCTAGAGAAAACTGAGTACCAACTTTAAAAGGTCAAGAGATCAGAACACAGAGATCTTGGAGATTATCACTTTTATTTCTTGTTAATTGTGCGCTACGAAGATGTTTACGCAACGAGACCTAAAACTAGAATATATGTGTTCGCGTGTACCTACTATGCTTGGAAGTGTCCGAAGGAATGAATGTCAAAATTAGGTGACTGAGCGAATAACAGGTGAGTCAAAACACTCACTAATAAACGCGAACACATACATTGAATTACAATGTAGGCTATATTGTTATAATATCAAATAATTTGTATGTATCCCTACCTAATTATACTATAAATGATAACACAAAATTAAAAAAAAATTTTGGTCATTTGACGTTATATCTAGAGAAAAATTGATTCATATAATAGTATATATAGATAATATAGCAACTATATAGATAATATAGCAACATGGTAATTAATAAAGTCTGCACGTACTACATGGGGTCTTAATATATGTATTGTCGGGCAAAACGAGCTTAATTCTAATGTAACGGCAAATTCTCAGAAATTGTTTACTACTAGAAAGATGAAATTTAGTGTAACTAAAAATAAAGTTACGTGCGAGAATCCAACAAACTTTAAATGCAGAAAATCAAACACTAAGCCAATCAGATCGTCAAAGAGCAAGACGTTTAAAGAAAACCCAGATCAACACAATGATTTTATTACCTACTCGCATAAGTCATGTGACCTCATAGGCTCATACCATGGCGTTTCAATTCCCACGGGGTTGCCCACTGATTTATCAGTTGCCTCTTTATGTGGTCATAAATTATATGGGCGTTTAACGTATTCGGGTTCCGTATTGAAAAGTAGCGACTTCACTTGTGGTCTGTCACTGTAATTTATCGAACCTTAATCTTTGGAAGCAATTTAAGTTTTACGGGTTTTCTGTTATTTTTTATTGAAAATATTTTATGGCGGTAATTTATGGCCGCTTTTGTTTGCTTCGATATTTGAAAGTTCGGTTTTAAAGCTGTTCGAAATAAAATTGGCGTAAAGCTGTACTTGTTTTGGCTTAATAATAAAGAAAGCAAGTTTTTAATAAGTATCCTGTGTTGTTTATTGCTTTTGAAAAAGTACATGTACTATTTAACTATATACTCGACTTCAAATAAGATATAGAGGATCATTTATTCTAGCACACAATTCTCATTTAATTGCCAGATAACGATGGCTTCAAATCAACAAATCATACATCATCAAATCTAATCAGAAATTTTCACGTCGAGGATTGTCCATTTTTCTGGTTACGTTTCTATTCGGCCAATATTTTTTAAAGGCATTTCTAACCTCCTTCTATTTCCGATCTGTAAACTTAATCTTTGCCATTATTGCCTCCATTGTAGATAATGTAGCAACATCAGCTTGGAAATCGTCGCCCCGGTACCAATAATCAGGCCCAAAGCATTATAGGTTCAACAAAATCAAACCAACCCCATTCTCTTTTGTGGATATTGCCTAAACTTCTGGTATCCGCAAAGGAAAAGCGATACATATGAAGTTTTGTAACGAGTTCCTAGCTGAACCTATGGGAAATAAGATCGCAGCAATCACTTGTCCAATCTCAATTTATTGCCAGCCATGAAAATGGACCAGGTTTTTTAAATTTAGAATGGTTTGTGCATATTTTTTCAATAAAAATTCTAATCTTATTTTAGTAGTGAATCGTTTTGAAATTAGAATTCCATTTTTATATTTACGCTGCCAGTGTTTTGTTCTGGTTTTAAAATTGATATTTTAATTTATTTTCCGCAGCGCTGGTATTCTTTTGGTTAAAATTGGATTTTGATTTTAATTGACGCACGTTTTTTGGTAATAATATTTTTAGTTCGACGTTTTATTCTATTTTAAATACTACAGCATCACAAGAATGCTTTAAGTATGTAATGTAGTATATAGTATGTAGTAAGTAATGTTGCCCTATTCAAAAGCTTTTTACATTTATGCTTATATTTTCGTGCGTGTTCATAAAAACATTTTCTGTTCTATCATACGGTAATGTACAGTTGGCACTTTCTTGAACAAACTTTAAATTGCCAAAAAGACAATACCAAATTTACATAAAAGTCAAATCCTCATTAACTGTTCACTCAGTCACCATACTATGTCGTAACAGAATACCGAATAAACCATTAAATCCGTTTTTTTCGTACACAAGAACATTAGCGCGGCTGCCAAAGCGTATACCGCGGCGCACCACGATAATTTCCGAACGATAGACCTCGTCTAGCAGACCGATACAGTTTTACGACAACCTTATCTGTCGACGTTTGCATAGAAATAGAAAAGTACGAGTTTCTAAACCGTTTCCCACCGATGTGGGGGTAATACCCTCAGTACGAGGGATCGATAAATCTGAATCGAGATTTTTTTAAGATTCGAACTTTGTGTGTGCTTGTTACTGGCTGTTGTATGACCGAAATTGTCATACTCGTTGACGTTTTGAAATGTCATTGATGTTAGCGCTGAGACATTTAATGACGTTTATTGTATCATTTGTTTTTGGTAATGTAGTTTAATTTTTGGGTTTTAACAATTTAATGGCCTCCCGTCAATGTGATATGTTAAGCCAGTGACACACTTGTTGGTTTGCATCCAAACATATTTATAATTTGATAAACAGGATTAAGGAATCGAATAGGTACCTTCAGTCGCTACTGATCCGAACACAATTATAAAGCAGATAGCTACGTAAAGCTGATGCGACAATGTTAAAGTCCACATCTTAACGATCAATATCTTCATTGAATCCTTATTAAATTCCTTACTAAAGAAAAAGAAACAAAATGGAATCCGATCCGCCATCAAACTCAGAGGTCTAAGATTATCTTTTTTCAAGCGCTGATTAATCCGGGACATTATGATCCACCTTTTGAAAAACTGCTAAGCGGGCATCCCGGTACCCCCGCTTCACCCAGTTTACCCGGATTCACCCGGCTTCGGCTTGCTTCACCCGGTTTCTCCGGGTGTTATGCAATCGATTTGTCCTCACGGCGGGCTATTTACCCGGGCATCCGAGCGCGGCGTGTACCGGCTTTAATTAAACTTGGTACTAAGTCGCCCCGATGGCAATGCCTACATTTGATTGCAAGACCGGATTGCGTGCTGTTTTTTTAAGCATTCCAATATTAGTGTAGCCGGTTTCTTTTGTACTGGGTCAGAAAAAATACCATTTTATCTGTGGGTGGATAAGTAACATTTTCCATCCATCGCCAAGAAAACGAGTCGTAAGAGGCAAAACACCCGGTCTAGAGTAGCCCCCTTACTTATACAAATTAACAAGATTGAACAATTGTTTAAATTATACCTGTCACTGTCGTATGTATGGTAAATTATAGAGATGTCAATAGATTGTTTTTTTATACTATCGCGTTGCATGATAATATAGTAATAATATAGTAGTAATATAGTAATAGTTGCATCGGCCGTAGTCACAAGCAGACTGCTGTGCTTGTGACCACGGCCGATGCTACTCGGTCGAATCGTCAAGCAAAAAAAAGGTGTTCGCGTTAATTCCCGTGTTGTAGTTTTAATTGTCAATAGATTTAAGAACTGGTTAACGTACAACACATTTTAGAATCGTTTATAAGTAAGGAGGTAGATGTGTAAGCTAGAAGGCTCGTAAATACCCCGAGACAAGTGGTGTAGAGGTTGACGAAAAGAAATCGAATAGGAAAAATATATGGAATTGATATGTTATAGATTACTCAGGCAAAACATAACGTCATCTCTTGTTATTTTGATAAACTAGGTATTGAACAAGATACACGATAAAATCCTAAAACTTCTTCTTTCTTTCTTTTTTGAATAACGTCGCCCCACACTAGGAATTTCTCCTGTATCGTGGGTGCGTTTCACAAACATGAAATATCACATACACAAACACCCAGACTCGGGACAAATGTCTGCGGATCGCACAAATTATTGTCCCGTGCGGGAATCGAACCCGCAACCCCTAGCGCAGCAGTCCAATCGCTTAGCCACTGCGCCAACCAGGTCGTCAACGTTAACATTGAGACTCAAAAAGACAGCACGAAGATTCTATTCGATTCAAACAGGTTGTTGGACTGTATAAAGTATTCATAATATTCCACATATGTAGGTACTTTGTTCTTACGAAAGGTCTAAGACTAGATACTAGACTGAAATAGGTTCTGATCTGACCAAGTCTGTTAAATCTGGAATCTTCTTCTTATAGTATGGTTGATGAACAACCTGGTGTCAGAGTTTAATAATAATTTTATTGTTAATTAGTTTTAATTTTCAATATAGCTTTTATAGTAATAATTTAGCCGTTGAAGGAATTTACCTATTTTTGAATTAATCTTTTCTCTTGGTAATAGTATGAAGGTTTCCATAAATCAAGTTAACTTCAAGGTCTTTTAAAGATGCATAACGCGTAGCAGAGTCGTAGCACACAGGCTCGTATCGTAGCAACGTAGTAGTAGCGTAGCAGCGTACCGCCTTATTCTTTAACACTTTAAAGTTTACCAAATAAATTCAAAGAAAGGCTGCTCCATTAATTTGAGTCAGCAAAATAACTACAGTGTCTTATCAATTAAATCCGCAGTTTCCAATTGAAGACAGGCAGCTATCTAACCTGTCTGGGCACTCCAACTTAGACCATTTATCAGGTAGACAATTAAAATATTCGCGAACCGAACGCTTTTAATTGAGTTTTGAAATTTTAAGACTTACTGCTGAATTAAGATTGTGAGGGGTCTACGATTGTTTTTCGATAATTCCAAAATGTTCGTATTTTCGTAAAGGGATTTGCGTTCGAGATTTTATTAAGCCCGAGTTTCTGATGGTTAGATTAAATACGAGTTTGATTAAAACTGCGTAGGGTGACCAGGGGCGCATAATAATGACGGATCAGTTTAGAAATTTGAGTGTGTGTGGTTTGTATAGAGTTGCTTATTTTACGATATTGCTTTTCTATCGCAATGTGTCTCGTTGATCGTTTTATTGAAAAAGAAATGGTTGAACGTGGATAACTCGTATTTGTTTCCTTGTTAAATGAGCATTAGCATATAGATATATCATATGCTAACAAAATGAACAAGAAAAGTATTTCGAACTCTGAGTCCGAACTGCACTAATCTTATGTCAAATTAGACAAGAATTGTATATCGGACGAGTCTTCAAAATAAACGCGCTAGTAACATATCTGTACTTTTTTTAAATATCATCATGACGTTAGTACATTTCCCTTGCCGTTATAAAAACTTACATTTACATATGAGATAAAATCATGATGATAACCTTTGTAGGCCGAAGATCGACATCAGTGGCGTGCCATAGGAGAGGCCTATGTCCAGTAGTGGACTGAGATAGGATGATGAACCTTTGTCTTAAAAATAACTTATCAATGTCCCAAAAATTACCTTAATACAGTATCGTAGAGGTTTTTACAGAATATTTTATTGTAACACACAGCTAGTATGAAAGTTTTTGGCTCTTAACAATTGACATTCAAGCAAAACCTGGCAATTGTCCCTCTGTCTTATAAAATTTGGCAGCCCTACAATCGGAGGGCAATATTGGTAGCTGGAATGATACTCAAACCCATCGCTAAAATTTCAACCTCCATAACAGAAAAATATTCGGTTGAAGGCCGGACGTCAATTAGAAATAAATACTTCGGTTAGATAAATAAACGCTGGTATTTTTTTAATCATTTAAGTGTTTTTGATACGTTGATATTTTTAGCTACGTTTGATTAACAATTTGATACAAATGAAATGTAGATTGTAGGTGTATTTTTATCTTACTTTGAAATATCATTTAAGTATTCTTCTTCTTCGTATCGGCATGATAGACTGTTATAACATTAATGATTTTTAACAGTGTCTTGTCTGACCCATTTTCTGATATAGCCAAAATGCTATACAAAATTGTTAATTTAGGTTTAAGAAGAAGACTGTAATTAGTGTATAGTTTAATTACGGGTGTTCAACTGTGAACAAACGCTCAAAAATTATCAAAAAAGATAAAAAACAAAAAAAACATTAATGATTTTCTGCTGGGTAGTTTGTTGCGCCGTTCCTTCTAACCAGCTATAGCACTAGGAAGCAGTGACGGGCGTTTTGGGGGCTGTCTTGATGTAACTTGACGTTCAAAAAGTACTAATGAATTTATAATTAGCCTAATTTGAATAAATTATTTTTATTTTAAGCTTCAATGCCTTGCCCTCTTAACGTAGCGAAGAGATGAACAATAGGATATCTACTACTAGCTGATAACCTATTGTTCCTCTATTGAATGCAAAAACTATAAAACTAAAGTAAAACAAAGTACAATAAAACTATAATGAAACAAACAAACGGGAAAATGATAATAAAAATATCCACATCGACACTTAAGCTGCTAAAAGGCACAACAATTGAAATTAAACAGAGCCTGCTTCAAGTTGGACTCGTTAAACAAAGAGCTTGTTACTACTTGGTTGTAACTTGGCACTTAACTCCAATAGTCGTCGCGGTAAGGCATCGGTTACACTACCAGCGAGTCAGCAAACAAGAATAATAACTACTATCATAACAATTGTATTACTATTATTATTTTATTCTCTCTCATTCTATGTTTTTTGTTTTATACATTTAGATTTATTTCTAATTTAGTGTAAGTGGCTTGACGCTGTACTAAATTTTGTTTAATAAATAAATCATAACTATGATTTGTGGCAATAGACTCGGCTCCATTACGTGTGATCTATAATATTACTGGTGAATGTGAGTGAAGACATACCTCTATCTAATCGGTTGGGGAACAAAGGCGTAATGTTACGTAATAATAACTATTGAAAAATAAAAAGGCTAGATTAGGAGTAAAATGAACTCCATCTGCTATGATAATAATAGGTAGGCTAAAGCAATCCGTGAGGTATATACAGGCGTGTTTTAGGTATATATTGATTAAGTAATACTTGAAAAGGTTGCAATTATAGATCGTCCCCGAATGTTGCTGATACTAAGCCGGTACAGCACTGATAGCCGAGTGGTATGACCGTTGGACTGCCAAGTCAAAGGTCGCAAGTTCAAATCCCGGCACGCACCAATCAATGCCTTTTCGAATTCATGTGCGTATTATAAATTATTTATCAGTTACTAAAAACGGTGAAGGAAAATATCGTGAGGAAACCGTCACACATGAGAGATTTTTTAACGGTGTATAAAGCCATGTCAGAGGCCTACAGGCGGTTTAAACTCTGACACCGGGTTGTTCATAAACCATATGATAAGTAGAAGACTAAGCCGGTGCGGTGATCGAACTTGTAATCTATATCGTAGCAAGCTTAGCACTTTAGCAAGCCTGTCTAGTTGTTTGTTAAATGTTTTGCAATTGCTGACTTATTACACTTCAAAATATAAACGAACTAGCTGCAGCCCGCGGTGTTACCCGCTAACTATTTTCAGTATAAAAAGTAGTATTTGTGTTAATCCAAGGTGTAAGCTACCTCCATACCAAATTTCATCAAAATTGGTCCAGCCGTTTGAGCGTGGAGCAGTAACAAACATACATACACACACTCACTAACTTTATAATATTAGTTTGATGTGATAATACCTGTAATTAATTAGGTGCTTAACATAACATAACATCACGCCTGTATTCCTCGAAGGGGTAGGCAGAGGTGAACATATATAGTACACCCACATTTTGCCAGTTATGTTGTAAGTTCCAATGTAATAGGGGGCGAGCCTATTGCCATCAACCGGGCACAAATTCAGACTCCGTGCTGCTACTGAAAATTACCTAATGGAAAACTCAGTAACACTTTGCCCGACCCGGGATTTGAACCCAGGACCTCTTGCTCAGCAGTCGCGCTTAGCGACCACTAGACCAACGAGGCAGATTAATTAGGTGCTTATTCTTTGAATATTTCATGCAAGCATTCACTTTTATACAAATTCAAACTACGTGAAACTATGCCAACATCGTAAATCCTCAAATCGTCGCTGTTCTCACACCGGAGCCCATAACGTCAGTATATTAAATTCACTTCATTACATGCATTGGAACTTGAATTTATGAGCTGCTAATGCATTTACTCTGCAGTAGCTCGGAGATCTGAGTTATGCTTTACACACTCAATTGACGTGGGTACTGGTAACGTTGTTCAATGAATTTTCAATTTATGAGGAAGGAGCAGATAGGTATCAAATATTAGCACTTACCAAAGATTTCATCTCACCTTTTATAGAAGCTTCCTGTGAATAATTGTTACTATTCGGTTTTGGTTATATACTAGACTAGCTTCCGCCGCTTTGTCCGCGTGGATTTCAAACGCTTTATAGCCTATAGCCTTCTTTGATAAATATCTGATTATCGAACTATCCAACACAAAAATATTTTTTCAATTGGAACCAGTAATTTTTGAGATTAGCGCGTTAAACCAAACAAACAAAAAATCTCTTCAGCTTTTTAATAAGTATAGATTTAAAAATTTCGTCAAACCGGTATTTTGCAAACTATTCTATCTGACATACAGTCGACCACGCATGTAATACACTCAGAGAAGTCAAAGGTGTAGTGCTAATTTTTCACCCACAGTTCGATACCCATAAGGTAAGTCTGTGTAGTCATTGGTGAACTAAAATAACCCATAACCTAACAACAAAACGAAACAAAATACTATAAAAGTTGATTCAGAAACGAAATAGGCAACGTCTGTATGAAGTAACAACAAAACTTATCCTCACATAGCATGAACATAAATAGCACTAAATCATTCCACCATTACTCCCCAAAAAACCAACAATATGGCGGCGAATAGTGAAAAAAACAACTCCTTAAAAACAGGGCCTAACGAAACCAATATTTCCACATTAGTCGCTTTTTCAGCAAAAAAGAAAATTTCGTCCCAAAAATATTTCCTCCCTTGCAAATATATCGCGAATTCTAATTTCACGCATTTCCTATGGGGTGGTTGATCCGACAATAAGAAACTTGTATAAAGTAGGGGAGAACTCTGTAATATTTTTCCGGGCCTCCTGAATAGGATGCAAGGATTTGTCAGCATTGGTCCATCTCAATGGCCGGATTTACTTTTGATATCGTAACAGAATATCGTCTGTATGTCGCTCGCGTACTGAAGGAGGATTTTAATAAATGCTCCTTGGTTACTTTGAACGTTTTGTGTTTTTAATCTGATTTGAGAGGGATGTTTGTGGGTCTTTTTATAGAAATCTAATCAATTACAAGTATCTTGTCATGATCTTGCCTTACGTCGAGGTTTTAGAAACCTCTTTTTAATTAAAGTATATAAAGATTCAATCCTCTTACATTGACATGATAATGCCATCTATTTTGGTGTCTCAATCGAGGCTAGAGAGCTAGGAGTTTCGGGTTTAATACCCAATTGGAGGATAAATGACTTAAGACTCGACTTGATAAATCTGTGGCATATAATTTACAAACCTAATTACCAATTCCTTAAAATTTTAAAATTTGGTCATAATAAAAGGAATCCTGTCAAAAGATAAAACGCTTCCTTTTATTCAACCGGACAAAGTCACGAGCCACCGGCAAGTGTAGAACAAATTCTCAGTGATTTTGTTATCGTTTACCAAACTTCTCGATTCCGTTTGCGCGTTCCGTTGGCGAAAAGCAAAATATTCACCAGCATTTCTGTGGTACAAATCTTTTAGAATAAAAGATAGCGTATCTTTAAACAAAATAAAAGATAGGGAATCTTTTGTTGCTAACGTTATATTTATTTCAATGTGAAATAAATGCATAATTTTTGCTAACGTTCTCATCGGATTTTTATTGCCTTTCTTTTGTTTTTATTTTAGTTGTTTTTACTGTCTGTGTATTGTTTGTTAATTTATTCTATTTAGACCTAACTTACTTACTCCTGCATAGAAATTTAGTCTATTCTAATTTTTGTCAAATATTATGTTTTTTTTAAATAACTGAAATAAAACCTCTAGTTACCAAAAGAAAACCATTCTAATAGGGCCAACTTTGTCAATTCCAGCCATAAATTTGGTCACAATGGTATTAAAATATCACCGCACATCTTACTACGACGTTTCTCCCACCTAATTTTTAATTTATTGTTATTTAAGACTGGAAAACTCTAGACGTTTCTAGAAACACATCGTTTGATTGAGCGGCTCACTTCTAACTTTGTATCAGAGCCTGCAACGTTGTAACTTTGCAATTACAGCAAACTGCACTATTTTATCTTGAGTGCAGTTTTCTTGCAAGTTTACTAGGGGAAACAATTCATTCGTTGCCCACTTAATCTTCGAGTTGAAACTGTCTGCGAATCGCCGGCACTATTTAAAAAGTTTTGTTATAAATCCAAGAGATGGCGCCACGGACTCGCGGGATGTCGGGCTAGTGATGTGACTAATGATGAATATTTTTGAATGGATTGTTTTAAGATGAATAAATATCCGTAATTGTCTTCTGACTGTATGTATTGTTTGTTAGTAAGTACAAGTTTAAATTAATTAGTTTGTTGTATTAAAAACTTAATGAAGTTTTATACATAATACATACATACATAAAGTCACGCCTATTTCCACGAGGGGTAGGCAGAGACCACGGAAGTTTTATACAAGAAAATACGAACGAAACCTGAAATTGTCAGGTACAAGTATAAATATATTAACTTTTTATATTTAAACACACATTTTGCCAACCGCAGCCCGTGTTTTAGTCAGCCCTTTCTTTAAGCAATGACCAAAAGTCAACTAAACTACCAAATATACTAAATCAAACATCGTGAGGAAACCGGCACAGCTGAGATATTTTTCGACAATGTGTAAAGCCATATCAGAGGCCTACAGGCGGTTTAATCTCTGACACCAGGTTTTTCATCCACCATACGATAAGAAGAAGACCAAATAAAAGCGTGTTAAAACAATTATTCATCATTATTCTTCCTCAAATTTTCTACGTCCCTAACAATACCGGCCAAAATCCACCTGTCATGGCCAAATAGACGTGCTTCAGTCACGCGTCCAGAGAGATTGGCAATGCGCACCACGTCGACACCCGGCATTGAAATCTGGACATTTTTGTGTTTTTACACTTCTTTTGGTAACGAAACTTTGACAGTCACGTGCTGCCATTTAAAACTAGGTTTTAGGAAGGCAAATAGAACTAGTCTGTGTTTGTAAAGTCACAAATATGAGAAATACTCGGTCTGTTTCGAAAATAATCCTCTTTTGTCGCTGGAAAAGTGAGTAGACCAGTCACCACAAGACCAAGAAGTCTAACTAACCACCGAACTCAGAGACATTTAATGATTACTTAAATTATCACTAAGTAAAGGTTTTCTTTGTGAAATCTTTACTTAGTGTTAGTTTAAGTAATCTTTAACGTCTCTGAGTGCGGCAGCTAGTCTACTAACAACTAGTCTCATTACAAGATCGCTTTCACAGCGAAAGTGACCTGCAATACAAGCTCATACTAAGGCACCTGCTCCTTACCGTGAACTCTCAACGCAGGACATTTTCTGTTGCACAACTGTAAATGTCCTGCTTTAAGAGTTCATGGTTAAGGCCCTGTCCTTATTTCATATTTGTCTTGTTAATTGTGTAATTCTAGTTTACATTATCCGATAACACTTTGCCTGACTCGGATTGATCTCAAGGCTAGACCAACGAGGCAGTTAATTACATTACAGTCGTGTTGTTGCAGTCAGATAGGCAGTCACCTTGATTTTGATTTTTTTCTTTTAAAAAACGTCGTCCCACACTAGGAATTTCTCCTGTATCGTGGGTGTGCTTTACAAACATGAAATATCACATACAGAAACACCCAGACTCGGGACAATCAAATGTGGATCGCACAAATGTTTGACCAGTGCGGGAATCGAACCCGCAACCCTTAGCGCAGCAGTCTCATCGCTTAGCCACTGCGCCAATCAGGTCGTCAAATGAAAAACCTTGTATGTAGGCTATAGGTACCCTTCTGGCTGTATAGGCTGCATTCTGTAGACCAGAAATCCACTCCAACATACCTTTGTTATTAAAAAAGGCTAGGCAAAGGAATAAAGGTAATATTTTACCCAAAACTAATAACAGGGACACAAATCTACTACGCTAATCACGGACTATTCGAAAACCCTTTGAAACTAATAAAATCCTTTGTCGTTTCCAATATTCAGCATGAAATGGAATATTTGATAGTTTTTTGTTTACAATGTGAATTTATGTGTAGTAGTTGCTAACTCACTAACACTGCGTTGCTTTCCATTTTGATTCGAACTGAACTAAAATTGGAGGCTGTTCAAATATTTGTTGTTAAAAATAACTCGAATCATATTGGACGATATGAATCGACAGAGATACATCGAAAAGTATTTGATGTTTGATGAAATTCGACTGTTTGTTAGCTAGAAATTTGGGAGTGGAAAATGTTTGGAGATATTTTGTATTGTAGATATCCCATCCCACGAAGTTCCTTTGGTTTTGAATAGAATAGAATAGAATATCATTTATTTCCAAGTATATGGTACAATAAGTTCTTAAATATAACACAGTATCACATATACTACCTACGGTTTCCGGCGTAGAAATATTGCTTGAGTTTAGTACTTCTCTTCATAAAATGTATAACAAAATTATCAATTTAAAAAAGAATAACAAAATTTTACTTAAATTATTATTGGTACTATACTATTTAAATTTAATATATTCTTTTGTATAGTATTTAAAATATATTTTGCACTATAATATACACTTTGCTGTAGTTGTAACGTTTACTGATAGACGGGCTTGTGTGTGTCGCCGCCTCGCAACCGTGATTGAGCGCTCTACAAGTAACACACACAAAAACAATGTGCATGTGCACGCCTGAGAACATTCGTAGTCAAACGAACTTCGTGAGATAGAACGTCTATAACATGGCTGAAATCTGGAAGAGGTAGTGAAAAGTTAGCTCTGAAGCATAGGCACACCCACAGTTTGCTAGATTTTTTTCACTTCTTGCGTATGTGTAGTATATACCTCCGCATTATGTATATACAGGGCATACAGGCATGATGTTCTGTTATTTTGATATCGGTGTGTAACATCTAAAAAGTTTTAGTGGAACAGTTGTAAAGACGAAATTGTTTTCACATATTATTCAGATCAAATATGAGATATCGTAAAAAATTTCATATTAGCGAAAAATGGAAGTACAGATTTTTTATGATATTTTTATGATATTTTTTAACATCATAAAAAATCTGTAGGCTTTATCAAATTCGCCAGCAGGCGTACCTAATGAAGAGGTAAATGTAGTTAGGTTTTAAATAATATTAATCCTTTATTGAACACCAATCAATATATAAATTAAAACTAATAAAATTAAAAAGCAAACGTACATAAGGCTACCTTATCGCTAATAGCGAGCTCTTCCAGACAACTTTCGAATGAATAGGGGACATACTTCGTTCTATAAATACATTAAAAATGGTAAGTATACTCACAGTTCTGATTTCACTCTCGGCACCATTACTTAGAAATTGTATTTGTTTCAAATTCGGCGCTAGCAGTTGCCTGTGAACAAAGAAACACATAAAATCAATATCTAATTACAACGTTATGTAATTGTAATTAAGAGGTAGTTGTAAGATGAAGACTAGATTGTGGTCGAAATTGCCACTAATGTGAAAAATATTAATATCAATGCCATTGGTACCGGCATTGGGTCCTATTTTTATAATTTAAGGATAAATAATAACTTTCTCGAGACCAAATTTTGCAATAGAATCCAGTCAACTCCATAGGAGATATATTTAGTTATGTAGTGTACAAGTCTGCGCAACCAGAGGTGCATTCTCAAAGTCTGATAGGACTTTAAACTGTCATAAATATAGAAAGGTAAAATGGAGAGTAATATATAAAGGCTATGGTAATATTTTCAACAACGCAGCATATCTCCCGTCAAATATAATGAGCAGTCAGAATGCTTTAGTTTAACCAGTAAAAACAAAAAAGGTACGCCAGAATATGCTTCGAATACATAACCTTCTCTTTTTTTGCAGTCGGCTTAAACAAAACAATATTCTAAAACCGTAACGCAGCATAAACTAACTCGAACCCGTTAGGTGATTACTTTAATTTGTGGCAAAACTGTTTTTGTTGTAATTTGGCCAGAAGTTATAGGTTTTCTGGTTACTGCTGTTCGTACACGCTTGGTTGGCCTTCGTTTCGATAGGCTGCTGTAATTAGGTGATTTAAACAAGAAAGGTGGTAATATGACTAGCGTGAAATACAGTTACCTAATAATTAATATAAACTATGGTGTTAATGGAGACTTAGTTTATGGACTTTTTGCTTATGAACCGGGAATTTGTTTTCAATTTTCAAGTGCCACACTGGTAGTTCAAGCCAGTTCCTCATTATTATTAATATTTATTTATTACGTTAAAATACTATGAAGGTTATGTTCCAGAATCAGAAAAGTATAAAATAATTGGCAACTCATTTTAATTTACTCCTCTAATCCTGTTCGAAATATCAATTTGACATTTCCGAATTCAAATTTGACAAATGCCAACCTTATTGCACATTACAGAATGTCAATGAACCTAGTTTTCAGTACACATTCCTATCATTTCGTCATACTAGTGTTGAAGCCAGTAATAATGAAGTCCGAAGCGGTTTATATGTGATTATTTGGGCCATTGTTTTCGTTTAAAGCGACGATCAGCGCTCAGTGATTGTATGGCAGCCGGGTTGGATTTAGCCGGCTGTTTAAACTGCATGGGTCAGTGCTTATCGTGACTATGTTCGTGATGATCTGTGGACAGCTGTGAATAGAGTATTCAGTGACGTTATTCTGTAAGTACGTATGTTTTAGTTGTTTCAACAATCTGCGATGAGATTACATGATTATGGCGTATAGAAAAGTCCATGTTTTGATCATATAGTTATGATTGTATCGTTTTGGTTGATTTCGTTCATTTTATTTGGCCTATAAAGTTTGCAGATAATTAGATGTTTTATTAACTTATGTTCTTTGAATATCTCATCTGTACCAGGTCTAATTAGGTAGGTATATAAATACTTTTGTCTCGTGCAGGAAGGACACACAAGTAATTAGATAAAACACAAATAGACACGTAGTTATAGTTAAGTACGCTAATAAGGTAACTCAATAGCTTTAAATTAAAAGCCCTTTCTACCTTATATTTTACCTACTTATTTTATAAAATATTTATTCATAAAAACAGTATAGCAATAATCTCGTTTGACTGAAAAGCTCATTAACAGGGCTTTCAGCGCATCATGTTAAAGACTTTTCATGTACCGACTGAAGTGACGTAATGGTTTAAATTAACGCAAATTTCAGCGTTAATTATCGGGACAAGGTTAATTTTATACGGACATGACACGAAAGAGAAAATTGTTTGTGTTTTTTGACGTGACAGATGTCAGATGACGTTGACATACGTACACCGCAATTTAAATATTCAAAATTCAAAATTGTTTGACATTGTTTTTTGCCAGCCAGTTAGTTCCGATAGAAGACCGTTGATGTTTGGTGACATGCCCGATTGCCTGTGTACGTATGGTGAGGCCAAATTAAATAAAAGCATTTTGTTTAACACGTGCCTGAATACCCAAAATATTTAGTAGCTACCTACTTCAAAGACATTAAGATAGTCTTAATAAAATTAACTTTTATTAATTTATACAATAACTAGCGGCCCGCTCCGGCTTCGCACGGGTATAAAATATTTCATTATTTATATATTGAATTTTTCACTATTTAATGGATGTTTTTATACATATAAACCTTCCTCTTCAATCACTCTATCTATAAAAAAACCGCATCAAAATCCGTTGCGTAGTTTTAAAGATTTAAGCATACATAGGGACAGAGAAAGCGACTTTTTTATACTATGTAGTGATGATGCTTTTAGAATAAGATAAATATCATAGTATTTACTCACACAACTTTCTTCTTTAACGTACACCTTCAATAAATTATCCATGAAACCCAGTAGAACTAATATTCTTTCTATTATGTTACCAAGTTATGCGAGCCAGCTATAATAGCTTAAATGTTTGTAAAAATATTCTGAAGTATTTTCCTCAGAATACAGAACAAACCAGAAGCCGTGAACGCACACAAAAATGACACCACACCAATTACGCCGAAGTAGGGTAATTGAACGATTTGACATTTAGTTCACAAAGATCGCGCGCATCGCTGGAACGTTTTACACGCTGCACATTTAATTCAATTATGCCGAGCTGCGTAATGCAAATGTGCAAAACTGCGGACGGAATTATACAAAAATATGTTAGGATTATATTTAATTTGTACATTTCACATAAATATGTCCTTTTATTTAAATATTGAATAATTTTAATTGTAGTGATTGTTAAATAAAACCAAGCGGCCATTTTGTCAGTGTTGCAAGTATTTGGTTGAGAGTTTACCCCACGATTTTTTATTAACTAATTTTTGCACAAATTTCTAAAAGGAGAACGAACTATGTTTTTGTGTGCGTTAGGTGTTGAGTTTGATTACCAGTTTGAGCACTGTCATTGGATAGCAATACGGAGTCTAGAATTGTATCTAGTCCATGCCAATAGGCTCGCCCCCTATTACGCGACTGCACTTCGTGTATGCATTAAGGTATTAATATTATTAAATGTATTGACCTCACCTACATTTATTTGTCCTATTGGTCCCAGAACCTATAACATAAATTACGAAATGCGGGTATACTATATACCTAATGCCTTTTAGAAATACAGTTTATAAGAATACCCATTTGAGAAAAATACAGGCGTAATGTCATATCATGTTTATTGGTAGAATTCCAAACTATTGCATTATAATATCTCTTTTTTAAATTAAATATATATAATAACCTCTTATAGAAATCATAAAATAACAATACCCAAAACATCGTCATTTACCCCAGAAGTAGTAACTGCCATTCTTAACCTAGCAACATTAAGCGGGTGTAAAGTGGCGGCAGGGGGGAGCGTACGTATTGTTGATGGACACAGTGCACATAAAGGAAAAATGGCTGAACGCGGGGCCTGTGGTATTTTCATAATGTACTACTATTTTATGGAGTACGCTGTTAACTGGGACATGGAGAAAACAGTGCAAGAACTGCAGTATTTACATTTATAAATAACGTCGCACCACACTAGAAACTTCTCCTGTATGGGTGCGTTTCGCAAACAAGAAATATCATACACAAACACCTAGACTCAGGACAAACATCTGCGGATCACACAAATGTTTGTCCCGTGTGGGATTCAAACCCCACAGCACAGCAGTCTAATCGTTTAGCCACTGCGCCATTCAGGACGTCAACTGTAGTGCGATTCATAAATATTCACACACGAAATCGAGTATGTGTCTGAAACGTTCTCTTCGGCGCCAAAATCCCACGATTTACTCGCTACCTGCCTGACCTACTGTCTTACATCACGAGTATTATCCCCAAAGGGGTGATAAGAGATACTGCACAGATTTTGATTGCAAATATCCGTATATGGTCGAATGAGTATTAATTGGGCATGACGGGACTTACCGTAATAAGTACAAAGTAAAATAGAATCATAAGATAAGATAGGATAAGATAAGATAAGATAAGATATAATTTATTTGTAAGTATATGGTACAGTTAAGATGGGACAAAAATTTTGATCTAAAATATTCTGCTGTTTCAAGAATATGTAGCTTATGATAAAATAACATTAACTTTAAATTTCCATTTCTGAAACACGCTAAGAATCATAGCACATACCTAAATGTCCTATATACATATTATGATTGCGCAGAAGTGACCTGCTATTGCTATTCACACCCAAATTTTGCCGCTAACGTTAGTGGTCATTATTTTATAGGCCAATCAGGTCCTTCACCATAAATGACTCGTTTTTCCGGCAGACAAGTTAAATTTTATTCTAAATACATTATATACGGAATACGTAATTAAAATCCAGCAAAATAAAATCCCTACTAATAATATTAATTCTGAAGTGAGTTTGTTTGTTAAGTCTTCAGCTAAACTGCTGCGGAGTTTAATAAGGATTCTTAGAACGTAACGTGAGACCCACTGGCTATATGATACTCACTTTGGGAGGCGGACCACCATCTTTTGACTAAGGCTAATGCGCATGCGTGTGATGCGATCTTGTTTAATTGTGCAAGAACCAAAGAGTCGTTGATGCATTTGTTTCTAGAATATAAGAACCTTTGATATAGCTCCGATACTTGAAAAGGGTGATTTTATTTGGGGCAAAGCTCATCTATTAAAACAGCTATTATAATGATAATTTAATTAAATGTAATTGGTAAACAAAATTAACGGAATTATTCATTAAACAAAACAATAGGAATATCACTTAGCAACTCAATGCAGCAAACTTGTAAGCTGTGGTTCATTTCTACCCGACTACGGCGACGAAAAGAAGGATTATAATTTTGACCAGTTCGATGTATGTTGATTTGTTTCCTCATAATTTCTTAGTTCCCAAAAGTAAGATAGTTAACTAACAAGACGAAACTAAGGCACAAATGATTCTCAGTCAAAACCCAGTCTCAGTTTAACCTCTCTTATCAAATTTATTATTAACAGCCCCCTTACCATAAACTCTTAAAGCAGGACAGTTTACGATGTGGAAGCGAGACGCCGCCACATGCAGTGTAATGCGGCGTCACGCTTCCAAAACGTAAAATGCTTTAAGAATTCATGGTAAGAGGGCTTGTCATTAACTGACCCGACGAAGAAAGATTAGAGCACAATTTATTCTCAGTCAAAACAGTCGAAATAGTCAGCATATTCGTAGTAAAGCCTCTTGAATCGAATACCGTGCCGTGCCGTCGAGCGTGGCGCGGACGTGACTCGTGAAACGCGCCCCGCTGCACGCACCCCACGCAAATACTAGCGCTGTTATATCCGTGGGCGTATGTTCGATGTGTATTGTGTCGGATGCAGGTTGTGACGATAAAGCATTGACATAAGTAAGGATGTCCTTTTTAAATCGTAGAAGTATCTGAGTTATTTTTGTATCAAATATTTGAATCCTTTTAAATATTTGTGTATTTTATGTTACCTATGTACTTTCGAAAGGATAAGAGAGAGGTGTTTGTTTAAAAGCTCCGATTTCTCTAGACTGTAAAGCAGTGAATATTGATGAGCCTATTGCGATCTATTAGCATTTATTTCTTATAATTTATCATCTATACCTACTCTTTAGGACATCAATATATGAACATTTATTTAGTTTATAAATGAAAACTTGGGATTGTTTTTAGGGTACCGTATCCAAAGGGTAAAAAGTATTTTAAAAGGGTAAGAAGTCTTAGTAATAGGGTCCCAACCCTATTACTAAGACTTCGATGTTGTCCGTCCGTCTGTCTGTCACCAGGTTGTATCTTAAGAACCGCGATAACTAGACAGTTGAAAGTTTCACAATTTATGTATTTCTATTGCCGCTGCTGTACGGAACCCTTCATGCGCGAGTCTGACTCGCACTTGGCCGGTTTTTATATTTAACATCACTATTAAATCCTTAAGTGCATCTCTCCTGATAAGTCTTTAAAGTAATACACCAATTATATTAGACACAACTTAAAGTTATTTAAGACTTGTGAAAGGAAGTTTGAACAATGCATCTTTACCAAAAGATCCCGTTACTGAACGAACTTCATCCAGTGTTAAACTTGAAATATGCAACTAGTTCCTGTAAAACTTAATATTGGTAAACTACCGCTGTGTTCTAAATAACTTACATTATATGACGACCTGATTGGCGCAGAGGCTAAGTGATTGGAGTGCTGCGTTAGAGTTTGCAGGTTCCACTTCCGCATGGGACAAAAACTTGTGTGATCCGCAGATATTTATCTCGAGTTTGGGTGTTTGTGTACGTGATATTTTATGTTTGTGAAACACACCTATGATACAGGAAAAATTTCAAGGGTATGGTAACGTTTTTTTATTATCACTAAGTGGCACAATGGATTTGTAGATGGTGTAGCTACCTAGTATAATAACAATTAGTAACACCAGCCTTAGAGGAGAAAGGGAAGGCGTTTGCCCAGAAATGGGATTCAATATAGGCTATCAAATAATGCCTACCTGAACCGGTCACCTACGAGGTAAAGGGTTACGACCTACTCACGTCGAACAGAAACGCTTGCTTTTCGTAGGTTGGTGATTCTGATTAATAAATGCAGATTTTATTCGTTATGCACAAATTAACAAAATGTGCAGAGGCGGACTTAATTCCATAGGTATTCTTTTCTAGTCAACCTTAGGTTGGTGCAGAAATGATACCGTGGTAGGTGCATCAATGAAAGATCTGACCTCACAAGATAATACAATGTTTTTTTCCCCATTTGTCAGTTGTTTATCACGCAAAACGTCACTCTTGCGTTACTTAGAAATTATCTAATAACATAACATAACATCACGCCTGTATTCCCCGAAAGGGTAGGCAGAGGTGTACATATAGTACACCGACATTTCGCCAGTTATGTTGTAAGTCCCAATGTAATAGGTGGCGAGCCTATTGCCCTATCAACCGGGCACAAATCCAGACTCCGTGCTGCTACTGAGAATTACCTAATGGAAAACTCAGTATCACTTTGCCCGACCCGGGACTTGAACCCAGGACCTCTTGCTCAGCAGTCGCGCTTAGCGACCACTAGACCAACGAGGCAGTCTCTAATAATGTATAAGAAAACGTCATACTGGCGTCGTCTTGGCGGATTCTTTTAAGTATGTTCCTTTAACACGTCACCATGAACCTGCAGTTAATATGGCCCGCTACTTCCCGCTTAACTTACATAATAACCTTTAAAGCAAAGGAGGCAGTTTCCCATACTTTTGCCCCATTAAACTGCCGCGAAGTAACTTGACACACAAATCAGAGCCGAAACAAGAATGTAATAAAGCACGCAGTTCACGACACCGTGGAGGCAACACCGTATGGCGGTGACGCGACGCGACGCGGCGCGGCGCGGCGTGGCGCGGCACGGGCGCGGTAAACAATTTTCGACAACATATTTTTCTTGTATACTAAAATGTAGGTGTTACGAATGTTTTGGTACAAGTCATGAGAGATTTGCCAAGTCATATTAAATATAGTATGGACAAATATCTTTACGTCTGTATTACGTAAGGGAAGTAGCGTTGAACATGTTACACTTTTTTTAAGAAAAACGTCGCCCCACACTAGGATTTACTCCAGTGTCGTGGTGGGTGCGTTTCACAAACATGAAATATCACATACACGAACATTCAGACTCTGGAGAAACATCTGCGGTTCGCACAAATATTTGCCCCGTGCGGGAATCGAACCCGCAACCCTTAACTTGCAGGGTGTTAGTTCTTAAAGCGTTTTTGGAATGGAAATAGCGTCTCTACTTCATTAGTTAGCTCTTACACAACTCAATAAAGGGCTTCTCAAATCCGTTTAAATAAGTTTTTCCTTTTTTTGAAGTTGTTATAAAGTTATATAATTATGATTGTATGTGTATAAAATGAGAAATAGTATCATAATATTTACTATTTTCATTAGTAGGAGGAATTTTTCTTTAAAATATTATACCAAAAACAGCACTTAAATCTAACCTAACACGCTACCTCGTGTATCTAAGACCACTCATCTTGTCATACATTTCACGTATTCCTCCCCGTCGCTCGAGGCTGCATAAGGTACGGAAATCGCTAAATTGATGCCCAATGTAAATGGTTTCTGGCGATTTTTTAAAGTTATGACGCCATATCCGGCCGTTAGTCACCGATTTGCGTTACGAGAAACTGGGGACGGTTTTGTGGGTATCGCACATTTCTCGAAGATATTATTGGTTATGGGACTAAGAGATTTATGGGTTTCGTGGAATGTAATATCTGTCATTTAGGTCCGATTGTGGGATGGTAATGGTATCATGCTGTCATAATTGATTAACTGAATAACGGTTCTTTTGTTTCTCTTGCGTTCCAATTTTTTGGCGTATCTTGTTGCAATCAATATTGGGCCTCAGTTGTTTATTGGCTGTATTATTATAATAATGTTTTCAGGATCCATCCTGTTTTTATAGCAAAGTTATAATAGGAATGCAAGTAGGTTACATCTGAACTACCACTTTAATATTTTACTACCCCGTATACCTTCTTTGACTTATAGTATTTGGTAATTCTAGACTTAATCTACATTAAAGCGTACACTTCACCCCAAACGTTAAAGTCGCATCTAACAACTCCAACAACTCCAAAACGTAACCGAATCAACGCGGAAAACCACTTCAGGTGTAACACAGTGCCCCAAAAAATTAAAATCATGTTTTCGTGAACAACAAGGTAACCTACTTTACAAAAAATGTTATTTGTATCATGGGTTGAAAATATGCAGCTACACATTCAACTACACGAATAAAAATAGTCATAAAGAGTGGCTAACGAAGAGGTATGGCGTTCGTGGGACATAAATCTGGGAGTTTCGGAGTTCTACCATGGGGTCTGATGCAAGACGGGCTTGTTTGTGACAGCCTGCTTTTAGGTGAGGCTTCTAATTGAATTCAGAGGTTTATTTGTTTGGTTACGTTTTCCTTAAATATGTGGTTACAAGACTTGATTGGTTAAGAGAAGGATATAAGAGAATATTTTATTTAATCATGAATTTTGTCTCACATTTTTTGCAAGAAGTTGCAGTGTGATGAAACTTTTACTAGAGAATGAAAGGATATTTATCACCATACGACCCTTTACAATAAGTACTTGGCATCAAAAAGACACGCTTCTGAATACATCATCATTATCATCATCACCACCACCACCAGCCGGAAGACGTCCACTGTTGAACAAACGCCTCTCCCTTAGAACGCCACAATGAACGACATAAATAACCTTTCTTATTTCAAAGTCGGTTCAAAAGTATGTCGAAAAGTATAAATATGCTTGGAAATACATATTTAAATTCACAACCAAGCAAGCTGGACAACCATATTATAAATAAACTACGAACTCCTAAACACGAGCAAGTAAACGTAGCTCTATATGCAAACACATAACATTAGCTAAACTAAAATATCACTCGCGTACTGCCCTCAGGGGGAAAATATCTAGAACGTTCTACCAACGTCAGCTACAGTGAACAATTTAATTTTTCTCAGCCTGCTTCTGCGAGAATGCTAAAAAATAACAAGTACCATGTTATCGCTCGCTCGGTTTAGTTTGGATTTTAATGTTGTGAACTGTTAACATTTTGTAGCTATTTGAATGTTGTTTTGTGTATTTAGTAGAGTTGATTAGACTGGTGATAGCATCTCGGGTTTATAATATGGTGATAAAAAATGCAGTGCTTAGGGACCACTATACCAACGAGGCACTTATCTGATATTAATTAAAATATTATTCCACGTATTAAAATCGCAAACCCTAGTGCTGTGGCACCAAGACCACGTACTGAGTCACTACATCACTCGGGTTGCTTTATATTCCGTGAACGAGTAGGCAGAGTGTATTTAGTACACCCACTTTTCGCCAATAGATCACGATGTATAAAGAGGCGAGCTTGCCATTAACAGAGCACAAATCAACTCCATACCGCTCAGTTGCTGCAACACCCAATAAGTCCCGGCAATCGAACCAGGACCTCCACACTCCACAGTACGCTACCACTAGACCAAAGAGGCAGTCCAGTGAATTTACTACCCTAATTTAAATATAATTGGGTTGGACGGCGTAATGAGAGCCAGGACCTAATTAAAAAGACTAGTGAACTGCTACAGTCCTTAATGAAAGGGACTACATTAAGCTGCCTAAGTTACCTACGTTTTTATTTAGCATACGCACTACTTTTCTACGAAATGAATCTTTGTTATGTAAATAAAATTGGGAGAAAAAAAGATACATTTATTTGCATAGAACACAGGTGGTACCAGATTTAAATTATAGTTATTAGGCATTACAATATTTATAATTTTATAAAGAAATTAAAATATGTCAAGTATACTATTATCAAACTAATATTATAAAGGTGATAGTTTGTGTGTTTGTTACTCCTTCACGCTCAAACAGTTGGACTAACTTTAATAAAATGATTAGTATAAAGGTAGCTGACATCATTGATTAGCACATATGGCATTAAGTACACCTTTATAAAAATGTGTATAATAAGTATAAATAAATAAATATGCTACTTTTTATCCCGAAAAAATGTAGCGAGGAACACCGCAGGGCGCAGCTTGTTTAGCTTATTTTTTATAATTAAATTAAATTTCTTAATCAGATATATTAGTTTTATACCTTATAGTATGACAATTACTAGCCTAGCTACCACGACCCCAGCACACAGTGATGAAAGAACCTACTCTGGTTGTTTTAGCTGCTAAGAGTCCCGACACCTTTCCGTCTTTCCCAGGGGCGAAAAAGGTCTCTTAAAGCGTCTTCTTCTCATTCTATTTTGCAGTATCCTTCAAGGTTCTTAAAGATATAGGTGTATTAAGACTATAAGTGTGTCATCGAATTATACTTTATGGTATGCAATCATTAAGTATTGAGTCTATGAGGAAGAAAACCAAGCTAAAAAATAATAAAAACGTTCTTTGAATCCCGTTATAAGTACAGTAACGCTAATTAATGTGGACACTGCCTAAAATACAGTCAAATAAGTATGTATATATAAGCAGAGTCCTAAGTAAGAAGGCGCTACCTGTCCAAGAATCCATGTTAATTCCCTGCGGAGGTCGCCACTTAATATGATAATCAAGACATTACCAGTTCAAATACACAGCTTTTAATGAGAAAGCGTAGGGGCGTGGCGACAGTGTGACTTACGGGTGTGTAGGATAACGAGAATTGAAGCCAGTGTATATTTTTTAAAGCATGATTTATTTCTGAATTTTAATCTGAAGGGCAAATAACGCAAGGACAAGAATAAGAATATTTAGCATGTTTCTTGTTATCTAACATCAAGGATTATGGGGGAATCGTGAGCATTATTATCATTATACTAAGTTGATGACTACATGTATGAACTCATAGTCCGCTGCGCCACCAGCTTATTAATATGGGCTCCGATTCAAGTCTGGTATTCTCAAATAAACATGAGTAAAACCGGTACACATTAAAAAAATAAAATAAAATTTACCTATAGGTTACAAAAAGCAATTTTTTTTTTTCGATTATGTCTCTCGCAGTTAGCTCTGAGGGAGCTGTTACTGCTTAACCGGACGATTGGCGAGACCTAATACAAGGCCTCCAGCCAGGATACAAAAAGCATATAGTTACTAAATGCTTGGCTTTGTATCCGTACCACAAGATGTGACGTTTAGTAAATTTTGTGTACGTACTTCTATGTTGACGTCCTAAATCTTCAAACAGGTATACAGAGGTGTAAGTTCTCAATTTACCGCTCATAAAAGCCCTTTTCTCTTCATATTGCCGCTTGCTGCTTTTCGTAACCTCCTAGCGTAGAAAGAGCAACGAATTCCTAATCCGTCGTAAATTAACCTTTACAAATATCTGCTTGTAATTCCAGTAGCCGTGTGTCAGTAAATGAGAGTGCGGGCGCATATATAGCCGCGTTGAGATGTACGACTGTGGCGGTTACCGAGAGATTTCTGCTACCCTTAGCACTCGCGGTCTTTTGAATAATGATAACTTGGAATGCGAAGTATCAAAGTATGCCTTTTTATATGTAATTTTGTTTTTAAGTTCTAGATGTGTATGTGGTTTTAATATTTAAATACGTGGGTTTTTTCTTGTATGTTTTGTGTCTTCAAGCGTGTATTTTACGTCCGTGTTTTAAGGTGGGTTGTTCTGCACTTATGTTTGGCCAAGATTTCATTTTAATGCGGTGTTACTTTAACTAGATGTTTAAATATAAGTATTATATCAAAGCAAAGTGGAGAACTAACTTTTCAAATTATGCCTTAATTACAAGAATATTAACAAGTACCTATATAAGATCAAACGCATTTGGATCGTACAGACTTTGTAATTAACGTGCAAAAGGAAGATTAATCTACAAACCATTCAAAACGAAAGTGAAAAAATCTTGAACAATGTATTTTTAATAATTTTAATTAAAAAAAAAACATTGTTGGCGCCTATAGCTATAAAATCGCCTTTTTCACAATAAGAAATGTTATCTTGCAGTCTCTTAACAAAACATTACAAAGGTACTCGTATTCAAAGCCATCTTAGTCCCCTCGCGCACAAAGCGTAAAGAATTACAAAATGTTACAAATCAAGAGGAGAAAAAAACTGATTCTGTTACCACGATTCTTAAAGATGACAGGAAAATCGCGACCAAACATCCAAACCCAATCAGATCAACTTAAACTTTTCTTGCTTAAAAGGAAATAGAGAAAAACTTTTTAAAAAGACTTGGCTAAAATCACCTTTAAATGTGCATGGCGGAACTTGGCGGCACTTGGTGGGACTTGGCTAACTTGGCGAGGTAATCAGTTAAGTAAATACTTGGTTAGGTGACGATTGTTGGATTTCTAATGTACCTAACTTTTTTTACTGTTATCTTAATTGTTTAAGGCAACTTAAAAGTAACGATCGTATCTACTTGTCTAGGTTTGAATCTGCGACCTATTTTCATACGGTGACGGCAAACCTCACAGCCAACTTAAACATAGTACATACTACATAAATACTAGATGACATTGAAAGCGAGGCTATAGCTATACTATGGAAGATACAAACACATCCAACAAGCATCAACGGTAAAAACCAATCTCGAATAGCCAACATCCTGGTACCGGTAACCCGGTTTTTTCACATGAGAACCCAAACACATTCTGGCAAACTCATTGACTCGTAAATGCACATTTATTGACAAACTGCTTACTTGACTCAAAAATCTTCGAGCTGGTAACAACGTGCACATAAAAGTAGCTATAAAAAGTTTATCCGGCCCGAGCGAATGCCCAAATATAAGGGTGACCGTCCAGTGTAAGAGAATAGGCGATATTAGCGATAGCTACAAGTTTTTAGCACAACAAGGATGTGAAGATATTCGGTATATTACGTATGTGATGTATTTGGAAGTTAAATAATTAAGGAGGTATTTATTAAATTCAAGAAAACGTATTACGAAATCACGTTTTGAATATTTTTTCTATTGGGTGATATAATCGCCAAGAGACAAACTCTTTAAATAATTAAAAAAAAACTATCTTTAATATTCTCTTTTTATACAAAGTCTGAATCAGAAAACTCATTGATACTTTAATAATGAGTAATTACTTAATTCCTCGCACAATTTTGTAATTATAGTAAATATATTATCCTGAATATTAAAATCGAAATAAAATTTTACAGTGTACATTATCATAATTTATTTCTTAGATTGGGTTATTGGTAATATTATATTAACACTCTTTGAAAACTCACATTTCATTAATGCAAAATAATTCATCAGTACTTTCAAAAGAAAAAAAGAAGCATCGCTTCCAATAGCATAGCTTACACTGTACCCTCATCTCAACCCTGACTGAATTCAATACACTTTTACATCTAATTCAATAGTGTTCTTCCTTTCACATGGTTTGATATCAAAGTCCGTTGCCATAGCAACCGTCCTCCTTCAAACCATTGGAGCGGGGATAACATCGCCCGAGGTGAGGTCACTTTTTTTCAACCTTTAGGATTATATTTTTGTGTCATTCATTGCTTAGAATAGAAATAGAAAATGAATAGCGAAATTAGATTTTGAACTGATATTGTAATTAGAACTGTGTTTTTTTTTTAAATATAAGTCAATCCTTTAGCAATGATTTTCGTTTGGAATTTTGTAGTCCATAGGCTTGGCACCCAACGTGGGACTTACAAGTAGCGAATTGTAAGGGTAAACTCCGAATAGAAAATAAATATAATTTTCTGTCTCGTTGTTTTGTCTAGCGGGCGCTAAGCAAGGTCCTGGGGTTGAATCCCGGTCTGGCAGTGTTACAATAAACGTGTTCGAGTATAAAATCTCTTTCGCCCATAACTAGTGGGCAACCTCAAACGCGATGCAATTTGATTGCAAATCGCTACGCCATCACAAACGATGGAATGATAATGATAATGATTTAGCAGCGTCACAATGTGTGTCACTACGTGAATAGTTACGCCTGTAATTTACAAAAGTGTCGGCAGAGCTGTTGTCGCGTGATGTGATGCACGTTTATAGTTTCGCCGAAGGTTTTAACAAGTGTTATGGTAGTACATTGCGGAGACTATTGCCATATATCAGGTACAATCTCGAACCCCGATATTAATAAACGTTATTTTATATGATAAAGTGGTTCCAACTGTACGTTACTATTTGTCCCACGGTCGGAACCCAAGACTGTCCTTCGCCTAGAATTAGGACGTTATCGTGGAATTACACAAGCAAAACATTATGCCCACTCGGGAATCGAACCCACGACTCTTAGCGCAGCAGACCAATCACTACGCAAATCTGATCGAAATATTACTATTATTAAAATTCACGATCCATGAGGATATTCCCGGAATGACGTCACATTATTATGTAACACCGCTGTCGCTCATAGCTTGGTCGGTGTTGCGTGGTGTGCGGTTGTGGCCGCCGCGTCATCACGCCTGTATGACGTCACGCCGCATACGTTGAGCGCGCAAGTTGAGCCGCACTTGACGTATGCTCAACTTGACTTACTACCTAACTTGTTCTATAATTATGTCTGTTAGAACTAGTTAGCAAGTATTATAATTATATATTATTATGTAGGTATATTAAATAATATTGGAATATTTCCTAACTACGTCGAGCTTGGCGCAGTGGCTGGAGAATGTTCTTTGTGCAACGGGATTCGATTCTCACATTGGACAAAAATATAATTGATTGTAATGCGCACAAAAAAATTGTTTAAATTGAGTACATATTGAATTAAAACTATTTTTACGAAGTTTATCGCGGTTTTAATTTGGTTTTTTGGTTGAGCGATTGAAAAAAAAAATGATGAGAGTGAACGAGGCAAAAGCAGTATCACAATAGAAGCAAATAGAACCTCACCTACCTACCTTTTTTGAAAATAAGCCCCTTACCATGAACTCTTAAAGCAGGACATTTTTCGTTGTGAAAGCGAGACGCTGTGACGTACAGTGTAGTGTGGCATCTCGCTTCCACAGCGGAGACTAGTTCATGGTAAGGTGGCAGGCTTAGCATAAATCTATGTATTTAGATTATTAATATCTCATATTATAGTCGATCTTGAAGTCCATGAGCCAGTCAGTGGTATTGGTACAGGACTTATTTTCAATGTAGGCCAGCCTGTTAGTCGCTGAAGCACGTTCTGTCGGTTCAGCGGACTCTAAACTGCATGTATTGTCTTTAAGCAGTGATGCAGTCACGTGGTTTGATAGCGATTTTGCGCTGTCCATGCGCACGTTTATCGCTAGCAAATTAGCCGGGATGCATATCCAATAAACATCTCTTAGGTAGTGACGTTATTTTATCACGTTAATAGGGTGCAATAATAAAACAATGTTAGGCTAGTAATTTAAATAAATTGCAACATAGAAAAACAATGCTATAACTATAATTTAAGTTAAGAATTAAGGTAGGTACGAGGAAAATATATATATATGAACTGAACCAAATTATTGAGTACCGTACAAATTTTTCATCTACTATTTTAAATTCATTTAAATGATGAACACGTGCGTTTACCGTGAGTCGTGACGTCACTAACAGGACATGTCGATGCCATAGCAACTGCAACTGTCAACCGCGATCACCCTCAGCTGTCTGCCTTTGACGTTGGTGACGTCACTCGATGCAGACAGCGGCACATATGACGTATGTCACCGTCAAATAGATCCTTAAATACTATGTGACCTTGACTATCTAATGACTTCCAAAATTTTAAAAACTGCATGGCGCTGGCATTTCCTAATTGACTACCTCCGAGAAAAAATGCCGGAACAAGGGGTCAAGGTTTCTTTTTTTTTATAACTTTAGGTGTATAGTTCATGCTTATATAGCATAGCGGGACCCGTATTCATAGAAATCACTTTCATAGTATAAAACAAAGTCGCTTTCTCTGTCCCTATAAAGATAAAGATAAAGATAAAGATGTTTTATTTTGTGAAAACATGAGTAAATGTACAAGTACATGGTGTTATTGGTGTTATGCAGTAAAATCTGGTATCTACATGTTTTGCCATCAATGGCGTACAAAAATTATAGGTGGTGCACAGCACCTCAATTTAAAAAATAAAATTTACTAACAAATAAACAAACTTATTAAAAAGATACATAATATGTAGTACCTATCTACAAAGTATTTTAATTTTAATTCAACATTACATTTTTCGTTCACTCATACACATAATTAGTTTTTCAATATATTTTTTATTATTTTTTTAAAAATGGTCATTCAAAAATTCTGATAAGCTGTAGTAACACTTGGCTATAAGAAATCTTTTAAGTTGGATTTTAAATTTTAAAATGGGGAACTCTTTAATATCTTTGGGGATTTTGTTAAATACAACTGGTGCCAAACAAAAAATACTGTTATGCATCAATGCTGTGTTAGATCTTACTATACATAATCTATTGTTGTCGCGTCTATTGCGTACTGTAATATCTGATAATTTATTGAATATATTTGGATTACTTTTAACAAAACAAGCTACTTCGTAGATAAATAGGGAGGGCAGACTTAAAATTTTATGTGTTATGAAATAGGTTTTACAGCTGTCAGTTGTTTGTAAACCGAACATAGCTCGGATGCATTTTTTTTGGGATTTAAAAACAATTTCTTTATTTGTGGAATTTCCCCAGAAAATTATTCCAAATCTAAGGACAGAATCAACAATACCGTGATATGCCGTTAGTAGGGCATCATTGTTTAAAATTGGTGCGAGTTTATACAGCGCGTAAGCTGACGAACTGATCCTCTTATTTAATTGTTCCGTATGCGCTTTCCAGTTTAAATTTTTATCAATTGTAATACCAAGAAATTTCGCTGTGTCTACGATATTAATTATTTGTCCTAGATAGTTGACGTTGATAACTGGTGCTTTTATACGTTGACTGAAAAACATTACTTTTGTCTTTTCGAGATTAATTTTTAAGTTATTGTCGTTCATCCATTTTATTATTGATTCTATTGTATCATTTATATCTTTTTCATATGTATATTTATTGTTGGATTGAATGGTTACAGTACTGTCATCAGCAAAGAGTGAAACGGGGTAATTTGTTATTTTTGGTAGGTCGTTTATATAGATAATAAACAGCAGAGGGCCTAACACACTCCCTTGTGGAACACCATGTCTAACTATTTGTTTGTCTGATCTGCAAATTTCTTCTTTTTTTGTGTTTATATTTATTTTAGTGATTTCTGTGTATTGTAATCGATTTCTCAGATAGGATTCAATGAGATTTAATACATTACCTCTAATGCCATATGCTTCAAGTTTGCCTAATAATAAATCATGACTAACATGGTCGAAAGCCTGAGTCATGTCGCAATAGATCGCACAAACTGGTGTTTTTTTGTCTACATTAATGATAACTTTATTTAAAAAATCAAAAATAGCTAAGTTAATAGTTTTATTTTTTCTGAAACCTTTTTGGTATTCGGTGAGAATGTTATATTTTTCTAAATAACTGTAAATTTGAGTGTATATATATTTCTCAAAAACTTTTGACAGTATAGGGATAAGCGCAATAGGTCTATAGCAGTTCATATTTTGCTTATCATCTTTTTTGAATAGAGGCTTAACAATCGAAGTTTTTAAGCTTTCTGGGTATGATCCCGTGCTTATACTAATATTTATAATATGGCTCAGGTGGTCACAAATATGATAGGCGACGTATTTTATTATTTTTGTAGAGATACCATCGTAACCCACACTTGAAGTATTATTTAGTGATCTTATAATTTTTAAAATATCGCATGGTGTACTGGGCGCCATAAACATAGATTTACTTGATTTTTCAATGTTTAGGTTTATTTGGTTGCTAGATCGTGACATAGGTTTTATTTTTTCGGTAAAGAACTTATTAAAAGCATTAGTAATCTCCTGTAGATTAGTTAAAGTTCTTTCATCTATTTTTATCGAATTTATTATGTTCTTTGGTACATTTGTTTGAGATTTATTTATAATAGCCCATGTTGTTTTAGATTTGTTAGATGAGGTTTTAATGTTATGAATATTCTGAGCTCGTTGTGTTAAGTTAATTATTCTTCTATATATTTTAGCGTATTTTTTATATTTAACTTTATTGCTTTCATTTCGGTTTAATCTATAATTCCACATAAGTACTCTCTTTTTTTTGCTGCAATTTTGGATACCTCGCGACAGCCATTTAGGTTTAACTTTAGCTTTAACAATAATATTTTGAAACGGAAAACATAAATTATACAACATTTGAAAAGTTTCGAAAAATGTATCGTAGGCTACGTTTGGGTCCTCAGTATTATAGATTTCAGAAAAAGAAATATTTTGTATATAATTTTTAAATTTTATCAAGTTTTCTTTACTGTAGTGACGTCTTCTTATTTGCCAATAGTTAATTATAAAAGTTTTATCTACCGGTATTTTTAATGTTTGTGCTGTATGATCTGATAGGCCAAAGTCAATGATCTCGGATGTACATTTATTTCCCATGTTATGGGCAAAGTTATCTATGCACGTCCCACTAATAAGTCGTGTCGGCTGGTTTAATTCTAGTTTTAAATTATAGTTCAAGAACAAACACTCTAATTCAGTCAACGTGTTACTACGCTTAAGAGAGTCAATGTTATAATCACCTGCAATTATTATATTCCTTTTTTTATTGTTTTTATTTAAATTTTGCAATATTTTTTCTAATTGTTCAAAAAATTCAGTTAAATTATTTGATTTTGGAACTCTATAAACACATACAATAATAGTTTTATACTTTGGTAAGTCGATGGCACAACATTCGAAAACACAGTTGATAGAGAGTTTGGCTATATCTATAAGTTCAGTATACTGGTAACCTTTCTTTGTGAGTATGCAGGTTCCCCCTCTTTTGGTATCTGTTCTTGAGTAACATGCTGCTAGGGTGTAATTAGGAATGTACAATAACTTCTCATGACCGGCTATCATAAAATGTTCGGAAAGACATATAATGTCGATATCTATTTCCTTCCCTGACAACTCTTCAAGGCAGACAATTAGTTCATTACTTTTGTTCAATAGGCCTGCTATGTTTTGATGTATCAAATAGAGGTAACTATGGTAGAAAAAACTGAGTTGTCTGTTTATTTATGTTAGATTGCTTACAATCTGCTTGATCTGACTCAGTTTCATTTATGTAATTTATAAGTTCAGCTATATATGTATATCCCTATGTATGCTTAAATCTTTAAAACTACGCAACGGATTTTGATGCGGTTTTTTTTTATAGATAGAGTGATTGAAGAGGAAGGTTTACATGTATAATAACATCCATTAAATAGTGGAGAAATATTATATGTATAATAACATCCATTAAATAGTGGAGAAATACTTATAATATATATTTTATACCCGTGCGAAGCCGGAGCGGGCCGCTAGTCTATGATAATTCTGTGTGTGTATACTCAAAAAGATTTGCACTAATCACACCATAATTAACTACCATATGCCAGGGGTATTAGGGGTATCATCATCATCATCAGGCCATAGGCATAGGACATAGGCCTCTCCAATGGCACAATTAGGGGTATAAATATAGGAAAAAAATCCTATAAACGTAGAACAAGTAACAAGCAAATCAATGTCTAATAATTGAGCAACCAGCAACTGCTGAGGTAAGGTCCTGAGCTCGATTTCCGTGTCATGCAAAATGTGAGAAATGAGGCAATCTTCAATGCCTATTTTTAGATGGCAAACTCTGAGAACTAAGTTCATTCACCTTTCACTACAAACTGTCGCGTCATTCTAACTATACATAGTTATATACTATACATTACCGTATACATACCGTATACTGAATTAATTACGCGTGTCTATCTGTCACCCATGCGGCGGAGCGTGGCCGCGGGTAATGTCTCAGCTCCATCATGAAGCCTGTGTGAGAACACCAGTAACTGTACGTAGATCATACTAATATTGCACATATCATTTCTTTATTGACTAGCTGGCCTTGCGAACTTCTCACCGCCTTCTAACCATTAACGCTTATTTATAGTAGTTTATTTCCACAAAACGGCACGGAGTATACTTTGAGACATAACATCGAAGGCCGGGGCTTCATGTCGAACGAAGATATCATGGCGTGTCTGCGCGGACGGGCGCCACTTAAACCTTGACCCTTCCCTGGACTTCCGCGAATATTTGAAGACCACAATTAGCTAAATCGGTTTAGCCGTTCTCGAGTTTCAGCGAGACTAACGAACAGAAATTCATTAATATATATTATATATTTAATCTTCATGTAACAAAACTGTCTACATAGGACTTAACGCCTGAGGCATTCTTTACCAGCCACCTTAAGGTGGTGTAGAGATTACATGGTAGGTATCATCACAGATGTAATAAAACGACTTATGATCATCGCTTGAGATGCTTATTCTATTTTGTTAGCTCTAAATCGGTTTAAGTAAGTTACTATCTTGTTAACTGTTAAAAATATTTAGTTAGTTATGATAAGATAACAACATAACGCTTGTATACCCGAAGGTAGGTAGAGGTATGTAATACACCCACATGTAATCAATACTGACTCGCCACGAGTTACTCAATAATGTGACATAAAACATGCTTGTATATTTTTTTAATTTTAAAAGAGCTGCAGTAATCCAAGTCGAAGTCTACCTAAGGTACATTTCATAATCCATATAACAAGACACAAAGCATCCCAGTTCCCGATGTAATACGACCCGGATGCAAGGAAGCGAGGATATGGAGCAAGGAAGCAAAAATATAATGCAAGGAAGTACGCAAGTCTTGTATCCTTCAGAATTATTGTCACAGCGACCATTACGAATAACGAGGTCGCGTTTCAAAAATAATACTTTTTAAATTTTCAGTTTTTAAATTTAGATTTCTTGTGTTTAAATTTTAAAATGGAGTTCTAGTTTAGTGTAACGGAATGGAAGTTGCTCTATTTAAATTGTTTGTGAACAACGCTCTGTGTAAACACAGTTTCACACTCATTAGCACTTGCTAATGAGGGCAGAAAAAGATAGTGGAAATGCTGTTTCTTTATAGCAATATTACGTTGTATATTAGCTTGTAAATGTTCTTATTAACTAACCAATTAGCTACAGCTGGCGAATATAGTAACAGTATAAAAATTACCAACATTGGTAAAGTTGTAGAGTTACTTATCAAACATTTGGTCGGATGGTCTTAATTATTGTCAATTAAACGTATCATTTAGGTTCTTTTCATCATAACTTTTACATCAATATGTAAACTTATATTTTGTTCAGTTTTTCCAGTCTTTATTTCAATATTCTATCTAGTTCCTTGCCTGAACACGGCTAGCTCGGGGAATTACTCCTGAATCGCTACTACGCCAATCAGGTCGTCGGACCATTGAGTCCAAGTGTTCTAAGGTTTTTCCTTCATTTTAAGACCTGGTGCAAGACAGTAAGCTTTTAAACCACTCAAACATACAACAGTAAGTAAGGAAACAAAACACGGAAGAAAACCTACATTATTATATGATTCACTTTACTCGCTTGCACTCGGGTGCTCGCATAATAAATATGCGCTCAAGACGCCGTGTTTTATTTAATATATGACTAAATTTGATGTTGCGACGGAAATATTGTCATATTGCGATACTATGGTAAGTACTGTACTACCTGTACGTACTAAAATACCGTTATTCCTTATTTTTTATGACAAGAGAGTAGGTATTAAATACATGGCGATACATATTAGAATTAGCCATTAACATAGGAATACGGTCAGAGAAAATCCGCTAGATAAAATAATTCAAACTAGTCTTTTAGCCTCATGGAAGGGCTAATCTAACTTCTTGAGGTCATAAACTATGGAGGACTTCTTGCTGGTCCTTTTCTATAGGAATGACACTTTTGAACCAAGCAACTTGATTTGACATTTTATAAGTCCCCTTTTGTAGCCTATATGAAATGAAAATCTTACGACTATGACTGTTTGGACACTAGACTTGATGGTTGTGTAGGTTGATAAAGAAAAACATTTCAGGTTTGACTTCAAGAGAACTACACGCATAATAATTGTTAATATGACGTGCAGGACTGTAGGTACTTAATGCAATATTTTTTTTGAATCGTCGCCCCACACTAGGAATTTCTCCTGTATCGTGGGTGCGTTTCACAAACATGAAATATCACATATACAAACACCCAGACTCGGGACAAACAAATGTGGATCGCACAAATTTTTGGTCCGTGCGGGAATCGAACCCGCAACCCTTAGCGCAGCAGTCTAATCGCTTAGCCACTACGCCAATCAAGTCGTCAGGGTCAGGTACAAAATTATACTTTTACCAGCTGTAAATAAATATAAGTAGGTAGTACAAAAAAGTATCACACAATAACTTAAAAATATGCCCGATTAATAGCAATTGGCTTCACCCCTATTACTTGAGACTTGAGATGCCATCTTTGGCGAAAATTGGGTAAACATAAGTACACCTCCGCCTTTTTATAATGGGTATAAATCCCTTTCCCACAGGGAAGTGGTACCGGACTCATGTCGGCAAAATCCGCCATGGAATTATCATCCTATCACAGGGGAATAAGGTTCACTTTCGCATGTGCCTAATCATTACACAATTTCATCATCATCATCAGCCAAAAGACGTCCACTGTTGAACATAGTCCTCCTGTTTAAGCAGGGGGGGGTGTCGTAATCCCAACGCTTGGATGGGGATCGCAGTATTGTTGGTCAAGTTACAGAAGACGCTGCTGCCCATCTTCAGGATTTTCCCTTAGTCGCATCTTACGACACCCACGGGAGGAAAGGCGGTGGTCAATTCTAGGCCGGATACCACACAGCACACATTACACAATTTACAACTTAAATCACCTAAAATAGACTAAATAGTGTATAAAGTTCAGCTAGAAAATTGTTATTTTTTATTGTATTTACCGATATTGTGTGTTGCAGAATTAAATAAATAGCTTATATACGAGAGACGCAAAAACGAGAAGTATGGCAAAATAAAAGAATATATCAAAGACCTCTATACCCAGCAGTGGATGATCCTGCTATCATGACAAAGTCAATAACAGTACTCATAGTCGAGTGGTATGACCGTTAGACTGCCAAGTGAAAGGTCGCAAGTCCAAACCCTGACCAATGTCTTTTCGAATTCATGTGCGTACTATAAATTAGTAATCAGTTGCTAAAAACAGTGAAGGAAAACATCGTGAGGAAGCCGGCACACCTGAGAGATTTTTCAACAGTGTGTAAAGCCATGTCAGAGGCCTACAGGCGGTTTAAACTCTGACACCAGGTTGTTTCATCAACCGTACAATAAGAAGAAGATCATGTATAGTTAATAGGTCAAAACTTCCCACTCAGGGACGTATTAAACTAAAAGATCCACATATCACAAGGTAAGTCTAATTCAATATCAAGCCAATACTTATCCAATCACAGTTCACCACGAAACTCATCTCCTTCTCCGATTGGCACATTATTAGAATATTCCCAACATGTCCGCCTCAAACACTTGTTTGACAAGTTCTCCATAATAAATGGCTGTTCAAACAAGGTGCTACGTTTGTAGTGACGTAAATTAACTTGTTACACGGTGACACCGCCATGTCAACTTGGCTAATTATTTTAGTTTGAGGTAAGGCCGGGTTCAGATGTTGGCAGTCGCTTTGTTCGAGTTGTGCTTGGATTTCATGTTTGTGTAATTGAAATGTGACTTTTTGTAGAGGTCGAATAATTATGATTGTATTATATATTTTTCATTTTAATTACTAGAATCATTTTACTATAGCATAAGTATAGTTGGACGACCCGATTAGCGCAGTGGCTAAGCGATTGGACTGCTGCGCTGGGGGTTGCAGGTTCGATTCCCGCACGGGGCAAGAATATGTGCGATCCGCAGACGTTTTTCCCGAGTCTGGGTGTATATGTATGTGATCTTTCATGTTTGTAAAACGCACCCGCGATACAGGAGAAATTTCTAGAGCGAGGCGAAATTTTTGGGAAAATGGAAAAAATGAACAAACTAAAACGTTTTTAATCCAATATTTATCTTCTCCATCATTATAAAATAATGATTAAATACTGTTTTTTTTTGTTAAAAACATAATTATATTAAGTAACCAATAATACTTTTTCAGAGTGATTATGACTCTAATATTATAGAAGAAAACCGTATCTACAGCAGCATATATATTAGATAAAACAATCAATGCACATAGAAGAAATAAAGTTTAAGATAAAAAATAATTACCATTTATTACCTAACAATAAAAAATACCAACGTCCTTAAAGTTTCGAACTTATTTCGTCTAAGCACGACTTTACCTTAACTATTTATAGTGAAATTTGGTTTCCAAAGTTACCTTCGTGATTGGCTTCCAAATAGTATAACAGATAACAATATAATGTATAATTTATTCAAAGGTAGGCAGTTATGTATACCTGTATCGCGATGTTAAAGTATTATTAATTTTAGGCTTATCACACTAATATTATACGGGCGAAAGTTTGTAAGTGTGTTTGTTACCTCTTCACACTCAAACGGCTGGACCAATTTCGATAAAATTTGGTATGTAGGTAGCTGATACTCTGATTTAACATATAGGCTACTTTTTATCCCGAAAAACGTAGCGCGTAACACCGCGGGGCGCAGCAAGTAATATTAATATTACCCGCGTATTTTGATGTCCTTTTGTATAATTGTGCTGCTGGGTAGTTTGATGCGCCGTTTCCTCTACCTAGCTATAGCCCTAGGAAGCGGTGACGGGCGGGCGCTTTGTGGGCTGTCTTGATGTAATTTGACGTTCAAAAAGTACTTTTTTAAGTCTATTTTGATGAAATGATTTTTATCTTTTATCTTTAGGTTTCAAATCCCGACAATTGTGAGGATATACAGTGTAGAAATTTGGGTTTAAGCCTGTAAATTCGTTCTTAGAAATCCGATCTTTCAACCAGTAGGTTACCATCAGTTCCTAAGATTGCTATAAAGAAATCTAGCAAGAACCAACGAATATTTATTTCCCTTTAAGTTGTAATAGTGCTGTATTTCTTAGATATATAACTCCATATATCTAAATATATAAAAATTAATCTCCATTTCCCTTAGTCACGGCATCACGCGTAAGCGGCTGGATTAATTTCGCTTTTTTTTTTTGTTGTATTTGTTATTGTTAGGAAAATGTTCCTATAAATTAAAAAAATAAGATAAATGCGCGGAACATTAGAAAATTTAAGAATACTTTAACGACTATATTAACTTTTCATATGTATCCTTCTTAATGCTTTATAAATAAACTTTTCTAATGTAACAATGTGGCATCTGACGGGTCAGCTAGTACCTAATAACATTAAGTTTGGAAAAACAGCTACGTCAACATTATCGTTTCTGACATTGTTAGCTACTAAGAAACAAGTAATATTATTTGATCTAAGAGCGAATACTTCGAGGTTTTGATATAAGTTTGATGACGTCACCATCGATCATACTGCTAGACCTAAGACAAAGTTTGATAATTATACAGACGGCTAGTTGGAAGAAAAAAGTAATTATCATGTCTGAGGAATTATTGCGAACTAAAATATTAATAAACTAGCTTCCGCCCGCGACTTAGTCCGCGAGGATTTAGAATGATTTATAACCTATAGCCTTCCTCGATAACTGGACTATCCAACACAACAATATTTTTTTAAATTCGAATCAGCGGTTACTGAGATTAGCGCGTTCAACCATACGAACAAACTTTATAATATTAATAAGTTTAAATAAATTGAATTGCTTTTATTGTTTTTTGTAAACCAATCACATGCACTTTTGGAACGACAAATAGTTGGACATAGGTAGGTATTTAAAAAAAAAAAAAAACCTAAAACGACAGCAGCCATGAGCTTCAAAAATTATGAAGCATAAAACAAATATTGCTGTCCAGAACAATATTTTTTATTTTCAATAACGGATGAGTATTATATCAAAACCACCATAAACATTGCTAAACGATGGCTAAATACCTACGTATACAACGAGCTCTTACAAAACAAGAACACACAATGTCGACACTGAGTCCCAAATCCCACTGATCAGATACTAGGGATTATTGGTACAACGTTTGACGACCGAGCTGCGAACCACTGGAGCGGCACGATGACAGCTACAGCAGCCGACGTTCCCTATTTAAAATTTGGAGGGGAAATTCCTGGCTTGCGACATTTTTGGGAGAGAGTGGTCTGTTTTTTTTTCTTACTCTTTGGATATTGGCAATGGAATTTACTAGTGTGTTGGTAAATGAGTTTTGTAGCATAAAGTGTCTGTTTGTCTGTCATTGCGTCTGTTTTCCCTAAAGGGTTCAACTAGACAATCTAGATATGGTGTGATATTATTCAATTTTTTGGACTTTAAAATAGACCTTGACCCCTGAGATCGCTTCGGTACTACTTTTTAGAGGAAGTCAGTTAGGAAATGCCGACGCCATCTAAGTAGTTAAAAAAAAGGCGTGTAAAAGTGTTTTGTGAAACCTATTTGCAGAAATAAAATCATTTGTCATTTCTTCATCCCTAGCGAAGAAGAGAAGAGAGGGCGCTGCTCTCAACGTAAACATTAGCTCCGTGTATTATTAATCTTTAAAAATAAAATAAGTGTAATTCTGTAGTAAAAAGCACATTAACCGACAATTAGACCTCTAATAATTAAGTGATAATGTTATCTATCAATATTATAAACAAACATTGAAAATATAAGTGAAATAAGAATATAACTCTCAAGTGATAGAAAAGTGAAATAATTACGTAAAAGTGACAATATTCTTATTAAAAATAAACGAATGAGACAATATAGGCAACAAAATATGAAGAAATAAACCCTACAACAGCACATTACATTAATTCAATTATTTATCGTTCAGTTTGTAAACAAAAATTCAAATTCGAATTGTGGTGTCAATAAACTTTACGCGTCTTAAGTGCGTCGTTTCAAAAAAAAAAAACGGATCTTTTACTAAATAGAGACAAATTTCACATTATTTAATTGAGTCACCGTAGCTTATTGCAGTTGCTGCGATACGTATGCAGTTGAGTTGAACTGTCGTGCGTTCGAGACTAGTCCATCAGTTTTCTTTTTGCATTTTAAATGATAGCTTGTCATAGCCCAAAATGGATTACAGCAATGTTACATTACGAAAACAAAGAACAATTCATTCTATGAATTCTTTAAATGATTTATCATTTGCCTCGACCTATTCGGACCATCTTGCTACAAGCTTACCAGACTTGTCAACGGTAGTTAATCACAACGTTGAAGAACTATTGCAAGATATAAAAGAACTCAGAATACAATTGCAAAGTGCTTTCTCAGTGATAGAAACACTAACCCAGGAAAACATTAACTTGAAAACAGAAATCTCTCTGCAAAATAGATCTATTGTTAATTTAAAAGCACTATGCATACAATCACCTACTTTAAAAAATATAACTAAAACAAACAAAAAACAAGAGGAAGTTTTAAATCGTTCAGCGACATCTAGCGAAATTTATTCAAGCTACATAGAACATGGATTAAATGTCAATGACAAGAGCCCTAGAATAAACAACTCTACTAGAAAGCTAATAGATGGCGCTAGAAACAATGTTGACAGTCATCAAACAAAAACTGACTACCAGACTTGTAAATTAAAACAACATAATAGAACCTCGAATTCACAAGAGCAAATGATATATGCCAAGAGAAAAATATATATATTCGGGGGACAACAATGTAAAGGTTTGGCTGAAAAATTGATAAATTCAAGAACAAATACAAAACTAAACGATTTCAAAGTATCATCTGTAATAAAACCATTCGCACAGTCATATGAGATTTTACCTACGTGTGAGAAGATAGAAGACATACCAGAAAACTATATTATTTTAGGTATTGGACAAAATGACCATAACCCTTCTAAACTTTTAATGGAACTTTCTGCGACCTTAAAGCAATTAAAATATATAAATGTAATAATATTAAGAGTTAATTATAATAGATATTTAAGTGAATTTAAATTAAATAACTCACTCGAAATGGTATGTAACAGTTATAAAACCATTTTCTTGAATATTTCAAATAATAACTTAAGCAAACAAATGTATCTACAAAATGTCTGTCATAAAATTAATTTGATTATTAATACAAATAAATACAGTAACAAATATCTTGGAGAAAACAGTTTTTTAAAACAGCAATGTTATACTACCAAGAATAATAATAAAATGGTGGATAAATTTACACAAACGGCAAATAATCCTTCCGAAATTATTTCTAAACTCAATATAGAATTGTGTGATACTATACTAGACTCTTCTAACTCGCCGCTTGAGGGGGTATGTATAGGTAATATAGAAAACAAGGTGAATAGTACCAACTCAATGTTTTTTCGTAAGTAATAATAACCTCCCCAAGGCTACGTTGTTACATCAAAATATAGCAGGTTTTTTAAATAAAATTGACAACATTGAATTCTCTCTAAATGACCTCTCTGAAAATAATAATGTAACCATAGATATTATATGCCTCACTGAAACTTTTATCAAGTCTGGAGATGAACGTAACATAAGTTTAAAGCAATTTCAGCTTGCTAGCGCCTTCTGTAGAAAAAGCGAAAAAAGAGGTGGTGTATGTATTTTAGTTAATAAGACATTAGGTATAAAAAACATAAATTATGTAAACGATTTAAGTACTGAGAAGGTGTTTGAATGTTGCGCAGTTGAAATTACATCTTTTAAATGCATCGTGATTTGCTTATATAGAATACCAAATTCAAATGTTACTTTATTTTTTAACAAGTTAGAAATATTATTACATAAATTGATTAGGCATAAAAAAAAACGTATCATACTAGCAGGGGACATAAACATAGATACAATGAAAGACACTGCAGCGAACACAATTAAACTAAGAGAAATTTTATCTAATTATAACTTTAACCTGCATATAAACATACCTACCCGTAAAAACTCATGCATAGACCATATTATTAGTAACATAAAAGACGCAATAGGTAATACACACGAACTTTGTCTCTCTGACCACAACACAGGCCAAACATTAGACTTCCCAGTAGATGAAAAAAAACCTTTTTTTAAATTTTGGTTTATAAACAGTAGAGATTATTCTCAATGTAATATTATAAAATTAAAAAACGCACTACAAAGTTTATCTTGGTCAGACATATACAATAACACCAATACTAATAAGGCTTTCAGCGATTTTCATGATATGTTTGTCTTGTTCTACAATCTATGTTTTCCTATACGTAAAGTTAAAATTAATGCAAATACATGCGCACCTAAATGGCTTACTAAGGGAATAAAAATGTCATGTAAACAAAAAAGAAAATTAAAAATATTAGGTTATACAAAAAATAATAAAAGTGACAGATCAAAATACTTAATTTATAATAAAATGCTACAAAAATGTATTACAATGTCAAAAAAAGTTACAAACTATAAATATATTCATAATAGTAAAAACAAGAGTAAAGCAACATGGGACATAATTCAAAATAAAATAGACTTATCAAAAACATTTACCCAAATTGAAGCAATTGATAATGAAAAGGGCATTACGGTACACAATCCTTCTGAAATTGCCAACGTTTTCAATGATTTTTTCATCAATGTATCTAATAGTAATACAGACAATGAAGTGGATCAAAGCCTTTCACCTCCATTAGAAAGATCAAATTCTAGTTTATTCTTAAAACCATGTAGTAATCACGAAGTGGCATCAATTATTCAATCTTTATACAACAAAAAATCCGTTGGCTACGATGAAGTCTCAACTATAGTACTTAAATCATGCGTTAACGAAATAACCCCCGTTCTAACTCATCTCATAAACATGTCATTAGCCGATGGTATCTTTCCCGATCACCTTAAAATATCAATTGTTAAACCTCTTTATAAAAAAGATTCTACTACAAATGTATCTAATTATAGACCGATTACCTTAATACCAATATTCTCGAAGATTTACGAAAAAGTCATGCACCGTCGGCTCACAGAGTTTCTAAACAAATTCAATATCATAAATAAAGAACAAAATGGTTTTCAAAAAGGAAAGTCCACCACACTTGCAGCATTTTCTCTAATAAGTAGTATAACTGAACATGTTGATGCTAAACTACCTGTCACCGTCCTATTTCTGGACATGAGCAAGGCGTTTGATCTGGTAAACCATAAGAAACTGCTTGAGAAATGTGATCGATACGGTATACGAGGTCCTGCTCAAGAATGGCTTCGAAGCTATCTTCAGAATAGAACACAAAGCGTAGAAGTTTCCCGCATTAATGAAAAACAGGTTTCTATATCCTATCGTTCCCCATATAAACACAATGGAGCAGGAGTACCACAGGGCAGTGTCTTAGGACCACTGTTGTTTCTATTGTACATTAACGACTTGCCGATTGTAACCAAACATAAATGTGTCTTATTTGCCGATGACTTATCAGTTGTAATACCATACGAAAATAGGACGGAACAATACGAGGAAGTAATCAACTCTACTCTTAAAAATATAATAATTTGGTTAAATGAAAATAATCTAAAAATAAATATATCCAAAACGAAATACATTCAGTTTGCTAATTATAAACTAAAACCCCCAAATCTAAATATCAATTTTAAAAACGAACCAATTATAAAAGACGACAACATCAAATTCTTAGGAATCTTATTAGACGAACATTGTAACTGGAAAAAACATGTAGATTTGGTATGTAAAAAACTAAATAGGTTTGTTTATGCACTGAGACAATTACGTAAAACTGCGAATGAAAGTGCAGCTCTTACAGCATACCACGGTTACGTAGGGTCTGTCCTTAGGTATGGGTTATTACTCTGGGGTAACTCGACAGATATTAACAGGGCATTCATAGTCCAAAAAAAATGTTTAAGAGCCATAGGTGGAATAGGGCCACTAGAATCGTGCAAACCTCTTTTTAAAAAATTTAACCTTTTGACATTAGCATCTCTATATATTTACGAAATAGGCCTATTTGTAAGAAATCATCATCATATGTTCCCTAAAGCAAGCGAAAACTGTAAATTTATGCAACGAGACCCCACCAAGCTAAAAATGAAATCTTGTAGAAGCACTTTTCAAAGTAAAAATTGTTTTATAATGATAATAAGAATATACAATAAAATTCCACATACAATACGTGAACTACCAATACGACAGTTTACAATTAAATTAAAACAATGGTTAATCGACAAAAGTTTTTACACGATTCAGGACTTCTTAAACCATAAAATAACAGAAAAATTGCAAATATAAGCAGATTATACCTTTTTTTGTTTACTCCTAATACTTATGTTATAATTTAAGATTATAAAATTGTTATAAACTTTAATTTATTTTAATTATAAAATTTTGTATTGATAGGTAAATTTTATATTGTTACCTATAAGTATAATTTTCTTAGTGAGCTGTACACCTTTCTTTAATGTATTGACCTCACCTACATTTATTTTAATTGTTACTTAGTAACAAATGTCATATCGCTATGACAACATTTGCATGCCTTTTACAAAAGGCGGGACACGTGAACTATGTATACATAAAAGACCAATGTAAAGATTACTGTTCCTGCGAATAAATTTCTATTTCTATTTCTATTTCTATTTCTATATTTCCTTACGTTGTATGATTATGTAACATGTTAGTATGTGATTTGTGGTTAAGTCAAAGTTGAAGTATTATTTAAAGTTAAGTTATTTTTATCTATCTATGGTAACTGAAGACATTCAGGACATTTACAATGTTTTATTATACCTATCTGTTGTTTAATCGCAGTGATAAACGAAGTGAAGAGTGCCAAGTCAAAGATCGCAAGTCAAACCCCGGCACGCACCATTGCCTTTTCGAATTCTTGAGCTTACTATAAATTAGTTATCAGTTGCTAAGAACGGTGAAGGAAAACATCGTGTGGAAACCGGCACACCTGAGAGACTTTCGACTGTGTGTAAAGTCATGTCAGAGGCCTACAGATGGTTTAAACTCTAACACCAGGTTGTTCATCAACTATATGATAAGAAGAATATTGTATGTAGTATCTAGCCGTGACTATGTCCGTGAAGAATAACTATGTCTGCTTTTAGGGTCTAAACTGTATCTTAGTCAAATTCCATCCACATAGTTTGGTGACCACAAACAGGCAGAGTTGCGACAGAGCTGCGTCTTTATAGAGACAAAAAAACATTGTATATATACGTAGGTATATACTCAACGGAATCCGGGGTCTCAGTGCCATACTTCTTAAATACGATCCGACATTCCCCACGTGAATTGAGATAAACCCTTTATAGACAAATTGAATCGACTTATCTCGCAGATGGCTGTGCTCGGCGAAGAGATCCCTAATATATACGTTTTGAAAACCCTTGAAATAAAGGTAAATGTATTTTCGAGGTGAGAAATATGAAGATGACATGATTCTTAAATGGTTTAGTAGACGTTAATGTACGGTTCCTGTATTTTCCTTAAGAATAACTAGAGGTTTTGGAGGATATTGCGTGCACACATCTCCAGCAAGCCTTTACCTTTCATCAGACACATTATGTTATCAGTAATGCCATAGTTTACTATATTTACCGGTTTTTACTCACGTCAATATTCGAGAATGCCGTATAATAATATTTACGTGAGTAAAAACCGGTAAATATAGTAAATAATATGCATAACACTCGCAAAAGTTATTATAGTAATTGCCATAGTTGTTGTTGACTGACCAATCTCTACACCACGGCATGACCTATAGTATTTCCACGTGGCAATTGGCTCATGTCGATACGAAGAAGAATGCCATTGTGTATCTTATGACACCGTATTTTACATAAGTATAAGCAATGATTAAAATCCCCAACCTTATGCTTATAATTCTCCACAGAAGAAATTAATGAAAAGCTAAATGGACTAACTACGCGTGTGTGTAAGAGAGAACCAGTGTATTTTTATCTTCTTTTTCATTCAAAAGTTACGGATTACACCCAAGGCTGTTCTATAGATTATTAATCACAATATATTTGCGAAACCAGGTCAAAACTCATGCAGCACTGATTTGAATGAAACTTTGTTTTATGTAATAGAAAAGTTATGGTTGAAAAATGATTTCAACGGGCCGTGAGAGTGCTTTTGGCTGGAATCACTTATTTTGTTTACCTTTCAAAGTTTGAGGGATAGATAATATTATTATTTTATTTTTATGCTGCTTGTTGGTCTATTGACTGCTAAACGCGACGGCTGAGCATGACGTCTTGAGTTCAAATCCTGGGTCCAGCAAAGTGTTGATTAAGTTTTTCCATTAGGTAATTCTCAGTAGCAGCATGAAGTCTAGATTTTTGCCTGATTGATGGCAATAGGCTCGGCCCTTATTACATTGGAACTTATTACATAACTGGCGAAATGTGGGCGGTACTATAGGCGTGATACTATATTCATGTTTATTTTTAAGCTTCTTAAAGTCATATTATGTAAAGTTAATTTAAGGCATATAATGGAAGTAATTAGGTAATATGTGGTATCCAAAATCGTTTCATTTTCTTACTCTTCTAAACGATATAAGTTTTAATAGTTGCCGTAGAAATAATCGGAAATACAGTAAGTAGTCAAGTCAGTAACTAAGAAAGAAAAATAGTTAGTACTATCCAGATTTTTGTTTGGAAACTAGTACCTAGAAACAATGGATATTGGTAGCAAACAAAATCTTTCACTTTCATAAAACTCTGAGCAATAAACAATTAATATTAATCCGGAATTAAAAACTCGATCTCAATAAACAGTAACGACGCGTAATAAAAACTACAGCTGAAAGGAAAATGATGTTCTTATAACGATCACCTTGGATCCAACAAAGTTGAAGTTGTAAACAAAATAAGTGCTTTCCACTTAACTATGTTTTTTGTTTTTACTGTCCAAGGTCCAAGTAAAAAAGGCATTCCAAGTTATACCTCATCTTGGAAAGTCATTTCCCTTAGTAGCTGACTAGTATTTTTATGATGGGTTTCTGTTATCAGCTCTATAAAAGGAGACTATACTTGTTTATGCTTACAAGTCTCACCTCTGTAAACACCTTTAGGGTATACAGCCGTGATGATAAGCACACACAAGCGTATTCTTTTTTGCTGTAAGCATTGACTATTGTAAAAAAGTGAGTCAGGTAAGCGTGAGAGAAAGCACGGTGAATTATTCGGACCAAATCGAATGCCGATAAAATGCGAAGGTATATAGTATATTATTACTTTTAATGTCACTGTAATGTAGTAAATACGTAGTTATATAATCATTTCAAGGAATGACTATAAATAAAGAACCTCGAGACATAATATCTGATACATCCGTCGCAGTCGGTCAACCATACTGCCATCCTTGTTAACTAATGTCTACATGGCGTAAACAGTTTCCACGTGACCTTTGTATTATTCCAATACGACGAAAAACAAACAAAAGAAATTACTTACAACAATCTGATATTTCAAAATAATGTAGGTACCTAATAACGCCTCCATGAGACCTGCCCCCAAGACAACAGCTTGATGCAGGCACAGGCTTGACGAATAGAAATCGAATAGAATGAAAAATGTATGGGGATGACAATGTTTCGACCTTAGATTATCTAGATGGAGTCTGGCGCTACTTTGAAACAAAAATCAACGTGCCACTTGTTTTTTTTTTTGCCTGAGTGCGTGACAGCTACGTCTTACACAAGTATATAATTTATTTAACATACGGGTGATAGGATACATATTTATTAATATTCAATCGGCCTCTGCAATTTCTACACACCTTAATAGGTCATTTCGCCATTTTTATTACGTTATTTTATGATAGAAAAACAAGCGTCTCCATGACAACACAATTGACGTTGGCGCCAAAAAGCTGTAGGGTAGGTTTTTAGCTCTAATTGTGAGGAATTGGGGCTTAAAAAATACCGACGCTGTCAGGGTCTTGACACTCAATCTAGACATATACATATATAATCAAAGGTTTCGACTATGTTATCGATGACGTATGTCAAACCAATATAATTTTCATTCTATTCGATTTGTAATCGTCAAGCGTTTTACCACTGTTTCTTAAAGAGCCCCTCTTTAAGAAACATTATCTAGACAACTAGTCACGGTTTTGGGTACACTCTTTACGCTTCCAGCTGAGCTGCATAAACTAAAAACTCATCATCAGCCGGAAGATGTCCACTGTTGGATATAGGCCTCCCCCTTAATGGGGGGGGGGGGGGTTGCCATAATCCCCACGCTTGGTAAGCGGCTTGGGGATCGCAGTATTGGTGGTCAAGTTACAGAAGACGCTGCTGCCCATCTTCTGGTTATTTTCCCTTAGTCGCCTCTTACGACACCCACGGGAGGAAAGGGGGTGGTCAATTCTAGGCCGGATACTACACGGCACAAAAACTAAAAACTCAAATGTGCGTAATAATCGTGAGCAATAATATTAGGCCAGTGCTTTGTTTGCGACCAAAACCGCGGCTCGAATCTAATTTGTGCGGGATATTCGGTGCCGCCGTGCGTCCAATATGCTAGCTTTAATGAAAATCTAAATTTAGGCGCGATCGGCTATTTATACCAACATGTTCTTTTACTACGGTTGTTGATTTTGGACAGTGTGCGGTTACAATAGGCTTTGTTGAATGTTGTTAGCTACAGTCCTACATAGTATGGTATAGTATGGTTTAGCATAGAATCAGCTCAGGTTGAAAATTGATAGTAACGATTTGTGATTCGTGAATGCGAAGGGAAAAGTTGTAAGCCCGTGGGGAGATTTGTTAGAAAGTATGGTTTTAAATGTTGGGTATATATGCTTGGATATTTAAATGAAAAGGATTCGAAAAAGAAGGAATTTTCAAAATCTCAGAAACTGAAAAGAACTTGTAAGTAAAAACAATCAATGTGTTAATCCACTCTTCCAAAATGAAATAACTACCTATATTAGCCACGTACAGAAGTCTTCCTAATATTTTCACTGCAGAACGGACACGACTAAAGAACTCATAAACAGTTACCGTAATTAGTGTACCGTCTTCACAGTTAAAAACACAAGTTAATCCTGAAAGTAGTTATAAAAACAACCATTTGGGCGACCATTACGCGACCCTAAAACTTAATTGTGACCTGTGGTTTACGCCGATTGCTTTCGAGCCCTCAGTCACAATCAAAAGAGCTAAAACCGCAGCGCCCTCCAGCGATGTGAAGTGGGGCAGGTGCGTCCCCATGGCCCACAAAATCGGATCTAACCTCCGGATTAAATTTTGTAACGGTCGGTGGCGTGTGGTGTGGGCGGCAGCGGTAAGTTCGGTTTGGAGGTATTTTCAGGCTAGTGTTGTAATTTAGTATTCAATATGAAGTGAAATGACGTAGTAGTGTTCGAAATTGTCAGTTCAATGGTGATTTGTTTTGATTACAGAAAATTAAAAAAACTTTTTGGGTGAATGTTTGAGGATCGCACGCTCAACAATCGCGCCTAGCGACCATTGGACGAACGAGGCGGTTATTTCTAAACCAAACTGTATATTTTGTTACGATTATCTAAACATAACATAATATCTCGTTATATTTCTTTACATTAACTTATATATCTCTAAGATGTAGTCTGAAAATACACGAATATTTTGACTATTGAGTATTGACTTAAAATGATCTGTCCATAAAAAGGCACAATTTTCCGAATTCAATTGGTTAGTAGCCCGCGAGAAGTGCTTGCCACAGACCGCGCCCGTGAGTCGTGCCTCTGACACGATCCACCCAGTATCGATCCTGTTTACAGTACCAATCGTTACGGCATTGATTAGGAACTTTACACCTTGTCTTTTTTACTTTTACGAGCTTTTTATTGGATTTTATAACTTTGTGTCGGAAAGAAAGTCTTTACAATTAATTAAGTTAGTAATATTAGAAAAGTTGTATTGTCACGACTGTGTTGCTTGAATGGGATGGTTGAGTGATTTTGAACACAATTCGAAATAATAGTGTCAAATAAAATGATGCCTCATAATAAATGAAAAACAATCATAGGATATTTAAAAAGCCATTTTGCAGTGGTTTTGAAAGGGTAAGTTTTGTATGAAAATGGCTTCTCAGTGTATTATGTAAATGATAAATGGTATTATTTCTGTAAATAGATTTTACAAAACACTTTTACACGTTATTTTTTTTTACTACTTAGCTGGCGTCGGCATTTCCTAACTGACTACCTCAGAGAAGAAATACTGAAACAAACTCAGGGGTCAAAGTGACTTTTAAAGTCCAGATAAGTTCTATAATTTATGTGAGAACAGTGTAGGTGGTATATGTACAACGATTTATTTATAAAAAATCTTAATAATATTACTGAATTATAACAATTGACTAACATTCTAAATAGCTGGCGTATAAATAGCATATTTCATTTTATTCTTTTAATGTCTTAAAAGTTATTTATTTATAAAGATATTATAGTTAAAACTACAAAATATCTTCTCCAAAACGAATTTCCAATAGTCGTTATATAACATGCCAGCAACACAATTTACCGCCATCTTAACACGTCCTCGAGGCGTACCGTAACTATAATACAACTTATTAATTCAATTTTCAGCGTAATTGCCATTAGAACTTCACCACATTGACCTGAGCGGCATGCCAAACCACATACACCCATCCCTTTCCCTCAATCACGTACACATAATACTCACTCACTCACTCCACCGAGTACGTGGAAGGTTGATCTAAAGTTTTAATTGGCTGTTGAAATTTTATTTGAACCGCTATATTACAATGTTGAATACGGTTATAAAATGTGAAGCATGTTGGTTTTGTGTTATTAATGTTGTATTTGTTATGTAAATGTCACGTTTCATATTATTTGTTTGTGTGGTAAATACGGGATATTTTGAATAATGGGCGCAGTAGTTTGTAGCTTTGTTCCCGGATAATTGAGGTGCGTGCCCCACGTTGGGGCGGCGCTATGGGTTGTTTACAATTATTTTGGCTATCCTTCATTTATACGTAGGCGTTAAGTATTTTCGCGTCGACATATAGTACATTTTATCTATCTGTAGCAAGCAGTAGTACTGATTAAATATCATAGTATCTAAAAATATAAGCTAGGTATACTTTTTTTGTGGCTGACAGCGGCTGAGAGCTAGATTTACTAATAGGGTATTATAATACCCAGTAATCGGGCTGTTGAGGACAGATAATATAGCCAATATTTCCATACTAGTAGAGAAAGGTTCACGGTCTTCAAAACTTTTCTAGCCGATATTGCAACTAGAAACGTTAGAAGTTATCATTTAAACTTCTTCGATGGTCTCATCTGATATAACAGACCCTTTGCTCTACAGTAGTACAATACATTATTTAAAACAATTGAAATATCGTAATAACTTACGAAAATCCAATAAAATTCATACTCCCATACATTACATAAGGTCGTTATAAACCGTCATATCCAAAACATATACCAATACGGCAATTATGCAAATATGTGTCGATAAAAATAGATAGTATCGGTGTCGTGCGATCGGATCGCGCGATTTTATTGTCGTAAAAGCGCAAAATGATATTAATGGACACATTTACATTTAAGGGGTAGTTTCGAGGGGTTTTTCACGGTACTTTATGGGGTCGCGGTTGGATTTATCGTTGATAAATGGCATGTCTAGTATTTCAAAACATGTTTTAAATGTGACGTAGGTGTTTTGACTTTGCCATGTGTGATGCCATGTTAATATAATTTGCAGAGCGAAATTTTTGAGGGTTGATTAAAATATTACTAGAAGATTAATTTCGGTTAAGAATTGATTTTCTCAAAATAACTTTACGTAGTTCACTTTAATATGAGAAATTTTACGAAAACATTAGTTGTCTAAGTACAATGATTTGTTCGACATTAAATAGTAGCTTGAGCAGTTAATATTATTAATTTAGTTCAATTTCTTTTTTGTTAAGAATAGACTGACCACTGCGGTAACTTAACAATTAAGTCAAGAATCATGTTACGAAGCCTGATTACTCTCAAATCTTTACTAAAGATCAACGATTTTAGGCAAGCCATCTCAAAAAATCATGTAACATAATACCTCATTATAACCACATCGATCTCTCATCCAACTAATGAGCAATTACATACAATTCCGACGTAATATCACATTTTGTAACTTAATTACACCGCCATGAAATACGTCCCACTCAAATTTGTATCGGACTCGAAATTTATGATAATCGATAATACTCGATTCGAATAATCGATTCTTATTACGACTGTGAACCGATGTATCGATTAAAGGTTTCGAGTATGCAATCATTTATATCGGTTTCGAATTGTATGTTTAATGTTGAAGATCCTCTTTATTTAAAATTGGAGTGTACTTTTTTATTATAATTTATTGGAGAACTCAGAATGGACAGTTGGACACTCGATTTTATTTTTTCGGTGTATAATATATTAGGATTTGTTTGCTTGTGTTTCATTTATTAACAGCAACATCTAAACTGGTATAAATGGTAATATTACTTGATTAGTCAATCAAGTAATATTACCATTAGTAGTCACTTGAGAATGTTGTCACTAAATAATCAAAATCATCTAACCAATAGTTGCAATCTTCTATAATTAAAATTAAGGGATGAAAACGTCTTTTAAGACTTTCCTGCTGAGTACGGCACTGCAGTGACCATTAAAACTCTTTTCACGTTTCACTGTGTCACACTGCGCAGGCAAGCTTTGCACTTCTTCTAAGGTAGACAACACCTAGCGTATTAAATTGTAATCAAACAAAAACACACAAAAGGCTGATAGCAACGCTCACTAACTCTTAATATTGCAATAAAATACTGCAACCATTATCGGTATAGTGATAAAAACGCTTTATTTCGCTGTTATTAACGTGCTGAGTTGCTTAAGACACTCAGCTACTTTAAGACACTACTGGGTAATATTGTTCTCTTCTTCTTCTTATCGTATGGTTGATGAACAACCTGGTTTAAGCCACCTGTAGGCCTCTGTCATGGTTTTACACACCGTTGAAAAATCTCTCAGGTGTGCCAGTTTCCTCACAATGTTTTCGTATTATATTGTGCCCGATAAATTGTATTACGCTTACTCCTTGATACGTAAGACTAATGTTTGCCGAAATGTGTGTTTAACATACCTCTGCTTTCTCCATCATGTGCCTAATGTAAGCGTGATGTTTAAGCAACAAAAAGAAGCTTTTTCAGCCAACGTACTCAATTTACGATACTACATAAAAAAGTCGCACCATTTTGTTTTCATTACAGCAACATCACACGAAATTAAAATCCCTTATTTATTATAATATGATGACGTAATAGATTGGTTAACAATTACTCATTTTGAGTAATGACATCGGAGACGTATCGAACTGAAAATAACGTTTCAATCATTAATGTGTTGTAAATAAAATGATTTATGGCAAGAGTGAGGCTTTGGCATGAGAGTAGCGGGGCGGAAAGTACTGGATATTGTTTTTATGCGCTAATTATTTTTTTAAATCAACAAATTTTTTTTAATCCTCATTATACGACGTACATTGCTATCTGGCCCAATATTAGTTTATAGCAGGTTTCTTTTTGTACGAACTTTTATATTATATTTATTATGGGTTCTTATGTATAAAAAAATTGTGAAAACGTAATAATGGCTCTATGAAGCAATGTTGGTGTTTAGGATAATTATTTAGCTGTTAGTTTCCCTAAGGGCGATTTTGCAATCGTCAGATAAATTATAATCAAGGGATAAAATTGACATTTTGACAATTAATGAATGGACAATATCTCAAAACGTCTAATTTATTCTACTGATAAAAATTATCTGGCTGTTGAAAATTTGTTAATGATAAATATAAATAAATAAACTAACTGAGTATAAGGATGGTACTTAAGAATGCTTCGTTGTTCTAGTGGCCGCTAAGCACTGCTGAGCATAAGGCGTTGGGTTCGAGACTGGATTTTCGAATTTGTGCGATCCGCAGATGTTTGTCCCGAGGTTGGGCGTTTGTGTATGTGATATTTTACGTTTCTGACGCACCAACGATACAGGAGAAACTCCTAGTGTGGGGAGACATTAAAAAAAATTTAACATCTAATTATATATAATTCAGGAAGCATATATTTAGCAGCAGATACTTATTTAACGTATAATTTTTCGTTTAGCGTCCATTTTATTTAAAGCCACACTGCTCCATTCTTACGTATAGGCCTCTGTTGTCCTACCATCTGATAACGTACACAAAAACCCAACCCTTATATCCCTGTCTACATTAATTTAATTCATTCACTCACTCGTTCAATTATCACACTGACAATTACGAAATGCATTGAGAAAATATTTTATGTTGCCGCAAATAAAATACGAGGCATTAATGAAATGAAAAGCAATTACGTTGATGGGTTTATTATTAAAATTTATGTTTTCCGTTGTCTTTTAAGGTTCGGCAAGTCGGCACTATATACGTAGAGTTGGGTTATAATCTGTAAGGTTATGCAACGTTCAGATTGTGTTTTTGACAGCTACCAAAAGCGGGTTATTTTGGAGATCTCCTATTGACGTTGGTAAGGGTTTAGCTCAAATGACATTTCTTCCTTTCTCGTTGTGCGAAGATGTTTGCGAATAAATTTGAAATATTTTCGCAGAGAGTAGTTGGAGAAGAGTTGCTCAGTTATCGGACTGGAGTGCGGGTTGCCTGGTCGATCCCCGAATGTACCAAATTTTTGTGTGATCCGCAGATATTTATATTAAGTTTGCGTGTTTATGAACGTGTTAAATTATGCAGGAGTATTTGTTAGAATTAAACCGATTTTTCATGCAAAAAAATGCCTCAGCCACTATCGAGCGACATCAATAAAACACCTAAGCGATGAACAAGAGAGAGACAACAATGCCCACAATTCTAATGAAAATAATAAACATTTTCGTCATCATTGTACCAGAGAGGGATGCGAGGTAATTCATCTGTACCCCAAAGTACAGTCGCGGAGGGTGGGGTTACCCCTGGAGTTACCCCCCAGAGTGGGCCATTCTGTCAAGTTGCGGAAATAATAAATAAAAGCACCGTGAAACAGGTTATTGTACATTTTCCCAGAAAAACGTTACTATTTAATTGTAAGGAATATCTTCCGTTCGCTTTTTCTGGAAAAGAGTGACTTACTTGTTAGTATTGTTTTTTATTGTGAGAAAAAGTACGTCAATAAAACAAGAAGGTTACATCATGTAGATAGTTGGTATACGAATATATGTACGTGTATGACTAACTTGATTTATTTTATCTTTATTAACCGACTTCAAAAAAGGAGGAAGTTTTATGTTCGTCTGTATGTATTTTTTTGTACTGCGATAGTTTCTACTTTCGCTGACAATTTTACGAGAGACAAATAGTTGCGGATTTGAACAAACGCACGTAACGGTATACTTTTTAAAATGTCATATATGTACTTTCTCAGTAACCCTAAATTTAACTATTAAGGTACTTATGTTCTATAACACTCTGACTTATGATAAAAAAAAAAAGTTATTATTCAGTAAGTACCTACGTCACCGAGTGAATAAGCCTAAATATGCCATGAACTGAACAAAAATCGACTGCCTCGTTGGTCAAGTGGTCGCTAAGCGCGACTGCTGAGCAAGAGGTCCTGGGTTCAAATCCCGGGTCGGGCAAAGTGTTACTGAGTTTTCCATTAGGTAATTCTCAGTAGCAGCACGGAGTCTGGATTTGTGCCAGGTTGATGGCAATAGGCTCGCCCCCTATTACATTGGGACTTACAACATAACTGGCGAAATCTGGGGGTACTATATGTTCACCTCTTTCTACCCCTTCGGGGAATACAGGCGTGATGTCTAACTAAAGAAAATTCAGGTTTAAAAAATAATATTATTTTACTCTGTTTTTCTGATAGAGTTATTTTGCCGGCTTAAACGATAATTATATTCATTAGTCGAAACAACCAAAGTTTAATTAATTAAGACCCGAGTAACCAGTCTAGAAATTAAGCCTAAGATCATCACAATGCAAATTTCTTTTGACAATTTCCTCTGATCTAGCAACCGTAACTAACAAATATACAAAATGGCGCAGAAAATTTCCCTTTGAATAAATTTCATTTCTAAGCAAAGTATAATCCTCGTCTTGTTAAAGATAAGGAGGGGCATTAATTTGAATTCATCTCATTACGGTGTTCCGTCGACCACTTGTTCCGAATAAATTATGAAAGACACGCGAAAATTGTTTATTATCCCTGCTCTCTTTGTGTCTCGCTCTTTTTTTGGAGTTTCATATGAGTGGGAGCGAGAGAAATAGTGTTCAGAACTTTCTCTTTCATGCGCTTTTGACAAGTCCTATTTTTCTTCGTTGTTAGTTGTTGGGATTGGTATGCTGGTGTTGCGCTGGGCATTTTGGTGTTATAATTAAAAATATACAAAACATTTGCAACGTTAATTGGAAAAACCAATGACGTAGAGAAGCTTGGTGTCTTTATAGCTAGGTAAGTTACTACATCTAAAATTAACAAGGAAAAAACAAATAACCAAGAGATTTTTCACATGAAAATGGGACTTAAGATATTTATTACACCTATTTTTATAAAACTGCTAATTAAACGTAATTAAGTGATTTTTTTTCAATTTGTAGTACAGTATAATAAACATACGGCTCCCCTAGAATAGAGTAGCATGACCGCTACACGAGTAGAATAGAATAGATAATTAATATAATAATCAATAAATGTGGTTGACATTAAGTTACAACTAATAAATCGTTTCAAGTCCATGTTCAGCAATATTAGTGTAATACTATTCCAAAAATCAACTTGACAAAAGAAAAACTCACCTATTGTCAACCGTAAACATCTCCTACACTCGCTACTTGAGAGGTACACTTTTGATCGTCATAATTACATTTCCGAAATATAAAGTAATTAAGTTCATTTCTGGTCCGGTTGTAGTTTAAGGGCCCTCAACTCGGACTAAACTACGGCGACTATTGACTCAAACAAGTCGATTTCCAGTTGTAAAGGTTGACAAATTCAATTTCCTGTGGGTCTCCCCTAAGTAATTTGTGCGTAGCTTTTAGTTAAAAGGGCTGTTATTTATAGAAAATTAATTTGCGTTGTACATAATTACATTTAAATTGAATTACGGTTTCTATATTGAGATGGGACGGGAGAAAACTGTGTGCGTGCACTTGTGTTTCTGTGGGTAGATGTTAGATAAATAACAAAAAGCTTTTGTATCTATTTACGGACTTATGACGTCATATCTTCTGTCCGCAAACAAAAACAAAACACGTTTTACTTTGAATTTAAATTAAGAAGTTAACTATCAACTTCAAACGTTTGAAAAAGGAATCGCCATATGAAAAAGAAATGAACCAACCAATGTCTCAAACATGGCCTGTCACGTGACCAAAAAAATCCGTACGCGATAAATATGTGACAAAGAAGAAGCATTTACCGTACTTCGCAGTAACAAACATAATAAAATCTTGAACAATCCCATCATTCTCGCTATTTACATGAGACCCGCCACTGTATTGTTTTTCAATCGGCCTCCTTGTCTCGGAGGGAGAGGTGACGTCATCGTAAACAATATGGCCACCGCTTGGGAATGTTTTTGCAGAATTACGCTTACACGGTTACATTTCGGAGATTAGCAATGAATGATGACGTAACGAATTTCGTGTTTATATTTAGAAAATGAAATTGTTTTTTTTATTTTCTGTCTTTTTTTTATGAAGGATTTTCAGGTTATTTTCATAACTCTTGACGCTTGTAAGCGTTTGTTCTCTTCGTAAATAATTAATTAACAGTACTAGTAAAGGATTTTTATCTGCAGATATAGATCTCATTTATTTGTCGGGAAATACTTTCTAATAATTGTATTACATTTTAAAAGTCCAGTTCCAAAAGAAATTAAAACACATTATTACATGTATGACCTAAGTTCCTACGATAAAATATTGTCACATTTACTGCTGGTTATCGACATAGATTTTATTTTGAGATTTTGTAGCCAGTCACATTTTTAGTTATTGAATAAAATATTAGATAGTTAATAAAGTTCCAGAAGGTAATGCTCATCTGACCGAAATTGGTGACCGTAGCCAATTACGAAAAAGATATGGCAAAGTCCAAGTGAGTGCCTAAATGTGTTTACTGAGAAAATATATTTATGAAGACTTCTCACGCTCAACTGAATAAAAACAACTTGACTACAGTACAACTAAACATCCTACATTACACTTACAATCCCTACCAAAATGAAAACGTAATCAGTAGAAGCTAACTAACATATAATTGTGGTGTACGACCCAATCAAAACCGTTTCCTGGCGTTGCAGCGACCAAGTCGTGTCACCCACATGTACCAATTTGAGTCCCAAATTCTAAGCCCTTCGCTCTCTGGAGCAGCCTCGGTGCAAACTCGTCTAGATTGAACTGTGGTGCAATATACAGCAGGAGCGATTTTAATATCAATGCAGATTTAACTGGGAGCAATATTTTCTTCTCTAAATGCTAATGTTCTTTCCCTATTTAAAACAAATAATTCAGATGCGCAGTGACAGATTGATTTATTATTAATAGAGATACTGAAATAAAGTATGAAATTCGAACGCAATACGAGATGCTTACCAGTGAAATTTTATCCATAACTTTATCTGTCAATTAACGTCTAGGCAGTGAGGGCGACTCAAATGTTTATACGCTAATGTTTGATGTAAGATGTCTTAACAATCACGCATGTTGATATTTATTTATATTATTATTGCATTTCAGAACAAATCAAAAAATGTGTAATTAAGAAAATTAAAATACTTTAAATATGAGGCTACAAAAAACTCGCTCCTAACCACTACCTTGTTCTCCAAACAGCGCCACGTCCGCTGGCTCACGACAACTCCATTAAAAGTGCCTTATAAATAAATTGCAACGTCAGCAACGTACAGCGTTTTGCATGCAAACCATTATTCGCTTTAAATATTGTGTAATTACAATTTGTTTCCGTTGAAATATTTAGAATACTCCCGTTTGTCGCTTGCGTTTATAACTTGTATTCTTACTCTTGCAACTTCATTAAAGGATACAAACAAAATGTAAGGTAAGCCCGCGGGTCTTTGTGATACAAATCTTGTAAGCTAGGGCATCAGGTTCTGTTAATATTCATATTTGTGTAATAAGAGCGCTTTTATTACTACTACCTCGTGTTACTGCGAATTTTGAACACCCTGCTTTAATTTTAGAAACTTAGCTTAAATATAAATATGTGTACAAATAGACAAACATTTGAGAATAAGATACTTCGAAATCATTTATTTTCAGAAGGACATAACAGATTCATTAAGATACTACATATATTTTATTATGCAACGTTCATACAATTGTGAGATATTTTGCAGAAACAAAACGCGTCACTGAAAGCAAGTCTCTTATAAGATTCAATAGCGTATCTCAAGCGTTACGTCCGTACGTAATTAACATCAGCGAGAAACAAGAAATTAATTTACTAGCAAACAGAACATCTTATCGAATGTCTTGGAGCATAAAGCGTCATCTAGCTCTAGTCCATAACTTGTCCCGCTTCTAGAACACGTCCACTCGCTTCGCTCGACAACTTCATTAAAACAGCGTGCAAACAAAACGCAGCGGCAACACGCCCGCGACACTCTTTGTGTGCCAATCAACATTTTTGCTTGCACCATGTAGAAAATACTGGCACAATGTTTTCAGCGTGTTAAGCACCGTACTCTTTGTAGTTGTTGCTTATTTTCGGGTGCAACAGTGACGTTCCTTTTGATATAAGAGAGTTCGTTTCTCATGGCCTGGTTTTAATATCGCCATTATTGTTGCAAAGGCGGCGTTTGCATGTCATATTATATTTTGTTTAAAGTTTAATATAGTTTTTTGTCTTGTTTTTGCTTGTGGTAGTTTGTTTTGAAAGAAGAAAGAAAGAAAATACATTTGTTCACGCAGACACAACGCATAGACAAATACAAACAGAAAATACAAACAAAACGAATTAATAAAAAAAAGAAGAAAAAAAGTAGAGGAAGGCAATACACAATATAGGGGGAAATATGCGTCACATCCACGCGAAAAGGCCCTTGCTCAGCATGTTGCTGTGACTCTGTTGGACAGAGTCCCAGCGCTGATTTTCAGCAAAAGCCGATTTTCTTTTTCACTTTGTTTATTATTGAACCAGACTGCAACATGCTTATTATATTGATTAGAATACTGCTCGTGGCTCTAGTGGAAAGAATGACATGACGTCATTAAATGCGGAGTGCGTAACTGGTAGCTGTTTCATTCTGCAGCTTACCAAACTGGTTTAAAGGTATTTTAATATCAGAAGAGACGAATCAACTTATTACGTTTCCATCTTTAATATAATATCAATCAAAAACGTTAGAACTAAAGTTGAAACACAAAGTGAACCACACACGAGCCATCAACAAACTCCAGCAACTAAAACAACACAAACACTCCACTCAGAACATGTCAACAAACATTTTCATTTCGAAATGTAAATTTAAAAATGAAACGAACATGTTTAAGCGGGACCGCATTAATCACCGTCTGGACATGTTGAATATCTAACAGGACAAAGCGGGACATTGAAAACAGTAAACAATCGCGGTAAAATGACGCCGTGAGCGAACATAATGCAGAAACTGGAGTTTCAGGGTTCCATGGCGGTGTTAATATGCTGCGTATCTGAGGTCTCTTTGAATATTCCGTTACTGCAGTTTGTGTTTAGTGTATTCCATTGACAAAATGCCCATAAAATACCTAATGATTTATAAGATGCAGGCCGCATAGTCTTTACAATTGATTTCTTAGGTTGATAAAATGGTCATGGTGAATATTGGTAAATGAATTTTTGTTTGAGTAGTATTTCATTAATACAAAATTTGGCGGAATCTCAGAATCACCTAACTTATATAATATAATTTATTAATATATATTTATAAAATGTACTCGTATATATATCTATATTTATTAATAAGGTATTGTATGTAATTTAAACATATTTTTTTAATTTATGTAGGTATTGTGTTTAAACTACCTGCCTACTGTGTTTATTTATATTATATTATATATTATTAGATAATATAAGCATTTCTTGTACCCATTACTTATTCTATATTATTGCACCTATCACTTTGTCTCTGCACAACCCTATGGTTGACTGGTAGAGAATGCCTCAGGCATTAAGTCCGCCTATGTAAACTATATTGTTGCATAAAGTTTAAATAAATAAAAAATAATAAAATAAAACTCGTAGTAGCAGTAAAATTGTTTTTTTAAGAAAATTCTCAGCAATACGACGTTAAAAATATGTACTTATTTAATAAGAGACTTAACGTTTTTGGCGAAATACGAATTTCCATTAGTAATTCTGATACTCAATGCCTGCTATTCTATAGAGAAATACTGGTTTTATAACGTCCAAGAATACTAAAAGTTAAACTTGAGCTTCTAAGTCTTAACAGAAAAGAAAATAGTACAGAAAATAACAGCTTCGAATGTCATAAGCTACAGGGTTGTCATGTCTAATAAAATGCAATACTTTCTCATTCAAGGTACAGTTTTTTCGAACAAGTTTTTTCCCTCTTAAAGAATATTTGCAGGTACCGTGTGTCATCATGTCTAACGAGCTTGCGAACTTTTTGAACAGGCAACCCTATTATAAACCTAAATGCTGAGTTAAAGAGCTGGCGGTAATTGGGGGAGGAAGGGGGAAAGAATAGGGGTGGTGTATTGCAGGTAACAATATTGAACCGATACTTGTGGAGATTTTGAGATGAACTGATTGGCGTAGTGGTTAAGTGATTAGACTGCTGCGCTAGTGTTTCTAGGGTTGATTCTCGCACGGGACAAAAATTTGTGCGATCCGCAGATGTTCCTCCCGAGTCTGGGTGTTTGTGATGTTTATGTGATATTTCATGCTTGTGAAACGCCCCCAAGATGCAGGAGAAAGATCAAGTGTGGGGCGAGGATGTAAACAAAAAGATCTTACAAACAAAGAATAAGGATTATAACTAAAATATGTCTTTTAAATAAAATATTAAAGAAATATTTTGACGCCTGTTATCACGGAAGGGGTGGGCAGAGATGTACTGCTCAAATCTTAAGTCACATATTGTAATGGTGGCAAGGTGACAGGCTTATTGCCATTTACCGGACACACCAGATTTGTAGAAGGGAATTTTATTAATCTTCTGTCTCCCTGTGGACGTCAATTTATTATTTACAATAGTTTATTCATCTCCAATGAAACTAGTTAAGGTAATTTATCCAGTCTAGAAGACGAGGCTGAAACATGGTGGAAGGTAAAGAAGTAGGTCTGAGAAATGGGTCAATTCAATCTGTATGGATAGATAGACCCATATAAAACACACAGAAACGAAATCCCCCGGGACTACTATGTAAATACTTTACATAATATTTCCATATTGATTTGGGAAGCAAATTCGACGGAATTGGGATTCTATGGAAATCAATTGACAAGGAAAAATATTGGTGTGGTTTTTTTGTTTTTCGACGTAGTGATGTACATAGGTCTTCGTGGAATTAAGGAAGCCAAGATTCGTGTCATGGCACGACCATGACACGAATCTTGACTTCCTTAATTCACATATTGTCACGCTAAATAGGAAAAAGTCGCTGCAGACGTGTAAATAAAAAGCAGCATACAAAAAATCCAACTATAGAGAGCTATTTTGGACTTCTTGCTGGTTTTGTAGTTACACATAACATAACATCACGCCTGTTTTCCCCGAAGGGGTAGGCAGAGGTGAACATATAGTACACCCACATTTCGCCTATTGCCATCAACCGGGCACAAATCCAGACTCCGTGCTGCTACTGAGAATTACCGAATGGAAAACTCCGTAACACTTTACCCGACCCGGGATTTGAACCCAGGACCTATTGCCCAGCAGTCGCGCTTAGCGACCACTAGACCAACGAGGCAGGACGTGTAGTGACGTGCGTTGTAGTTACAATGTGATGATTAAAGAACTTAAATAAATAGGTAGGTACAGAACGTACGGTAGTCGAACTCTTACACAAGCAGCGGATATTCTGACCTATTTCGTATCTCATGAGACAAAATATTTATTATTTTGTATAATATCAAGTTTAGTAGAATAGTTTTATTAATTAATTAGCGTTTAAATGAAAACAGTTTTAGTAATAAGTTAGAAGCGAGTAGTGTGGTTCTGCTTATCAAATACCTAGTATATTTACGAGTATAGTATTTCAGGTTTGTTACTAATATTTTTAATATTCACTCCTGTCTTTCGGTACAAAGCTTGTATAGACGTTGTGGTAAGACAATACTCTTTGTTCTAGATACATACATATACCGAGGTAAATAGGTATCAGTTTATGATTGAGCAAGCTAGAGACCTAGGTAGTTCACGTTGGTGAGTCGAACGAACAGTTATATAGGTCACAGAGTAATGTGTCAGATGTCAGAGACTGAGAGAGACAGAGTAATCAAAATGTACAGAGTCTGACATTATTAATGTAGTTACACTGTCTATTTCTGACGTCTTGACGGCGAAACTGTTGGATCTAATTTGACAATACACTTGAACTTTCGTTAATAATATAGGTGACCGTGTTTCGTTCAAAACTTCAGTCTTTCAACGGAAGATATCCTATTTATAGTAGATATGATCTTATGATATTATTATAATTATGTGTCTACTGAAGTTCACTTAATAATATAATTATTATGTACCTACATGTAGCACTGATAGCCGAGTGGTATGACCGTTGGACTGCCAAGTCAAAGGTCGCAAGTTCAAACCCCGGCACGCACCAATGTCTTTTCTAATTCATGTGCGTATTATAAATTAGTTATCAGTTGCTAAAAACGGTGAAGGAAAACATCGTGAGGAAACCGGCACACCTGAGAGATTTTTCAATGGTGTGTAAAGCCATGTCAGAGGCCTATAGGCGGTTTAAACTCTGACACCAGGTTGTTCATCAACCTTACGATAAGAAGAAGAAGGAAATGTACCTACAATATGGCAAATTACCCGTTGACAGCAACAAAAATAATATTTTCATACCTTTTAATATAACTACTCTATGTAACTTCTTACTATGTGGTCCTATAATTCATTTTAAAATTAAAGTAGTTTCTAGAGAGGCACATGAAATTTCCTCACTAACCAACATTATCAATTTCCCAATTATTAAGCGAATCTCTCACAGTTCCCACTGGCCCGGTTCGTGGTATATACATTGCAGTTCAGTATTACCTGCTTTGTGTGATAACCACAACGCCAGCACACGGCAACCGCGCTGCACTGCACACTGGCGGTATTGACAAGTCTTTGAAAAGAGCGCGACCGCGCCCGCACAGAGAGAACTGCCGAAATTTTGCAAAATGTGCTACTTAGTAAAACACGTTTACCAAAATAAATATAAGACTAGTTCTCATTACGTTATCACACTGATATTATACAGGCAAAAGTTTGTGCGTTTGTGTTTAGTATGTTTGTTACCTCTTCAAGCTCAAACGACTGGAACGATTTTGATGAGATTTGGTATGATGGAGGTAGCTAATACCCTGGATTAACACATAGGCTATTTTTTATCCCGAACAAAATGTAGCGTGTATCACCGCGGGGCGGTAACGATAAAAAAAAATGCTTTGCAAATAAAGTGATATAATGCACGGGTTTTTTGAAAAAGATAAACACACACCTCTGCAACTAGAATGACAGGACTATTCAGGTTTTTTAAAAGAAACATGAATAAAGTAATACGAAACAGAGTTCAATACGTTTACATCGAAACTAGAACATCAAAGTCGAATGGAGTTTAATTGAGATAATAATAATTTAGATACAAGTAAAAAAAACTAACATTAATAAAAGTGATTACAAAACATGTTTGTGGATGTTTAGTTGAGGGTTAACAATCAATATACATATAACAATCTTTATGTATACAAAAATATTATCATATCTAAGTCGGTTAAGGTAAATAGCTATCTATGACCTTCATCCTTGAGTTCATTTCAGCTTTACCCACATTACCATTTACCTAGCACGCACAAACTTCCTGACCATAATATTATGAATTTTGCAATACGTGAACTCAGCCTGAATTACAAACAGCTTATCTATAAACGAAAGAAATCTAGCGGTTTCCAACTCGTAATAGCGAGACTACGGCGATCCCGGCTTTGTCCCACAAGGGGTTATACGTATCTCTGTCTCTTTTACCCTGGTGCCTCCATAAGTTCCCATCACCCGTCCGTTTATATTTCATTTATGGTGTTGGCTCTAAATGTTTTCAAGTCCTCCCCAGGGTTGCCACATTTTGTTAACATTTTGTACCAAAGCGGATTCTTTTGGGCTCGATTGCTGTATTTATTTTCAACAAATTGGAAAGAGTTTTTTTTTAGTTTATTTTATTTCTCTACTTGGCTCTTAGTGTCGGGTTGTGAATAAATAAGTGTGCGGTTGAACGGTCTGTTTTATCAATTGAGTGGGCGGTTATTTTTATTCCGTACAGGTTTGAGATTTTAGGTTGGAAACGTATTATTTTGGGGTGTGATCCGTTATTGTTGTGGAACCCTATTTTTACAAATTCCGCTTAAGGATACAAATGAACCAGAATTTAATGCACAGTAACGTGAGTTACGTTGTATATCAGATACAGACTACCGGAGTGCCATAGGTAGTAATACTTTGTATGCTATGCGATATATTATTTTTGATTTATATAATACCTACATAATTACAAATCTTATAATTATTATGCGTAAGTAACAACAATTTTAATTATCCTCAAAAGTTTGATGCAGCAGTTTTACCTATAAAGGAGATCTCTTTAAGGAGATAATGATAACTATAATCTATTACTTACGCGTTAAGCTCAAGATCCAGTCTAAACTTGTGGTTGAAAGCTTTGATGAGAAGTGATGTCCGATGAAAGTGCTTTCCGGTCTGCAACAAACAAAAAACATGGTTAAATATACATATATAAATATATAATAATTATTTCTTTAAAGCCAATCTTCTTCTTTTCGTATGGTTGATAAACAACCTGGTGTCAGAGTTTAAACCGCCTGTAGGCCTCTGACATGGCTTTACACACCGTTAAAAAATCTCTCAGGTGTGCCGGTTTTCTCACGATGTTTTCCTTCACCGTTTTTAACAACTGATAACTAATTTATAGTACGCACAAGAATTCGAAAAGACATTGGTGCGTGCCGGGATTTGAACTTGCGACTTTTGACTTGGCAGTCCAACGGTCATACCGCTCGGCTATCAGTGCATGTGCAGTTTAAAGCCAATGTGTAACTGACTTAATACAGCGCACAGTTACAAGTATTTACGTTGCTCAATAGATGTAAAAAAGTTTCAACTAATTGAGTTTAAGGTTGGTAGGATAAAAATTAGTCCACACACGTTTGTTTCCAATGTTCTATTGAAGACTTTGGGGGGGAAACCTTGCAATTATTACTGTAAAAAAATTAACAAGAGTTGCTGTAGTAAAAAAAAACATTACTTGTGACCGTCTGTTCGAGTGACAGCCAAAGTCCCACTACTACCCCAAACAAAACACGTCACAGAACTATAAAAAAAACCATTCGCTTCACGAAATTCCATTAAAATCGAGACACGCAAATCCTCTGTCCCATGGAATCTGTCAAAACACCGACATCGTGCTAATGGCTTCATCCTGAAAGCTCGATGAAGGGAGGTAACAGCCGAAAGTATCGCGCGACCAATTTTACGCTTCACCGGATCGTGTGCAACGAATTTATGATAGTTTCGTGTATATGGTGTAGAAGTAATTTTGGACCTAGATAAATAATATAGGTAGGTACTCTTTCATCAGATGGGATCAGTTAAGAAATAAAATTCCCTTCCTTACGATATAAATGATCTTAATCAAACTGCCTTGATGGCTTAGAGGTCGTTAAGCGCGTTTGCTGAGTCCTGGGTTCGATTTCCTTGTCAAGATATATGGTTTTGGGTGTTTCCATTAGGTTAGTCTCAACGGAAGCACGAAGTCTGGGTTCGGTAACACTCAATCAACGAGTTAGTTTTGTCTTTCGTTAACACCGATTAGTGATTATTGTTGACAAATTTTCTCGTCTTAGTGGAAAAACTTTCAACATGGTTCTCTTGTATGTTTATATTGTTTATACAAGAGAACTATGTTGAAGAGTTATTTACAAGGAATGAGTTTAATATCTTCACTTCTGACGTAACATACAAATCATAACCCGAATTCTAAGTGCGTTATTACAAGACCATTTTGGCAGAAAGCCACACAGCATTAGCCCCACTGTTTTTTACTTCAAACTCCAATTTATGAGCAATAAAATAAATTTTCACTCATACATTTCTTCCACTTACTTTTAAAGCACATTAATCTTCTTATTTTTCGTTTTAACTTCGTCGAAGCTTGGGAAATTATTTTAACTTGGGCACTTTAGATTTTCATTATTACTTCTTTGGTTGATAGTCTAGTTTGAGTAAATAAGTTCTATGTTTTTACTTTATCCTCGTTTTAAACTCTATAAATTAAGCCTGTGTTTTTTGAAAGTGTAGGCAGAGGTTATTATACGCCTACATTCTTTTAGACAAATGTTAGTTCAATGAGAAAGAGGGCGAGCATAAATTGCCATTTGGTTAAAAGAAATATTATTTTAATTTTGAGAAATGTAGGTTATGTTATGATAAACATTAGTTAAGTTTACGCGTTTTTAGATTACCTTATGAATTAACATGAAATGCAATAAATACCCCCTGAACTTATAAAATTTGTCATTGTTGAAGAATCGGTTAAACTATACCTGTCATTGTCGTTTGCAAGTCAAAAAATATAGATGCCAATAGACTTAAAAAACGGTTATCTTAAAACACATGTTAGCATCGTTTATAAGTAAGAGGGTTAATGTCCAATTTTTCATTCCAACATACAGTCTAAAAACAAAAGAAAGTCAGCAAGCTAACCCGATTGCATACCCGTTTAGATTCACCCGTAAAGAAACGTCACCCAAAGAGGTGTAAGAAATGGGTCATTCTATGGGAAAAATAAGTTGTGACGAGCCAATGAACCGAACATGTACCTATGTCAGTTTGTTATGACGTCACCATTCCGTTTGAAAAGGTTTGGAGCAAACATAATTATAAAAGGTTGACTTTGTGATTGAATTTGCCAGTCCGATTGACGTGATTTCCATTTTCTTTTTATTCTTTAGGTGCTGATTTATTTTAAGATCTATTGTGTATTTCATGTTATCGCAATCGTTTCTCATCTGTAGCCAAACAAGCTTGGTGAACAATGCTTTCTCCTTTGTATGAGATGAGGCCTTTGCCTTATATTAGTACAGTTGTACGCTGGTATTATTTAACTAATGGACATATAATATTTTGGGAACCAAACAAAAACTAACAATTGCAATGCATGCAATATTAGCTGTATCGTTAATTATAACTAATTAGAAGTATAAAATTGGTATAAAAAATCTCTTTGATTTGACAGTTATTTATGCTTCACCGGATCGTGTGCAACGAATTTATTATAGTTTTATGTATGGGAACAAGGGGAGGCCCTGCAGTATTTTGACGACAGATAGCATTGTCCTATCCCATCCTTACTGTATAAGTTGCATTCGCATTTCTCTTACACAACAATACGCTAACAATTAATTATCAAACTCATAGTTTTATCAAAAATGAATGACACGAATAATTGAGTAGTCCCTTTTACTTTTCGTAACAGTAATACAAATAAAACAATTGTTATCCCAAAACAAGCAATATAACTTATTACTGTTTGACAAATTATATCTGCGACTGTTTGTATAGGTCGCGCTTAAAACTTTATTGACTCGCAAAAAGTATTTGGAGATGTTGTGTACAAAGAGAAGTAAATATCATATTTAGACAACAATAATACTACGAACTGAGACGTGCTTCTAGATAAAACATAAACGTTGAAAGAATGCGGAGCTTTTATTTAATTTTATTTGCACATTTCCTGACACTTTATTCATTTTTTTTCCTATAGTTTAGGATATCGTAAAAGTAAATCGTTATGTCTATATTAAACAGAAAATGTACTCTATAATGGCCATTGGATCACTCCTATTATGACAATATATTCACACATATGGAACTTATATTAAACTATCTTTCAGGCGTTGTTCTATAATTGCAAACCTTGATAAAGCTGTACATCTAGCTTCACATTCAAGGATTACTAGCATGATGATACAAAAAATAAAGAATACGTAATGTACTGCCTCATTCGTCTAGTAGTCGCCAAGAGCAACTGCTCAGCATGAGGACCTGGGTTCAAATCCCTGGTTGGACAAAGTGTTATTGGGTTATTCCATCAGACTATTCTCATTAGCAGCACGGAGTCTAGATCAGTGATCGTGGCAATCCCTTTTACATTGGGACCTATAACATAACTGACTTTGACGACCTGATTGGCGTAGTGGCTAAGCGGTTAGACTGCTGCGCTTAGTGTTGCGGGTTCGATTTCCGCACGGGGCAAAAATTTGTGCGATCCACATTTGATTGTCCCGAGTCTGGGTGTTTGTGTATATGTTATTTTATGTTTGTGAAACGCACCCGCGATACTGGAGAAATTGCTAGAGTGGGGCGACGTTTTTTTAAAAAAACTAGTAAACGTGGGTTTACTATACTTCTCTGCCTAACCCTTTGGGGAATGCAGGCGTGATGTTATGTTTATGTTATGAATGTATGTCTATTTGTGCACGCATTTGTCCGGAATAATGATTTAAAAATACTCTCGTTTACTTTGGATGACTACAAAACTAACATAACAAATGTACATACATTATTCTTAGCATTTTCAGGGTTAGATAGGGGTAGTTTTCTTTTATTTTAGTATGTAAGAGTAAGTGTGCTATTAGAGAACAAAATGTATTCGTTTTAGGCTTGTTTGGTCTACATTGTTATTTCTTTTCAGTCTGTATTTAAGTCATGTTTTTTGGGATTGCTTTGCGGCACGCATAAAGTGTGGTATAATTATTTTATTGGTATATAATTACAGATGAGTGTAATGACTCGTTTCATAATAGTTGTTCGTTATACCCCGGGGATTATGGCAAACCCCCTCTTCTAAAAGGGGGAGGCCTTTGTTCAACAGTGGACGTATTTCGGTTGATGATGTCATTAGTATGGCGATCTTTTAAACTAGAATAACAATGTTGCGATAAGCGTTTTTGACTACAAAAGCTTCATATTTTTTCTTAAAAAAATCAAAATATTGTTCTTTATTAATTGGAACATGACCTTGGTCTCAAACATACTTCTAAAGTATCATTTTGCATGTAACCCATATATTGTGCTATCAAACGACGATTTATGAATACATAAAATTGTGTCAAAGAGAATTCCGAACAACGCCCCCTAATGAGGGATTTTTACACGTGTCGTAAGGGCTTTGTGCGAAAACAATGGCCGCTTACAAAGCAACAAAAGAAAGGATAAACAACTCTTTATTATCAAATATGTAAGCCATCATAAGACCTTAATGGTGCTTCATATTATTGTTCTCGCCATAGAGTATTTTACCGCAGAATTGCCATTCCTAAATTGAATTGAACGTAATAAAAGATCAGAGTGTTATATTTTTGTCTAAGTAAAACATCTTTGAGGCTTGGTGCGCCCACTAAGCGTTATTCTCGTTTTTCTGATGTGATCCGTACATATTTATCGCTGTATGAGAAATTATGTACGCCGACAATTTATTTTCTGCTTTTGCCTCACGTTATTTAATAAAGCGGACAATTTATTGAATTTTTTCAGCATTAATAATGATATAATTAAAATGGTTTCTTATTGTTTGAGCCTGAGGGCACGTTTCTAAGAATTTAATGGGGCCTCATCGGTGTTATTGATACCGTTGATTATTACGTTCGTATCTATCCTCTAACACATTTTAATCAAATATTTCGGAGATTTTCTTCGATGATTCGAGAAATTTAATATAATAATCAAATACGACAAAATAAGATTTCGTTGAGACAAGAAATAAAGAAGTCTCATCCAAAGAATATTAATATTTCAACTAAATCAACCTCTATCAAAATTTGTCTGGACAGATTACCGAACACATAATTATGGTATTAAAGTTAAACATGACGATGATGATAAGTGAAGGAAGAAAATTTTCATATTAACAAAAACATAATTTTGCACCTATAACTAGGGGTCAGGGGCCACCGCGGGGAGGGCGTGTGTCGGCGATACATCGGATTACTGCAAGCCATCGCTGAAATTTAATAAACCTTCGCTTCAGGCTATGCACCGGCGCGTCAGTTTTGTGAAAAACAAACTGTACTGAAATTTCGCCGTTGGCCTAAACTGTCCTGGTTTCAAATCTATTTTATTATGACGTATTTTTAGGTGCTGGGGTTAGCTAGCCACATGAAAGAAAGGTTCCCGATAAAACCGTGGTCTTATTTGCTATTTGGACCGTTCCCAGTGAAAGTTCCAATAAAAATGTGGTACATCTATGGAACCGTTTCTTTTAGTAACATGTTCACAATTCTTAGATTCTCATTAACAACCTGTTTTTTGGAATTGTGCAGTGACCACTGTCGTCTCGTGGTTATGATAGGTCCCAACGTTATAGGGTAAAACAAGCCTATTTCCATCAACCGGGCACAAATCCAGACTCCGTGCTACTGAGATTTATCTAATAGAAAAACCCAATAACATATTGGCCGACCCGGGATTTGAACCTCGCGTTTAGTCCTGAAGGCCGTGGCGGCCAATACTTCCTCCACCTTAGTAAGGCAATTGGTGAGAAGACTTATACCCTAGCATTTGAGGGGGGGTCTTCTCATTAATTAGTTTTTAGTTAAGTTACTAACAATAGTTTTTAAGTTGAAACCTGTTTTACTAACAATTTATGGATCCCGTAGTCTCGTAGCAGTCACGCTTAGCAATTAATACACCAACGAGGCAGAGGTTTTTTTTTTAAACACACTTCACACTTACGAGTATATTATGAAGGCGAGAGTTTGTGAGTGTTGTTTGTAAGTTTGTTACTTCTTCACGCTCAAATGGCTGGACCAATTTGAATAAAATTTGGTATGGTGGTAGCTGATACCCTGAATCATATAGGCTACGTTATATCTAGAAAAAATGTAGCAGGTAACACCGCGTTGCGCAGCTAGTATTCCATAAAACTTATTTTGCCGACAGTATGTCCTCGTCAAAAACGCGATTATGTATTGCGGTTGGTTATCAAAGCTCGTCCTAAACAGCGTGGTACAGACAGCAAAAGAGATAAATATGCAGGCAACGAACTCTGCATTTTAAAATAGACCGTGCGTGCGTTGTGTCGACAAGTTATCGTCCTCGCTTCTCTGACAAATAAGTTAGGTAGTACGCACACAATAATAGTGGCATTACGTACCGAGTTTATGACGTCACTGTAGCTGAGGACGGGATGTGTACTGTATTGATGACGTCATACTACCTACTACTGTATCTACGTAAATCGTACTCACTGTGTGAGCTGACAGTACAAAATCAACTCCTTATTTATAATTATTTTAGTATTTGAACGGTTTTCGTCAAACAATTATGCGCCTATTACAGAAAGTAAAATAAGTATAGATAGGTGTAAGTACCTTAATCTAAGACACATTTAATACATATTGAAAGCTAAAAGACATAATAGAAAAGTTCTCGTTAAATGTTATAGACATATCAGAGAAACTTATTACACACGCTGTACCCGATTAGATAAGGTCTTTCATCATCATCATCATCATCAGCCAAAGACATCCACTGTTGAACATAGGCCTCCCCGTTTAAGCGGGGGGGTTTGCCATAATCCCACGCTTGGCAAGCGGCTTGGGGATCGCAGTATTGGTGGAGGAGTTACAGAAGACGCTGCTGCCCATCTTCTGAATTTTCCCTTAGTCGCCTCTTACGACACCCACGGGAGGAAAGGGGTCAATTTTAGGCCGGATACCACACGGCACTTTAATCTGTATAAAACGCAGGATCTAATAAAACTGCTAGCATGTACTAGAACTCTTAAAACATAATTGTTATTTCCTGCATGAAAATATAGTGGACATAAAAGTTGATATTCAGTACAAAGGCAAGATGTACTAACAAGATGTCGATACAACGAAGTTTAACAAATTGCGCAAACTTTCGACTTATTCACTTGATACTCTACAAGTTTGCGCAAGATAAGTATGTTTTTGAAGTATTCTGGTAGGAAGTGTAAACAATGAATTCCTTTGCATTGCTTATTAGTTCTGAAACATGATTGTTTGTGTCAAAAAGTTTTAGCGTGTGTGCGTTGTGTATTACGGTTATGATTCTGAAAAGCCCGTAGGCGATTTCTGTTTTGGATTGTAATGTTTGACTTAGACAATGAACAGTGAACAATTTGTGGCTGATTATGTCTATAGTAATAGATGGTATACATAAAATTATTACAATCATTATTTTAATTAAGTACTTTCAAGCCAAATTAAGCGTTGATCATCGGCGAAGAAAAGAAGTTAATTTTTTATACAATAATTTAAGGTTTTGTAAAATGCTCATGAATTTGTAATTTAATTAAATGCCCAAAACAATCGTCTAGATCAAAGCCGTTGCCAGTATGACCTATGTATGTAACCCTATAACGCCATCGAAAACCACGTCAAAAACGCCCAAGCAAATATTTGGTCCCAAAAATCCCTAAACATTATTAGACCCAAAGTCCAGTCAATACGTGTGTCACACCCCATTGAGAAGAGGGTTCAGTTTAATACACAATTAGTAAGGGTTAATTAGTGTGTGCTGTCATCGTGTCATCGATGTCACTGATAGATTTCAGAGTAATTGGTTTAGTGTGGACGGATAGGGAGCTGCGAATACATATAAATAACGCGTGAAATGTGTGTGTCCAAGGTCTTATGGCGTTCGGGGCAGAGACAGACAGTTTGATATAAAATCCAGTACTATGACCCCTAGGTGACCTAATGGGAGATGTTCTAAAATAAGGCCAGGTTAGAAATACTCTGAACCAACGAATGCCTACGGTAAGAGGGAACACAGTGAAAGAGTCAGGATCGTATGCAAGAGGAGATCCGTAAGCGCTATCTACCTCATTGGCAAAAGCCGTGAATCAGCCCGTTGCATTGAGAGAGGACTTTGTCCAGCAGGTATGTGTGTTAGGATATAATTGGGTAACCCATGTGTAGCTAGCGCGGATTAATCTTGCAGATTAAACAGTTAAGTTACGAGGCAATTTAAAACTTTATCAAAGTTAAAGTCGGTTTTTGATCATCCAAATACTAGATACTTAGTTAAAAATGAAGAGTTTATATAAATGTCATCTACCATTATTTCGTAATAAATCTACCTAATCATTTATTACAAATTTTCTTCTAACATCTTACTTTAATATTTTTTTCACTAAAAATTACAAACAATGAAATAAAATGATTGCATGATCTAACATAAATTCAGCATGCAACCCATTCGAAATATTTTGTCTATATTAGTTATACATTAAACCCGGCCACAGAATACTCCCTTGAGGAACACCAACACTTAATTGCATGTCGGAACTACAGTAACCAACAAACTAGCACGTTATTATAGAAACTAATTTATCTCGCGATAACAGTTCACCTATAAATATTTACTCTGCCATAATTCTGCTATACATCAGCATTATCTTTACAGAAGATCTTGTGTCACCCTCAAATGTTTACCATTGGCCTGATACACAGGACCGTCCAGTCTCAGCCATTATTTACGTAGGTACGCCTACTTTAAATGCCACTTTAGCGGCGTCCTTTGCAAACGGCACCCTTTGGGTAGGTGCTTCTCGTTTTAGCTAGAAATTTGGTGCACAATCCGAGCTCTCAGTGGAACTTTGAACGCAGTATAGTGAGTTGTATCAGAATTGTTTGCAGCTAACAGCATTTAAAATGAAACGTTATTGTAGTTTGCAGATGGACTAACTAAATATCCGAGCCCAGTTTGTAACAAGTGTAGTCTAGTGCAAGTATAAAGCATTTTAGCAGTTACAGAATAAGTGTAAAATGTATGCATATTAAGTTACTCTGTACTTTGCAAACTGTTCCATATAGCTAGGTTTTAACTGGCACGGAAAAACTTCTCCTTAATATTAGCAAAAAATATTTAATATTTATTTAATAAATATTAAATATATATATATTATAAATTAAATGCAAACACGCAGCCAAAAGTATCAAATTACATAATGTCTACATCTTGTTGTATAGAAATCTATCTTAATCACCGTTAAAATAATTGTTATTCAACCTTACCACAAAAATTTTAGCGTAGCCAAGGTAACACGCTAATTAATCATCCGTACTTCCAGTGTTTGCATCATTAATCGCTTCCAATACAAACAAAGTTTAGCCCATAAAAAGAGCAGATCCCAATCTCGGGGCTTTAGAAAAAAAATGTGAAACAAGAGGAAATAAACTTACTGATTTGGGGTCCCGGACCTTTTTTGAGGATTAGATAGAGCTTAACGCTGCCAAGCATAAGCAGTAAATAACTTCTTCTGAATGGATAAGCAACTTTGAAAATTTAAAGGAATTTCTGGTTACATTGGCAAGAAATGAGTTCTGATGTGGTTAAAGTAAGTAGCTTAGAGCTCTTTTATGCAAATCGGAATTTATTTTTTATTTTCAACTACGTTGCTATGTTGTTTTTCGAACTCATTAAGGGAGGAGAGATTAGTGGTAAAGTGTTTTAAGGAGAGAAATTAGGTGTAGTTTAGTACGTTGTTTTAACGTAAATACTTAAAGCATATACAGTTTTGATTTTTTCGGATAAGCATAAAGTACTGACGAAAAATCTTTTTATTTTGGTATTTTTTGATTTCCAATAATTCCAGCTAGCTCTATATAACTGACATAATTTGAAACTACTTCCATATTTTCCCATGTAATATGTCTAGAGTATAAGGGAAACTCTAGCAAAATATGTAATGTCTTGAAATAAAAAAATGTATTGCGACAAAAGTGTAGGAAAGCGTGAAACTTAACGACGAGTAGAGCATATTCTTTGTCGGCAAACATACCCACATAAAACATTGAGAAATACAACATACAAAACTTTGGGTTGCGTTTTTCGAAACCCATATTCTGGAACAAGTAGCACTTTTTATGAAAGTGTGTAGGTATTTAGGATGCCTGTAGTCATTAAATTAAGTACGAGTCATCGGAACTTTTTCACATTGACCCAGCAGTGATAAAGAGTTGATTAAAAAAAATGCAGCAATTGCAACCTTAATTATGGTGTGATCAAGTTAATGCTTGTTAAGTAACTAGTAGTTCTTTCAAACAATTCCCAAGTTTTACAATGTAAACATAAAGTGAGTTTTAATTATAATTATTATTAGAAAAAGGCTGTTGGTCAAAATATCGAAAAAGAAAAATGAAAAAGGCAACAGATAGCTCCACCGGCAAATAAAAATCGAGTGCAGTCCAGAGTTGCAAAAAACCGTTCATTGAAGCTAAATCGTAGTAGTATTTCTAAATACGCACCCCAATATGAGTGGGACACCGTGGAGCCTGCTGATTTAAGTAGGGTCTCTCCGCACGATCTTTTTAATTAGCAAAAAGCCTATGTATCAAGTCCTCGGTGCTTGGAATGGTTTCGCAGCATTTTGTTTGAGTAAAGTTGGGTTAAAGTTTCTGGTTTGTTTACTTCAGTGTATCGTACTTTTTAGATAAAAAACTGGGATTCAAGATTTTGGGATCCCAAATCGCAGCAAATGGCCTTTTTGGGAAAAAGCGTGATATATGATGATGATGAAATATAATAATGTATAAAATAGGTAGGTACTCAAATAACAGATATTTACATATATAAGTAGTTAATTAAGATTTAGAAAGGAATTCTTGGCTCTGATTAAACCGTTTCAGTACCTACCCAAGCCTCAAACATGCTAACTACGCAATTATTTAGGAGTTCCGCAGTAAACAAATATCAAGGAAAATTAATCACCATTCTCAAGCGAACAAATAAACTAAAAGTACATGTAAATAAATCTTTCGTGAGCCCACGAAAACAATTTCCGTATGAGCAGCATACATTGCGTGTATTGTACGAGCAAGCAGTAAATAGTGAAATCCTGCCGGAGTATAGCTGGCGATGTAACAAACACTTAGCGATAATAAATTGCCGTTGTGCTAATGCATAGTGTTGGGGCCGAGATAATGTTACTCTCTTTGTTTGTTGAATGAGATTTTTTATGTTCACGCTGTATTTTTTTAGCGGGTTCGCAGTTGTGTGAATTGGATGGGTCTTTATTATTTACTGTAAGAAACTGCTGCACATGAAGTTAAAAGTATTTTTATTTTTACTTCTTCTTCTTATCGTATGGTTGATGAAAAGATTTCCACAGATTTTTGATCAAATATTTGAATGCTCTTCAATGACTATGTTCACACACTACTTCAGTTTCGACGACCTGATTGCCGCAGTGGCTAAGCGATTCGACTGCTGCGCTAGGGTTGCGGATGCGATTCCCGCACAGGACAAAAATTTGTGCGATCCACAGATGTTTGTCCCGAGTCTGGGTGTTTGTGTATGTGATATTTCATGATTGTGAAACGCACCCACGATACAGGAGAAATTCCTAGCGTAGGGCGAAGTTTAAAAAAAAAAGTACGCATAAAGAGGATTTATTATCCGATAGCAAATATAAATATTTTTCGGGTTATTAATATTTGAATTGCCCTGAGAACGTAGTCAACATAGTATACGATAAGGCGCTCATTTCGAAATAAAATACAAATAATATAAGACCTATCATTGCTCATCGGTGATACCTTCTTTACTCAAGTGTGTCTCCTCTGATAGTGCTGTAAGACGTTTAGAGTAACATGTACATTATGTATTTATATGTGTATTATTCGGAGAAACGTTATGGTTAAGATGGCGGCAAGATACAGATAAAATATATTATATTATATTGCATTGTACGAATTTTTAGGTAACATCCGAACGTTTTTTCAGTCGAAAAATATCAGTAGTCTAGTGTGTTGTATTTAACATATCTTTGTAGTTTTGGTGTTAAGATTATAATTATTTTATATATTTAACATGTGATTATTGCAAGATATCTCTGTTTAATTAATATAGTAACATATTTTTAGTCAGTTTATGGAAAAAGAGGGAAAATTTCAGATCCGCCATTGTTCTACGACTGCTCAAATATAATATAAATACAAAAGACCAACCTAAACAAGAAATCTTTCATTTCAAACCCCAATATCACAACTAGAACACATTGCTCCCACTAAAAACGTCGCTAAATCTCACAAATCATATTTCCTCGTGAAAAAATAACGCACTAGCAATTTGTCCCCGTCGTCGCCGTAATATTTCAACATTGCAACTAAATTGCAATATCTTCAAGTAATAAATCATCAAGATATCGTGCGGGAATAGAAACAATAAACGTCTGTGTGTTGCGTTGTCACGCGCAATTGAAATGTGCTACCAATTTTAGGTGTGCAAGCAGGCTACGCTCCTTGGGCGACATCTACGTATAGTGGACGGTGATTCGTTTCTGATACATAAATGCTTAAGACTGGTATATTATACATATAATATTCTGCTAATCTTGTGGTGGATATATGTAGTTTGTCTACCACAAGATTTGCTGGTGCAAATGCGGTGGTAGCAATTTAATTTCTTGATACTTACATAATGTTTTTGTCATTGTTTGAGTTATTTTAAACTTTTATCTAAGTTTTTTCGTCTCTATTCTATGTAGGTATATTCTAAATCTATTTGACATGTAAGAAATCTTACCAATAAATGACTATTGACTAGCTGGTTCATACCCAAAAAAGTACCCACACACACTTTTCCAAAAAACTTACAAACTGGTGACGGAAAACATTTTGATAAAACCTGCATATGTTATATCTAATTTCATTTCGATTAGTTCTTTTTCTTATCGTATGGTTGATGAAACAACCTGGTGTCAAAGTTTAAGCCGCCTGTAGAACTCTGACATGTCTTTACACACCGTCGAAAAATCTCTGGTGAGCTGGTTTCTTCACGATGTTTTAAGAAACTGAAAACAAATTTATAGTACGAACTGAATTCGAACAGACATTGGTGCGTATCGGGGTTTAGCTGCGTACTTGCGACCTTCGACTTAGCAGTCCAACGGTCATACCACTCGGCTATCAATGATTAGTTAACAGGTCGTGATTGGATAGCAAACCGACAGACAGAGGGTAAGGACTACAGCGGGGTTACCACTTTACGGACTTGCATTGCAGGTATTTTCCGTTTTGGGAGCGAGACACTGCACTGCACGTAGTGGCGTCTCGCTTCCACATTTGAAAAGACTTGCAACGCGAGCTCGAAGTGAGAAACCTGATTTATATGAAATGCAATTTAGATATACATTTGAATCAAAGGATATTTATGACGATACCAGTCTTGACCCACTTCTCGTTGCAATCAGAAGACTATTTAATACAAACTGATTGAAATACGAATGCTGTTTATTCATGAATGCTATTTCCAGGCACTTCTACAGTACTAAATACTAAAGAGATTCTAGATGCTCTTCTGAAACTGTCTTTAATTAAAGCGTTCTATTATTTAACCTCAATATATTGAAACATTTTAGAAAAAAAAAATAAGGGCATTTCAGAAAAGGTTACATATTAATAATAAATTTAAAAAATACAATAAACTCAATGCGCATCCGAAATAAATATTGCGTAACTTATACCTACATAGAAAAATACTGCTAAATATTATACCTTCCGTTTTTTAAATCAATCAAAACGTCCAAAAATCATTTAAAATATCCTTCAATCTTAAAAAAAATTACACTTAACGGGAACTAAAACATTTATCTCCACTACACTGTGTGTACACTTCTGTGGCCTCAAGTGTATCCCAAAACTGTTTACGTGTTTTTACGCAAAATGGTTTGAATGTCTATCTTGGGTGAGATTTGGGTCCGAACCGTCCGAGTGAATGCATCTTCGGGGACCGCTGTGTTTTTATTTTTTTACATCTAACTTTGCGGTCGAAATTTGAGTGTTTGCGGCCAACTTTACGTGTTGGCTCGACAAAGGTGTGATTAAATTTTTGACATTCGTTTTTTTGTGTTTTGTTTATATATGTACTAGCTTTTGCCCACGGCTTCGCTCGCGTTAACCCCTATTTAAAGTCCTTAGAGGGTTGAATAAAAAAAAGTATGCCTACAACCTTTCTCGGGTCTTAAACTTTCTAGATGCAAAATTTCACCAAAATCCGTCCAGCGATTTAGTCGTGAAGGTGTAACAGACAGACAGACATACAGAGTTACTTTCACATTTATAATATTAGTATGGATGTGGTTTGGTTTACGGGCTAGATAGATTTCTATGTAACACTAGCTTCCGCCCGTGACTTCGCCCGCGTTTTCGAATGTTTTAGCCTATAGCCTTCCTCGACAAATGGGCTATACGTATATATATACATATATATAACGGACTAGTAGTTCCTGAGATTGGCGCGTTCAAGCAAACAAATAAACTCTTCAGCTTTATAATATTAAGTATAGATAAGTGTAAGTATAGGTTCTGAACTTGGTAAATACTGATGGGTTTAAAACAAATCATTTAAATATTAAGTTTTGCAAATAAAGGACCTAATAATATGAAAATAGACCCCCCCATCTGTAGTAACAATGTTTACAACTAGATATTAAATCGTAACGAAATAAGTATATAAATTTTTACATAAGATCAAGCTATAAATAGAAGTCTTATCCAAACAAGGTTTAAATAACATCATAATAACGTATAATTTAACCGACTTATTTACCAGAACCAACAGATATCAGTAACTCTAAGTATTACCCTCACACGGTGAATAAAGCAGGGTTGCGCAGTAATCCTCCACGAAGGTTTATATACGAGCTTAACTACCCGCAAATGATATAATTATTATAGTAAAATACTCGCAAATAGTTTATTATTTGCTATCAACGTTCCATAGGTAATTGAAATGTATAAAATGCTTCATATTTTTAATATATAATAAATATAGAATATAGGCTTAACATAAAACTAACTTCGTAAACGCACTTCTCCATGTTATATTTTGAACAAATTGTTATCTTAGACCTAAGTTATGTGTTAATATCAATTCAAATAGTCATTTTAATTCAAATAGAGTTAACTATATTTTGCATCAACACACAAAAGCAATCTGTTTGTTTTTAAAAAACAAGAGATATGGCGTTTTAATATGCTTGCGTGAAGCGCCAACGCTTTGTGGGCGTCGCATCATTTAGACTAGATTATAAGCTAGCCTTAGAACATCTAAATCGAACAAAATAGTACCTAATCTATTCGGAAAAATAGCCAATTTACAAATTTCAAATTAGGTATAATAAATGATAATCACATTTTAGTCCGTAATCCGTTTTATTTAACAATAACAATAAGTCGTTAATAAACTTTATGCTTTTCTAAATGACCCCTGACTGGGACCGTCATAAAATATGGGGAGCTATCATATTTATGTAGTGGGTAGATAACGGACCTTTGAAATCTTGCAAACAATGGTATTTGAATAAAGAGGATATGGCGATTAAAATCGTGAAAAATGAAGATTAAACGGCTTATTGGACTTGTTTTAAAGATGATTGAAAAGAGATTTTAATTTTATAACTTTCGTAAGTGTTGTCTGAATTATAAATATTTAGACGGAATGGTTGGCTACAACTTCATCAAGCATAAGTCTGTTTGGCATTTTTATAAATCTTAGATACAGACTAGAAGTAAATGAAATGTTACGGTTATATGAAAAACGATTAAAAGATAAAACAAACAAACAAATAAAACAAATTCTAGTGACAATAGAAGTGTTAAATAATAAATGTTCAGTGAAAATATTTTGTCCCGATCAAAAACGGTTTCTTTTATAAAAACAATATTTTCCCGAAAACCCAGTGTGCTAGTAATTGCCTCATAGCTGCATGCGCGATATCCACGCTGCATGGTCCCACTTCAGATCAGCACAAGTCAGCAAGAAAATAAAATCAACGAATATATTCTGGGAACGACGATGCCAATCAGGGTTTTCGATTTTCCGAGCGAGCATCGTGCGCAGTTTTATTGTCGCTTCAAGCCAGCAAATCGATAGTTCAGACCAAATATTGTTACCGATTTGCAGGATAGGGATGCTCTTGAAATTCTGAGAATGTCATAAAAAGTCTTTGCTCTTAAAAATATTTTTACTTACGATCACATAACTGACATTGGTAACTTTTGATACCTATTGCTTAAATATGTAAGTAAGAGAGTATGTGATGGACACATACCCTCGGGACTCACTATCATAATTATTAAAAAAACGAAAATCAAATCATGAATGCACGATTGATCGAACTCTGATCCCAAATACTCTCCAGACCTGTGCGTTCGCTTTCAAATACATGTATGTGCAAACTTAGCACACACATGTGCACTATAATAATTATCGCCTGCGTAGTTAGGTAGTCTCAGTTGAGATCGGCCGCCCTGACTGAAATTTAGTCAGCACATTATTAGTACAGATACTTATGTAAGATATATGCCTGTGTGTGTAAGTGAGCGAGGCCTTGGCGCTTCGCGTGTGATTTTTACATGTAAACTTGTAAATTCTTAAAGAAACATTGAAACTTCACAAGAACACACAGAAAAGTTCAGAACTTTGTTTCACAACTTCTCATTGTAATATTCATACATTTATATATAAGTATTTTAAAATGAAAACTGATTGACGTAAACGAATTCTCGTACCCTCCGAGTTGTAACAACAAAACTTTTTAATTTCAACGTTAACCGTTTACTTATTGATTTTTTGTTTAATTTTGGAGTGAGCACGACTGGTATTGGTAGCGATTTTGTTTTGTTTAAGCCAACGGCTTTTAATCAATCATTTTGTTAATTACTTACTTTATCAAGTTGATGTTTATAAGTTGAACGAGAATGATTTTGCCGAGTTTCTTAGGCATATAGATAATGGGTGGAAAACGAAGCTAGCTATATTTACACTATTATCAGCAATTACCTAAACGAATTAGATGCAGAAATTCTACTACTGCGAATTATATTATTATAAATTCTACTACTGCGTGCTGCTACAGAGAATTACCTAATGGAGAAACCCAATAACACTTTGTCCGACCCGGGATTCAAACCCAGGACCCCATGCTCAGCAGTCACTAGATCAACGAGGCAGTCTATGTCTTATGTCATTGGATATATTAATCCCCTATTCAGTAGTTACATTCAAAGCAGTGCAGTGGGAAGGCGACCGCAATTAAATGTGTATTTAATTTAAATTCATTAACTGGTGGTTCAAGCGGTCGCGCTGGTCGTCCGCGCAAATAACGTGCGCCATTTTGTAACGTCATTAAAGGCGGGTTCGATTGCATTTGAATGTGGAACGAGAGTTTTAAATTGTTCATCAAGAAGGACCCTACTGTTTTGATATTTACATTTTAAAAAATGATTTGTCATGGGGTGGTTATTATAGAGGTGTAATTTGTAGGAGTCTATTGACATAAATCCAGCCCATAATGGGTTCGCCGCTATACTCAGTTTTCCGACAGCGACAGAAAAAAATCATTCTCCCACTAAATAATTAAAAAATAAATATATTATTTACATTTTGAAATAGGTATATTAAATAACAAATTAATATACCCACGGTCCATGCGGTAACGCGGGTTTCCGCGCGAATAATACCCGCCATTTTGTTACGAATTTAAATTTCGAGTTCCAATCGAATTTGAATGTGGAGTGTTATTTATTTTTAAGTGGGAGATCAGATGGCTGTTTCAATATTGAACACAAAAGTTCATGAGGTTTATTCATTTGACTGAATACAATTGATAGATTTGTGAATTAAATAGACAGTGGGTTAACATAGAGGCTTATGTCCAGCAGTGGACTGAGACAGGCTGATAATGATGATGAATACATAACATCACGCCTGTATTCCCTAAAGGGATAGGCAGAGGTGACATGAAACTTGGGAGAGGTGTTTATATTATGTGCCAATGTAAAGGGGGCGAGCCTACTGCCATCCAACGGGCACAAATCCAGACTGCGTGCTGCTACTGAGAATTACCTAATGGAAAAACCCAGTAACACTTTGCCCGACCCGGGATTCAAAACCGGTACCTCTACTCAGCACTCGCGCTTAGCAACCACTAGACCATGGCAGTCAATGGTAATAAAATACAATGAAAATTATGCCTAATGGTCACTTTCATAACTAAGATACTAATAAAAAATCAAACTACAATATCTCAATCATAATGTTATTCAGAGTTATAAATACATACATTTCAAGCTTATTAGGTTGGTAATCTGTTTACCGGTATGTTAATAAACTCAAGTTAATAAGACAAAACATCCGTGGTCATGAGGCTAGCTACCTAACTGCTGTACGAGCGGTGAACTTTTAACAAGAACACATCGCAGCTCAAACTGCTGCCAGCTCAAATTTCAGGAGTTCCTTCTTCGCATGCATAACTTTACGCTCTGTATACTAACTTCAAGCTTTAGTTAGTTAGGCGACCGCTCGTTTTTTTTTTCTGTTTTTATGAATTTGTCAAGTGGAAATATGTTCTCACGTTTTGGCATGGGTTTTTGGGCACACCTGACATAGTTATTGGAGTGAGTCAAAAATGTGTAGAGTATTTGAGTGAGACTGTCTCGTTGGTCTTGTGGTCGCTAAGCGCGACTGCTGAGAAAGAGGTCCTGGGTTCAAATCCCGGGTCGGGCAAAGTGTTACTGAGTTTTCCATTAGGTAATTCTCAGTAGCAGCACGGAGTCTGGATTTCTGCCCGGTTGATGGCAATAGGCGTGATATTATGTTATGTATTTGAGTGTGCAAGTAGAGATTCGTGAGCGATACATAATTACGGCCGTCGTTAACCTGCTGACTTTGTTATTTCGGAATCGGAATCAAAAGAATAATTCACAAAAATAGTATAAGAAAGCAAACGATGCATAGGTTACGTATGCCTATACGATTGGACGCATGGAAAAGAACAAAATAGCTAGACTTCGGTCTATATGACTTGAGCATGTGTATTTTGTCGTGCTGTTATTGATTCAAATAGGCTTAAAAATATGTGTATAGGCTTAAATATATTGTGTGTCTAGACTATCCATTAAATACTCGAAAGAATCTGCATAGAACTCGTACCAAAGCAACGGCTAAAACAAGAACTTTTTCAAACATATTTGCTTCCCATCGAACGCGCACATATCCCTATCTCCAATAAAACGCGTGTATTGAAGCGGAGTAACTGAGCAACTGAACCTTCGAGCAGACGCACCTGGCCCCTCCCCACCCCTTTCTACCCCTCCGCACCCCTTTTTTTCCTTTTCCTATTTTCAAACAATTTGATATGCGATGTTGAAAACACTCGACCTCTAAAGGATTTTGGGATATTTATTGATGTTGAAATATGTCGGGATGTAATCAGGCTTCGTTCCTTGAGTGTGATTGGAGGCTTCAAAGAATATTCGATGCTTGAGTCAATCTTCGCAACAGTAATGTCCGTCAATGGATTACGTTTTAGCCCGGTTCCCATCTTTGATGTTCGTAAAGAAATGTATGTAATCATTGGTCTTATTCGTAGTTAGAGTTTAGAAACGTCCAAGTAAAAATATGCTTGAGTGCCAAAATTAAAGTGGTTCAACGGATTGTTTTTTTTTTACGGCACTATAATAATAGAGGCTTTGAATATTATTTTAGTAGTGTTTAGTAAGTTAGGCAAATAGTCATTAGAATAAAGTATTAAAATTATAAGTCACATACGAGATCTAGTAGTCAATCTTTAATAATGTTGAAATAAAGGTTTTATATAAATGTATAGCTCTGTGTAAATCCGAGATGTTCTGAAGTAATAAACAACCTAACTCCAATGACTGATAAAATTAATGAGCCGAAAACATAATTATGTAACAATTATAATTTGTGGTAACTGTCTATCTTCTGGAAAATAATCGTGACTATGATCTACTTTTGACACCATTCTAATCTACATATATTATTAACTACATATTACTACATATATTATTAATAGTTGTAATGGTATTAGTAATAATACAACATAGATTATAAGATTTAATTAAGAAATACATATAACTAATAACTATAATACTAATAATTATGTTGAACCTTAGTTACGGAGATCCAACAGACAAACTATGTGTATAGTTTTGTTGGACTTTGTTGTATGTCATATACGTTACTGTGTACCTTTTATTAATAATAAATAACAAAATAAATAAATAATAATTAACGAATCAACTAATATAACAAGATAGAATAAAATTCGAAATTCAAAAGATGATATTACTGGCCATAGACTTTTAAAACATGTTCCGAAAATCTCAAAAACACGTGCCTCATCCCCAACAAGTACCAAATCGACCAAAAAGTATTCATACTAGTATTCGAAGCCACATTTTAAGCAATAAGGGTCTGTTTGCACTCCACACATTTTGTTTGTAAAGGACTCGGCAAACATATTGCTCGTTACTGCTACACGTTACACGATAGCCAATAGAGACACGAACGTTTTTTAATAGACTATAAAATATTGTACGGTTTGAGTGTCCAAATCATTTTACAATTTGTTCTGTGATTACAGTTGGTGGTATGTAGTGCTTTGGTGTAAATGATAATAATGTTAAAAGTCACTAAGTATTCTGGACTAGATCGAGTTAGTTACACGATTATTTTATAACTCAAGAACGGCTGGACCGATTTTAAATATCTCTGATTTGATGGATTCGCCCTGAATAGCAGAATAACTATTAATATCGAAAAAATCACGACTAAAGACAGGACTATGTCTGTCGTGTCCGTTAGTATTCTAAATAAATAAAAGACACAATGAAGGTGTTTTCCAAACTTGGCGTGATACAGTTAACGGATGTCTTTAAGAAAATCAAGGGATGTAGGCCTGGTGACGGAATAATAGGGCCCTCAATAATACTTTATAAGAAGAAATCGCAGGGTTATTTCCTCAAAAAGCTTACACAAAAAAGAGTTCAGGCTTTACCTAAACTCTATAATAAAACAAAGTGCACAAATCGGGTGTACTTTTCTTCTTAGGAGTCTTACACTTAACTTTATGGCATAGAGTTGAAGCGAGGCTAAACTAATGCTTCGGGTTCACAGGCAGTGGGCCACTCGTATTTAGAATATAAACACACGAGTGGGCCACTCGTATTTAGAATATAAACACACGAGTGACGTCTGAAGCAACAGCCAGACATGGGCAATGTAAACTGTGCTGGTAATTCTAAGTTAGGTATACAATGTATGTGCCTAGAGTCGAGCAGGCAACCATGAGACGTTTTTAGCGTCTTATGTACCGTTAAAGTAATGGTAACTAGAGACTGATGATAAAGAAAAAAACCTTATTAACTCGGATTAAAGAAAGAGAGAAAACCGCAAACTGGTAGTGAATTAGCGATTAACGTCATTTTCAAGCCAAGTTTCGGTCGAACTTGTGTGCAAAATGACACATTTGACTTGTTCAAGTATATGGCTATGTTAACCATGTTTATTAGCACATAAATTGGTTTTCCTGGGCTAAGTTCATAATTATTTGCATAAAAAAGGCTTTGGTTGTGCGCGACGGGATGGCAAAAGAAATGTTACTAGCAGAATTAGCTCTAATGCGTTTGTTAAAAAGAAACGAATCATAATTATATGCAAGTATTCATCCCACTATGCATTCTATGCCGACACAAATTAGATGTATCACACGTTCTGAAATTGACAACTGACAACATATCAAATTATGTTTTAAATACAAACGACCATGATATTAGCCTATAGCTATTTTAAATAGCAGTACATGCAATGCTTTGACAAAATACGATATTTTTGACCTTTTCATTTAAGATTGTGAGGCCAAAGACGTGCTATTGCAAAGGTCACACGGATCATAAACAGCCGTTTGGGGTGGAGAACAGAATTTATTTGTTTGCGTGTAGTTCATGTTTTACTGAATAAGATTGGCATTGCACAGTAAAATTTTAGGCGAAGATTTTTGTAGATATCGTCCTTTACGCTAATTGTTTGGTATTTGAATTGATTAGGATTTTTGCACACATTATTATGAAAATTTCATGCCTATCACGTATAATCATATCATCCCATATTATAATAATCATGCCCAACACAGGCCTAATTCTAATTTTGACAAACCTTAAGATAAAGCTGATTAAGATGCATTGATCGTGGTAACGTGACGAAAACAAAAATTCAAATAAAAGTTCAACTCGCGATCCTACCGCGGCATAAAAAGCTTATAAAGGGTTTCATTTGAGTCAGACACTAGTTGGATATTCTTCGAAAAAGTGAGCTTGAAAGAGAAGAACACATTTTCTTAATAATCGTCTATAAGGCTCGCCACTAGCGGCCGTCACCCGAAGTGTAGCAACACCAATTATCGCCACAATCTAACACCCGACAGGGGATAAATATCGGCAAACACTAAATTATTGTCCGTCCGTCTATCGGTATAGGCGCGCAGATGATTTGTGCGCCTTGCCGACAATTTTTCATCCACCCTGCCAACACTAAATCACGCTGACAACTCCGCCCAGCTCAACTATTTATATACACACGCTAAATTCGACCTTCTAGTTTGCGATTTAGAGTTGATATTAGTTTGCTGCAGTTTAGGGTAGAGTATCTAAAGGTCGGCTCCTTATATTTGATATTTGTTTACCGACGTATAATAAAATCCGTGTGAGTTATTACAGGTTGTGCGTTTGTCCCCATTGTCTTGTTAAAAATTCTTTGCGACGTTTCATTTGTCTGGTACTTATTGTTGAGCTTATAATATCAACAAGGAGTTTTTAAATGGCATACATTTCTTTGACTGTTGTTTTTTAGATTTTTGTATTAATAGAGTTCTTTGACTTACATCCAAGTAAGGTGTCCAAAAATAATATGAACCTTTGTATGACGCCTTTGCGTCCTTTAAAAGGCTTTTAGTTAAACAAATTAATCGCAGATCGAGCTCGATCGAGCCATAGGTCAGGCCTATGTCCAGCAGTGGACTGAGATAGGCTGATGATGATAATGAAACAAATAAAACATAACTATAACCTCCAAAAAGTTTTAAGCCATCGATCGCAAACATATGACCATTATTTGAATACGAGTATCTTACCATTTTATATTACGACATTAAACAGCATGTCGTTTAACCGACCCAACTATCATTGAAGTTCTGTGCCCTTACCATGAACTCTTAAAGCAGGACATTTCCCGTTGTGCAAGCGAGACGCCAATACATGCAGTGTAGTGCGGCGTCTCGCTCCCACAGCAAAAATGGCTTGCTTTAAGAGTTTACGGTAAGGGAGCAGATAGTAAAATACCTGCCATTCTGAACCCCCATAATCCCATTGAGTGGGATATAAAACGGCTATGAAATTAATCATAATTGCTAAAAGGATAGAGAAACCCCACGTCAATCACAACTCCACCTACCCTCCGTCCACGATAAATAATATTATTAATAAAGACGAATGATAATGGAATTCTATTCGGAACATTCGTACGGTTTGCAGAAAAAGTGTTAAATCCTTTAGACTGCAATAAATACTTAGTTGGTAAATAATGGCCTGCAATTGTTTTAGTTTTGGATGCTACGCGTTTCTTTTGTTTTATACAGATAAATAGGTTTATATGAAAGTTAACAAAGAGGCCATTAAATAAAAAAGTGAGTAAAAGTTGGTTGCCATAGTTACCGAATAGTTTTAATTTTGGTCGCGATATTTCTGATCAGCAAATAAGGCTCATCAATCTTTACTAGCTTATTTTATTTGTAATGAACTAACCGCCGCACGCCGCCGCTAAGGGAAAATTCAGAAGATGGGCAGCAGCGTCTTCTGTAACTCCACCACCAATACTGCGATCCCCAAGCCGCTTGCCAAGCGTGGGGATTATGGCAAACCCCCCCGCTTAAACGGGGAGGCCTATGTTCAACAGTGGACGTCTTTGGCTGATGATGATGATGATGAACCGCCGCACTCAAAGACATTAATAATAACAGCCTATAACTGTCCCACTGCAGGGCAAAGGCCTTTTCTTGTATAGAGAAGGATTGAGCACTGATCACCACGCTACCTCACTGTGGGTTGACGATTTCAGATAATTAAATACAGGTTTCCTTACGATGTTTTCCGTCACCGTCAGTCAGTGGTGTTTTAGAATATCTAAGAAAGTATTTATGACATTGAAAAAGTCACATTGATACTTGCCTGGGTTTGAACCTGCAACCTCGTGCATAGAAATCCGGTATTTCAACCACTAGGCCACCACGACACGTCAAAATCAAATCAAATCAAATCATCTTTATTGTGGACTTTATAGGTATCAGACATTCAAGGTCAAAAGACATTATTAAATGATAATTTAAACTTGCCCTAAGAAAAAGTTTTAATTTTGAAATATTTACTAAGTGTTAGTTTATGTAATCATTAACGTCTCTGAGTGTGGCAGTAAACCTTTTTATCTTAGCATTCAAACCTCAGTTTAGTTAAAATACGTCAAAATTACGATTTTCTTTTTATTTATACCATAAATATTTTTTTCTGGTTTATTGTAATAACTGGCTGATCATTTTATTCGTAAATCACATCAGAAACCTTTTTCCAGGACAACGCAGTACTTTCAACGTTACCAGCCTAATTCCTATCATTAATAGACGTAGTGCGTGCCTGTTTTTGCCAACCGTACTCATTCATCATACGTGTGGCTGACGCGACCGGGTCAATCGTAGTTCCATCATTCACACTAGTCCATTGTTTAGTCTTACTGATATAGTTATATTAGAAGAATAATCAATTATATTATAAGTGTAGCTGTGTACACAATGGGCCATCATGGTTAAACTTAATGTTAAGAGGACAATGGTTTGAAATAATTCATAAAATATGTGGTTAAAACTCTATCGTAATCAGGACACATCTATTTGATATTTTTTTTAAAGTTCATAATAAACCGTAGCATAAGCTAGTTAGTGAAAATATAATCCTGATTGAAAAATAAACTCATTGTTTTCTGTTCAGCAGAAGATCTCATGTTTTCATCATAATAACCGGTTCACTCTCGTCTCTACCGCTAAAATACGTTATAAAATATAAAACGGACTTAGATAATGTTCCATAGCTAGTATCATTACGGTTACCGTATTACGAAGACGGTTCTCGTGCAGATTACCGAAGTCTTGCAACGTCAATGGGGGGCTTAGGAGTCTCAAAGACGGCCATTAATTGGGCACGTTCACCCTGATTCAGATTCTCCAACTATCTCTATATACCTATAATATATATATTAGTATGTTGTATTTTAAAGAACGTGGAGTTAGTTTTGTATTTTTAGTACATTTAAGAATACTGGAATTGATTGGTTTCGAATTTTGCCTAATAGAAGAATTTTGTCTAAGTAAAAGCCTTTTGTGTACTTTTTCGATTTAGTGTAATAGTGTTTAATTTTTATTTAAATTACAATGATAGATTAAACGCTTGTCGAGTATTTTTTGTGTTTCCGTTTCTTGTCTATAAATTAAAGATATAACCAACGCAATTTAAACCTTTTGCTATATCAAATGGAAGGCTCACATTACGGATTTTTTCTAGATACTTATATTTTTTTGTTTTGACAAATCATTCGTAGAACTTGCCTCTTTTCATATTTACTTTTCATTTAAAGTAAACTTAGACCTATTCATAACACATAATTCACAACCAATCATCCAACAATACCGCACTAAATCCAAAAACCTATTACGAGCATAAAGAAGGATTCAACTGAGGGCATCAAAAAAGGATAATCATGTAAAGGTCTTACAAAGTAACGTAGAATAAGGGCGTGTCCACATGCCAGTTAACACATCCAATTACATGGACTAACGGAGCGAGTGCGAAGCGTCCGAGCTTCATTACACATACTCCCAGTGTCCTCAAGTGTAACCTAGCAGAAAATGACGCTGATGTGATCTGACATCTTTGATGTGGCTGACGGACGTGTGTGCAGGGCTTTGGAGGGATCAGATGCATGTTGTTAGGTGATAGGCTGATAATATACGGGTTTATAATATAAAAAAGCTATTTTTCATGGCTTTTAGCTATTTTTAAAAGAGTAACTATCGATTTTATTGCCGGTTCTTCTCCTTTGAATCGACACTTTGAACCGAGTACCTAGATTTGAAGTTGTGTAACTACCTACTCTTTTGTAGCCTTTATGAAATAAAAATCTTATACCTATGACACTGCACTGGCTTGAAAAGATCGGTTGTGATGTCTTCTAAAACCTTTTTTCGAGACACGAGTCTTTTCACGTGGGTTTATGATTGACTTTCCAATACTTAACCTTCGTAATAAAACTCACTCCTCAGACCCATTTACACACCACCTACACATACCTATGTACGTAACCTTTCAATAAAACCAAATGAGAAACGAAAAACTCCAACCGAAAGATCATTTCGTAATCGAAAAAGAATAATTAAAATACTCAGCACCTAATCTACACTTCAAACGTACCAATCTAAAAATTCTTACAACCACATAAAATATTTGCATTCCAATGCTGCTCCAACAAATTTCAATCTCGGCAAATACTGAAAAAACATCGCAGTGAACAACGTCCAAGTCGATTTCAATCAGCGATCGGATATCTGAGATAAGGTCGAGACTTCATTCCCTCGGCACAATGGTTATTGAAAACTTGATACCGCTCGCCTTTTGTTTGCCTTTTAAATATTTTCGAGGAAGTAGTGAGTAGGGGACGATGTCACAAGTGTCGATGGGTAGGCTTTAAAAGAGTTTGGATGTGCAATCATTATGGTCTCAAGAAGGCAGATATGCGTATGTACTGTATTTATGTAACCACGTAAACACAGTATATAGTTACGTACGCCTAAATACCTGACCAGATTTCTTATTTCAGAATGTTTCTGACGATAAATGCTGCTAATGATACGTATACGACAAAAATAAATTCAAGGCTGATGTCCGATGTCTAGTGATTGGAGAACAGCAAGAAGAAAAAAATGAAACGTACTTTAAATATTGACCTGTTAAAGAGTTAAGGGAAGAGTACTCTTAACCGACAAGCGTGTATGAGGAATGTGATGCGAGTGGATGAGGCGAAAGAAGTATTCCAGGATCGTAGCAAATGGAAATCCATGGTACTTATCTGCCTTCAGAGTCTACTCCTCTGGAAAACAGGCGTGACTTTATATTTGTAAAGTAGCGCTTTTAACTTAATACTCTTGCCATAAGATAAGGTCATAAATGAGAGCTAAAATCATGAACTAACTGAATAGCCTGACCCAAAATTATCCAAGAATCAAAACACGTATACAACCCAAAGAGACTTGCAACATTGTTCTTTAAGCCGTATAGAAACAGATCTGCATAACCAAGCATGTATTTATCAACATCCAATAAATACAGCAATTTATCATCTAGATGGGGTACGTCAAGATTCCGAGCAGGAAACTTTATCGTTGTGACTGAGAACACTGAAACTGCATCCAACACAAATATATTGCAATACGATGTTTAAATTCAACGCATTACCGCTGGGAGCCTTTCAGAGGTGCAGCATTCTGGAAAGATCCAGTCTTTGATAATCTTGGAGGTGTTAGTCGTGGTGAAAGTATATCCATCTAACCGTATCTAGGATTGTTGTTTAGAATGTTGCCACACACTAAGATGCTTTCTAGTATCATGGGTGTATTTAACAGACAATCCTGACCATTAGACCATAAACGATAAATAATGATAATTATGTCTACACCATGTAATTATCTAACGCTATTTATAAAAACTTTAATTTTCAATTATAACAATGAATGTAGTTCGATAGCAAGATTTCACATTAGTGACTTTAAATAAAATGAGTGAACTAAGATATTTTTAATAATTCCTGGTGACAATTTTTTGCCAAAAACATATTTTTTGTAATTAATTCTCATCCGTTCTTTGTAACATTTTATTACACAATCTACAGTCGACACGGCTGATGGAGATTTCCGAAACATAATTTACTACGACCGCGAAGTAGCGGTGTCGTTTGCTACGACGTAGCGAACGTAGACCCATTCTCAACGCCTGTCTACGAACATAACATAATACGAAAAATAACAACCTACAAATTTATAGCAAAAGTAAATTGTTATAAATTAGCCTGTCATCTTTGTTATTTATGTCCTACACCTCGGTAATATAAGACTCGTGTACGCTGCAAAGAAAAAATATGATACACTAGCCGGCCAGAAACGCCGAAGTTATTTTAGCAAATATATGGGAGTATAAAGCCTTTTTTGTTAACAGTAACTGGATTGTAAAGATACTTGGATGAAGGAAAGAATGGTTTAATTACAATAAATAATTATAACACTTGACATAAATACTTTCTTAGATATTCTAAGACACCACTGACTAACGGTGACGGAAAACATCGTAAGGAAACCTGGATTTAATAATTATTTGAAATCGCCCGCAGTGAGTGGTGATCAATGCTCAATACTCCTCTATAAGAGACGAGGGTTTTTCCTACAGTGTGATAGTTATAGGCTGTTATTATTATTATCAGACCATCATAAATAATACATTCTATTTTATTATAATAGTCAATGTTTAACTTTATTCACTTTGTTTCGTTAATTCTGTGTAAATACTATACATAATTATACACACATACACTACATGTATTATGGTTCTCTTCAACATAATATTATACCTGGCTATCGTATATAATAATACCGTGTAATATTATCGTTGATACTCGACAAATCCCTCGAGCAATCTGTCTAGCATAATTACATTTATTCTGCGTCCATAATGTTCGTATTATTTGCTTAGATTCATCTATCAAAATATATATATATATATAAGAACGTTATTTGTCATTAAAATATACGTAGGAATCTCGAAAAGTTTCATAAAAAAGGTTCGATTTGGGTTACTTGAAAATCCATTCTGAAATGAATTTTTTTTGAATATTGATAAGGGTCGTGTAAATACGGAGGGTTTTTTTACTTGGAAGTTTTGTGTTTTTATTATATGTATATATCACGCTCGTGTGCCCTGCACTTAGGTTAGTAGGGCACAAATACCCGTTTTGTGCTATAAACTGTGATAAGTACCGTATAAGTTCTATGTATGCCAGTTATAACGTTTGGCAAAATAAAAGCCTACCTGTGTCTACCCTTTTAGGGCTTGTAGTCATGACAATATGATATATATACATATATGATAACATAGATACTTTTTGTAGAATTAGAAGGTCTCAAGTCTTATGGGGCAATTTAATATCTTCTGATATCAACTTCTCATAATTGACTGATAATAATCTTACATTAAAGAATATTTTTTAAACGACTACGCCAAGCGTGACTGCTGAGCATGAGGTCTTGGTTTCGAATCCTGGGTAGGGCTAATTGTTATTGGGTTTTTATTTGTTGTTTTTGGTAGCCGCATGGAGTCTGGATTTGTGCCCGATTGATGGCAATAGGCTCACCCCCTTTTACATTGGGACCTATAACATAACTCGCGAAATGTGGATGTAAGAAAAAGACTACTGTAGATACACCTCTGTCTACCCCTTCGGGGAATACAGGCGCGATATAATGTTTTATTAAAGAATATTTTAGTTGGCGTTTATACAGACTTATCAACATAACCACATAATAATTTATTCGATACCTATCTAACATCACGGGCATTGAGAATCGATTTGAAAACTTAAGAGTACGCCATCCATCTCACTCATACACATTTGAAGCAGCAAAAACGTTTTAACAAATTTCACATCGTTAGAAAATCCGTGGCGAGGTGTAATTTAAATTTATTTTAAAACTCTACAAGCGTGCGGGCTTGCCAAGAAACGCTAAGTAAATTGTTGGAGCAAGCACTATATCAGGCTGCAGTGAAGTCCTCGCTTCTTGCCAGACATTTTTGTGTAGTACCTTACTTTAGGATTTTTTGTTTAAAGGTGGTAGTTGAAGCAAGTTTGAGTAAACACAAAGAACTATGTTAAGCCGCGAAGTTGGTACAAAATATGGCCTAAATTAAATAGGTTGTATGTCAGTGTTGCTTTACGGTGCTTATTTATTTTGTATTTTTACTAGCTCCCGTTCGCGACTTCGTCCGCGTTGATTTCGAATATTTTTTAATTGACCTTCCTCGATAAATGAACTATCTTACACAATAATATTTGTTCAATTTGAACCAGCAGTTCCTGAGATTAGCGCGTTCAAACGAACAAACTCTCCAGCTTTATAATATTAGAATAGGTGTGCTGTCAAATAACAATAGTTTTATGCTTACAAAAATGTTGTTACAAACAACCTTGATTAATCTCTGCCTAGCCCACAAGGGAGAGCGCGAACATACTTTGAACGTTTCGCTCACAGAGTCATCAATGATTCAACCCGTAAAGACATCTATGATTGAAAGTCTTTTTTCCCTCTCCGTGCAGAATAACTGGGGGTAGAATAAGGGGTAGGAATAATTACGGCCGACGGGCTTTGACCTCAGAGGGGGACGTAATTAAGGAGCGGAGGGGCAGGATCATTTTCTCTAAGGTGTGCTTTTATGCCTTGTGTGCTGGCTAGAAATATGCTAGACCGAAAAACTTTGTACCTTTTGTATGTGTGATTTAAATTTTATGACGATTTTGAAATAGATAGATTTGGACCTGAATGAGAAAGTCATCTATGTATCTTTTTTTAGCATCTTTTGTGACTGACTTTGTACGTATGTAATAGTTTGTTACAGGTACTAAGTAACAGTTTCTCTAATTTTGTCATCGTAAATGTGAGTGTCAAATTTGGTTCCCAGAATAAGCAAAGAAGTAATTCAAGGTTATCTGTTCGGTAATTTTATGGTCTTAAGACTGGGATTTGGAAATAAGCTCAGTAAATGTCTAAAGCCTTTATTTCACAGGACCTATAAATGGCAGAAAATGCGTATGCATTAGTAAAAGTCTACCTATCATTTCATGGAAATACAGGCGTAATAAAATATAGTATAATAATAATAATAATGTCCTCCTGACCGAATTTCGGTCACGGCGGCCTGTCTCAGCTGAGACTAGCCATCTGCGCAGGAGATATTATAGTGCACAAGTATGCGCGCAGACACAGGTGCACTCCCTATTCCCTCACTCTCATATTCCGATGGGACGGTAGTCCGACACGACCGGAGAGAGATCAGGCGCAGGACCAACGGCTTAACGTGCCTTCCGAAGCACGGTGGGGTCTCGACATGTGAAAACGGTCGCCCATCACAAGACTGACCGCGGCGAGCACGGCTTAACCTCGCAGATCGTCTTATCTGTCGGGTAGCCGCTTAGCTACGAGCCCCACTATAGATAAAATATAGTATACGCAGATTTTAAAACTATTTTTTACAAAAGCAATGAGATATCAAATTAATTCTTAAGGTTTTCTATAAAAACCAACTCGTTTTGATTCAACATAGAAATAAATTGTGTCTGAATCGCCCTATCAAAACTACAGCTATCTATTATTTTTAAATACCTCCAACGTTCTTGGGCAAAAACAAACTTCGGTAGAGACATTAACCGAAAGTTCTAGACGTCGAAATAACAAGATGAATGTAAAAAAATAATGCCTTTGTTGTGCGCCCGCTGAAAACCATCTCGTCTCGTAACAATTTTGACTAATTAATTATATTAGTTCAGAGAATTCTACTAAAAAGGTTTTGGGGATAAAAGGAAAATATAATTATTATAATATTTTGTTATAACAGACACTTCTAAAAGAATTACGCGACATTCAAGTAATAACATTATTAATGGCTGTTGATTTAGATTTTTGTATTAATTTAAAGGCTAAATATTTTTTCTGAGAACATTTTCATTTGACGTTGAAGTTAAAACGTCAAGGGTTCCATTTGCAGAGTCATATATAATTCTTTAAGTGAGAGTAATGTTTCACTCTAGTTTAGAATATGAAAAATATAACATCACGACAGTATTATCATTATTTTTTAGAGTTTTTAAAACGTCGCCCCACGCTAAGAATATTTCCTGTATCGTGGGTGCGTTCCACAAACATAAAATATCACATACACAAACACCAAGACTCGATACAAATATCTGCAGATCAGTCATGCATCTACGGATCACACAATTTTTTGTCCTGTGCGGGAATCGCACCCGCAGCCCTTAGCGCAGCAGTCCAATCGCTTTGCCACTGCGTGAATCATGTCATCAAACTACCATTGACTATGTAATATTTCATGTTTGTTAAACGCACCGACGATACAGGAGAAAATCCTAGGGGTGACGTTTAATAAAAACAAGAACGGTAGTTTGTAAGTTAGAAAAGCTAAAAAGGTACATATACTTATTTAAAAATGTTACAATAATAATAATTTCTCAGTCTTAACATCCTGAGGGACAGTTGATGGAAGGTATTTGTAGTCAGTAAGTCACGTGTATGGCTTCATACTCCCACGGGGCCACAATTAAGAAGACTTCATTAACATTGCTGTTTGCTCATATTAATGGATTATTCCCTCAGGAACTGGCTTCTGGTCGTTTTAATTTGGGCTAATACGTTTAATTGTAGACGTACGCACTAATACAGATTCTGTGAACAGAGCTGTGTCTTTCAAAAACCTTTCTTAATGACATAAGTATAGGTTTCAAAATTATTTGTCCTCAATATATGACCATAACTTGTGGTCTCACAATTTTCCTTCAAAGACATACAATATTTTACACCTCGAAAAAGTCCTTTATTTCTATAAAACATAAAAATATAATTTAGTACTTAAAGTTTTTGATGCACTGCAGAAGTTTTAATGTAGTTGTTACGAACATGGGTCTAAAATGTTTAATGGTAGCCACAGATTATGATTCACTTGCGTAAAGTAAACTAGCGTAGGTATACATAGTAGAAAACTGGGCATCTAACGATGACCTGATTGGTGCGAAAACTAAGTGACTGCTGCGTTGTGGCTTCGATTGTCTCAAGACTGATAAATAAGAAATTCATAGCCTAGACTACGTTTAAAAATATATGTATACCTACGTTGAAAATCAGGACTTGAATAAAAATCTTATAACAATTACATATAAAATAAACGAATACTTCCAACATTTATTAATTGCAAACTATTAAGCTATAAACAAAGATCGCAATGAAGGCGAAAACGCATCAATACGTATACTTCAGCAAACCGAATCAAAATCATAAATACAGTCCAATCACAGCAACATTCCGGTTCGGCGGCGCCCAATCTTTACTTAACACGTAAGTCCATACACTATAACCTAGAACATTGGTAAAGATTGAGCTAGCAACAACCCGTGGACTGACGACCCCTGCACACAGCGGGATTGTACTGAAGCTACGAACGTAAGTTCAAATATGGCGTACGTAAGGCAGGGGCGCTGCACTTTCTCATCGACACGCTCCGCGCTAGAGGATAAATCTTATTGTGTATCTGTTTTGGTGTTCACTTGTTCAGTTTTATTTGTTGTACGTGTTATTTATAGTTTTAAAGTTGAACTGTAAATTGTGTGACAAAAATCATTTCAAATCATTCAAATCATTTATTGGAACAATATTACGGTACAATATTAATTGTGCGTTAACAGCTACATTAGTTTGGAAAACTGTGTCGCAACTGTTAGCGCCCACCTCCAAGATGGGGAGAGCAGTGTTCCAACATTAAATACAACGAAGAAAACTAACAAGGAAGTAAAATTATTAAGAATTAATAATGAGATCTTTTATATAAAAATATTAAAATTATGTGTAGTGTGTGTGTGTGTGAGGGTGTGTGTGTGTGTGTGTGTGTGTGTGTGTGTGTGTGTGTGTGAGGGTGTGTGTGTGTGTGTGTGTGTGTGTTTGTGCATGTCTGAGTACAATGGTGAGGATAAATATTGATAATTGTCTTAATATTATACTTTTGTTGTTATTAATTGTCTTAAGAGGTGAGATTCTATTAAAAATAACTGTGTGAGATGTTTATTATGTGTGTGGTTTCTTTAACTTCAAAAGGTGGAGTTTCTTAATTCAACTGATTCAAATATCTTCGCCTATAATAATTATAATGAACCATGTTATTTTTTGTTCAAAAGAATCTCTTGTCTGTAGTCTCCCAAGGTGGGCTTATATAGATATATTGTTGTGTCCCTGTATGACCGTAACTTTCTAGCTACTTGCAGACACAAACACACATCTTCCCAATTACAATATTCGTATGTTAATTGTACACAGGGAAATTCACAAGCATTTCCAAATGCAGCCGAAGAAATAATTCCGGGACTCACAGAGATGTGTAGGAGAACTGTAAGCATTCAGACTACAGGCTTGCCAACTATGTCTTGTGTTACAAGGTTGGCAGACGTGTGGTTTGACTGAGAATGTATTTTTAACAGAATACCGAAAGTCAAGAAGGCTTTTTGGCCTGGCTTTTGGATATCTGTATCGTTGGCATTCAAAAATGGAATTACATTTACAACTATATACTTTTTTTTTAAAGGATGCTTTCGCTGAAGAAGCTCTTTATTTGAATTTGATTTTCTTTTCTAATACAGTCTGTGATTAAAGAGACCTTAGTTTTTGATGTTGTTTTTAATTTAGTCAATCAATTATTTTTGTTATATAGTAAGAAACATGCCAGTTTCCGGATTTTAATAATCGTGGTAGTCTAGTGGTTGTCACAACAGCGTTTCTTTTTTTTTATTTACTATCGGCAAATCAAGCATCTTTGATGATCCCTCAAATGTCGAAATTTTGAGATTGGCTTTTTAAAGCAATAGATTGAATAAAATCATTAGTACTTATACGTTCTGGACAATATGTGACGTGTTACAGCGCATACATTATTGACAGCAGTGAGGAATCAAGGAATGCGCAGATGAAGCCGCAGCAGTGATATTACACTGTACGGACAAGTTTCAATGATTATGAAATAGTTTCATCCCATCAATCCCCGCTCCACCACATCTAAATACCCCCAAAACCCAACCCGCTCGATTTACAACTCTAAAACCAGGCGATCAAAGTCGAAATTCATTTGTCAAACACCTGCGGTAACATAATGAGGTTGAAACTAAATACACACGTTTCAACGATGCCAGGTGTAATTTATTGCTTTAACCGGGCATTATGTGAAATCTCCATAATTCCATGTTGCGGGGCTACGTGAAGGGATTAACGAGTTTTTGCGGTTGGCTTTGGATAAATACTTTTTGAAAGTATTTTATTTACATCGTTGAAGACACAGAATCTAAACAGAATATGCCATTGATCTGCACTAGCTGGGTATTACAGTCTCCACGAGTGACGTTACTCTTTAGACTGTAGGACAGAGCATGGACAGTCAGCTTCGATTATGACTCGGTGACAGGCTAGTCATTTTACCACGTCATTCATGACGTATGCTTATTTTAATAAAGGAGAATAAGAAGAATTACCTACCAAACAAACTGATAACCGAGTGGTATGACCGTTGGACTGCTAAGACAAAGGTCGCAAGTTCAAACCCCGGCAGACACCAATGTCTTTTCGAATTAATGTGCGTATTATAAATTAGTTATCAGTTGCTAAAAACGGTGATGTAAAACATCGTGAGTCATTGATGTGTAAAGCAGCACTGTAAGACCGTTGGACTGCCAAGTCAAAGGTCGCAAGTTCAAATCCCGGCACGCACCAATGTCTTTTCAAATTCATGTGCGTACTAAAAATTAGTTATCAGTTGCTAAAAACGGTGAAGGAAAACATCGTGAGGAAACCGGCATTGCAACCTGAGAGATTTTTCAACGGTGTGTAAAGCCATGTCAGAGGCCTACAGGCGGTTTAACTCTGACACCAGGTTGTTCATCAACCATACGATAAGAAGAAGAAGATGTGTAAAGCCATGTCAGAGGCCTACAGGTAGTTTAAACTCTGACACCAGGTTGTTCATCAACCGTACGATAAGAAGAAGAAGAAGAACCAAACAAACGGCAGTTAATGCCTTTCGATAACACTAATTCTTCGCTTGTCCTATCCCTAAGTACGTACCAAAAGACAAAGAGATTTTAAATTCAAGATCACCTGTGTTAGAGTGAGAAGACACAATATACTGTATCTCTTTCATTCAACACTTAATTTTCCGTCTTGTATGCTAAGTAATGCTACATATTCCGAAGTATTAAAAGTTGGGCGTGTTGTTTAAATAAGGGCTTCATACAACCAAGAGCGTTCACTCCTAATTTGTAAACCAAAACGCTGACTGGATTCGGGTACGGCCAACGAAACTCGGTAGCTTATAAAAAAATATAAAGGAAGACTAGGTACTCTAAAATATGTGCAAAAAAATGTAATTTTAAAAGTTGTTTTAAAAAATTAAAACACTGGTTACACACAATGAATAAGTAAATGTGTTAATATTTAAAGCTTCAGTCTGAATAGTATTTAGTTTTAAACTTTATTTAAGAGAGACGAAAGAAAGAATCAAAGAATCAGTATTGCCATTCAACGTGGCAATGCTGCTAGTCTTCTGGGCACGTTTCCTTTTGACAACGATGAGGAAGAATACTTCGATGCTTTTTAATTTTAATTTTATATTTAAGTTGTAAATAGTTTTTAAAGGAGGTAGAATTTAAATGTATATAATTATTTCTCTTATAATAAATCTGTAGTGATTTAAAAAAAGAGAGACGATTGTTAAAGAGAACAAAACCTAATTATGAAAAAAAAAACATTTTACTGTATGCATTGTAAGAAAGGTTCAATAAAATTGATTTACGAGACGTATCTTTGTTTCAACTACACCACGTTGTACGTAAAACAGTAAACACTACTAACAATACATCATAATATATATATATACCTACTTTAATATTTGTATAAGCACAGTATATTGTCACTACATAAACTTTTGTATACCAAGGCTGTTTCTTGGTAATTACATAGTATCGGTCTTTGGGGAAATATTCCGAAATGTAATATTATTTTTATGGTTGCTTGCTTTAGTTTCCCTTATATTGTGTTCCATGTAGTATATAGAAACCTTCGTCATTTCTAACTATATAATGTAAGTTAAACATTAAAGGTTTTCTGGGAATACAGGCTTTACCACTTCATACGTTACTAGCGGCCCGCTCCGGCTTCGCACGGGTATAAAATATATATTATAAATTAGTATTTCTCCGCTATTTATTGGAAGTTATTATACACATAAACCATCCTCTTCAGTCACTCTATCTACTAAAGAAAACCGCATCAAAATCCGTTGCGTAGTTTTAATGATTTAAGCATACATTCATAGGGATATAGGGACAGAGAAAGCGACTTTGTTTTATACTATGTAGAGATGAATATAAAAAATTCGTTTAAGTTAATCTTTTAAAGTATAATTAATGTCTAATTAAAATAAGATCAATAACGAAAAATCATTGTATTTATATTTTCTCATAAGGAAATGTAAATGTAATACAGATATACGATTAATATAAATAATAATACTAAATGTAACACTTACCCTTGCGCGTGACCTAGTGCCCTGCTGGTAATCATATCCTCTGCCCTGTAACAATAAATATGATTAAAATATTGTATTTATGTTTTTTGTCACATTGTTGCTAAGATACGCGGCTCGCGCAAAAAGTGGTCCGTTGTCTCTCAAAAGTTTTTAGTATGATTACAAAACCTGTATCTATAATAAAATGTTCATATTATGTGGCTGAACATAAAACCGTTCAAGCCATTTTACAAGTAATTCTCAACAAAGTAAGAAACAACAAGCATGACAACACGCGTTATCTTCACTTTACTGTAAACCTCACAAAACAAACCCCTACAATCACATTAGAAGAATCTCAAATTCTAAGAGTCTCTCATCATTATATCAAGCAACATATTTGAACAACGTCACACGAATTCAAAGAGCACTTATTACGAAGATAGTATTTCAAACAAACAAATACAGTACAGTAACAAGCAGCTTCTCATTACCGTAGATTCAAGGACACAGGTACTACAACTCCACAATAATTCAGGTAAGTAACATACCTACCCTGAAATTGTAAAATAATTTCAACGGATTAAATCTCTCCGACACACCCGAGTAACTGGAATTACACAGTTCTTAAGTAATGCTATACTAAACAAACTTGTAACTCGTGGATCCTTGTAAACCATCACTAAGCCGGAGAGGGAAGAAGTGTCGTCAACCGGGTATTATAAATAAACTTCTAAAACTAATAATGGACGTTTAATTATAATACCTGAACGTTGTTTTAAAATTTGCTCCATAATAATAAACTGTCAATATTTTCACGTTTCATTTGCAAAGTCATCCTGCTGGTCGCAAATCGTGCCTACTAAGCATGAGGTTATGGCGACTACTGAATGTGAGGTAGGTTTGAATCCCGGGTCGAGTAAAGAATTATTGAGTTTGTCTATTGTATTGTTCTCAGTAGCAGCTCCAAGTCTGGATTTGTGCCCGGTTGATGACACAAGGCTCGCCCCCTATTACATGGGACATGTAGCACAACTAGAAAAATTTCGTGTAGGTACTATACGTATAGGTACACCTCTGCCTACCCCTTCGTAATATAGGCGTGAAGTTATGTTACGCACTAGGCGTGATCAGTACTTTTAGATTTCACTTACAGAATCATTTATTTTTAAAGTACTTATAAGACATCATAATACAATAATTAAAACAATGTATTCTTAATTCATCCGACGAACGATGTAATGCTAAATATAAAACAAAACACTTTCGGAAACCCATCAATTTCCAAACCTCAATAACAGTTGCTTAACAAGCAAGTTTACGCAGTTGAAAACTTCATAAAACTCCAGTCAAATTGTATAATATAAACAAGTTAAGATTGTGGTGGTTGTACAAGTAACTGTCCTTGTGAGACGGTGGCCTAATGCAATTTGCATGGAGTCGGCAACTTTTAGCCGTAAACAGGGGTTCTCACCACAAGCCTTAACGTCTTTTATAAACTTTTAATTGATTCTGTATTTTATTGTTACCTTTTTGTTTGAAAATCTGAGGAACCGGTAACTTGGAAGTTTTAGGAGAATCAGCGAACGTTGATTAACAGGGAGCGGGGAAGTGGGTTCAAAACGAATGTTTAAAATAGAACAGTTAGTACAATGTAGTTCGTTCACCTTCTTATTAAATAAATAATAATAGGACGGGTCAAGTAATTTTTTAGATTGTTTATTTTTTTACCTTTTCGTTCAAATCTCATAATTTCTCTCTCTCGATGAAACTGTGTGATGTGAGCTTGTTTATAAGCAATACGCTCAAAAAATATTACGTTATAAAATAAATATTACAAAATGCGGGTATTTAGACTTCTGACACATCTTACTCCTTTGGGAATTAAATGCTTAATTTTATTTATGTACGGTCTTTTGGGATGTCAGTTTTCAGCAAGTCTATGAATCTCTTTGGTTCATTGTTTTCATTGATATTCGTACCACAGCCAAGGTGTCTCGTATTTTAGGACCACATCTCTTTATTATATTATTCAATTACTTTCAACGCGACGCTGAATCTTACAGCCTTACTGTCAAAACTGTTTTCCAAAAGATTGCAAAAAATTGTTTAAGACGAAACGACTTAAAGTGCTTAAATTGTGCAAAAAATATTCCAAAACTTTGATCCGATCTATCAAGGGAGAATTCTAAAGAAAAAACAAGTCTATGTCTTCAAAATTTTGCAAACAAGACGTCCATTGTGTTAAAAAAATAAATGATTGTAAATCCATGAAAATTGTCTTTGGAGACGCAATTTATTCCTCCCCTGAGTGGTGTGTGGTACAATTGAAAATCAAAAGCGGTTTTAAAGAGAATAATAGCCGGACAACAGACTCTCTTTATTATAAGACCGGTTTACAGTAAAGGGTCACAGCAGTGATAGCAGAGTGGTATGACCATTGGAAGTCAAAAGGACGCAAGTTCAAACCTATGTCTTTTCGAATTCTTTATTTATAAATTTGATATCAGTTTCTAATGACGGGTAAGGAAAACATCGTGAGGAAACCGGCACACCTGATCGATTTTTCAACGGTGTGTGAAGCTATGTCAGAGGCCTACAGGCGGTTTAAACTATGACACCAGGTTGTTCATCAACCATACGATAAGAAGAATTAAATGGTAATTTTTGTAATAACATAAAGGTTGAATAATGATGGTGATGTACTGATAAGTGCAGTAGCTAAGTAATAAATCTGCTGATTTACAGATCTTTGTACTTAATTCTAGGTATACGCAAGAGATTATGTCAGTGAAATAAACTATCGACTAAGCAGATGTAGTGAGGAGCCAAGTAAAAACCGCATTTATATCCTCCATGATTGTTGGCTACATTATTATCAAGCCCACAAATACTCCAACAAGCAACAATACAACAATAATTTATTCCACACTATCATTAGATTAATTCGAATGAATAATTCAAATATTAGGCGTGATCAAGCATGTATGGTTCACTAACAAAACCATTTGGTTTTCGATTAGGAACGAACAATTTAACTTCGAACAAATAATGATAGGTTTCATTGTAGCAAAGGTACATTAGAAGCAATTCAAAGGCACCTATGAAAGCCATTAAAAAGGAACACTTTACTTATATAGAAAGCAAGGCAAATTGATTCTGGATAGTGATCTATTATCCATCACTACAATCAATGATGATATTATTGCTGCCTCATATTCTGGGTATACGTATTGACATTTAACGACTATGTTTGTATATATGTATGTATAAGTAGGTAAAGACATTTTCGTTAGAGCCGGTTTTTATTTGACAGATAATTTTGACCAGTAAATTATAAAAATTGACGTTTCATCATTTGTCTACTTCAAAACTGTAATGACAATTTAGTCAAACAAATAAATTACTCTTACGTTTAAAAAATCGACCCTTTATAAAGATTTTATACATCAACATTCCACATTTTGTTCGGTGGCGCCCAAAAACTTCTCTAGCAATCGTTGGCATTAAAATAACCCAAAAACAAATTACATTTTACGTTCATCATTAGGTCAATAAATGAGCTGGCGAGTATATTGCCTTAATTGGGTCCACAATGATGTGGTGGTCTATATCTTCAAATGAACCCACTTCGCTACTTCTTAAAACTTGCAGCCCAAGAAAAAATCGACGCATTAGTGATCCAGACATTAGGTAAACAAAATTAGTCGTCAGTAAACGAATCCCAGAGTGCCTTATTTGTTTTGGGACTGTAATTACCGAAGCCTCTGAACTGAGATTTAGGAGAAAATGGAATAGTATATTAAAGGTATACCTATATATATTTACTTATTCGCATGGGTTGGCTTTGCATAGTTATCTAATTTAATTGTGTCGCGTCTGATTAGAAAGACGATTTTGTCAAGACAGATTTGCAGACTTACAGATTTGACGTCATGCTTAATTAAGAACGTTACATGAAAGGCAGAAGTCTGAGGCAGAAGAATATCTAAAGAACCTTCTGAAATGACAGTTCGACATCATTATGGAGTTACCACATCACATTTTACTTATAAGAAATGCATCTTCAATGTTCATTTAAATTGATCTACCACATCCTGGAGCTCATAATTATGACACGAATTAAAGGTCGATATTTATAAATACCTACCTAGTACCTTGGTAGAGGCCTATGTCCAGCAGTGGTTTGCAACGGGCTGATGATGATGAGGACAGTTTTTCAAATGTATGCTATATCGTTGTAGTTTCCCCATTTGTATAAATAATTCGGACATAAATTATACTCATCAAAGAGAGCTTGTAAATTTGTGCTCTTTCACTGACGTCCAAATGCAACCGATTTGCTGGCATACCGACATAAATCTTTCAGTTGCCAACTTCTGCTGGTATTATGAACAAAGTTTCAAATAATTCGTGTCGTTTTACTACCGTTAACCAGAGTAATTTGTTCGCAGTTTTCTGCACTGATTTGAGTATGAAAAATGGCGTATGGAACTTTCTGTCACATTTATAAAGGTTCATTTTTATCGTTGTGGTGCAGTTGCCTGGTCAATAAAATTTTAAGAGTTTCCAATTTAATGTAGATTTTATTTTCATCAAATCGTAGTAAAATCTTCGCAGTAGCAAGTCGAAAAGACCTAGGATTCTCAAGTAGGACAAGATCTATTAGGGTAACTTCTGAGTTTAAAAGTCAAAGCAGGTCCTTAATCTAGGCTAAAAAAAGTTACTTCCTAACAAGACACCTATGCAGCAGCTGACCCTATATAAAACAAGCATATCAATACACAAACTACGTAAGTCTCTATTCCTATTGTTTACTCATTGAAGCAACTACATATTTATTGGGCTCAAAAAAAGACCTCGTTTTCCGGCTATTGATTTTCAACATCAAAAGGAGTCTATTTTCCATGTTCGTGGATTGTGTTGCTTTTGCATCCAAATGCCTAACCCAAAAGCTATTTGTTTTAAATGTAGTTTGAACAAACGATCCTTTGTACAAAGGAACTGGTGTTCTTGTCGGTGTGTGAAAAATACGTGCGAACACTTTGGTAGGTTTAGATTTCCATATACTTGAGGTACATACAACAATTTAGGACTTTTTAGGAATACGGTTTTGTTCGGAATAGATATCAGAATGTCTTTTGTTTTTGTTAGGATTACAAAAGTCTATATAAAGCGTATTAAGGTCGTCCTGACTGAATTCCAGTCAGAGCGACGAATTAACTGAGACCTAGCGAAATACGCGGGGATAATAATAATGGAAAAATATCATGGTTCACAAGTAGAGTGAAAACATAGGCACTCTCTATTCTAGTCCAATGAGTCGGTTAACTGATGTCAGTTCATGGATGCAATGCAATTGTTACTGTCTTAAGACTTGAGACAGTTCTGGCGAAGAACCAGCAAGCACCAAACGGCAGGATTGTTTCATGACTTGCATACATTATCATCAACTACCACTCTACCAATTACTAAGATCTGAGTCATAACCTCCACAAAAGACGTCAGCTTGTATACAAATTGGTTCAAATATTGTCCAAAGGCATCCATAAGTTCTCTTAATATATTTCATGTCTGTGTCCTTCAATTGTTATATTTTTGTTGGTCATGCGATCGTTAGACCCGTAATATATACGCGTCTTAACATAATATCCTTCCAGATAGGCTCTTGCATTATGTATGTGGCAAAATATTGGGATAAGCAGTGATTGAGGCGAGGAAATAATGTTTGGTGAATTATGGACCTTATTAGGTTGTAATAAAGTATAGTTTTGATCAATAACGTTGTTGTTGTTTTCGAAAAATAATTATAATTAAAGACGCTGAATGAAATATTTCTTCATAGACTTTTTTTGTTAGTCAGTCGATCTGCGAGGTTAAGCCTTGCTCGCCACGGTCAGTCTTGTGATGGGTGACCGTTTTCACATGCCGAGACCCCACCGTGCTTCGGAAGGCACGTTAAGCCGTTGGTCCAGCGCCTGATCTCTCTCCGGTCGTGTCGGTCTACCGTGCCATAGGACTTAGAGAGTGAGGGAATCGGGAGAGCACCTGTGTCTACGCGCATACTTGTGTACTATATTATCTCCTGCGCCGATGGCTATTCTCAGCTGAGACAGGCCGCCGTGACCGAAATTCGGTCAGGAGGACATTATGATTATACTTAAGTTATATTTAGCAAACACAATTCTCTTTTGGAGCCTGAATATTTAAGCTACATTATGGAAAGCAAAATGTTTATTAAATTGCATCAGACGACTCTACATCACATTATAACATTTGAACTCACAAACAAAGGAAAAATAACATCACCAACATCAAATTTACAAACAAAATAAATAAGCAAAAGCTAACCTCACCCACGTACGAGCTTATTTGACTATCACAATTTTGATAACTTCCCGACTGCGTAGAAAGTTTGGTAGCTTGAAACAGAAGTATTTTGTGGATTATACCGTATACCGTACTGAAACTTTAATGTATACGGGAAAACCGTTTGGATAATGGCTGAATTAATTTGTCTTTTGTCATTTACCCGTAGGCAGGGGCTTGGTGTGCCCAAAACTTTTCTGGGCATTATAAGACCTGCCAATTTATGAGCATATTGTATTAGGCTTAAAACGGATTGAAGTGTCGTGTAAACGTACTGAGTTCGGTGGAATTTTATATGCTTTTAGTCCTTCAAGTTCCAGTTGGTTCAGGAACGTGAGGAGTTTCCTAGTGATCTGAGGCTAGCTGGTTTTATAAAGTAAACTTTGTACTAGCTTCTAATCATTGATGAGTTTGTACATACAAATTAATTTATTTAGTATTAAGTAAATTATCATTCAAGAAATAATAGAGGAAGATTAATGTGTTTAAAATTTAAATGTTTGCGACCACACTTCAAACGACCGCAGTTTGGCTTCTTCTCGGACTTACAAAAAATATGACCGCACCTGGCTTAAAACTTTCCGAATAGCTCATACTTTTAAAGTCACGTGCTTCCAAACTTCCGTCGAACACCCGTTGTAAACAAAGGCATAATTACTTCCAATCTACCCAATTTCCTCATTAATCCCACCAGTCCGTATCTCAATATAGCAAGGAGAATGTTTATAAAATTACTTGGGACCTTTAAAAGGTAGAGGAACCGATCGAACAATCTTTCACAACTTCAAACAAGTTGTGAACGAAGTTAAATTGGCTCCCGAACGGATATTTTGTGTGCTCAACCGTGTGGGGTGGAATGTTCGTTGGCTGATCTTTATATCCTCGTAAAGGCGAGTAATTGAACCCAAGATACTTTAGACCTTCGCGCCTTAAACCTCCAAGAGGAGGAACGCCGTTAACCGTGAGTGTATTGTGATACCAAGGCTTCAAGTATATGATGATGCCCATAATGTCCGCCTATTCTGCGAGAAGAAATATGGATGATGATAAAAAGTAATATCAAGGAAGGGGGTTGGTTGGCCCTAACCAGATCGATAAACCAGAAAGGTATGATCCTCCTGGAATCAAAAGAGCTCGCATTACTTTTACATCCGGACTACTAAGAGGTCAGAATAAGCTGGTTTACCTGAAAAATTCTTGCATGGAAAACTGTTGCATTATATCTAAGTTTAAATACTCTAAGATTATTTAATCAACAGACTGGGTGTCTCGCGGCAACTATTTAATTTTAAAATAACCTGAATAGTCCTAAAATCGTAGATTATAAAAACCTGAAATGGCTTAGTTAGTTACTGCGTCACGTCACTATAATTCCACCGATTTTAAATTAAAACTTAACGTTCTATTTTTGTAACCCAGATTAAAGTAGGTCCCGAAAGTTGGATAAACACACATCTACAATCTCCCCCAAATTACTTCTTATCTCAAATCGCTTTAAATACGTTACAAAGTTTGCATCTACAAAAGTTAACGGCGCGGCGTTATTTGGATCAGCCAGTAGCCCGGTACAAACTCGGTAAGTGGATTAAAATTCTGTTTATATCGCCTTGGGGCAAGTCTGGACTTGTAGGTCAAAACCGAAAACTCTAAACCTATCTTGTAATTTAGGAATTATTGATAAACTAAGTTTTTGGGACTGAATATTGTAGCTAATACCCTAATTCATGTTTTCAATGTTGTTCTTGCTGGCAAAATTAGTGCTAAATTAACTGTCTTAGAAGGGAAGAATAACTAACTGATATCGGCTATGAATGAGATTGATAAAGCTTTCACAAGAGGGTGCTCTGACGAAACGAAATAGGAACTATACCCAGACGTCAGTCACGTTGGGCTGTAGATAGTGATAATGAAAAATCTCGTGACCCCTTAAGGTATACAACCATCTCAAACTATATGTAAAGATAAGTATAATTGTTTAAAGTTCATCAGTATTTTATTTCGTATCTTTTCTTTAGAACCTTCAAATTAAATTCGGGTAGGAATTTCCGCTTACAATATCATGTGACTAAAGTAAATTAAAATATGAAAGCTATATCTAAAGCCTACCTTAGGAGTGTTGACCTCGCGCGTAGATATTCCCATCTTCTCGTGGTGTCGCAGCTGCACCGGGTATATGATCTGGTAGTAGTGCGCGCCGATGTTTCGCACCAACTCCTGATTCTGTCTGTATTCGCGAAGCAGCCGCTCAACTTCACCTGGACAAAGAAACGTGGTGATAAGCTTGAGGAACAAAAATCTATATAAAACTAGGGAAAATACACCAGAAAATATTGACATGACATTTACAAGGAGCAGAAGTAGGGATTGTGCACTGTAATCTGCCAGATAGTACAAGTTTCATGTGAGAGGTGACCCTAATTACTTAACTTTATATTTCTGCTAATTACGAAGAATTCTCATAAAAAAAGTTCCAAAACTTGACCGAAATCTCGTTTCGTCACTGGCTATTTTAATCATACATAAGTTCAATATCGACTTAAGTGCTAAAAAATACCCTAGCATACTTTTTGGAACAATTTAAAATGAAATACACCCCCAAAAAGCTAAGTCAATTTGCGGTCAAAAATAAAAAGGTACGGCCACGCTGTAAGTTCAAGATGGCCGCCGGTTATAAACGCGGGAGAACAGCTCACGTTTTATGATGGCCTTAAACCCAACAACGGCCGCTAGATTGGAACTCATTTAGCTCATGAGTGCCACTTGCGGAGTCGGTTCAACTTGACATTTTATATGGGGCTCGTGGATTTTAGTTGAGCTCGATACCTGTGGTATGTTTTGTACGGTTTTATTCAGACTGGCAGAAAATATTACTTACAATTTTCAAGTTGTTTAGTATTGACTAAAATGTGGAAATATCTATAACTAGTCAGCCTCCGCCTGGACATCTTACTTGATCATATTTATATGTAGTAATATTAAAGTTAAAGTCTAAAAGTGTATTACAAATAAATTGTAAGTAAATCATCTATTGTAATAAGACATTCTTAAGACAATGACACCATTAGCATAGAGATTTAGGGCAAAATTTTCGGGAAAACTCTTTCAAACGAAACTTGTACTTTGCCAATAAAAAAAACATTAAGAAACAAAAGAATATCCGAAGATCGGTAGAACGTGACTTATGATGGAGGGAGTGACCTTGACCGCGACCGTCGAAGTTTCCCCTTCTTATCTCCAAAGGAACTTTTACGACATTCACAGGCAGTTAATATAATATTTCTGTTAATAAATAAGAGGAATAAGGGGCCCATGATACCATTCGCATCGACTAGTACCATCGATAAGTGCCCTTTTATCACACATTAGGGCTGTTCTGGGTTTGGCCATCCAACGTAAGGCACTAAAGCCTTGTTGTCAAGAGGCCGATCATATAAAATATCTATTAATTTTGTAAGAATCGAAATGTTTGACTAGATTCTTTGGCTTTGTAATCGAGAACAGAATCGCTGAGTTTAAAAATTTTAAATTACATGTATTAGGAATTTTCTGACGCAGTGGCTACTTGGGCCATGGAATCATAACTTTATTGTATTAGAATGTCAGTGTTTTGTAGTTATAATAACTTCTCCCTAAGGCCCAAGTAGAGCGATTGCTAAAAATCTCCTAAAATGTTTTATTTGAATAGTTGCAAAGAAAAACCAAAGCTAATGATAAACAAATAAGGAACAAAACGGCATGCTTAAACTACAACCAAAACCTGTCAAATGGACCACCATAATAAGGTGCCTATCGAATACACCTCCGTCAACTTCTACCTTTATGTGAAAGGAACTATATTTTATAACTATATATACATAGGTATTTGTAGTACCTACTAATAAAATAAAAAGTATGTCCGTGTCATCAAGATTTGAATAGCTTAAATACTATATTATATGCAGTAGTTTTTTATTTGATTAAACTTAAATCTTAGCATGTGTTGCCTATGCTAAAATGATAGACAGTAAAATATCAAGTAACACATTACACAAACAAACCATTTTCAGTCTAAGTATCATACTCGCATACATGTATCCATATTATCATGTTTTTGTAGAAGTACATACACGTCTGACAACGTAGGAAACTCGGGCGTTATGATAAATTATGTTTCAAAAAATGTTCATCGGAACAAATTATGTGTACCTACATTAAAATAATGTTACCACTCAATAATTGTATTTAATTACTCATTAGTGCCGTGCGGTATCGGCCTAGAATTGACCACCCCCTTTCCTCCCGTGGGTGTCGTAAGGGCGACTAAAGGAAAAAATCAAAAGATGTGCGGCAGCGTCTTCTGTAACTTGACCACCAACACTGCGATCCCCAAGCAGCTTGCAAGCGTGGGGATTATGGCAACCCCTTTTCTAAGAGGGAGGCCTTTGTCCAACAGTGGACGTCTTCCGGCTGATGATGATGACTCATTATTGATTTCTCCAAGCTTATTTAAGCTCCATATTACACGATATTCAGGCAGACAAACCCACGGTATCGTCTAGTTTGTTATAGTTTCCGCATTGCCCACGCTCGGTGGGAGCGATCCATCCATCATTTGTATTCGCTGTCATTTACACTGAATAGTCCTTCAGACACTTTTGTTGAGGCGTTTTTAGTTCAAAGAGTGCGGGTAATGTGTTCCGTGAATATTATTGCTTTGACTAAGGTCTAGTCTTGGTTCAAGAGTATATAGTATAATACATATATTTATATAATGTACTAGAAAGATGTTTTAGTAGTAGGATAGTAAAACCGGCTTAACTGAGATTTTTCAACGGTGTGTAAAGCCATGTCGGTGGCTCATACGCGGATAAACTCTGACACCAGGTCGTCTATCAAACATTCATAACAATAAGAAGAATTAGTAGCTATATATTAAAAATAGAGGTCTATAATTATTTCCTTTCCGTTCCATATTCTACGCAAACAGCAAAAAAAATCACCTTCCTTGTTTACTGTGGGTTGGTTTACCTTTAGTCGATGGTTAAGAATATCCAATCAAAAAAAAAAGTTGGAAACGTCTCATTACTTGGTTATTTACCTATACTACTGCCACTATGCATACGAAATACACAACAAAAAAATAAGCCACCATACATTTAAGAGTAATTTCAAATATTATTAATGGCAATTAGACTAAAAGAAAGCTTTTAAAAGAATATTTTTCTCCTTTGTATCAACTTGACGAAACAGGTCATGCCGTGGTGTAGAGATTGGTCAATGGTCAGTCAACAAATGGTAGCAAGGTTGACCGTCTAACGTTCACTGGACGTACTTAGTTGTCGTCACTCGTGGAGGATCCCTACTCGCACTCAACATAGTTTCTTAAAAAAAAAAGTTCTTGATAAAGTTATTAGCTTAAACTGTACCAATATACATTACATCTGTAACACTACCACCAACCTCAAGTAAAATTCGGGAACAAAGCCTATCATTCAACTAATTAATATAGCATGTCGCGGCATACGCCATAATTAATTATTAATAAATGATTGGCAGTTCTGGGGCGGCCTTTCATTTGCTCCTATTGAGAGCACTTGTATATACGTGTAGTATGGATCATATTTAGGTAGGGGCTGATTATCATGAGTCGTGACGCTGCCGCTGTGGGCTATCGATCGCGGTATCTGTTTGATAGGGAGCTGTGTTTAATCGTTTGGTTCCAGGACTGTATTAATGCAATAGGGTACCTCAGGATCGGTAGGAATTATCAGTGTTGCCTATGGAAAGTGCTTTGCATGGGTAGCAGTACTTTACGTCTAGGTATTAGGCTGCTAAGAATACTTATATTAATAAGAAAGGTACAGTAAGTAAGATAACTATGTTTTCTGATATTTTAAGCATGCGTGTAGTTATAAACAAATTTGCGGCTAATAAAGATATGTGACGACATGACATAGTGCAAAATATCTTATAGAATGATGACTCGTAAGGCGCAGCGGCTACCATCGGTATACACCGCGATTAAAAATCCCGTATATGGCGATTAATATCTTGACTTATATAAAGGACTTTATCCTTAAGGAAATTCTATGTATAATCTAGATGCAGAGAGAGTATTAAAAATCTTCGCCTGCATTTAATGAGGTCATGATCTTAAATCAAACAGAACTTGATTAACAAGCAGAGGTGAGAAGGCGAACCTCAGCACGGCTCATGGTGTAACACAGTCACTATGAGATAATGTATGCCTGTTATTTTTCTTTATCGTGTTGCTTGAATTTTTAAACTCAAAATATTGTGCAAATTTAATACAGCAATCAGTCAAAAAGTCTTATCGTTACTCGTTCAGTGCATGTAACTAAAATTTTACAGTATACAACACTCACTTAAGCAGCTTCACATAAGCTCTCGTTAAACTTCAGGCCATAAAACTAATTAGTTCCAAAGAATATCACCCATAAACCCAGATTAAAAGCAACCCTCATTACCCAAAACGCAATTCCGGATCACCTGGCCAAGCTCCGATTCTCAAAAAACGAAAAGTCGAAATCAGAGAGCAACACAAAAAGCGTGTTACGCTCGCAATAATCAGGGCGTGAGCCCCTCGTATCCCTATTTCGTAGTGACTGGAATACGCCGACATTGTCATACGAGAATTGGGGCGTACGCAAACGCGGCGTAGCACGCCATCTTGATGTTTTGATGTGTAATTAAATTGACGCTGGCTGCTGCACTCGTGTAAGCATGGTTTTAATGTTACATATTGAGGGTGGATTATCTGCGGTGTATTGTTAAGGGCGTGTTGTTTGAAGGTTGTTACGGTAACTGGGTGGTTTTATACGTGACATGAAACTAGTACGTTTATGCTTATTAGCGAAGAAGGCCTTATTTAAAAGTTTTGTGGGATATTACCCGGCTCTCTTTGATTTATGTAGTTTAGTTATTATTACTAACTTATAAACTATCGCGCTGCATGATGTAAACTACAACACGGGAATTAACGCGAACACAAGTTTTTAATTTTAGCCTGACGTTGTGACCGAGTTGCTTCGACCGTGGTCACAAGCAGACTAAAATTAAGTCAAGCTAAAATAAAAAACTTGTGTTCGCGTTAATTCCCGTGTTGTAGTCTAATTAATAGTTATTATTAGTTCTAGTTAGCTCGTTAGAAAGTTATGGATTATTCTTTTAGTTTTAATGATTGAAATAGTGACTATGCTGTAAACTAAGAGGCAGACGTCAATTCAATATCGTCTCTCATCTCACATTTATAGCTTTTATTTTTAGTGTCCTCGAAACAGCGTAATTCATAGAGTTCTACAAAATATTTATTTTACTAGAACTCGCCTACTACTTCAGATTCATCCCCGAAAAATCCTCCAAAACTAATGTGATCTAACAAACGAAACTAGCATATTGATACCCAATTTCCGTCACCTCGAATACAAAATCAGTCCCGGATTAAAGGGGTGTAAAACAAACAAAATTTGTAAACAAAACACCCTTTTACATTAAGGCCGAACTAATAGTAAAGTCGGGTAATCCTTAACTTAATTTGGAACAAACTGCGGTGAGGCCGAGTGCCGATTGCCGACTGCCGAATGACATGTTTGTGTTATATATCGAACGCTTTGATGGGGGCGTTTCGCAGGACTGCCAAATTAAGGAACTTTTGTTTTTTACTCCTTACAAGTCGTGTACGTGTTAATATGCTATAGCTAGTGAATATTGGTGTACAGTAAGTTGTAAGGCTTTTCTATATGACAATTATAGTGTCAGAGAACGGTAAATCACATTACATTAAAACATTGGAGAGGTAAATGTGATCAAGAAATTACTATGTCTGTAAAATTCATTTCAATTTCATTTTTCTAAAGTTAAAGCTATTATATCCTATTTTATGACTACAGAAACCTAGTCTGTAGGAAAATCAGATCCCAATATTTTTTTAGACCTATTTGTTAGTCCGATTTAATTGGTATTATTTGATGTTAATTGTCAGGTAATAAACAAACTATAGAGTAAAGTAAAACAATACTGTCTTAACTGTACACCGTATTCAGTTCACCCACAACTTTGCTTCAAATCCAAGCCACGAACCACCGAGCCACCGTGGAACCACCAAGCCACCGCGGCACGAATCGGAACTTGCAATTAAGAAATCTATTGTTTAACACGCGAGAAACCTAGTTAAGTGTAACACTAAGTTTAAATGTCAAAGAGGATATTCCCGGCTCTTCAATTAAGTTCTCATAGGATTCAATTAAACTTTGACTGCGAGAATGGGCGGCTAAATCTTTTGTGATGCTGACGTCGGCGCGACACGTGTATTCTTACTTCACCGTTCAAGGTTGCCACATGGAAAAGCTTTTATTTTAGGCTGCTATCACACTGGCGATTTGCGAGCAAGGTCGAAGCGAGAAGAGTGCGCAGCAAGACACGGAGGCTTTAAATCGTAAGTCGCCAGTGTGATAGACCATCAGCATTACAATGGCGATTTTTGCGACCTATTCGCGCCGGGCAAGTGAAGCGTAGGTCGTCTCGCAGCGAGAGGGGTCGATTATATTACAAAGATTGCGGGGCGCACCTGGCTAAGATTGGCACAGGACCGCTGCGGATGGAATTGTTTAAGGGAGGCTTATACTTAGGAGGAGGCAGACCTATGGCATTGAAGGCTGTGGATGATGATGATGATTCGCGCCGGGCCCGCTGTGAGTTCGCTGCCTCGCTTTGAACTCGCTCGCAAATCACCAGTGTGATAGCAGCCTTAATCCCTGCTGTATTGCATATGTAAAAGTGCCTGTTTCATTCTCTATTTGTGATATTTTTACGGTTTTCCGTTTAACGTACTGCCTTATCGGTTCAGTAGTCACTATACAAATGTACACTATAAAGTCCTGGGTTCGAATCTCGGGCAGTGTTACTGGGTTTTTCAATTGAGGTAAAGAAATGACTAGTTCCGAAGCTGTTTTCATCATATATATCTAATAGTATTTTAAGTATCATTATTATGTATGTATATCCAAACTAAACGCTTCTTTAAATAATTTCAGTATACATTAAAACACGCTCACTCTTCCACCATGTTTAACTAGCAAGCTGAAGAAGTAATATCGTAATTGAAACTAGAGCCTTCAATTAGCCTCATAAGGAAATAATTAGTGAAGGCGACGCATACTAAGGCGTCAGCAAGACGGCGGGGCGTCGCGAGGATAGCGTCGCCTTCATTATAATAAAGTGGAGTGTTATAGAAAACGCACTACTAATATTATAAAGGCGACAGTTTGTGAGTGTGCTTGTGCGGTTGACACCCGTGCGGTATACCAGGATTCCAGATGAAAATCAGCGTCAGGCACCTGCGTCTGACATGTAGCTGATCTGGGCTCCCATTTGGTCCAGCCGTGAGATGCATACTCCACAAGGAAATCATTATTCAATGTATTTTATTTATTACTTTATTATGTGATTATATTATTATGTGTCTCTTTGGCTGTCTAATAAATGTTTCTTTCTGTTTTTCCTTTCTTTGAATTTTTGTTACCTCTTTGCGCTCAAATGGCTGGAACGATTTTGCTAAAATTTGGTATGACGTAGCTGACACCCTGGATCAACATATAGGATAAATTTAATCCCGAAAAAGTGTAGCGGGTAACACCGCAGGGCGCAGCTAGTATTTCCAAAGTCTGCCTCGTTGGTACAGTGGTCGCTAAGCACGACTGCTGAGCATGAGGTCCTGTGTTCAAATCTCAAGTGTTAATTAGGCAGAGTGAGTTTTCCCATTAGGTAATTTTCAGTAGCAGCACTGTCTGGATATGTGGTCGGTTGATAGCAATGGGCTCGCCCCCTATTACATATTAGGACCTGTGAAATGGCCTTCGCGGAACACAGGCCTAAAACCCTAGCCACCAAGACTGCATAGATTTTGAAACACCAGGCTGCGGGTTGAACCTCGAGATAGTAGTATAGACGTATAGTGACTTTTTGGACCAAACCAGATCATTACCAGTCTTGTGATGGGTTACCGTTTTAACATGCCGGGACCCCTCCGTGCTTCGGAAGGCACGTTAAGCTGTTGGTCCTGCACCTGATCTGTCTCCGGTCGTGTCGGTCTACCGTCCCATCGGACTATGAGAGCGAGGGAGTGCAACTGTGTTTGCGCGCATACTTGTGCACTATCTTCTGCGTAGTTGGCTAGTCCCAGATAAGAAAAACCGCCGTGACTAATAATGCGGCTACATAGAAAAAAGCCCATAACACTATATCTGACCTAGGACATAAATCCTAGACCGACTACTCTATTTTGTCATGATTTTCCCAAGGGTTAAATTCACTATAATAATTTAAATAAATGAAGTCGGTTAAAAACGGGTGCATATTTTCAAAAAAAAAACTACTGTTTGCAAACTCCGCTTACAGAGCAGTAAATCTTTAAAGTTAGTAAATTTAGAAGCATGATATTTTACATCTTGAAAACTTTAACGTATAAAAATATGGTCAGTATTCCTAAAGACACAATTAATGTACTAATAATATTTTTTTTTCATAATCTAAACAGTATTAACTGCTCTAATCTAAAAGCAAGCTCATTGGTGGTTGGTATTGGTAAATAATTTGTAATTAGTGTCTTAGAATTACTAAGCAACATTTATAACACTGAAAAGTACTTTGGTCGTTGTCGAGCAGGGTTTGAATCCAGAACCGTACGCTTATAAATAGAGTATGAAAACCGCCACCAAAATAATTTAAAAAAAATTGCTTCACCAGTACAAAACCTATTTATTTCATGATCTAAGTTCTTAATTGAATATTCTATAAGATTTCCCAAAATACACACAACACACGAAGAGTTATTTCATACAAAATTTACCATACACACCACACAATCTCGAAGAGTCTAAAAACTAACAAGTCAGCGTAACAAAACTCCTTACGCGACTTAATTAACTTTAAACAGATGAAGCTGAAAACATGTACATACACCCTAAATCTTTGCTGTATAACCGCGACCAGATTACAGAGACCTCTGCAAACGAACCACGTTCCTCTGCCGTTACTGATTTCTGTGCGGACAAGGGGGCAGGGGAGGTCGTGTTAGGATGGTTGGTTTGTTGTTATATTTGGGAACTTAAAACGAGCGTTGCTAAGCTATGATGTATTGCTTAATTAAAGATAAGCGATGGAACAAATGTTATTGCGGTGTATTGCGGTTTAGCCTCGAGAGGGTAAGTAGAGGTGGTGTGTCAATAGTGTCTACACATCATTTGCATTTTAGTTATTCAAGCATTTAAGTTTCATGTTTAGTTAACCACAATGCATCAGGGGTAATTACACGTAGGGGTAAACACAAATCTATATACATACAACATGTTAACACAGGCACTCATCTAGACTTTGACAGTTGCTGCGTTCAATAGGCCCCGTTAAGAAAATACCAATCCAACACTTTTCTTCTATGACTAACCCAGAAAAATCAGCTGTAATAAAAAAAAAACAACTTGGTTCATAAATGACTGAGTTATGTGGGCACATAAAAATATAAATGGGATACATAAAAAATAAAAAGATCCCGACGAATTGAGAACCTCCTCCTTTTTTTTGAAGTCGGTTAAAAACTAAGTGCTTAACTGCAGGTATTTTTCACGATTACAGGGTTAGCACCATACCATAGTAAAATTGTCCTAAATTTTGAGTTATTACCTCTCTTATAAGTTAGGAGTCAACCCTAAAATACTTAGGGCAAAGTCATCTGACACATTCACCATAATTTATCACTCCAATGCTTGCCACACGATATATTAATTACAACCGCTATGCGCACTTTCCACAAAATTGTTCGCACATGAATACTAAGGCGACAATGACGGAATAGATTTTCCGAACCCATTATATCGTGATCAAGCGTTCCCTTCAAGTGAATTTTAAAATATAATATGTTAATGATGTGTTGTAAATGATTTATGCTTCGGTAAGTTTGTGCGTCACTTTGTATATTAATCCTGGAGGGAGTGTATTTTTAACCGACTTAAAAAAAAGGAGAAGGTTCTCAATTCGTCAGTTTTTTTTTTAAGTATGTGCCCTGATAACTCAGTCATTTATGAACCGATTTGAATTATTTTTGTTTGAGTCAAGTCATAGGTCATAGGTTTTGTCTTTAAGTAGGCAAATAGGTACTGTGGTGTAAGAAAACGTTAATTTACTAACGACGTTAACGTTAAAAAATAAATATAATATCCTCGTCGCTAAGTCAAAAACTCGTAGGTAAATATTTTTAAAAGTATAATAAGTTTCATTTTCCGTTTAGGCCGTCTGTTTTTATATATTGGAAACCTGTAAACTGAATTGTAATCTAACCATACTCCTTTAGCGCAAAACAGAGTGAACTCATTTCATTAATTAAAATTACAGCAGCTTCAGCACTTGCAAAACCGTCATTACATTGTACAAGTGCGGTGATTATGACGTCACGTCATCTTGTCGACGCATGCGTAGTACGAGCTGTGAGCAATTACAATGATATGACGTCAGTCGCAACTCATAGAGTAGTTACAGATTTGTATTTAGCGGTAAACGTGGCTTGTGTGGTGAACGACCGAGAAAATTGACAGAGATTGTATTATGGCCATACTTTTTAGTACCTATATAGATAATTATAACTCTTCGTTAGTCCAGTGGTCGCTAAGTGCGACTACTGAGCACGAGGTTCTGGGTTCAAATCAGGGTTAGGAAAAGTGTTACCTATTGGTTTTTTCCATTAGGTTATTCTCAGTAGCAGCACGGATTCTAGATTTGTGCTCGGTTGATGGCAATAGGCTCGTCCCCTATTACAGTGGGACCTATAACATAACTGGCGAAATATGGGTGTACTATACACCTCTGGCTACCCCTTTTGGGAATACAGGCGTGCTGATATGTTAATGTTTTGTACGCCATCTTTAACCGTTGATAGCAAAAGGGTCATATGGTTTTCGATACTCCAAAAATAGTGTAGCACTACATTGAAAGAGGCACATATACCAAACGCTAGCTGACAGTAAGTGTTCATATTAGCATACTACGGTCCTCCTAATGATATGTTTATAGCTTCCTATTATCATTCTATACACACAAGCTTACTCTTTCTGCGTTAAAGATTTTCCGCGTCAATGGTGGATCCAGAATGGGGTAATGATTTTAAATGTACGCATTATGCATGTAGTAAGTGATAGTATGTTTTTGAGGGACTTTTAAGGCATTTTGAGTGGGAGAAGGAAATATAGAATTAATACTTAATAGTCTTAACTAGGTTTTTCAAAAATACCGAAAATCCCGGTAGGTATTTTCCCTGTATTCCGGTATTCGGGATCCCGGTTTGAACTCTACTAGTACCACTAAAATTCTAGTTGTTGTGATTGTGATTTGGCTTTTAAGACCTCTACCAGTGTTAATGGCGCACACCGTGGGACTTCAGTTGGTGCAAATACGACATTACTTATACCAAACCTTATCAAATTAATATTCAATTCGAAATTACACATAAACGTCTCTTATTAAGTGATTACAGCTCAGATCTCCGAGCGACTTTCCAATCTATTTTAAGCCGAAACTCAGACACATTCCCGTAAAACTAATCGCCAAGAGTTACAGGACAGTTTGACGACGTTCACTGGGGCATTAAACCAGTAAGGCTGTAGTAAAACCGCTAGATTGGACCAAACGCTTGCCACACAAAAGCTGAGCGCATGAATTGGTGAGGTATGGCCTGAGTTACAGCGGTGATGGAAGGCAGGGCTTAGAGCTGTAATAACCAGAAATTTAAGTCATCATTCTACTCAAAAGCTTGGAGCTACAAATTTTTTACAAAGCTTTCGGGATTTTAGTGAGATTTCTTCTTACTTCTTTGATCCACACCCACCAGCGCCATTTTTGTTTCATATAATATACATAGTTGTAGACCAACCATTACTATCAGCTTAAAAAATGAAGAAGTTTTAGCTACGAATAATATATTAATGGATTTTAGGGGACTTTATGGTCTTTAAGTGCCTGGTCTTGCCGTGTGGTATACGGCCTAGAATTGACCACCCCCTTTCCTCCCGTGGGTGTCATAAGAGGCGACTAAGGGAAAATCCAGAAGATAGGCAGCAGCATCTTCTGTTACTTGCCCACCAACACTGCGATCCCCAATCCGCTTGCAAAGCGTGGGGATTATGGCAACCCCCCTCTCTTCTAAAAGGGGGAGGCCTTTGTTCAACAGTGGACGTCTTTCGGCTGATGATGAAAATGTTCTTTAAGTACGTCCAGCGCACTCTGGGCGATCAACCTTAATTACCATATTTGTTGAATGGCCAATCTCCACACTACGGCATGAGCATAACCTGCTTCTTTAGACATAGCTCATGCTAATACGAAGAAGAAGAAAATGTGCTTATTTTGGGAGCTGATACCTATTTGAAATAGGTTTTTATAAGACACCCGAGGCTCTTGCTATCAGACATAGTAACCTAGCTCCATAATTCGAAGCCTCAGCATGCCAGCCGCTCCAACACGCGCCCTACCCTCCTAACGCCCGAAGCATCTCGCAGATGACGCGTGCATTATGCATGTGCCTGCATTTAGCGATAGGGCCTGTGGTACCTACATATGTATGTATGTATATTGTTATTCATGTGCGCCGTGCTCTGCGTTCGAAGCAAGCATTGTGAGGTGCGGGGTAATGCAGGAATTTTGTACGCGAGTGCAGTTTAATTTATGTATTAAAAATGTGGTTGTACTTTGTTGTCTGGCTCGTTTTATTTACATTTGAACGGTGATAGAATGTCTTGATAATATTCTTGTTTTTGAAGCGTTCGGTGGTGAAGATGTAGGTGAATGACAATAGTATGCAGAATGAACGATGTTGAGATGAGTATATTTATTATGTTAAGTTCTTGGATTCGGTGGACTGTATTATTGCTGGTAGTGATTGAAACGACTTGCTTTAATACTACTTTTATTATTCACTGATAAGTTTAGAAAATACATATCTACACAACGTGCGTAAGCTGGCGAGAGAAGGGGACTATAGATAATCTTCTTACACAGACTAAAAATAAAAACGTAGTGTTGCCATCAACATATTATTATAATAAGTTGGCTAATTGAGCGGAAGTTTGTACTAGTATGGACATAGAAAGTAAGAAATTAATTTCATAAGACTTTATGTAAAATGATAATTTTATGGAAACAAAGGGAATCCCAAAACCTACACTATCCTGATCTTCGAGATATTTCATTAATCGATTCTTAAATATTCATCGCGTTTAGAGAATGGAACAAAACTAATCTTAGCAATGACTCCAGTACCTAACCAAAACTTACGCATCAAAACCTTTCAAATTAAATCTCAAAAAAACAAAAGCTAAACTAGTTTCTTGAACTCAGTATTCAGCCTCAAAAGAATTAAGACCAAACCTATTAGCCCCATTTGAGCTGAAGTAAAACCTACGTACAATAAAAACGAAACCGCCCCCAAACTCCGCAAGTCATTTGCGCAACTTACGGAACATTCTGGAACTTCTGTTCGTAACGTAAAGATTAAAAAGCCTGCAGAAGTTAACTCAAGACATTGAATTGGTCCTAAAGTTAAGCGTGCACTCTATTTAAAGTTAAGATTGTTGCGTGCGTCTGACGTGACCGGTACCCGGTTCAGATTTGAATGTTCCTGTGAACGGTGACTTAAATATAGATCAAGGAGTATTCCTGTTTGCATCAATATTAAAACCTCTGCCTCTTACAACCCGTAGGTTATCAGTTTTAAGTAACACAATGGTTTCGTTTTCCAAATAATCGAATTGTCTTAACTTAGATTTTAAAAAAATTACACCGCCGCATTACACTATGACGGGGTAGCGGTTATATTATTATGTGTACAAGTGTGATTCAATACTCATAACTTGTTTTTCCTAAGAATAGCTCGCCGTACCATGATGAAACTATTTGCCAGACAGTAGGTTTGTAGTGCGACTGACTGTGTTTTTTACGATCAATGGAGTGTAATCACTTCTGCGACTTTTTTGCATTTTATATTGAGTGTTAATTAACTGAAATTATAAGGCCAGCAAAGCTACCGACCATATTGGCCTCTTATCCAAAACATGTGTTTATATTTAGTGTACATTGTACAATAAAGAGAAGTATATCTATCTATAAATATGTATCACCTATCACCACCAAATATCACCACAAAACGTCATTATTGCTTTCAAAGTAAATATGAACCCAATAATCCTGTCCAAAAATAATATGAATCTCCGAATATGAGTATCAAAAGTGTTGTTTGCCAAAAATTCTGTAAATCCCGAAACAGCGATTAAAACTTTGACGATATGCTCCAAAAGTCAAACGTGACTGACCTCTCCGACGTTTAATCCTCGTTGAAGTATAAATTTATGTCCGGATTCCGGATAAAATAGATAAAATGTGTGGCAGGGGAACCATGTATAGTATTTATGCAAATACTTGTCTGCCTTAAATAATATGCTTAGATAAATAGTGCCTGCAATTCCACCTAAGTGTGGTCAATTTAGAATTACTTAAGTACTTAAGAGGCGAACATTTTATCGTAATCATGATAAAAAATTTATCACTTTGCACCCTCTCCATATACGCTTTAACTATGCCAAATTCTACACTTCTCCGTTCGCACAATATTCCTAAAAAGTGATCCGCTTCACGTTTTAATATAGATAAGCGCCTTAATGACAAGAAAAAGAACAAACCTGATCTAAATCGCACTATATACTTTGAGAAAAATCTTTATTTCTTCTTCAAGATATATTGACAAGCTTAATTAGAGTGCCTCTTACGTCCCTGCCTACCTCATAAACGAAAGAAGTCACACAATACCCAAATACGTCAGCGAAAATAAATCCACCAACAATTTACGAGTACATACGAAAACAATGGAAATATACCAATTAGGGATAACAAAGAAAACGTTTACGTAACGTTACGCGTCGCGTTCCACGTAACGCGCGCGTTCGCGTTAAGCGTCGATTTATATGCGGGGGAACAGGCGATGCGCTGCGAGTTACGACGTCGGAATCGGTTATGTTACGAATAAATTTTAACGACTACATTCCGCGTGGTTAGTGAAATAATTTTGCTTGATGTTTGATTACGTATGGCGTGATGTCAAGTGCCCACGCGAAGGTCATAACATACTTGTGACTTAACGCTGATTGATTATTCTGCGAAGTTCAGCGTCATTCTTGCATCGATGCTTAGGAGAGAAAAAGTCTACAAACGTAATCATTTTACGTACAAATGTCAATGTCCTCAATTTTAGTCTTTAATTAAGAAATAATCCATTTACAGATGCTTATGAGACTTCAATGCCTCCCACGTCGGTTACAATCAACATTTCTATGACAAACTATATATCTATATCTATAGCACTGATAGCCGAGTGGTATGACCGTTGGACTGCCAAGACAACGTTCGTAAGTTCAAATCCCGGCACGCACCAATGTCTTTTCGAATTCAAGTGCGTACTATAAATTAGTTATCAGTTGCTAAAAAAGGTGAAGGAAAACATCGTGAGGAAACCAGCACACCTGAGAGATTTTTCAACGGTGTGTAAAGCCATGTCAGAGGCCTACAGGCGGTTTAAACTCTGAAACCAGGTTGTTTCATCAACCTACGATAAGAAGAAGATGACAAACTAATAAAAATACCCATTCAATCACTATGAAAATAATAAAAAAAACATCTAAATTAAAATATCAATTTTTCACCAACGACGAATAAAATATAACCGTATAACGAACTTGTCATGTTACAACAAACACCAAAATATGACGACGGCATCGTGTAAATCAATTCGGACTCTGTTGTTATAAACTTATGGTCGTTAATCCAACGTGTACATGACGTGGTATTAGCATCTCAATAGCGGGGGACGCGTTCACGAAATCAATAAATTCAAACGCTGCGTGATTTAGGCGGTGAGAGGGTGTGGTCTCACTGCCAGCGGGATTAAGGTAACTTTATAATACAGTTTTGACCTGTATTAAACTAGTTGCAAGGGTCAATGTAGGAGAGGCTCTGGGTTTATATCATCAAGCCTAAACAGCGTAGGGGATAGTTCGATGTGTACTAGTGTGCTTTACCCACAAAACTTACCGGACAGTTAAGTTCCATGTAGAATAATATTACATGTATTTATTACTTTAGCCACAGAGTTACTGTACAAAGACGGACTTAATGCTGAAGGCATTATCGCTACTAGTCTACCAGCACCATTTATTCTATGTCAATTTCACATAACCTCAAAAATGATTTTAAACTTTGATTTTACCGCAACAGCCTAGTATATAGGTAAATATTCTATGGATATCGCTTTTTTTCATGTAAAAATCCATCTTATAAAACAATTAAAACAAAAGTCAAATTCCTTTCGAATTATTTTTGTACTTATCAGATAGGGTTTTTCAATATCAGAACAGAGCTGAAATCACCCGGCTAGATAAAATCCAGCGGACATTTTGACCCAACATTAAATGAGATAATCTGGGAAAATAGGTACAATTTACAGGCCGATTGTTAGAACGGCCTTTTTATCTAGACTGATTTATAACTAGCGCATTATCGCTATCAATCGCACTGGAACCCAACGTGGGGCCGCACATCGGATCTACATTTCGGAAATAGATAGCCAGAAATTGGCATAGCGGTTGTATGGCCTGTAATGTATTATGTGTTTGTGCTGATATCTTACAGCATACATTTTAGTTTACAGTAAAGTGGTGAAGAAATTTCGACCTTATGATGTTGCAGTAGAGTTTACTTTAAGGTGGTCGGTGTTCGCTAGGATCTGAATAGTGATGGTCAATTGGCAAGATTGTGGGAAAATTATCACCGGTTGGTGTGAATACGGATTGAGGGCTACCTTTCTGGGTTGCAGCGTATCTGGATATAGAACGTAATGGTATACCGCTGAGGATTATGGGTGTTACTTTGGCAGAGAAAGCAAAACTAAAGAGAGCAGAAATCTAAGTTCCACTTAGTATTCAGTATAAAACGTTTATTAGCACTTAAAAGTCGGGCACTAGAAACGGTTACCAACTGTTTTTCTTATGGAGATGAACTAGCAAATTGAAATGAAAATGAATGATTTGCTTTTGCTGTAAATTGGTCTTTTAAAATTTTGTTAGAAGTAAGAGCAAGCTTATTCCATGGCCAAGTTTTTTTGTGTGTTTGAAATCTGCCCAAATATTAACAAAACATAGAACTCATCACATCAGCCTATAGCAGTCCACTGATAGACGTAGGCCTCCCTCAGGGTACGCCATATCGCCAGCTCTCCCGTATTCGCCATCCAGTCACTACAGGCTGCCCTCCTCAAGACATCGGTCCATTTGACCGAAGTGCGTCCAACACTACAATTGCCAAGCCGTGGCTTAACTCAATAGGAATTTAATAGTCCACATAGATTGTTTAAGAAAAAAACTAAGATGCTTGTCATTAACGATGTTAATTAATAAAAAATCTAACTGACAGACATTATTAAGCTCTGAGTTGTCAAAGAGAAATCCTTTTCCCAAAGCCTTCGCAGTTAAAATATTTGCACCGACTTCCAACCATTTAACGAACGCGACACACACCAGTGTATAGCCGGAGCTGAACCAGAATGCGTGAAACCCACCCAAGCATGGGAGCTCTCTTTACGAGATTTTCCGCTTCGAAGATGCGCCAAGTCTACGCTAATTTTAAGGTGGAACGCAAAAAGGACGACTTAAATTGTGGAGCTAAGGTGGAACTTAGGATTGTTGACAGAGCAATTTGCAGTTGGAGATAAAGATGTAATTAACAGAATGGGTAATTTGATGTTTTACAATTGTAGGTAAGTAAGGTTTAAGTATTTTTAAGTTATAATAATTAAGTTTTAAATGAAACAGGTGGAATTCGATATCTTATAAATTGTGAATCCATCTATTATTGTTATTATGTGAGGTCAGTAGAATTTTAAATTTATATGGCTAAAGGTGCTCGTCCTTTATTGTCTTACACATTTGTGTAGCTGTAAATTTATTTAATAAAATTATAATTACTAGTTAACAAATCCTTGAAAGACCCATGTCCAGCAGTGGACTGCAAAGGACTGATAATGATGATATCCTTAAAATGGCAAATGCATGAGGATGGTAGCACGAGTGTAATGCGCGAGTAAGAGAGGAATGGCGACGTGTCGTGTAGCGTGCCACCAACACAGTAACGACCCCAACAACTCTGTCGAGAGCCATAACAATGAACGAAGAAGAAGAATATCCTTGAAAAGTGCACAACCCACTCCTCAATTGACAAAGCACCCACAAAACTGCATCACCCCCCCTCATATTTAAAAAACATCGGTATCCTGTAACTCGAGAGCACCTAGCGACATCTTTCGCCATCTCGAGCGAAAATTTACATGTCAATGCGTTCCACATGGAAATTCATACATTCATACATGCTGCCACGCGCCGCCGGCGGACGTGACCCGAGCCCTAATCGATTTTGAATCGGCGGATCGACGGAATAAGGATGTATTATGTGTAAGCGATTTTTTGTAATTGTGTTACAAGTTGCTTCATTGATCTAGTTGTATGGGGAGAGGTGGTAGGCTTTCTGTGAGGAAAGTTGAAATAGTGCTTTATAGAATAAGGCTACAATATTAATTTGATGTACAGTATCGGCCCCAGACTGTAGAGTATGTTATCATTAGCCTATCTCAGTCGTGCTGGAAATTTTTGGAGTTCAGTCCTGCTGGACATAAGCCTCTCCTATAGTACAGTATTGATGAAATTAAATTATTAATTTCTTGAAGGCGTTGAGTTAGTATTATTCAATATATTACATTCCTCTGTATAAACATAAAGAAAGTATCTTCATCAGCTGGAAGACGTCCACTGTTGAACAAACGCATCTCGCTTCGGAGAGGGGGCGGGCAGGGTTGCCATAATCCCACACTTGGCAAGCGGCTTAAAGAAAGTGTAATAGATTGATAATTATAATTTTCTAGCTGTGCGCGTGTTAACCGCTACATTTTTTCGGGTTAAAATTTATAATATTAAAATCAGTCCAACCATTTGAGCGTGAAAGAGGTATCAAATACACAAACTTTCGCTTTTATAATATTAGTGGGAATAAAAATTATTATACTAAAGCCAATACGAAAACTTCATATTTTGTTAAAAACAAAAACATATTTTTTGTCAAAACATAGCTAGCTACATTATCCACATGTAATATAATCTTATAAAGTATATAAAACAGTTATGTATACCAAAACAAGGTCAAAAAGGTAAACGGATCGACTTTCCCAATTGTGTCTCGCCTACACAACGACGTAGGTTTGTTCCGTAGATTCGATTTCGAGACAATCTCGAACGTAATGCGATACGTAATAGCTGCGATAAAGTCGTGCTGTTTTCAGTTTTCATAATATGTACCGACGGGGACTCGAGTGGTGAGGTTAAGCGACTTACGGAGGTGCAACCAAGGTTTTAGACTCTGAATTTACGAAATAAAAAAATAATTCGCTGTCTCTAATTTTACAAATGAAATAAATATTGTAACATCTTTATTTTTTATAATACCAATACGAAAATCGATATACTTTTTGGAGTTCCTAAGAAAAACTGAATAATGGTTTTGAGTTTTTCTTAGAATCTCGAAAAAATGCAAGTTATATTAAAACTGAGTGTAACACCTTTAAAACATGTTTAACCGCCGAACTCAGAGACATTTAATGATTACTTAAACTATCACTAAGTGAAGGTTTCCTTTGTGAAATCTTTACTTAGTGTCAGTTTAAGTTATCATTAACGTCTCTGAGTGCGGCGGTTAGTGAAGTAAAGATAATTTTTTCATTTAAGAACATCGTTCGTTTCTATGAATCTAATATTGCAGGTGCGTTTCATAGACATGAAATATCACATACACAAAACATCTGCTGATCATACAAACATTTTTCCTGTGTGAGAATCAAACCCGCTACCCTTAGCGCAGCAGTCCAATCGCCTTGCCATTGCACCAATCAGGTCTTATCTTATTATGTAGTTTTTTACATCTTGTAATTTTACTACCTGAAAATTGAACCCTTGTCCTCACGTCACCCAATCACAACACTAACGAGGTGGTCAAGTACTCTACAATGTACTAAGTCCTCATAAATAGGTTAATACAAACCAGACCTACTAATTCTGCTACGACAGTTACTATGCACTAGCTACGCCGTAGCGACACGCCTACGCCAGATACACGTTCGTAGCAGATGTCTACGGTACGTGCTCGAATACTAATTTGTAACCAATATTAGGTATTTTGTGTTTATTTCTTTATTACTGTATGAGGTTGGCTTCCTACTACCAAAATCATATAGGTATTGAATAATAGAACTGTGTGACTTTTTACCTAAAAGTTAGAATAAAAAAATAAATAATAATAATACTACATACTAGCCATCGAGCTATGAAAAAGAACCTATTCCCGATAATAATAATAATATCTTGGGACAGCTCACACACGGAGCAAATATCTAGCTTTTGTTGTAATTTACTAAAAATATTTATTTATTTACAAATTACGTGTTGCCTGAGTTGGAAAAGCAGTATGTACTTACTTATATTTTTAACCTACATGTGGAAGCTTGCAATTAACAACTATCGTCACCTAGTTTTTAGTTTACAAAATGTTATTAATCTGTTGGCTTTCTGTAAAACATTTTACATAAATAAATAGTTAAATTGACTTCGAAATCACACCGCTTGCCTACAAAAACGTTTCATAGTTACAGATACATTTGATTTGTTTAAAAATGTTCATACAAAAACACAACACCCTTCTCTGCATCGCGCAGTCGGGTAAAAAGAGCCTCCACAAATAATCATACTTAATTGATCACCCTATTAAAACTGAACAGTCAGCTCTACCAACCTGCTGAAGACGATTCATATTCCATTTCATTTCTAAATCTAGCTATATTTACTTTATCTCACGTTGGCACTACTGAAGAACCATAATACAATACCGTCCGCACATAACTTGCACCACACGCTCCGTATTCCGAGCGCCGTGTATTGGAATGTCCCATCGAGAAACTGTCGCGCGCATGCAAACGACTTGATTCACATCTTCTGACTGAACCAATACAAGAATGTCTGAACCAATACTGTTAACAAGATCATTGTGTGTCCAAACTCTGTTGTAACACCCTGTATTTGATTGTGTGGCTAGTATGATTTGATTGGGAGGACTTCGTTAGGAGAATACAGATATAGATGTTTTAGTACGATAATAATCTTTTAATCGTATGGTTGATGAACAACCTAGTGTCAGAATTTAAACCGCCTGTAGGCCTCTGACATGGTTTTACACACCGTTGAAAAATCTCCAGGTGTGCCGGTTTCCTCACGATGTTTTCCTTCACCGTTTTTAGCAACTCTAAACTAATTTATAGTACGCACATGAATTCGAAAAGACATTGGTGCGTGCCGGGTTTTGAACTTGCGACCTTTGACTTGGCAGTCCAACGGTCATACCACTCGGCTATTAGTGCTCACGATAATAATAAGAAAGCATCATAGTATAATCACAGGTAAAAATATACCTGTATTCAAACGTGCTCAACTGCTTATCTATAAATTATTATTGCTTGAAGCGAAAACTTCGGATCCCTTTTTTGGAATACTGCGCGTGAGGTCAAAAACGATATCGGTTATTAAAAAAAAAAACATACAATTGCCATCTTTCGAGAACATCTTGCAATACTTCTAAAACATCCCAACATTACAGGTGAATAATTTTTCCTTTACCATTATTTTAAAACAAGGCAGTGTTGCAACGGAACAACAACATTTTACGTAAACACACATTTCCCCTCTACCGTACTCTGTACCTATATAACAAAATAAAAGTATATCGCAGTACTGATCGCTCTTCAAACTTCAAAGTTTGGACTGCTTCCAAAGCTTTTATAGGAACATCAATAATACACAAATACTCTTGGCAACTGACATTGAAAGGTTTCCTTCAAAACACGCTCAGAATCGCCAAGAAATACCCAACAATAAATAACTATCTACATACGTATATACAAGACCATTTCCACGAGACGAACCTTTTACATAACACGATAAACTCTAAACAAAATAAAATTTCTACAACCGCACTTTACCGTGTGAAGCCGACGAAAACCGGAATCGTTACCGCTTCAAACCAGTTTGTACCAGTTGAAACTAGTTTCGCAAATCAAAACTGCTTCGATCCGCTTTGATGTGGCGGCAGAAATTTTAGTTTGTAACGAATGAGTTATTTAATGAAGTATGCCGAGTATTCCTTTGTTCCAATCGTTTGTAAGATGAATAATAAAGTGATCAGACCTAACAGTTGGTAAACAATGGCTACGAATGTATTTGTGGGTGCTATTCATTTGACCCGAGCTCCCACCGTCGAATTTTGTAAACACACAAATTGTGCCGTTTCAAAACAGACAGAAGAGAATTGTTCTGAGTATTTCGATTTTAATAAGAAAGTGTTAATATCTCATGATTCATTATAATTATATCGCCTGGGTACTTATAGTTATTAGGTACTTAGAAATCTTATTAGGTCTGTATGTAATAGCATCACGTCGTATTCGCATCTACGTTTTTCCAGATAAAATTAGTCGCAAATAATAGAAGACGATCTTATGGCCAGTAATTTGGTATAACTAGAACCCTTGAAATATTAATAACAGTATATAATGATTATTATCATGATAGGTATATTAAAAAACAAATAATAAAAGATTCAAGAATGTGGTACATAGGGAAAAAAGACAATCATCTCTTCTGACTGGCGACGAAAGCGAATTACATTCCTATTATAACATTTCCCCACAGATTAAAATACAGAACCTCCGTTTTTCAAAATCGGTAAAAAACAAGTCTATAAACTCAGTCCACTTCACACAATTAATAACAAACAATAATCACTTAACCGGCACGGTACAAAAAACGGGTCATAAAAATCGTCCAAAACATTGTAGCCAAAAACTGGAATGGTTATAGCCTCACCGGCCCGGCTACGATGTACGGCCGCCGCCGGATATCCGGCTGACGGGCGTTTTTACATCTCGCTGCTAGTGACAAACATGGCTGCTGGGAGTTTTTCGATGTCGATAAAGTTTGTTCATATCGAGGTTCTAGCTTTCATAATTCGTATTTAGGGATGAAAATATGGTTGAAAAATACCCTAAAATTGTTATGTTAGACAAGAAAGAAAAAATAAATTATAGCGTTCAATCCAATGATATTTCGAAAAAGGACAGATATGTTACTAGCGCAATCAGTTTGAAGACTTAAAAATGAGACAATTGTAGTCTTGGGTAGTATAATTGTTATCCGATTTTACATAAGACTAGTGCAGTACGGACTCTGTGTTAGAAACACTTTTCTCGTTCATTTTTATAACATATGACGTATCTACACTTTTTGACATATCATTGGTTCAATCGCTACGTGTAGGAATGAACATCACTGTTTTATAACGTATTGTTTGAGCATTTCTTTCTTTTTTCAATATGTCGGTTAGACGATGAACTTTTCATAATCTGTTTATAAAGTCACGTCCTAATCAGATCAGATGATTAACTTACAAAAATAATTTGCTCACCCAAAATATATTTATCAAAATATCACAACAAAATATTTTCATACAAGACTTAATCACTTACCAACTGGGCTTTCCTCATTCCAAAATGAATCATCCAGTGTGTAATCGGCTTCTGAAACAAATAAAATGGATTTCAGTAATATCATCAATAATTTACAGCCAAAAATACGACATTGATGATTGATGTTGCCATCAAAAAATTAATTTATGACATACACAATTTATTTTAAGCGAGCAACACTAATTATTTAAATAAACGTAAATCAGATCTGTAGTATTAAATGCAGTACAAACATAATAAGTTTTATTCGTGTATTGATATAGTGTATTGTATTCGATAAATAACAGTAAAATGCAGCAATAAGGAAAATGTTGTGTTGGAAAACATTCATTTTACTTGATACAACAATAATATTACTGTATAAAAGTATTATTGAGGAACAAGGCAGTATAACACTATGATCTCAAAAATGTTAAAGAATTAAGATCAAGTAACTTTAGGATTATTATACCTATTTCAAAAGCATTGTACGAAATAAATTGAATTGTAATGTTATCTTACACAACTCCTTAAGATGTAATAGTTACTAACATAATAATAAAGATCTTTATACACAAAGTTCTTACAGATGACACAAACAAAAATCTTTGCAAAACGCGTTGAAAGCTGCAAAAAATGACACAAAAAAGATTGATTATGGTAGAATTATTACAAAACATTACAATGTCACAAATGGTTAGGTCAAAGTCAAATATTTTTTACAACTCTAAATATTTAATAATACTAATGAAAATAATTGACATTTAAAATCCCTCAATATCGACGATCGCGTCTCCTCCCACCTAGCCTTCACCAAAGTGGTTCTCGAAGCAATAATTTTACAAGTTCTGACGTTATCTATCCTCGTTACGGAGTTTGTCAAATTTGCTCTCGAAGCGAAATAATCTGTCTGTAAGCGATTACCAGTATTCGGAATTATCGGCTTTCTGATTTCAAGTGAGTAGTGTCAAGGTTTTGGAAATTATACAGTGGTATTAACATCTGCTGTGAAACGTGTATTTTAATTTTGAAATTAGGAATAAAAAGTAGAAATGCTTTATAGGGTTGATCATTTGTTATGATTAATTTGAATATAATTAAAACCTACTATTGAATGCAGAATCAGTATTTCTGAGATCATATGTCACTTGAATTCCATAATTTCCTTCGAATGAATGTCCATTCACTGTCGTAGATATTCCTACAGACGAATTTCAGACTTTATAAATTAGTTTGTAGATTGATTGTAAAGCTAAACTCCTCATAAGCAGTAACATTTACAGGCGATGTATCTATGTACACGGTAGCGAGTACTATTGCTGATTTGGAATCAACCAAGCAGATAATACAAACACAGGATCAGCTTGATTGCGAATTAAACAGCCGGCCGAGAAGCAATCAGTGATGCACGATTGGCTCTTAAATCAACAAGATTACAAAAACACATTATCAACAAACTTGAAGGATTTATTTACGTAACAATATTATTTTTCAGATTATTCTATCAGATGGTAAAAGAGATTTAGTAACAAAATTCAGAATTCAATTATTAAAAAAATCTTTGAAGTCGGCCCTTAAATGCCTGAAACCAGCTGCCTTTTAGAGGCAACGGTCCTGACCGAGACGAACATCATAAATCAAGGGATCCTGCGGAAAATATGCAAACACACAGAAAAAATAATTACCGGTAGTGACATTGCCACAAAAATAAATTATACAATGGGGTTGTTTCAAGGGGTTGGTTTTTTCGCCCATTCATCGCGGATACACCCATTGTTATTGTAATTAACTCGTTTTTCGCGGCTAGAGTTCAGACAAAAGGTTTGCTGGTAAATGTATATGTGTGTAATAGGGTTGCTAGATCGAAAATTGGAATCTATAAGGAGGTCATCATGTATAAGACATTGTCCTAATAATATATGAAGAAGTGACAGATTGGATGAAGAAAGAGTATATTTTATTACAAGTAAAAAAGAAAGAGAGAAAACCAATGCTAATATCAAATAACTAGTTTCGGGTTTTTATTATTTTGACAGTCCTAAAGTAAAAACACAATTGTATGACTAATAACCATGTTTTCGTTCCACCAATCTATAAGCCAGTCATCTGGTCACGTTACCTTTTGACAACGAAGAGAAAGAATGCTCGATGCTTTTTAATTTTAATTTTATATTTAAGTTGTAAATAGATTTTAAGTAGGTAGAATTTAAATGTGTATATGTATATCATCATCATCACCATCAGCCCGTTGCAGTCCACTGCTGGACATAATTATTTCTAATCAAATTTCATTACCTTTTTCTATAAATGATTTACGTTTAAGTTTCTGAATATTATAGTATCTTTTACTATAAAGAGGTCAACTTAAATACAACATATCTGGTCACCAAACAAATATAACTGTCATTAACGCCTAAATTTTTCACGACCTACCAAAAGAAAACCAGCATCAAAATAAGTGTGCTATCATACATAACAGGCGATAGCAATATAAAGGGACTTAAACAATGATACAGGGAACGCCGCCATTAGCTTTTACGATACTACAAGGGCGAGTCTGTTTCACAAATATTGCGGACCAAAGTAAGTAGATTACATTTTGAATTTGAAATTGTGTTATAAAAACAATTTTGTAATTTCATATCGTTTTGAACGTAGAAAGCATCAATTTATAATGTTCAAGCTTTTTGGGTGCCGTAAAGTGGTTGTAAGTGATTATGGTTTAAGATTTAATGATTGATGACGATACTAATTTGTACTTTCTTTCTATTTTTGGACAACATTCTTTAATAAGAAATTTGACGTAGAAAAGCCTAACTTAAACCTGTATGGATACTAACATAAAATGGACTGAGACATCATCTAGGGACCACTTTTAATCACGGACTACCAAATACAAGATTTTAATAAGTCTCAAATTAAATATCCTGTGAGGCCTCCATAATGATTACTATGTTACTTAATATTATCAGTTGTAGGTACGTATAGTATTGTATATCTATTTACACGAGTACAAAATAATCCGACCAAGAAAGTTAAAAATAAAACGTAAAATCGAGGCGCCTTATTGTGGGGCTCAAAGCAAGAGCAGACAAACATATCATCTAGATATACAAATATAATCTAAGCTGTGCTTTTAAAGTCATAACAACATCTCGTTATGCATTGTTGGGATTTATTTCTCAAACTTTTACCCGACACTGGCGTGAGCTTCAACAAGCAGCACTAAGTTAGACTTGTGTTATAACTTCTTTATTTGTATTGTGTATGGATAATGTTTGGCTGATAAATGAAATACACACTCGTAAATATAAGTCTATTAATAATATACAGACACGGACACAAGTCAACATTACGGCGTAAGGGAAACGACTGGCCTTCTCGCCTGAGGCGGATATCAAGAGGCGTTTTGCCATATCAGCGTAATTGTTACTTTGTAGTTGCCACATACCTCCCCCTCTCAAAAAAAATCAAAAAAATAAACTGTTTCTTAATACAAATTAAAAATATGGATGTCAAACTTTGCTTAATTCTTACGCTTGCCAGTCGTTTTGCCTACGTGTGAAAGATTACATTGTTGTTGCAGTAATATCTAGTTACAATTCTGAGTATTGTTATCGTGCGTTGCTAATTAAATTATTTTGCTTATACATTTTTACCGATTGTTTTATTTAGTTTTACAATGTTCCTAGAAATAATGATTCTATATAAAGACAAATTATCTATATTACTATTCTACAACTAATTGCCTACTGAATCACTGTGCCTTTTTGTGTTATTTAACATTACGTATAGACTGTTTGCACCTGTTGCTGTGTCTGCGGTGCTGCAGTTGGCTGGACCGCTGCGCCTGCTGTTCCCGCAGACCACAAAGATGATAATTCATTCCTCGCCCATCTCCTGATACTGTAGCAACATTGTCTTCCGCCCAGGCAAATACACAAAAATAGAACGGCAATCCCGATCACGACGACCACTATGCCGAATGCTTCTATTTTCTTTTCCATGTCTCCCACCTGTCTAGCGTTGTTGGCTCCTTGTTGGGCGATAATAACTTCTTCATTTTTGGTTTGATAACTGCCCATTGTAGTTAAATGATAATCCGCTATATGCAACCTGTTGCTCGTTTGCGCTCTTATTTGCTAATGAAATTAAAGCAAATTGGCACAGTGATAACTTATTAGCAATAATTTATATGTAAACTAATGTTAAGTGACATTTAATTACCTATACTACTCTTATGTTAGTAAAAATCGCACCGGCGGCTTTACACGTCGCCCACTACGCGTGACCTGACTCTCAAGCGGAAGCGATTTATCTTTGTTTTCGTTTTCTAAACTGATGCTTGGACCACTTTGCAAATATTCATTTTCTGTTGCAATATTATTTTCTTGAATAATATATGCCGGTTTGAGCCTGTCTATTGATAAATTGCTTTCTCTATTGTGTAATTTTATTTTGAAAATTTTATCGTTTCTACTTAAAACTCTATATGGACCATCATAGGTAGGACAAAGAGATTTTTTCATCATGTCGTTTCTTACAAACACATGAGTACAGGTCTTTAAATCTTTACTAACGAATATTTTACGCGAATCGCTAACCTCTTTTGTTTGTGGCCGTATCTTGTTTATTGTCTGACGTAGCTGTTCTACATATAAGTTTGAGTCGTCGATTTGTTGTTTTTTTATATGGAAAAATTCCCCGGGTAACCTGAGAGTTTCGCCGTATAACATTTCCGCTGCGCTTACACCTGAGTCGCTCCTGCCGGCAGCACGAAGTCCTAGCATGACCGTTTGCAGTTCGTTCACCCAATCCACACTATCTGTCAAACGTGTTGTTAGTGCGTTTTTTAACGAGCGATGCCACCTTTCTATTAACCCATTGCTCTGAGGGTGGTAAGGGGTTGTCCTAATTCTCTGTACACCTAAGAATTTCATTAGTCCGTTAAAAATCTCACTTTCAAACTGTCTGCCTTGGTCTGTAGTTATTCTATTTGGGCAGCCGAACCGACATATCCAATTCTCGTAGATAACTTTTGCGACCGTCTTGGCGGAAATATCCGACACGGGAACTGCTTCCGGCCAACGTGTATAGCGATCTATAATTGTTATACAGTAACGGTGACCGCATTGTGACGTGGGCAGCGGGCCTACAATGTCTGTGTGTATGTGTTCAAATCTACTACTTGGCGGAAAACTTCCTAAACTTGAAACTGTATGCCGGTTAATTTTTGTTTTTTGGCATCTAATGCATGCCCTGGTCCATGCATTTACGTCTTTATTCATTCCCGGCCAGAAATATCTCTGAGTGACCATTTTACGTGTGGTCCGTATGCCCGGGTGACTGATATTATGAATACATTCGAATGCAATCTTCCTGAACTTTTGTGTAAGATAAGGTCTAACATTTCTCGTTGAAACTTCGCACAGCAGCTGTTTATCACTACCTGGTATAGTTATATATTTAAATACTAACTTACTGTTGACGTCCCGTCCTGTCGTAACTTGATCGCACGATTGTGCAAGAGCTAATTCGCTGAAATCGATTGTCGTGGGGCAAACAATTGACTCGATGCGCGATAACGCGTCGGCCACTGTATTTTCTGGCCCCTTTATATATCGTATATCGCTTGTAAACTCGCTAATGTACAATAATTGCCGGGCCCTTCTTGGAATTTCCTTGTCGTTACTTACCTTAGTAAAAGCATATATTAACGGTTTATGATCCGTATAAATAGTAATTTGCCGCCCTTCTATGATGTTTCGAAAATGTACTATGGCCATATAAATCGCTGACAATTCTTTATCGTACGTGCTGTACTTTTTTTGTGCTTCTGATAACTGTTTCGAGAAATACCCGATAGGTTTCCATGTGTTATTTACCTTTTGTTGTAGTACGGCTCCCACGCACATATCTGAGGCGTCCGTCATAATTGATAAAGGCGCGTTTATACTAGGGTGAGACAACGTAGCAGCGTTTTGTAGACTAACTTTGCATTGTTCAAAAGCCTTTAAACTTTTCGCATCCCACTGAATTTTTGTCTTATCTCTTTTCTTTGAATTATGTAAAAAAATATTTAATTCCGTCTGATATTCTACAGCGTGTGGTAAATGCGACCTATAGAAGTTAACCATACCTAAGAAACGGCGAAGTTGTTCTACGGTATTTGGCTGAGGATAATCTGCAATTGCCTTAACTTTGTCATGTAATGGTTTGATTCCGTCCTGTGTTACTTCAAACCCTAGGAACTCTATTTTAGCTTGCCCGAGGTCGCTTTTACTTAAGTTTATGGTTATACCTTCTTCACTAAAACGTTTAAATAATAAACGGAGATGCTTTTTATGTACTTTTTCATTATCGGAAGCTAATATTACGTCATCTATGTAACAAAAAAGTGCTGACTTACCCTCATTGCTTTCCATGCTCTCTATCCCTCTGAGTACATGTTGGTCCATAAACCTTTGAAAGGTTTGCGCTGCGTTCCTCAGCCCGAATGTCATGCGAGGGAACTCCCAGAGTCCGAAAGGGGTTGCTATAGCTGTTTTTTCTATGTCTTCGGTTGCGACCATTATATTATGATAGGCCCTATTTAAATCTACGCGTGAGAACCACGTCTTGCCTGCTAATATGTATGTGAAATCGTTCACCCTCGGAATTGGGTAACGGTCAGGTTTCGTAATTGCGTTAAGCGCTCTGTAATCTCCGCATGGTCGCAGCTGTCCATTTTTTTTAGGGACAATATGTAACGGGCTAGACCACTCACCTTGTGACGGTCTACATATTCCTAGTTCATGCATTAACTGAAACTCTTCCTTTACCTTTACGTAACGGTCTGGAGGTAACGGCCTTGGACGCGCGTGTACTGCGGAGCCAGACGTAACGATGTGATGCCTAATATTGTGCGCTGTTGGCTCTTTAAAAGACATGGGTTTCGTGATATCCACAAATTCTTCTAATAACTCGCGAAATGGACTATCGTTCTGTATGCTTTTAATTGAAGCTTCGTCGTACCGTATGATGGAACCATTGGAACTTAAACTAGTTACACTATCTATAAGTCTTTTGTTATATTAATCTACTATTAATTTGTGCGACTTGATAAAATCTGCACCTAAAATTGCTTGCTTGACGTCGCTAACAATAAACGTCCATTTAAATATTCTGCGCAAGCCTAAATTGACTTCAAGGGCCTTTAAACCGTATGTCTTAATCTCTGTGTTATTTGCTGCGTACAGCTTGTAACCGCTTTCGGTACGCTCACATTTACTAACTCTGCTTACCGGTAACACTGAAACATTGGCACCTGTGTCCACAAGAAAACTGATTGATGATTTCCGGTCCACTACACATAAACGATGGTTCCCTGATGTGGAAATGCAGCCTTCCATCGTATAAGACTGCACTGCGCTTAGTTTTCCGCTGACGGGTTTTTCCAGTTACACGGTTTCTCACATTTCCTCGCGTTTTTTCCGTACATGAAGTGATAACTGCATACCCAGTCTGGACTCTCTGGTGTACGACGTGGAGCTCTTGACCTTGAACGTGGCCTGCGCCAATTTGGATAGTTTCCGCGTCTCCTACTATTTTCTCGTATCTCGTTCACTTCTAGACGTAATTCCTTCAATTCTTTGGTTAAACTTGCCATCATAGTCGTTATCTCTGGTGTTGTCGATGATGTTGCTGCTATGGACGCTATCTCTCCGTTGTCTAAGTTTTCCATTATCTTATCCGCCATTTCCGCAAGCTTTTCTAATTTGGTATCTTGACAAACTAAGAGAACAGCTTTTATGGAGCCTGGCAGTCTCGAGATCCACAAGCGTTGTAACGTTTCTTCTGAAATTCGTGAACTCCGTGCTAAATCCGACATACGCCTCAGCAGGTGCGAAGGACGTTGCGACCCTAATTCCATTTCACTAACTAGTTTGTGAAATTGTTTCTCCGCACTTTCTTCGAAAGTTGTCAGTAACCTTTCTTTCAGTGTATTATACTTATTGTCGGCCGGCGGCGTAAGGATCAAATCGCTGGCCTGCTGCAAAGCTTCTTTCGTTAGCTTTGATATAACTAAATGGAATTTGGACGCATCGCCCTGTTTTTGTGGTTCCATGGCTGACTCGAATTGAGCAAACCACATCCTCGGCATATCGGTCCAGAAAAATGGTATTCGGTCCGTCACGTTGATGCTGGCCACCTGGGCTACCAGTGGTAGTGTAGGTTGATTCATTTTTTATTTTTGTAAGTAACTGCCGCGAATTATCTGACCTGTCTCGCCACGTGGAGTCGTTTCCTGTTCGTCACTACTTTGCACTGTTACTCACTAAACTGTTTTTTTAGTCGGGGTCACCAATGTTATAACTTCTTTATTTGTATTGTGTATGGATAATGTTTGGCTGATAAATGAAATACACACTCGTAAATATAAGTCTATTAATAATATACAGACACGGACACAAGTCAACATTACGACGTAAGGGAAACGACTGGCCTTCTCGCCTGAGGCGGATATCAAGAGGCGTTTTGCCATATCAGCGTAATTGTTACTTTGTAGTTGCCACAACTTGTAAAAGACTGCACAAGATATTATGGATACCTCGCATTTGGATTTGGTGAAAGCTTTCTACATAATCTACCCAGAATCGATACTAATAAAGTTTATGCGATTTAGATTTTACAGCAGCTTGTGCTATCTTATTTTTTTTAATGAAATACGGGAGCCGATTTGTCTGACTGCGATGGTTGTAAATTAAACATACAGCTTGAACATTTTGTAACTGGATCTGGATCATTGAAAAAAAAATGCTTCAGTATTTTATACTGAAGGATTTTTTTTCAATGATGACTTTGTTCCAAAAGGTTTGTGCAAGCAAAGGCATGTGTATTTTTGTTCCTTTTCAATTTTTCAAACGTTCGAGGTACTTTTACTGTTACAAAGCAAAAGGCATTTTGAAATATTCTGAAATCTGCAAACGTATAGCAAAAAGGTATTTTTTAGACGCGACGACTTTGTACTGAGCGTATTTTTTTTAATAACATGGAGAAAGTTCTAGGTCTTCTTAATATAAATCAATTTGATAACATTCAGTTAACCGGCCCATAATTCTCAGACTAGACCAGTTAGGAAAGCCGGAAGTACTGCGACCATTATTGCAGGACACCGGATGTAATTTTGAGAGGTGGCCGGAGGTGATACCCCCCGTGGGACTCATATCTATTTCAACCCATTATTGTTGATGACACTCGAACTTCTCGAATTGGCTTATTTGATTTGGACAGCGACTTATAGATAGTTTCCCATTTTATAGATCTCATGTTCTATTTAGGTAATTACAAAAAATATTTCCTATACTTACATGATATTTGTTACACTTCTAAGTGATTTTGTATAATCTTTTTCTGTATTCATAAATAAAGAATTAAATTAAAAAAAATATCCCACTTTATGTCGAGATTATAAGAGAGGAATAAGTATACAATTTCTTTTCAGAATTTGTATCTAAAAAGGCTATATAAATTGCTACTAACATTTCATTGTTTTTATCGTTAGTCCTTGATCAAAATGTCCAGTCTGACAAATTGACAACACCTTATTACCGAAACCGCCTTCACTTCTAACGACTCAAACCGTATAATCAAGAAACACATTGCTCAAAATGTATCACAGAACTAATTTCCTGTGCATTGTTTTGGTTCGAGTTAACCATTACGTGGCCCTGTTTGTTGCTTGTTTTTTCCTTTACTTTTTTTCTCCCCCTTAAGTGTTTCTGATTAAAATTAATTGCGTTCGAAGAAGTTAATTGTAACGCGGAATGAACGCTTGAACATAAATTGAGTAACAAATGGAGACGCAGTGGACCGTTATTTGTTAGTTCACCCTATAATTTGTTATGGTACCGTCGACTTAATAAATCTGGGATGGGGGTAGATTGTGTACTGATAAATTGCACTTCAAAGGATTCCGAAAACCTGTGTTTGAACAGCTCAATAACGTTCGAGAAAGGTCTAATTTGTTCATTATGGTTCGTCGGGAGGGTCGCGTTTGTTTGTCAATCGATACTTATTCGGAGTGTTAGGATTAAACTTGTACATTTTAATTTGGATGTCTGCGTCGTTAATGTGTTTTGTTTTAATAATGATATTATTGTTAGACCAATGTTGAGGATTTTAGTCTATTTTAGAATGACTATAATATAACCTAATTTTATTTTATATAGACTGGCCTGTTGGTCTAGTGGTTAGTGACGCTGACTTCTAAACCGGAGGTCGTGGGTTCGATTCCCACCCAGGACAAATCTTTGTGTGATGAGCATAATGATTTGTTCTGTGTCTGGGTGTAAATTATCTATATTATGTATGTATTTAGAAATATTTAAGTATGTTTATCAGTTGTCTGGTTGCCATAATACAGGCTCTGCCTAGTTTGGGATCAGATGACCGTGTGTGAGTTGTCCCAAGATATTATTATTATTATTATTATTATTATTATTATTATTATTATTTTATGAATGCATCGGTTTTAAATCATACTGAAATAATTAGAAGACAAAATAATAAGTATAGATTGCCAAACATAACAAACAAAGGGGCAATTTTCTTTACTGTACACCTAGTTACCACAATATACAATGCGACATTAAACTCAAATTGCATTAAGCCCTAAAATACTAGAATATAAAATGCGCTGACAACTGCGTATTCCTACATTTTAAGCCGTCAACTCTGAATACAGATGAGGTTTTGCGTTTATGCGGCAATTACTAATCTAATACGTACATAATTTGGTGTCATAGTGACGTTGGACGTCTACGTGTGTGGAATATGCTAAATTTTAGAACGTGAAATGGTAATCTGCTGCAGTTTGTCCTATCATTAAGTGAAGCACATTGTTATTTTACAATGCGAATGCTGATTACAAATTTAAGTATTGTTGCTGGAAATAAATTTGTATCGGGATTTTGAATTCGATTATTTTATTCATGGTTGTTGATTGCAGTGTTATGGAAAATAATAGTTATGTAATACAATGATTACATGGCGCACCCAATAACAAGATGAAACCATGAACTGACGGAGTTTCAATGAGTGGATTAGGTGCAGAATAAATGGTTGTTCTTATCTACTAGATACTTACACTAACAAAGCACGTATTTTTATCTACTAAACTTGACGTTTTCGGCTCAATGGCTATTTATATATTTGTATATGTGTATATACGTATACACATATAATAATATTATTATATTATTATATGTGTATACGTATATTTGCGAGATTCACGAACTTTTTTTTTTAAACGTCGCCCCACACTAGTAATTTCTCCTGTGTCGTGGGTTCGTTTGTATATAACATACACAAACACCCAGACTCGGGACAAAAATCTGCGGATCGCACAAATTTTTGTCCCGTACGGGAATCGAACCCGCAACCCTTGCGCAGCAGTCTAATCACTTAGCCGCTTTTGCCGACGTTTTTGCCTAAGATGTTACCTTTATGTATGTCATCATCATTAGCCAATCAGAAGACGTCCACTGTTGAACAAAAGCTTCCCTCTTACAATGCCACATGTATGAATAACGAAGAAATTAAATAGCGACATTTTTAATTTCAGAACCCATGTTTATTATTAATTGCCTGCCTTCTTTATTTCTTGCAAAGCCATTCTTAGGTGTACAGTAATTATAACAATCACTTCAATAGCCAATATGATCTTCAAAGCTCCCATGAGAATCCATAAGAAAACAACGCCCGCAGTGGCTCGTCTTTGTCGGTTCATCTTCCTACATCAACAGCACCTGATACACTCCACTCTTCATTCATACACAAATCAGTAAAACGTTTAGAATTTAAATTCACAAAACACAATACACCAGGAACAATCCTGGTGATGGGAGCTACGGATCTTTTCCGGGCTCTCGCGTTCCAAGCAATATCTTATATATTTTGACGCGCCCTCCGAATGGAGATTATTCTAAAAGAATTGCTCGCCGCTGCGGTGTTGTGGATGAAAATGAAAATCCTAGCGTGATTTTGAAGGCACAGAATGATATTTCAAATAATACCACCGTTCCTCATTTCTTGATGAAATACTGTGTAGAGAATGATTTGATAAATGTCGGCAGTTATTTCGAAAGTAATTTGATGGCTCGCGATATGTTTTTGTTTTTATTAAGTACCTATTTGTTTTATGAGTACACTTTTGTTGTTTAGAATTCAGCGGTTTTATGATTCAACGTTTAATGGATGTTGGCTAAGATTTGCTGGTTTTGTTGATTTTGTGAAACTAATGTTTTTGTTTTATCTACGAATAATAATTGTTGCAAGTGTAGCATTGGCTTGTAATAATTATGGAAGGTATATTATTGAAAAGATACTTATCGTAATGTTTATTTTAACTTTAAATGAAATATTTTAACTTCTACCCGTATTTTAATAAAAATCTATCTAAGTCAAAATATTAAAATCTAATAATAACATTCGTACTAAATAATTATTAATTTACCTATTTCCAACTAGCCCAATGTAAGCTTAGAAGCTAAATCTCATTTTACCGCATCAAGGAGTATCCACTATAAATGGAATTACTGGCCTTCCTGTAGTTATGTCAAGTTCGTTTTGTTGGCACAATTGTATCAATATTGGACATCGTAACTCGATTTCTGAACGGAGTGCGCTGTCAAGTGACGGTTGACGTCACCAAAATGGCGGAGGGTACGGTTACAGCGCGGGGCTTCTGGGAAATGTTATTAATTTAATAATTGATTTTTGAAGTACTGTTAAGGAGAAAGTACTACGTCATTACTACGGCGTAGCCCTCGTAACCGCTACGAATGCTACACTCATGTTCATGTAATTTCTTATCGGTGTTTGCTTGTGTGTGTGTTTTGTGATTGTTTTTGAATGTGATAATATAATGTTTTGTAATCGGTCTGAATGGTACACTTATATATATATTTTCTACCCAAATAGGTATTCAGCATAACACATAAGGCTGGATTATAATCGTCAGATAAACTTTTACCAGACTTTGATTTTATTTAATAATTAATTTAAACGTCAACTTTAGTCATCAATTGAAATTAAGTGGCGATCGAAAACACGTTCTACAAATAAATTCAATGAACAATCATGATATGAATTAAACTTTTATGACAGCAATAACACGATGTCATACTTTCAATTAATAATTATTTTAAAGCACCTGCGATATCTGACATACTATTTATACAAAATAAATTTGTCCCGGGTTCCATCGTCCTCTGTGGTCACGCCTTGCACACGTTTGCGTTTAATTATTTTAACGTGTCCCAACGAAATTGTAACTTAATTTATATAATTAAATTTTATACATCGGATTCAAAGTGTGTGTAATTTTAGCCGCGGAATAAAAATACGGTTAAATAAATTATATATTTTGTGCATTTTAATTGATTTTGGGCACCTAGAAGCCCTCGTTAATTATTAATTTTATATAGAAAACTTAAAGTAAAATGAAGTTGATGCTTTGTGGAATGAAAAATAATTATTGCTAAAATTATGATTAAAAATTGGAATAGCAATGGATGACTTTGTGGCGTGCGACATGGAAATCATCATCATGTTGTGGCAGCCGCCTTGAACTCAATCCTTAACGTAAATCTCTTTTACAGTGTCGAAATACATCAACCAATACGCGTCAAGAGAACTCAATAGGCATTACGAACACGGACGTACAGCAATTACCGCTAACCGTGTACGTTGCTAAGCCATTCAATTCATCCGAAAACAGTCGATCCAATCCCTTAAACCTAGCCGATAAACCTTAACCCTATCGCTGGAGCTTAGGTGTCAAAAAGACCGAACAATACATTTCCCGCGAAATCCGCTCAATTCACAACGCCTCGTCGCGGATCAGGTAACAAATCACTGGACGCTCCCCGTCCCCCCCCCCTCCCCCACTGCGTCACCCCACACCCCCTCTACTCATTTGGCTCCAAATCGTGTCACGTACCCCGCTGTATAATTACAAAAACGAGTTGGATTTTGTTGCTGTCTGTGCGCATGTGCGCTGTGAGTTACGATTGTTTGTAACTACTTATATTATTTTACTTGTGAAAGTTTGGTAATATGAGGTTTAATCTAGATGCCAGCATGGTCACGTGTTTGTACTCTACAAGTTTACGCGATATTCCTCGAAAATTTTGGTTAAAATATTCATTTATTTATTGTACTATCGACTAAATGCTCACATATACGTTAAAAAACATTATTTATTATTAGAACGTTATCAAGGAATAAATCATAAAAACAAGGGTGGCCTAATTTTTTGGCCTACCAGTGTGAAATACAAGAAAATGCTAACAAAAATATACAGCCTTCAAATCAAACAAGGCATAAAAAATCGCCCGTAGACTCAAATGTCCATTGTTGTGTGGATCGATGCGCTTAATTGACCATGTATTAAATGCTCGACGTTCAACTATCACTCAATTAAAGTGTCGCCTACTCGACACTCACACTCGATGTGCCTCCGTAGTCAACACTCGCTACAACAGCTGCTCGATTTTACAACAAAACAAATTTAGCTCCTCGCGAATTTCTCTCCGCATTTAAATTGAGCACTTCATCACCCTCGGAAATATTTCAAAACTGCCCTCTGTACCAACAGTGTTGTCTAAACAATCTTACAGAATGCCCGCCGATGAATCACCCAATTAATCCATACAGCCGTAAGACGCAGCCTATTAAAGTACGTTGTGTTGCGTTCGAAGTTTATGCCCAAAAACGGTACCTCGAACACGATATTCCTGGAGACCTCCTTAGGGAAGTGGGAGTCCGTAATTATGTCAGAGGGGGACGGGGGCCGGATATGAAATGACAAAAGACGTATTGGGTATCATCCTGATAGAATACTGGTACATCGGGCGGCTTTTCTCTGTTATCGTACGAGATGCGTCAATATTTTCCCGGAATTTTTTGTCCGCTTCGATAAATCTGTTTGTTTATGCTTCGTTTTGGTAAAGTTTTTTGGTATTGAGGAACTGGGGCTGTGTTATTGTTATAGTTACGGATTTGTGGCTGCAGTTGCAGGTTAATTGGATTTGGGGCTTTGTTTTTAGATCATAGTTCTAAACTAAAAATTGGTATTCGATTCACTCGTATATCAGTCCCTTTCGCTCTATGATCGCGTATCTATAACTTTATTGGTGTGTGTTTTTTTATATTATTAGATAAAACTTACAAATCCAGTTTGATTAGAGTAATACAATAAATTGATAAAATGATGGACACGAGCAGGACTTGAACCTGTGAACTTCGCCGTACCGTGGCGCTGCTCTAACCAACTGAGCGATCGTGATCTCTGCTCGTTAATTTAAATTCAAGCTTAGCACGGGCAACATGTTAAAATGGCACCAAAAGTTATGTAATACAATAAGATTGTATGCATATTATTTACAGTTCAAAAAGTCTCATAAATCTTCTATAAAAGACTTATTACGATCAAACCCTATGTTCTTAAAACTTAACCCTCTAAAGCGGATTAGCAAACAAGTATTCGCAGATTAACTTATAGACCTTAAAATTGGGCCAAATTTTTAGATGAGCGGACAGACGGATAATTAGGACCTGCGGTAATCCTTTGGACCTTTGAGGAGTCCGGATCTGGTTAGTCGGGTTGACGCGTTGCTAACTTTATGACAAATATACTTTTGTTTGGCCATAACGCCTTCGGACCGCTGGATTTTGGTATTGTGGGTTCTCTTCTGGTTTGTTTGTGAAATAAACATCTTGTTTATGTAAGTAGTAAGGGACAGTTCAGATTTAAAGGACACTATCTCTGAATATGATATCGGAATATAATTTTAAAAGTGAAAATTTATAACCTTATTCTTCTTATCGTATGGATGGAGAACAACCTGGTGTCAGAGTTTAAACCGCCTGTAGACCTCTGACATGGCTTTACACACTGTTGAAAAATCTCTCAAGTGTGCCGGTTTCCTCACGATTTTTTCCTTCACCGTTTTTAGCAACTGATAACTAATATATAAAACGCACATGAATTTGAAAAGACATTGTTGCGTGCCGGTGTTTGAACTTGCGACCTTTGACTTGGCAGTCCAACGGTTATACCAGTCGGCTATCAGTACTGTACCGGCTTAGTATCATCAACATTCGGGGACGAAATTGCAAAATTTTATTATAAGTATTATTTAAATTCAATACATTTTACTCTTGGTATAGAGATGACTAAAGTACTTATTACGCTGACCTCAATTCACTGTGAAAAGAAATAAGCACATAATTATCTAACTTGATCAGAATAAGAAAAAAGTGCTGTAAAAATCTTTAAAACCGAAAGTATTGTCAAAAATTCCAATTCAATACCGAACACCGGGATTACGGGCAAGCGACGTCAATAGACAACTTCGGTTGAGGTCCGATTAATTATTAAGTAAGCGGCCCGGCTAATTAGGGTCCACCTCAGTTTCTGCTTACACCCTAACTTTTTAACAACCTTGCCCAGAGTTTTTACGGTCTATCGAGTCCGAAACTTTACGGGTTAAGGACCTATGAGTGTGAGAGCAAGAGCTTGAAATATATGGTCTCACTAATAAACGTAGTTAGTGGATGTATTACTTAAAAAAATTCTCTTTCTGTCATCTGTAATGTTATATTTGAAAGAAGAAGTCGACGCTTTTCATGACATATAGTAGTACATTATAAGAACTAATGCGTGCACGTAATTATAAAGGGCATAGATTGACTTCAAAACGTATAAGTTATTACAAAGTATATGGAGAGCTAGCAGAGAGCTTCCTCGAACAAAACCACTCGTTTGTACATTTGGCGCACGATTCTTCTTCTTCGTATCGGTATGATCCAAATGTCACATGAACTCGGGTCATGCCGTGGTGTAGAGTTTGGTCAGTCAACAAAGATACTAGCGAGGTTAACCGTCCAGGCTGCGCTGGACGTACTATTATATATACATATTGTCACTCGTAAAGGCTCTATAATTGCACGCTAGGCAATTATCTTAAATAAGATCTTGCTGACTGGCTTTCTACATTACGGTATGAGCTATATAACAATCTGATCTATAAAATAATACAAATCATGCCGACACGTACAGAAAAAGATGAACAGAAAAGTTCGACAAAAATCTAACACCACATTTGCGAATACTAGTAAATGAGGCAACGAACTTCGGTACCTAATAGACGAAGCTAATGACATAGAACTAATTAGGATTATGACGTCACATTCAACACAAACCAGTTCTTTTTCGACCGCTGCCATCCGACGTACATACACATCTTGAAATTATGACCATTATCATCGTAATACCTCACAGGATAAGACCACTAAATTAGGTAGCAACCGTAATAACGCTGCCAAATGAATCTGAATCATACACTCAACAACATAAAGTTTATTTTACATTACACGTTGAACACCATAAATATAACAGGTATGATTTGGCCGGTTGTAAGCAATTCCCAAATTGGATTCTGTTAGGATAAGCGCACCCGGGGCAAAGGCGATGTTTCATTAAAACTTGTGACTTTATCGTGTAACTAGGCTTGGGATGTGGTTGTAACAATTATTAGTTGGTAATTATAAATTTAATTATAGTTTGGCGACTCGGATTAAATTCTCTTTACATTTGGTAGGTACATATCACGGCTCCTTTTGAAGTTATGCCCTGCTTACATACTTTGCTTTTACTTAAAATAAAAATATACATGCAAAACAATTACAGGTCCACAATTAGTCAAGCTTGCCTTACAAAATATTTTGCAATGAAGAACACTGGCAAGTAAGTTAAAGGTTCAAATCAGTTGTATGTTCTTTAGTGATTTTTTTCTATTTAATCCAGTTCAATATCTTTACAAAAATTTGAGTCAGCGCTCTTTTAATAGAGATAAAGAATAAGTAATAATTCAGTAGCCCTAGAATCCAATGATTACGGACTCCAATCCCAAAAATTGTAATTAAACAGAAATTACTTTCCAATTTAAAACGCGTTCTCAGCGAGTCTCTAAGCGACATGCTTTAATGGGGCGAAATGGCGTTTTTTCATCTCATTCGATTCAAAGTACTAATTAGTTTTCCCAATTAGTATAATTAGTAGAAGACTGTAGGTGACGGTTACCGACAGTTATGTGAATACTTATCGTTATTAGAGATGTCTGGCTTTCTGATATTCATTAGCTAATGATTTTTACACGTGTAATATCCAGACTTTTTTGGGTATTTCAGTGTTCTGGAATAAAAGGGAGCTCACTTGATGGGCTGGTTTCATTTTGCCGTTACGTTTCTTTGAGAAAATGTTATTATAGTTACCTAATGCTACTATCTTCTGTGTGGTAGCTGTACTGTTATATAATATTTAACATAAAAAACTCTTATAACTGAGACATATTAAATGAATAAGTGTGTTTGCAGGTTAGTCTTTCGCTCAAGCAGCAATTGAGAAATGGATAAAACTTGTTAACTAAGTCTACAAGGCTATGATCTTTTCATTTCAGATCACAACAATCCTTATAGGGGACCAATTTGGTAGTATATTCTTTACGACGAACATAGAACCTCCTCCTTTTTGAAGTCGGTTAAAAAGAGGATTCCATGAGCGTAAATTCTGTAGCAAAAGCAAGTGTACTTTACCTTTGCATCCATCCTTTAGCGGGTAGGCAGACTGTTCCTGTTTATAAAACCCTGGTTTTATATAAAAACAAGTGGCAAAGCGATGGAGGAAAATAAATAGAATTAAATGATAAATTTATGTCGGTGACATAATGCTTCGACCATGTAATCTAAGTAATGTCAATACCAATTATCTTTTTAATTGTATTCGTCAAACGATTGGTCTACGGCCTCAGTCATTTCATCGCAAGGCCTCTCCCATTTAAATGATCAAAAACAAACAGCTCTTAACATGTACCCACAACAAAAACAAACGATAGTGGAGCGTCAGACACAATTACGATACACTAATCAAACGCCACGGCACGCGAGCTGGCGTGACGCGCGATATAACGACGCCACTAACAAGCTCTTTGCACGACAAGTTTTTGTGATCCAAGCTATCAGGAGAAGCGTATGATAGGTGTGTTGATTTTTTCTTTATGATCAGTCTACGTAAATAAAATACAGGATGGAATGATGGATAGAAAAATATTTTATAAGGAAATAAGGACACGAACTTCGCCAATCGGACTGCTCTTCATACTGAGTTATTGTGTTGGTGCTTGCGCCAATCAAAGAATTCCTGGATACTTTTTTTTTAATAAAAATCATGTCGCCCCACATTAGGAATTTCTCCTGTATCGTGGGTGCGTTTCACAATTACGAAATACCACATACACAAACACCCAGACTCGGGACAAACAAATGTGGATCGCACAAATTTTTGCCCCGTGCGGGATTCGAACCCGCAACCCTAAGCGCAGCAATCTAATCGCGTAGCCACTACGCCAATCAGGTCGAAGTTTTTGGTTGCAAACACTGTAATAAACTGTCTCGTTATGTATTTTTTTAAATACAGGTTCCCTCTTTTGTTACCCTGCCAAAACAAAATACGACTGTTTAGAAATTCTTAACATTTATGTACTAAAAAACCAGTAAAATATTTGCTTAACCTACAAGCAACTTGGGGATTACAGTATTGGTTGTAAAGTTACAGGAGACGCTGCTGCCCATCTTCTGGAGTTTCCTTTAGTCGCCTCTTACGACCAAACGGCAAAAAATAACACATAGAATTAAATCATTCTAAAATAGGAACTAAGTGAAAACGTTCTAGTTATTTTTAACCCAAATGTTTCATAAACAACGCAATCCTCTACGGACGCCATAATAACAGCCTACATCTCAAAAAGTAAAACGATGGAGCACACAAGTTGAACGAATGAATGAATGGAAGAACGAATGGTATTGTTCACGCAATCATTCTCCTGGGTGTGTTTTATTGCGCAATTCTTGTCGTTTTGTTATCGTTGGCATTTTTATGAAAACAATCCGCTTCTAAGTTGGAATACTTGTTTTTAATTGAAACTATGTCTATATGACAGTGTATAACAGACTGATAAATTTTATTTTAAAAAGTTTTGGAATTCAAATACATACATAGATATTATAACACACATTCCCATATATCAAACACATGACATCACGCCTGTATTCGATTGAGATGGGGTTGGCAGAGGTGCACTTATAGTACATACATACATACATAAAGTCACGCCTATTTCCACGAGGGGTAGGCAGAGACCACGGATTTTCATTTACATTCGCCTCATATATTAGCTTTGTCACTCTTCTTTCATCCATCCACAAACAAAGTACAACCACATTTCGCCAGTTATATTATAGGTCTCAATGTAATAGGGGCGAGCCTAGTGCCATCAACTGGGCACAAGTCCAGACTCCGTGCAGCTACTGAAAATTACCGATGGAAAAACTCGGGAACACTTTGTCCTAACCGGGATTTGAAACAAGGACCTCATGCTCAGCAGTCGTGCTTAGCGACCACTAGACCAAAGAGGCAGTCTGATGTTGAAAAGAATTTAAAAAAGCCTACCTTCACAAACATCTAAGCAGAATAAGCATTGAACAGTTTGTGTGATTGCCTCGTAAATTCGCAGCATTCATAAAGTCGGAGGTTAAATGGTGACCATTTAACCTGTAACTGCAACCGCGGGCATGAATGACCTGTAAATCTATTTTATTATGTCTGTGTCACCGCATCTCTAATAAAGATAAAACTAGTCGTTGAAGACTCAAATGTACGCATGAGAAATTGTTATATAGCTAAAAAGCTATGCTCATAAACCACTTACGAATACTATGATAAAAACTAATAACTGATCCCGCGATTCAGATAACAAAACTTTAGCGTCAAATATTATCCTTATTACTCTAGATATAAGGTTTCTTTTTCCATACCAACGTAGAACAATACCGATTTTTACAGTGGCTTCCATAATATGCTCCCAAAATCCGATTCCCTCATTAAGCCGTCACCAGAACGAGTTGCGTGTAATACCCAGTTATTTCTCGAACTTTTTAATTCGACCGCTTCACCCGGATTACCGGTTGTAACTGGTTACGCCTGGGTGAATTTCCAACGGCGTTTTTAACCGGACTTTAAATGTCACTGTCCCTTTTATTCAGTAGAAAGGCAACTTAAACAGGATGCATCAATTTTTATATTAAAACTTGTGTTTTCTAGTAGCCACGAAATTTGGTGCTCCTTGTGGGTTTGTGACTAACTCCATTTTATCCAATATGTGATGCAGTAACATGGTGATTTAACTTATTTTTTATTTGCAATAATATAGTGACAAATTGTTTCTATTATTAACCTGCCTGTCTTTTGTAAAAATATTGTGTGTAAATTAATGTATTTCGGTTCTTGTTGTGCCAATAAATGCTATACCAAGTCTTAATTAATTTAAAATTGTTACAAAAGCCAGGAAACGTAAAAATTGAATCTTTAAAGCAATGTAAAGTAGTTCTAGCTGGTGGAGACGAATGGAGATGTAAAAGAAGCTATGCTGAAAAGGAGGCTTGCAAATTATACCAAGTAAAAGTACGCGGGTTAAAATATTGGAGTAATAAACTAATAACATTACGACGCAAATATCAAGAACACTCTAAATTCGACTTACAAACATAAAATTCTCCGTTCAGAAAAAGTCAGCCATTCCACACACGCTCCCGAATCACAAACGTGCTAGCAATAAAAAATATTGCTACGAGTATGACAAATTCAAATCACATTTGTAACATTCCTCGTGTGGGACGGGCGTTTGGCAAAAACTTTTATCGTTCAAGTGCAGTTGGGGGGTTCGGCAAAGTTCGTACAACTTCGGAGGTTTTCGGGTGACGTTTGAACGTAAAGAATTCTGTTCGATAGGAGTTTTATTTCGGTAATTGTCGAGTGATCGTGTAAAAGGCGTAGTTCACGAATACTTATTCGAACCTACAGGGTGAGTTGTTTTTGGATTTATATTTATGCTTCGTACATGGGCGAATATATTCGGATTAAGTAGAAATGTTCTAGAGAAAAGCTAGGTAAAGAGCACCCTAAATCTACGAGCATGTATGAATAATTTGACTAGAGTAAATTAAGCCCAGGTATGTACTCGTATTTAGCGTGTAGTAAAATTCCACCTTAGAAAATTGCCGTTGATTTTTTGTTTGATGGTGGGATCGCATCGTGCTTATTTTATCGACCTATAAGAACGCAGACGCAATACACAAATATGCACCTAAACTATGAATAAAATAAATACTACATTGTCTCATAGAACTTTGATTACATTGTTTCCTGGTTATTTGTAACATAGATTATTTACTTCAATCACCAACAAAATATATCAGTATTAAATTAATTTTAAATGAGTATGATTTCATAAATACTGAGAAGATTTTGTAAGAAGACAAACATAATGAAATTATATACAACACCTTACAATTCTATAACCATCAGAATATTATTAACTCGAAAATCATCATCAGCCGGAAGACGTCCGCAGTTGAACGATGGCCTCCCCCTTTTAGAAGGGAGGTTGCCATAATCCTCACTCTTGGCAAGCGGCTTGGGGATCGCAGTGTTGGTGGTCAAATTACAGAAGACGCTGCTGCCCATCTTCTTGATTTTCCCTTAGTCGCCTCTTACGACAGCCATGGGAGGAAAGGGGGTGGTCAATTATAGGCCGGACACCACACGACGCACTCGAAAATACAACTTATCAAAATAATATCATAACTAGGTAGGTACCAAAACTATTGTAGTACGTACAATAACGATGTTAAATAAGCACACAAGTGAAATATGTTCGGTACGGACACCCATCTGAAAAGCGGTGGCTGCCTTTCAGCGGGGGCCATTCATATCGACGGTCCCACAAAATACACAATACAATGTTTCACGTAAATATTCTGCTGCGATAAGATACAAACGAATTGGCGATAAAACATGTTTACATACATTCTTAACTTGTATATTTTATTGAAAGTAAAGAAAAAAAATTTAGAATTATAAATACGAGTGAGACCCAAATCTGGAACCTTTGTTTGTCTATAGCTTTTACTTAGTAAGCTTCATATTTAAACATAAACTGCCTTTTTGAAAAGTTCATAAATAAAGAAATTTTTTTCGCCTTCAAATTTTTTTCCGTACAGTTTTTGTAAAAGAAGTATTTCATAACATAGTCAACATTTCAGCCCGTTGTCAGCCACTACTAGGCCTTTCTTTTTCTCGGTCATCCTTATCCGCCTTAAAAGTTTTTACTGTATTATAAGTTATTGGCACAGCAAGCTAAATACAGGTATCATCTAGTTCGGCTGCAGATACTCCAATACTGGTCTTGTGAATAATTCCAACAATGTAGTTAATAAGAATATTTTTGTACTGTTTAAAACTCGTTTTTTGAGTTTTATTAAATAAATTATTATCATTATTACTAGACAATATAAATTATCATTTTTCGTTCTCCACTCCTTAAAATTCTTTTGCCAACAACCAATAAAGGCAATTCAGTAAGTAAAGCAGCAGATTATAAGTATCAAAATCGATTAATATCCATCCTACTAACACTGTCCCAAATATTTTTTGATTACTCTCCCGAAAACCAACAGACATGCTTACACAACCTCAAGATAATCTTACTAAACAAACAATAACTACAAAATAAATATGCACCAGAGTTTCCAAACCATTACTCGATCGAAATCATAAACTAAACAGCTACCCACAGGCTCATCAAACTACATATTTATGAGGATAAAACATAATAAACAAACCTTCAATTGCAGACCTTACAAGATAATACACACAAAATTCGACCTTAAGTGTATGTGATAAGGTTGATGTGAGAAGTACGGTGGAGTGGGTGGTTATGAGGGGCCAGCGAAGTGAAGACAGTACCGATATGGCCCAGAACATTCCCTTTATTTGTTACCGATTGTTTTCTGTCATTGTACAACGGTGAAGATTTTAGAGTTCCTTAGTGACTATTATGTCTTATAACAAAAAGCTTAACTACTTCTAATCTATTAAATGCATAACTTGCAACACTAATCACTTTTGTTGATTATTTAGAAAAACATTGTTTTTAGTACCAAAGGACCAAGTCGTCCTTTCATCCGTAATCAAAAGACAAGGTCAAGTCAAACATCACGAAACTTCTGAATCTCCATAGAACAATACAATGATATAAATATAACCAAAACCAACATTTAGAAAGTAATACGTTCAAAATACAACGAAATATTTGTACAGAACTCCAACTGCCAGACCGGTCCGCATCGCATTCGTCGGCGATATAAAAATGTACACAGCAAAACTCTTCGGGATGTTATTTTCTTAAAAGTGTTTGCTCCGTGATTCTTCGCCACATGGAAACAATTTTTCTTGCTAAGAATTTTCTACGTTTATAGAGCTTTCTTCCATAAAATTAAAAGTTTGTCGTACCTGATTATAGTGAGGTGTTTAAATTTTTCAAAGTTACGTTGTGCCATAATTCTCACTTGGGTTGATAGAGGGAAAATGGGTTTTATTATTAAAAGAACATACCCATATAAAAACTAGTAAATCAATGTTTGAAAGCAATTTTACTTACGGGTATCTCTTGTTTCAACATTGGACTTGTTACAACATAACTTGGATGATTGAACGAATTTATAGCTTCTATAAAACGCGCGCATACCAAAAAATTTAAAAGTATTTTTTTTTTTTTTACCCAAAAGTCACCAAAGACCAACAATATCTATCAATAAGTGTACAGAGTTAAATATAGATATCAACTGTAAGCACATTCACACTTTACTAAGTTACACACGAGTGTTGATGTTTCAAGTCTTGAAATGAAAGTCCTGAAGTGAAGACACATAGCGCCATTTATCATGTTAGTTAGCACAATTGTAGCGCCAACTGGACAAGCTAGTCTAGACTATCTTGAGGTTATGTTAAAAGCCATGCATGACCTCAAACTACGAGTATCTAACGACGTTAAGTTAATTTACACGAGTACATTAAATAAACCTCGCATTTTGAGGGCACATATAAATAAATGAACTGTTGTTTGTATACCTAACGAGCGCATCTAACTGGCTAAGCAAATGGTTTGCAGCTACAAGTGTGCAAGCACAGTCCTCAAATAGAACTGTATTTGTCTGCATGTCTTAAGTCTAATGGTCCTTTCGGTTTATAAAATTTTAGGCCCTGGCTAGACTTAATTTTATCGGGACTATTATTACTACCCCTCCTCCTCGGGTTTAATAACTGAATAGCGTAAATATTATAGTAGCCAATGTTCAAATTACGTCTGCAGGACACAAATATAAAACCTACCCTACACCGGTTACAAATGCAATGATACAGTACAAAACAGCTCACAATTCCGCCAGACGTCTCATTACAAACACAATAAAGTTGCTGCGTCCTGAAGCTCAAACAATGGACAGAATCTCGGCCAGATTTCATTTAGAATCGTTGGTATTGTCCCATTCTGTTTATCCTCCTAGATTCATCTTAGTTGCATTGGAGTTTTGGCACGAAATGTTATATGGTCAACGGTGTATTTCATTTCTAAACCTAATGAGATTAGAAAGTTTTAATACCTTAATTGAATAAACGATTACTCGAGATTCTAACAAGTTAGGACCAAAAGTTTTGGATCAAAGGACCACTAATCGTGCAATTATAAAATGTAAATAATCGATATTCTTGAACATTTTTTTAAAACGAACCAGCACAACATGAAACGTAACACTAAATGGAAAACAATTATTTTTCCGGCTGAGTCTACAAAAAAAAACTGAACCATAAGCAAAAACTACAATACAACATTCGAACCAATTATTTCATATTCAATTATCCTGTTCATAGTATTCCGAATAAAATCATCGAGTACTCGAGTTATATTGGATAACATATCGATTATAGAAATCGAATGCGGTAGCTGAGATCGACGAATCGAATAGGCAACGAGGCACAAGCATAAATAATAAAAATCCGTGTTCTTCTGGTGATACACCATTCTATGTCAGTTGTTGTTCAGAATGCCGATATGTTGGAACTTATTAGAAAGTAGTCGTACAACGTTTTAGAAGGGTTAGAATTGTTCTTGTATTTACTAATGGTTTTAGGACAAGGGTTCAATGTTTGGATATTTTATTGAAGTGTTATCTGTGTAGTGTTGGTAAATGCTTACATAATATATTTTACTAGATACAATTTACCAAGTAAAGTTTGGTCTAATTGCTTTATTTATCTATGTGTAGTGATTCTATTTTCTACTAATATTACAATATCTCACTTATTACACTAGACTTGCGGTTTTACATCCGATTATAATTAAATAAAAATCTTTTCATAGACCATATGTTAGGGAAATCTAGTTAAGACAAAAGCCTTAAAATAACAAAATATTAGCCTGCAATCAAAGGCATATCACACACTCCCTATTTAACATTCAGATTAGGATCCCTAGGGGCCATAAAACCATTATAATACTTTCCCATACCCGCGTTACCCATGACATGGGTCCCGTGAAAACAACTCCATGGCACACGTTTATTTTACTAATTAACTTAATTTTCGATTACCATAATCGGGTTATGGTGCAGTGATTACTATCAAGTAAGGGATAATAATTTGTTATTATCGGATATATTTTACGTTCTGCATGCATAAAGCAGCAGACCGGGCTTTCTGGCGTACATCGGAAGAGGAAAGGATAAGGATAGTATATGAATTTAATAAGAGTAAATTATAGTCTTTGCCTACCCATTACAAAAATTGGCATGCATTAATGTTGCAGCTTCAGTAGTATCTGTTTTAGGAGAATATTAAATATATTTTTATTTTCAGTCAGTGCTGTTATTATAATTTTGATATTTATATAAATATTTAAAATGTTACTAAAATAGAATTATTTGACAAATAAAGAACGGGAACGAGGTCAAGTATAACTCAGAAAAATATCGTTTCCCCTATTTCTCAATTGCGTAAAGGTACACTACAAAAAGGAATTACCAACTGAGGTAAAAAATCCATTTGTCGGATCATATCTCATACGTATTAATAGGAGACATTTTTCCAACAGAAATGAGAGAAAAACGGTAGCCTGGCCAACTGCCCTGGATATATTACATCATACTCTCATACCGAATGTATTGTGTTTGACGACTAGAAACATAGACCTACCGCGCCCCCCTTTCCTCTACATTCGTGTGCACTTAAGAAGCGTTCCTTCTATGTTCGAGATGTCTTGTTACACTGGCGGTTCATTTCATCGGTTTCTTCATTACGGCACATGAGATATTACTTTGTAGTAAAGATGATGTTAATATTCTGAAATTGTCTCTTTGTGGGATTGTTATAGTAATTATTTAAGTCGGAGCACAGTTTCTTGGTACTTTATTTCTATTATGAGATATTTATCATGGATCATGATTATACTGAAATATGAAGATCGTTTATATGCGTATAATAATTGGCTCCGAGTTTATTTGCTGCCGATTCCCAAACAATATTCCTGTGCGCAGCAATTCTTTTAGATGTGGTCTTAGTTACTTCATAGTTAGCAATATAATGTTATAATATTTGTATTTAAATATCTATGGGAAAACTCACAGGTCTATTGATAAAAAAGTAGAATCCGAGCAACTTAGATCTTTGGTCTTTTGAGCCGGTTTGAATTCCGTGATTTTTAAATACTTGTTTAACATATCACAACATGCTGTCAAATATGATATCTTAAATCTGTTTGTATCTAAATCATCATCATATTAAAATAAAAATGGTCCTTGTATCCGGAACTGTGTAGCTAAGAGCAACGTTACACCAACACAAAAACAATATTCTGACTGGTTAACACAGTAGTGTGCCTAAGCTAAAATCTTAAATGCGCACTGGAATGGAGCCAGTTCGGCCTAGCGAGCGTTCCTTTAGCTGGGGCACTCTGCTAATGCTGAGTAAATATCAAGTGTTAAGAGTATTTCTACCAATGTTATTTTGGGCTTTATTATATACTAAAATGTTATTACATGGCTTTTATGCCAGTAGGTATATTACTACGATGTGAGAATTAATTTTCATTTTAAAATAACATGTACTTACGAAAATATAATAAGTTTAGTTAATTAAATATCTCATGTATATTCAGTAACATGGCAAACATAATACAACGTCTAATTAATAAATAATTAATGTCTTATAAGATTTACAAGCATTAACATCTCAAAACTCGTGTTCATCATTAATTTATTCTATAAACATTTAACAGCGACAAATTCTAAAGAAAAACAACATCAACCAACTTATTCCGCATTAACTAAAACGCTCTTCACTTAAAGGGAAAAGGATACGATTTATCACTAACAATTTGTAAGCGGGCTATCGATCGCTTGAAGAATAACGCCCGGGAGTATTCAAGGGGTATGTTCCCACAAGAATCCTAAATAAGTTGTGTGATACGTATACCGGGACCCTTAGTGTTGAGCACCGATAAGACCGCCACGGGACTTTTTAAACTGGAGCTTTCGATCCGGTTTTTTATGCGACGTTTAAATACAAACGTAGCAAAATACATTGAAATTATACAGTATGCAAATATGAGTTTTTAGTTTGTTGACAAAAAATTAGGCCTTAATAATTTTACCGAAGTGATGATATGGTCTATCAAGGCAATATCTATTTTAAAGTACGTTGATGTAATAATCTTCACGATGAAATTAATATCATTCTACATTCAAAAACAAATTTGAATAAAAACTTCCAAACTAGTCATGATACGTGTTCCTTGAGCTTGCTCACGAAACACTTTACTCCGAATTCCGGGACGTCCCGGAGAAATGAACACAACACTAGTCTCACACTTTATTGAGCCAATGCTCGTGTGAAATTTATTGTGTTCGGTGTAAACAAGTTCCATTGAATGTCGCCGTTAATTTTATTTATATGTGGCGCCGAATTTAAGACTGTCAGGGTGTGGCTTTGTTTTTAAGAATGGTTGTCCTAAATTGTTGCTGGAGTTGTCTACGTTTAGAGTAGAAAAGATCTATGGAATAGTACGTGTTACGATCACATGCAACATATTGATAACTTACCACAAAATATGTGTTTATGAGGAGAAAATGAAGACCTCTCTGAAAGTAAAGGTAGTAGTAGTTACTTGAATAGAAATAAAAAAAGTCGCCTCATAAAATAAATTATTTATATAATTATTTTACTTATGGAAAAAGCTAAATAATTGTTGCTTTATTATTATTAATTTTGCTTTTTATGCTCCAAATGTCCCTAATCTGGGTGATAGTGTATGTGATATTTTATGTTTCAGAAACGCAGAAGAGATTGGTCCACTTTAGCACACTAGCAAATAAAGCGGAATAATGAAATGGAGGCCATTGTCTTGTAGTGGGATAAAACAGGCTGAAAAGTAAAAAACGCACCCATGATACAGGAGAAAATCATAGTATGGGCGACGTTAAAAAAAAACTCAATTTCATTTCAATGTTCAGCACTCATATGTTTCCTTTACAAATGTAACATGAATTTAAATAGTTTTACACAGACATCCCAACTATTAAATTGTACCACGTATTCAAAGCTAGACTTAAAACGATTCACAAAATTCAAGGAAAGTGAACTAGAGTAAACCTTTGATAGTGCAGGATGGATACACATCGCATTTCTAAAGAGGATCTCTTTCAGAGACTCAGAGTGCTACAAAATGCATTTTAAGAGAAACCTCACGGACGGCACTCTATAAATCACTATACCGCTATTCCCGACACCTCAATCTCTCGCACTAAATCACCTAACCACTTCAGAGCTAGAAATTCAGCATTCGACACTAGACATGCTAGAGGAGTCCAGTCAGCACAGTTTTCTCAAAACAAACAACTCTGCATGGGAAAATTTCAAATTGATACAAGAAAAGCGTTACTGGCTCACTGCCAGGCCCCGTTTCGTTTCGAGAGGGCTTTTGTAGACCTACCCGCAACGTGCTTGCAGCTTCAAGAACTGAAAGCGCTGGTAAGCAGCCTTTAATAGTTGCTGCCTTTATGCGGCTGACCGGGATGTGAATGGCTTAATCTTATAATTTATGACATTTATGGTTTATTTAATTTTCAGTTGATTTGATAAAAGTTTTAAAGAAGCGGAATAGTATTGTTTGTAGGAATTATTTTATTTTGTTTCTATCAATAAACATTCTCGTAACATTTAACGATTCCGTATACAAGGACCAAAATTTTAATATTTGCTTATCCATGCCCAATGGCATGCATTAATTAATTTTTTCTCTATCAGCCTTTAAAAAATATCCACTTTCAGTAACATAAAAAGCAGCTTGGCACATACGTGAAACAAAACCATCCCCTTTGTTCCACTAATTATAAAATTATTCATTACAAATAGATGTCACTTTTTTCAACAATGCAAATTGCAAATCATGGCCCTAAATTACAATCACGTGAATCACGCAAGCAATTATCGACCTTATTATTTTGCACTTAAGTTTGAATATAATAATCGCATACATTATAACAACGTCTCTTTATAACAAGCAGGGATTAGTGGGTAATGTTAACGAGACTCATTAGGGTGGGAGACTCGTTATAATGGCTGAACACTTTTTGGTCCATTTGGGCAGTATAATTGAAAAATGTTGGAAGTGTACCGTTGGCCGCATCGCCTGCGGATAAAAGCGCGAAATATTTTTCGAAAACTAAAATGTCCGCTGGGGCTGCGGCGAAACTATTAAAGCTTGGACTGTGTGGCTTGTTCGCTAGTTTTTCGAGAATTATTGAGGCAAATAACTGTTGTAATAAGAAAAAAAGACTGCGTAGCGCTACGGCGTAGTCAACATAACCGCTACGTTAGCTACGCAATCATTGGTGATAACTATCGTATAGATTTTTTTATCTGAGTTCATGAATGTTTCGTATTATTTTGTCGTTAGTTGGGAACTTCACTTATACGATGGGCATAGAGAAAATAATTTCAAGTGAGCAAATTCAGAATCGCAACTGTTATTACGTGATATTGTATGGAGGCTATCAGATGACTTCCACAAAATAACAACCAGATTAAATTCGAAACCTGTTCCAGCCCGAAGTTACAGCTGAGTTTTGATTTTCCCAGAATTACATTACAAAACCTTGTTTCACATATCTAGATAATCTTGCATTGAAACTAGATGTTTGCGATAAAAAAACGCGTATATGATAAAGGATTAAAAATCCAAAGTAGAAATTCAAAGCTGCTTTGCTTACTGAAATTTATATCAACTCTTACCGAAGCATAACCCTTAAATTGCTACGTGACACAAAAAATACCCAAGTCGCGTAAAAAAAAATATTAGCATTTTCTTCACACACATTTTTTACGCTGCGTAATGCAAATTAAATAACCAATACATAAATTAAGTTAAATATAACCCGATCTTTTTTATATCCAGACCCAAATAATTTGAGCATACAGGCCCATAACGTACTGAATCAATTCCCCATTATTTTCCCATGGGTACCTAATGGTTGAACCTTTATACGTATTACAGAGTTTGTTCCATACAAAAAAGGGCTTCATAGATATTCCCTTACCGTCTCTTGTTTATAATAAATACATTCTGAAATATACCGTATTTGAATTGTTATTGAGTCGGTTTTCTTGTGGCAGTGCGAATTATTTTTTACAGAGTTAATGTGTTCGCAAATGAGAGATAGAGAGGCATTAAATAGATGACGTCATCGGATGTAGCGTCACAGTGGAAACGAAACGGTAACTCAATTCGATTGGTGATTAAGGTTCATATCTTTTTGTTAATTGAAGTTCATTTGTTTAATTATTTAGAGTAAGGGTATATTTATATACATTTAAATTTTGAAATAAGCCATTATTAGTTTCGTAAACCCCTGACTAGGTAATTTGTACGTATACATACACCTATGTCTAAAATTAAGTATAATATATTAAACTCTACCCCAGATGAGCTTATTTCAAATGCATATTTTTCTATTAAAAAAACCTTCTCTTCTTACTAGTGTAGCTTGTTCTAAAGCATCTATCTACGAGAAGCCACGCCCTCATAAGATTTAAGAAGGGTTCAATATCTAAATTGTTCCCAAAATCGAGCCTACAAACCTGATTGATACCTCAGAGGCCACCGCGCAACCCTCAATTATATCAAAGACTGAGCAAAATTTTGTTACCGCGCTCAATTTACTGTGGCGTACGCGTACTTAACAAAGATGTTACATACGTCACTTAGATTTATGTGAAGCATTTATTGAGGATGAAATAAAAGAAGCGTTAATAAGGCTGTAATTTGTATGCTTGTTTGTAAACATAAATATTGTAAATAGGTTTATTCCGGTGGGATTAAAAGATGGGTATAAAAAAACCTTAGGATTTTTGACAACCTTAGGTGTTTTTATAGTCAGCAATATGTTACGTGTATTCCTTGAAAGCGTTAAGCTGGTGGAGGTGTTCTTTGTTTATTTTTTTAATTCGTCACCCCACACTAACCTAGCCATTTCTCCTGTTTCAACGGTACGTTTCACAAACATGAAAGACACACACAAACACCCAGACTCAGAACAAACATCCGCGGACCCCCCTTTTTTTCCCATGCGGGAATCGAACCGGTATTGGCGCAGCAGTTCAATCGCTTAGCCACTGCGTCAATCTGGTACTCGTTTCGTTACTAGGAGACTAGACAGTATATGCCTATATATACATTGTATACATTGTTTGCTCGTCATAGATGCTTTAAAATTGGTGGCGATTCTAATGCCATTTTGTGAGCCTACAAAAGCATATAACAGGTATAAATACGAGTAGTAGCCATATACAGAAATCAGATTTTATTACAATGACTTACATAACCTCAAAATGATAAGGGTGTATCTGTGTTTATCCTGTTTGAAGTCAATTGCACTGCTATAGCACAGACTTCAAAGACAAGAGCCCTCATAACGTTAAAGGCAAATTAATTACAAAACAAATGACTTTGTTCAAGTCACAACAATTGCTATGGCTTTTGTAACTCGAGCCGCGGATAATATCAAATGTTTGAAGCCCCATAAATTTATTTTTACCCTTTATTTTTGACTGCCTTGTTGGTTTAATTGTCGCTAAGTGCGACTGGAAAGCACGAGATTCTGGAATCAAATCCCGGGCTGAGCAAAATTTAATTGGGTTTTCTCAGTAGCAGCACGGAGTCTGGATTTCTAGCGAAATGTGGGAGGATCGGGTTGCGCAATGATAGACGTGTTTAGTCTAATGATTACCGTTTAATTAGTAATTTAACAACTACACTACAGGGTGTACTATACACTCAGTGTTACTCGATACACGGTAATTACCGCAGAAGCACGGTATTTTTGTTTAATACAGGGTCTACGGTAGTGTCCACTACCGTGTCCTTTTCTACGGTATTCTTAGATATTAACAACCGAGCAGTGCAGTAGCACAACAAAAGTTTGAAATAGAAGATCTCGAAGGACATATGTACATAAAACGAAACGCAATTTTGTCGCCTGCAGTTGACAACACCGGGTACACCTATGCCTACCCCTGGTACCCCCCCCCCTGGTGCCTAGTAATTGAATATTGGGGTTGGAGGTAATTTTACCATCATCACCATCAACTGGAAGACGTCCACTGTTGAACAAAGCCCCCCCGCGCCGTTAATTTTATAGTCATCTCGAATAACACCTTTTTCTGAATAAAACCTCGGTTAGGTGATGTGATGAGGACAAAATACCTGTTTTAAGCTCTTTATCATCATCAGACAGTCAGACTTCATTCGCTGCTAGGTAAAGACCTTTTTTTTTTGTGCCAATTATCATTTAGTGTTTATAAGGGCTCTGCCGATACGGGCCAGTTCTTACTTAGTGAACTAAATTTTTAAATACCAACGATGCAAGAGCATATTAAGTTATACTTATTATAAAAAAAATGGATTCACTAACATACTGATGGTCATTTAGATTTTATAAAAAAAGGCAAATTGATAACAGCTTAGCAGAGTGGTTAGTGAAAATTTTATAATCTACTACGACGAAGAGGCCTGGCAGAGAGCCAGGCCCGCCCACTGTCAGCTGACCACTGTAAAGTACGTTACTTCGAGTTTGTCCGAGAACAATCAGTGATAGGAATTTACATCGTGTATTATTTTATTAATCCAGCAGTAGGTGTAGTCGGGCTGCGGATGATTATGATTATTATTTTATTTGAGTAGGTACCATACATGAGGTGATTAAAAATACTCCCAACAGGATTTCTAGTTTAAATTAGGTATTCAAAAATATAACAGTTTCCCAAATTAAAACCGTTAAAATAACAATATGTATACCTACTAAAGTTAAAACTTGGTCCTTCGTTCCGCGGTTCGTCTAACAACATCTATTTTTTTTTAAAGTGCTGTAAAAAAAACGTAACTAATATGAAATAAATTAGATAAAAATGCTTTATTCTATACAAACATTATTACGCAACTTATATACATCGTAGAAAAATTCTAATATGTTTTTTATTGCGAACAAAGATGGCCGCCAGTGAAGTACTTACCCTCAGATATCAAGCAAAACATTCAACATAAAAGTAGCAACATTTTATTACCATATGCAAATAATGTTGTAAGAAAAATAACTTAAAAAACACACAGGGCTGATCTAAATCTAACATGAGCATCATTACCATATCAACGAAAGGGGGCTGGCAGGGAGCCAGCCAAGATTGATGGCTGTATGCGTGCATATCTGTGCGTTGTTATAAATTATTTTGATTATGAGTCAGGATTTTATTTTTATGATTTCATTTGAAAATCCTAATTATGTTATATTGTTTGTTTATTGAAATAATTATAATTTTGTGACTAATGCATGCTTTTAAAAAGTACGAAAAAATCAATAACTTATCTTCCTAGTTAGAAATTCAAAATGCTATCTTCTTACTTAATGTCAATTCGAGTTTAAAAAATAATGACAAATTTAATTTTTTTATAATGACAAAGTTCAGTGCACATGGTTACAGTGTATGTTTTTAAAATCTTACTACCAAATTCAAGAGTGTTTTGCTAATCTTATAAAACAAGAAATTAAATACCCAACATTTATGAATCATCTAGTTTCACATTTTATCACGACTAACAATTACAACCATTATAAAATCCGTAAAACAGAATACAAATCGCAATACTTAACAATAAACAAATGACAGCTACAGTCATTAAGGCGGTGCACACAAGCGGAGTAGGACCTCGTAAAAACATTAAAATATCGTACAACACTATCATAAACGCCGGTTAATATGCGGCTAACGCTAACAAAACGACCGTGCCAACTAGCGGTGTTACTTTTGAATTATAGCCGTAAATAGCTCGTGTGCACTATTCTTTTCTTTCTTAATTTGCGGATTTGTTTTCTGTGTAATTTGGAACGGTGGCATTTTTTGTGAAAGTAATTGTCTCTTGTGATTGGATGAGCCAATTTTTGTACAGAAGTATGAATTTTAGATTCCTGATCCCGTTTCATCATCATCAGCCTGAAGATGTCCACTGTTGAACAAAGGCCTCCCCCTTAGAACGCTACAATGAACGACCACTTGCCATTTGCATCACCCGGTTGCCCGCAACTCTAACGATATCGTCGGTGCACCTCTACTGTTAGCGTTAGTTACTGTTCTATTCATTTCTAAAAAGATCTGAGAATGAATGTTGATGACCTGACCTTTAAATCCGCATAAGATCAAAAAGTATGTTAAACACAGTACTAACCACCGTACTTAGAGACGTTAAGGATTATCTAAACTAATACGAAGTAAAATATACAAGAAGAAAACCTTTACTTAGTGTTCGTTTAAGTAGTCATTAAATGTCTCTGAGTGCAAGCGTAAGCCCTCTGAGGGTAAGCGATATTGAATGTTATTTTATGCAAAAAATCTAAATATTCTCATTAATATTTATCTTACAAAATTTACGTCGAAGCAAAATATCACAACACCAACATCCAACCATTTATTGCTCATAAATAATATAATGTAGCGAACCCATCAATCGACACCCATCAAACACCCTGCCTACCCAAGGGACATAACCGTAATAGTACTTAATGTCACTAAAACACGGCACTCGTGTCTAAATTCGCACTAAGAGCATTACAATGAGACCGTGTAGGCTGAGTGTCAGTCCTTCCCGTCCTCACTGAACCCTCCGACACCTAGCACCGTGCAATGTTTTTATTGCTTTAGAATTCTACTTATATATTTGTCAGATTATTAGTTAATAATCAGATTTGATTTATGAATTTATTACCCATCTACGAGAAAAAGCCGGAGAAGGGTTAAGTGTTTGAACATTGATTTAAAATGCCAAGTAGTTTGTGTATAGATGGACTAAGAGTCTACTTTGTCTATGTATGTGGGTGTGTTCATTATACTTAAACAATTGTTAAAAATCGTGTAGATACTTGGATTTTTCAAAGATTTTATGCATTCATTTTGTAATATCTAAGATTTGCCAAAACTAGCTCTCCGACTAGTTTCTCAGACTAGTAGTAATAAATATTGATAACTGCTCAACGATTAAGTACCTAAGCACTTTTAGAGGATCTATCGTGCCTTAAAAAACCTCAAATAACCTCAATCTATTCAAAGATATGTCAGTAAAACCAAGGAGATTAATTAAAATTCAAATATGACTAACAAAAACCATTTATTGTATATACTTAAAATTTTACGATGAGGAAATACAGTCAATATACCTACTCTGTTATATGCCTTCTGTCATCAACGAAATTGCATTTTAATCTTAATCATTTATCAATTTATTACACCAAAATGATGTTATTACCAATAAAACGAAACGAATCGCGCCTCATCTATCTCTTGGCCGTAAAATTTGAAAAAAGATATTAAGAAGGCCAGTAAACTTTATTTCACGTTACTTCGATGAGATGTCGCAGGAGTGCCTGCCATTTATTACTTTCCCATCATCAATAAGAATTTTTTTTAAGAAATGTATCAGTCATACTTAGTTATTATACGTTATTCATATTAAATCTCCAGATAACTAGAACTAGTCTGTCTACGAATGGTGTAAATAGTTTTTAGATTGTTTGATAAAGACTTAACTATAATAAGCTTTTTACCTATATTCTGCTACTGAACGAAAACAAATTACAAAATGCATAGTACGGCATAATTAACTACAACACGCCGAGGTCACAAGCAGACAGTCTGCTTGTTACCACGGCCGATGAGACTCGGTCGAAACGTCAAGCTAAAATTTAAAAATTGTGCTCGCGTTAATTCCCTTTTTGTAGTTTATATCATCATGCAACGCGATAGTTTAAAAATCAATTTTACAGCTTAAACAACTGCAATAACGATAAAACGTGTATGATATGAGATGAAATGACAGAAAAAATACGCAAAGACGACCATAGAACCTTCTCTTAAAATTTATAATGATATACACATTAGACAATAAATACAAGGTTACCTTCTAGATAAACAATACTTTTCGTGATTAACTAAACATCTCTATCTTTACGCCACCCATTTCAGCCAATACCCCTACAATCCTACATATATCTAAGAGGCAATCAAAAGCAACCCTCAAACAGCAAATTGGGTCAACATACCAATACAACCAACACGATCCAATACAAAAATACATAAACAATACAAGTAACATTTTCAAATGATATTCGTTATCCGCTATCATCCGATTTTATCCGCAGTAAGCGCCGTGATCCCTCAATCACGATGGATTATAAGCGGGTTCTGTCCGGAACAATGCGATGCAATTGTTTTGTTGAATATCATGAATATACAACACTGTTTTACTCCTAAGTTTTGTGTATGCTTGCGAAATACCTGGGACCCTCCACAAGTAGCAAAACGCTAGACGAATAGAATTAAAAATACCTGGGTTTGATTGAAACATTATGCAGGGTCCATACATATTTTTTGTTCATAAAAAAAAATTCACCCCACATTAGGAATTTCTCCTGTATCGTGGGTGCGTTTCACATACAGAAAATATCACATACACAAACACCCAAACTCGGAACAAGCCTCTGCGGATTGTACAATCTTTCTCCCGTGCGGCTATCGAACCTGCAGCCCTTAGCGCAGCAGTCCAATCGCTTAACCACTGCGCCAATCAGGTCGTAATAGTAACCAATCAGATTATTGGTCTAGTATTTTCCCACTTATCTAGGGCCCTGTATGGTTATTAATGAAACGGGAAAGGTAAGTGAGAATGTAGGAAAATGTGTATATTTTAATTTATATAAGGTTGGTAATAGACCCCAACAAAGCCCATCCCTTGGGTGTCGTAAAAGATTGTTAGGGAAGAGAGGAAGCACAACATATAGCAACTATCACTGTCCCATGCGGTTTGATTATAGCAATATTCTTTTGTGATTGTTTCATATTAATAGATGGTGTAAATACAAGTAAACAGAATAGAATATACCTACATTTCTGCTACTTAAAAAAAATTACAATTTTATATATAAAAGAGTATCATGTTTACTTACATACATAACATAATATCACGCCTGTATTCCCCGAAAGGGGTAGGTAGACGTGCACATATAGCACACCCACATATCACCAGTTGCTGTTGTCCTAATATACTATGGGATACTATGGCATATACTTCATGCTGCTACTGAGGATTTCCTAACAAAAAAACCCAGTAACACTTTGCCTGACTTGGGATTCGAAACTAGGACCTCATGCTCAGCAGTCGCGTTTAGTGACCACTAGACTAACGAGGCAGTCTTATTTAAATAAGTTTCAAAGACCCCATTTCTAGCTCTAAATAAGAACTGTCTCCAAAATAACTTACAATGAACAAAACTCTGAATACGCATCTCTAGATTTTTACAACCCAGCTATCTTCCATCCATCACAGTACTAAGCAGAACAACTAAAACATTAAATTTAAAGCTACCACAGACGTTTCGCAAATCCCAATCCCAACGTCTCAGATAAGAGCCGGTGTTTCAAGCAGGAATTAAATGAATTATGCTGAGAAAGCACCATTTTGTGACGATAATGAGTCACTCGGTGAATCCTGCGAAGTTTCGACATTTCTTTTGTATTCACGAATGAAGTGCACTGAGTTAGTAGATTGTAACAGAATTAGATAAAGAATCGACTGCTGAAGTCTTTGGGACGTTTTGATATTAAATATAATAGTATAAATTGAAGCCGCATTCCATGCCAGTGAGTGTATTAATAATGATTTCTAAATATGCAATCATAAACCACAATAGATTTTATGTGTGATTTTAATTAAATCATTTTATATCATTGGCGTAGTAGCCGAGTACTCGTAACTGTCTCTCCTTTTGCGCTAACGGTTATAATATTAATAGCTTTTTCCCGCGGCTTCGCCCGCGTTAACCCCTACTTAAGCATTTTCGAGGGTGAATTTTTAAAAAGTAGCCTTTGTCCTTTCTCGGGTCTTAAACTTTCTACATGCCAAATTTCATCAAAATCCATCCAGTGTTTTAGTCGTGAAGGTGTAACAGACAGATAGACAGAATGAGTAACTTAGACATTTATAATATTAGTATGGATTTTTCTCTCAACACAACAAAGATTGAAAAAACTTCTAGTAAAGGGCATCGTTAAAAACCAAATCAAACTCAACGACTTCTAATACCACTTCAAACTATATCCAATGCCAATCTCATCGCACAAAGCCAGGCCACATTCAAATCACTCCATAAAATCTCACGTCCCTATTACCACAGAAAAGCTATAATAGAACTCATTTAAAACACTCGAAAACACTACAACGAAATAAACAGAGTCGTTCTATAACCAGACCACTTTATATCAAGAAAGGTCTAAGGGAAATTTAAATGCATTAAGTCACTGCTTAGAGGGTTATTACTGGGCATTCTCGTTTTATCACCAGCCCCTCAAGTAAGACGTGTGAATGGAGGCTGACGTTCAATGTTTACACAGAAATAATCTATTGACTCTTAAACTGTGAAAAGGTCAAGAAATTACATCTTGTGAGTGTACTGTGCAGGAGCAAGTTAATACAGAAAAATGAGTGCAGGTGCTAATGTCATTAAGGCACAAGTTGGGTACGGTTGATGGCAATAGGCTATCCCCCTACTACATTGTGACCTATTACATTGCTGGCAAAATGTGGGTGTAAAAAGCCATTCAAAAGTTTAATTGGTGATGCAAGTCAACGGTAAAAGCATTTTCAAAGAAAAAAAGGTCTAAGAAAAATTTAAGTGCATTAATTCGCTGCCTAGACGTGTATTCCTGGGCATTATTTTTATCACCAGCTTAAAGTCATTTTTGAGTGCACTGTGCAAGGACTAGTAAGTACAAAAGGTGATTGTATGTAGGTGCAGGTCAGTGTTTAGGCCACCAGCTATTTTAACCGTACAGAAGCTTGATCGATGTTTATATTAACCTGTAAGCAATTTAACGTTAAAAGCACTTTAAATCAACAAAGGGAGGTCTATGAGAAATTTAAATGCATTAAGTCACTGCCTAGAGGGTTATTACTGGGCATTCTCATTTTATCACCAGCCTCTCGAGTTAGACGTGTGAATGGAGGCTGACGTTCAGTATTTATGACTGCGTTTACGTCTATAGTTTACAATCAGTCTCTTTCGAGTTTATCTACTGATCTTTACACTGTGACACGTTTAATAAATGATAGAAAATTCATGTGTGGATCTTATTTAAGTGTTAATAATGTCCTCCTGACCGAATTTCGGCCACGGCGGCCTGTCTCAGCTGAGACTACCCAATTACGCAGGAGATATTATAGTGCACAAGTATGCGCGCAAACACAGGTGCACTCCCTATTCCCTCACTCTCATAATACGATAGGAGAGAGATCAGGCGCAGGACCAACGGCTTAACGTGCCTTCTGAAGCACACTAATTTTTTCCCCACTTAGCCCACATAATTATTAAGCACACTAATTATTATCCATATTGAAAGTTGTATTGGTATTAAATCTGTTATAGCAACGTGTGTCAGTAACAAGGGCAAATGTAAGCTACTCAATAGTGTAAACATAAAATGTTTGTGCTAAATTTTAAAAATACTTTCATATTTACTAACAATACCGGGGTTTTGTCAATTTACAATCTCTTGTACCGAGCTACCAAAACCTGTAATAATATCCTGTTTTTATTTAAGAAAATATAACCAAAATACGGCACAGTTAGTAGTTGAAACATGAACGACATAACAATAGAATATTTGTGGTAATCCTCTATTTTATAGAACTCTCGTCTCGTTAAAATTATTCGCAGTTTTATGTGTTTTATTTTGTTTAGCTTTATGGTCGTTTATTTGTAAAGAACGTTTATTTGTATCTACATACAGTGAGTAAATTAACTTACATTATAATTATACCTTAACTAGCTTCCGCCCGCGACTTCGCCCGCGTGGATTTCGGATGTTTTATTGCCCTTAACCTTCCTCCACAAATAGGCTATCTAACACTGAAATATTTTTTCAAATCGGACCAGTAGTTCCTGAGATTAGCGCGTTCAAGCAAACAAACAAACTCTTCAGCATTATAATATTAAGTATAGATTGAATATATGGTACTTAGCTTAGTATAGACTAGTTGACTCTTATTTAAAGTAAGTCCTTATAGGTTATAGATTGACGTTAGATTGTTCTGTTAGACCCAAAAAAATATTACGAAACAATGTTTATGATTGATTTTATTAAACGAAAAATCGAATAAAACTAAATAAAAAAAAACTACCCCGACAGTTCTTTACAAGACACATGACGTCATTATCATGACTGATATCGTTTTTAGCGTGGGAAAATAAAAGTGAAAAAATCAAATTTTAAATCTATATTATAAAAAATCATTTACTTTTATGAATTAAAATCGATATATTATTTTAGTTTCCTAAGCCAAATAATGTAGGAATTACTTAATACTACACATTATACTACATAAGTTAACTAATCATAATAATTTACTTATCTAGACTTACAGACATCCGTAGCACGTAGCACGTAGCTCGTAGCACCGTAGCAGCGTAGCGCTACTTCTTTGAAGACAGTCCAGTTATTTCGTTTTAGAATCCAAACGCTTTGCCCAACATCTTGGCAACGGTAAAGCGTAGGAATTCTAAAGCAAAAACACAGGATTTTTTCCCGTTCAGTTCTTCAGGCTCTTGAGTAGGTGACTGTTACAGTGAGTAATCATGGGACATTGGATTGTGACGTCATTGATTGATGCGAGAGAAGCTGTAGTGTCACCCTTACCTGCAACAAAGAAAATACGATACTTAGTATTTGCTTTAAGAGTTTAGTAAAGTATTTAAGTTTCGTTTTTTTTCAAGGCATCAGAAATTTATGAAAAATTCACCGTAAAATGCAAAATGTATATACTGCATTTTTGTACATTACACTGTACGGGAACAATTAAAAAAAAAGCATTAGTACCATTATTATACAAAATATATGATGCAATCAGTAAAAATGAATAAATAAAATAAGTAGTTTGTAGAAATACCTTTTGACAAATGTAACGGAAACATAGATAAAATTACAGCCGTCATTTATTTTGCAACAGTCATTATGTTACAAAAAATAAGTTAAATTTTAGAACCATTTCTCAAAACATCGTCGCAAAATAAACCGTTACGACAATACCGTTCGCCTGTCACTTTTTACGTGCACAGATAATATTCACCGCCACAGATGATAAAAGGCCGTTTACGGAGCTTGCCAATTACAAACCGCTGCGTTTAAATAAAATTATAATTTCATACAAAAAGGTATTTATTACGGACGCTGATAACATCGGGACCCCTTGAATAACGGACTTCGTAAATGTTAATTTTGTACAGGTACCTCTTTTTGTGGCTTGTCTGAGAAATAAAGGTGTTTTAAATTAAATTTAAACTGTTTTACGGTATTTTTATTCATTGAGGTATCTAAGCTGTTCATGCGGCCTACCCAAATGTCCTTCAAATGGTACGAGACTGGGCGCCTGTAAGGACAGGTCGACTCAAAGTCGCCGAGGTTTTTCCTTCAAAAGACCACTTCTCAGACCACGTCCACAGTTCTCACATAAATTATTGAACTTATCTGGACTTTAAAGAGACCTTGACCCCTGAATTTGTTTCGGTATTTCTTCTTTGGTAGTCAATTACAAAATGCCGACGCCATCGAGATATAAAAAAATTACGTGTAAAAGTGTTTTTGTAGAAATTAATCCATTTACCATTTGTTTTAGAAGTCTGCGTGAATAATATTGGTATTTTAGTATTTGATTAAACTGAAGGCGATCCCAACGTAGTCTAAAAAAGGCGAGGCAAATGGTGAATTCATTATTTTCATCATAGTCAATATTAATTTACCTATATTATAATTAAGCGCAGAGGCGTCAATTAGGTACACGAGTTGCTGATAATGAACCATTATTGTTCAATATTCTGAACACCTCCGAGATGAGAATACTCTTTCCAACATATAACACAAAAGGTTTTCTATTATGGGATCCGAGAACAAGGTTCCTATTATAAAGAGTCTGGATTTCCCGAAGGGGTGGACAGAATTGTGTTGTGACCACAATCCACCGAAAAGTTTTATTAAAGGCATAAAATGGAAAGCCAATAATGTATCTGCCAATTGAATTGTTTCTTTCTTATCCTTAACTTGGAACACATAATTAACCATATTTTTACTCGTGCTGGGACTGTGCCCGCAAAATTTCGAAAGTCAAATCTTTAGGTGTACTAACGTAATCAGGAAATCGGCAACAGAATGAAAATTTTGATCATTTCTTCCCATTATTATTGTTAAGACAACTATCAATAATATTAATAGTTTATACCCTAACCGCGTTCCTATCTAACGGGCATTATAATAATATTATATGCCCTTTGATCAGTCATTTAACAATATATAAACGACTCTAGTGAGTCGATGATCCACAACTTGGTTTGTTAGCCCAACTGGCATTTCAGAGTGCATTAAAAAACCAACACTAAATTCCTTATTCAGAACAAAACTCACATCTTAGTCGAACACAAATTCTTACGAAACTGCAAACTCTACATGTAGCGTCGTCGACGTAGAGTTGCCACTCAAAGGTTCCTTTGTACATGCTCTACATACCACGAGGGTCTTAATAAAGGCTCGCCCAAACTCTGCGGTAGATTATAAATGCTCTAGGTTATATAGCTGGATAGAGTTACGAACTTGGGTACATAATCTAGAGCTGCGGTCATTTGAATGTTAGATAACTCAGTGGAGCTTCATTTGATAAGCTTTGATTTAAAGTTTGAATCTGATGTTTAAGTTGTAAAGACTTAGTTTCTTTTTTGTTATAATTTATTTTTGTATTTTATAATCTTCAATTTTTTTTTGGTATTGTACGATTGAAACTATCTTTTATAAAGTATAAACAAAAGTTTTCTCATGTTATACAAAAAAGTCTTAAAAGAAAAAATACTAAAGGAATACAACAAAATGAGACTACCATCAACTGAAAATATCCTTATTTAAGTGTTTATTAAGCTTCGAGTTAACGTTTGTTACTTTTTTGCAAAACACCTTTCTTTAGAACATGACAAACAAATTTATAATCATAAACCTTGTTTTATTCAAATATAACTTGCATTATGAAAATCATACCATCCGTCCAATACTATCGGATGCTGTAAAGACATCAATGTGAAGTGATATTAATCAATATCATTCCAGCTTATTGGGCAGCAGACTTAATCGCCTGCAAATCTGCATACACGTTCTCGCAACATGCAAACGAGAAAAACGAAACACCATCAAATCAAGCCGAAAACCTCTCTCCAATTTCGAAAATTCTTATTCCAAATTCAAATTATTCCCGAATAGATACCAAATTCCGAGCCGAACCAATATCACGTTATGAATAAAGGTAAGTGGTGGAATTTAAAGACAGAGGCAAATCGCTCGGGTGCGCTCGGCTCACTCGGCCACGGTCGGGCGGCTTCGGGATTTAATCTCGTTCAAATTGCCTCTGCTGGACCGCTCCGGGCTTGAAAAAGTTCAAGATAGGCTTGTAGACGTTTCAAGATGTGAAATTTCATCCTCAATTTTTTTTCTGCGACATTTTCCTTATTACCGCGCTTTGTGTTCGTTACTAATGATTTTGCTAATTTAATTTTTTTGTTGCCTTTCATGCTAGCTTTATTATAATTTGTGTAATTAACTATTATTAAAACTTTAATTTTTTGTCGTTTTTTCTTTACCCTTTTTTGTTCGTCCGTAGAGACGACAAGAAAATTTAATTACTTACTTAGAGTGTGAGCAGTCTTTAGTCCCCTTATCTAGGTATAATCGTTGATCAGCGGTTATCCTGGCATACTCATACGGATATGGTCATGGCCCGTACAAGAAAACTTATTTGGATTTTTAAGAACCTAAGACATGTGACAACAAAAAAAATGTTAACCGAAATCTACATCTCTCTAGCTCAATCAATTCTGATCTACTGCATACCAGTGTGGGGTGGAGCGACAAAAACGAAATTTCTTGAGCTAGAGAGAGCACAGAGATCTCTTATTAAGGTCATGTATACGAAACCGTACAGATTTCCAACAAATGAGTTATACTCCCTCAGCGGCATTCTTACTGTCAGAAAATTGTACATACTCCATACTGTTCTAAAATTACACAAAGTCCTACCCTATGACCCACAACTTGAAGAAAGAAGAAGAAAGTACCGAGTGGCAACAGTAGAATTTGTCAAAACTACTTATGCCAAAAGACAATTCATGACGAATTCCGCTAACCTATATAATAAATTAAACAAAATAATTAATATCTATCCCATGAAAACACAAGACTGCAAAAAGGCAATAGTTCAATGGCTAAAACCGAAGACCTATGATGACATTGAATTATTGATGCAAGCATCGTTAATATGAACCGTAAAGACACACTCACTCACACGCACACACTCACACTCACACACACACACACACACATACACACACACTCACTCACTTACTCACTCTCACTCACTCACTTACTCACTCTCACTCACTCACTCACACACACACTATCACACACACTATTTTAGAATTTTACACTAAGTTTTGTTTGTTTTGTTTCTTTTAATTTTATATTAGATTTTACTTATTTTAATTCCTTTTTAAATATTTTTTTTTTGTACACCACTTTTTCCAATTTATAATTTGAAGAGCGGGGTCTCCTAACACAGGTATTACTTATACTTAAAAGGAGGTCCCAGTGTAAGAATACTGTAAAAGTAGCATTAAGTTTCTGAAATAAACCTTTTTATTTATTTTATTTATTTATTTTTACTTTTTTACCGAGGAAAACAATACGTAAATATTTTATACACAAATTGTCACGCACACGGACACGATGGCTCAGTTGGTTAGAGCAGCACCTCGGTAAGGCGAAGGTCGCAGGTTCAAGTGCTGCTAGTGCATCATTTGTCAAATATTCTTTGTCAATTTAGATTCAAGCTTAGCATGGGCAACATGCACACCAAAAACCACTAATTTTTATTTAACAACTAATTATAATAACAGTATCTAAAAGGCGGAAATAAATTATCACATCATCAATTTTTTTCACAAATGAGGTGAAAACTCCAATATCTTCCTAACACGAAACATACCGATAGCCCTAATACCGCAACAATTAAAATACCTCCCATGAACCTTGCCAACGATTGGTACACCCACCATTACCAGTCAGCGCACGTCCTCGAGGCAGTTATGTGGGCTTCTTGTTATACTTCATAAAGTTACTGTTACGTTCCGAATGTTTTGTTAATGCACCCTCAAGTTTATGTGGCCTATAATTGGCCTTTTACGGTTTTTATGAGCACACGGACTCTTTGATTATACCCTCAAGACTAGCGCGCAGTCGTATGAAATACTCATATCTGTACTAAGATATATGCACCTACATAAATAAATTTTTGTAAATGCTTTTGTATTTTCATAAATGTTATCAAAGACTGTCGCACTGATAAAATTATTGTTCAAAATACTGGCACTTGGAGAAAGAATATATTAAACATACTTGGAACGAGGCCCTACATGATTTAAAAATTAACTTACAGGCAAGTACGTATCATCTTACTATTACTTTTTGTTATTTAGGGGGCTTATATACTACTATTACTTATGGCTAAACTCATGGCAAAAAAAAAATTAAAATGAAATTATTTTTTAATGAAAATGTGCTGTGCACCTAAATTAGTTCTCGCAATGCAAAGGTTTTTTGTACATACTTAATTACGGTACGTTTACACAATTAATAATAGGGTTTCTTTTGAGTACGTACATATCTTGATGGGAATCGTCTATTAAATATGTGTGTACAACCAAAACAGTCACCATCATCAGCCTATCTCCGTCCACAGCTGGACATAGGCCTCTCCTATAGCACGCCATTAAGCTCGATCTTCGGCCTTCCACTGCCAACCGCTGCCAGCCATTTTGCGAATTAACCTAAATAGTAATTCATATTAATGTAGTCACTAATATACTCGTAAACTTTAATATGAAACGGGACAACAAGTTATTACCATAGTTTGATTCACAACAATGCATCCAATAGTCTACAGTTGAACTCACCTCGTTAGTTAAACGAGCGTGATCCCGGGACATATCCTGCGATACGGACGTGAGACGTATCCAGCATTACAGTCACGTCGCAGCCCGCAGTTATATGGACCCAATCCCCGTAACCCTTATAACTACCATTACCTTTACAATGGATTGTTAATATTGTAAGCTGAATGATGTGGTATCGTTGTAAACCTACATTGTTTTGAAATGAACACGTCAATTTATGTTGGTTCAATATCGTGCAGTTCTGTGGCTGATAATTATTTTATTTGCAAAATAATAATTCCATAAATTCCTCCTATCGTGTGGTATCCGGCCTAGAATTGAACACCCCCTTTCCTCCCGTGGGTGTCGTAAGAGGCGATTAAGGGAAAATCCAGAAGATGGGCAGCAGCGTCTTCTGTAACTTGACCACCAACACTGCGATCCCCAAGCCGCTCGCCAAGCGTGGGAATTATAGCACTCACCCCCCTTCCAAGGAGGAGGCCTTGTTTAACAGTGGACATCTTCCGGCTGATGATGATGATGATGAATTCCATAAAATGACACTTGTAAATGTAAATATGACGATCGATTCGTAAAAATTAACTTTCTGTACCAAAATACCAAAAACAGCACTTATAAAAGTTTTCGAAAAACAATCTAAGATTAATTCGTAAATAAATTATATTATTATAACGTCTCATAGGTGTATATTAGGAAAATAGACACCTATTTTACTTACTCCAGCAGTATCACTGTAATATTTACTCTTCGACTCCTAAACCAGAATGAGATCGCAACATAAACCTAAGTTCAAGACTAAAAGCTCGTTGAATCTCGTCTTAACCTCAAAACGAAAAAGTGGTACTTTTCAACAAAGTGTTTTACTAGCACTAAACATAAGTACCGTGCACTGTACAGAACCATCTGCACATGTAATACTAGTGTATTTGTCATGAGGTGGTTCTCTTTCGCGAAGAACCTAGCGGGTTTTCTTAAAATTGTTAAAATTTATTGTGTTCGGATTCAGTAAAAGGTTTTAAAATTTACTAAGTTCTTTAATTTGGAATATAAATTGTGTGTACGGTAAACACAAAAAAATGTCTGATTAATTAAGTCACCTAAGAAGTCATTAAGGAATTATCTTTTTATGCTGAAGTAAATTTCGTGAAGTATACTTTTAGACTTGTCGTAGTTCATTATGTTCGAGTGTTCTTTAATTATACGAAATTTCAATGATAACATATTTGTTTTTAAATACAGTACTGTATTACTTATGTCTTAAGAATATCAACTCTAGATAGATAAATAGACAGATTATCCTGAATACCCGTATTACAATAACAACCTACAGGCTAGGTGACACGAAAATGCTATACAATAGATCAAAATCGTACATTAACGTTAATAAAAACAGCACTTAAGCTTCCTTTCTCCCATTAAATGTCATAAGCAGTACAACAACTATGTATTTTATCGTCGCCCAAACACGCCATGTATTTGTAGTTGTCACGAAATTTCAATTTGCCGCCATAACGCTGTCGTCGCGTTTTACGACGTAATTTCTTGAACGGCTGTTAAAAACATTGTTGAGCTAGCAAAACGCACGGTTTAACTGACTTGTTAAGTTTAATCGTCAAAAGGTATTTAGAGAGTGCGATAATTTTATATTATTGCGGCAAGCTTTGGTCCAAATCTTATTGTTGTCGTGCAAATTTTGGTCCTTTTGTACGAATCTTATAGTGAAAACTTTTTCAAGGAGCGGATGTCTTGTTTCAATGTTTGCTCATAACAAAATCGAATATAACAATGATAACGAAATTTTGTTAATCTCAACTACTAATTTAACTGGCTATTAATAGTTTTTATAAATGTGTGCTATGATTAAGAAAAATATTCGTGTTTAAAAATAGAAAACGGTTAAAATCAATTAAATAAAAGCAAGCTAGGCTATCAGCTGTCCACTCAATACAGCTCGCCAAACTTCGTCTACATACGGAAAAAGATTCAAAGTTGAAAACTTTTCACTATATTTCTATTCGTATAGCAAACTAGTTGCAAAGTAAACTTTAACATCTGTTTCCGAACGTAATAAACTAGGGAAGGTAAGATACAAGTATTTTTATCTAGTTTAAGTTTTGCTTTGAGTTTAGTTTTGCTTCAATTACTAGTACATATTTGAATGCTGATGCTATCGGTATTGAAGCTTAGGTACAAAGGAAGTAAGAACGTTACTTTATTAGTAAGCTAAAGTTATATACCGTGAGGCTAGATTAATGGGCATGGGACACAAAGACCAGATGATAAGACTGTCTATAAACTACCAGTTTTTCTAATTGACTCCCTCGTTTGTCTAGTGGTCACTTATCGCAACTGCTGAGGATGACGTCCTGGGCTTAAACTCCGGGTCGGGCAAAGTGTGGTTGGGTTTTCCTCTCCCTACCTACGTCTCCCCCTCCGGAGAATACAGGGGAGATATTTTTTTTAATTATCATTTTTATATTATACAATGTCTACAAAAGTGGACTTAACTCCTTAGGCAGTCTCTACCTTAAGCTTAGGGTGATGCAGGAACTGCAAATATTTAACACATTCTAAATATGTTTCATTAGTGTACCCAAAGGCAAGATAATGCCGACCCATGTCTAGTACTGTTATAGGTAACTATTACGTATAAAGCGTTTAAGTTCGGGCAGAACTGAAGACTTTGGGTATATGCTTAGACTCCAAATGCTAGAATATTTTAAGTATTTACCTAATAGGCCCAACTTAATTGATAACCTTACTTAGTTCTAATGTTGTCTTAAACTTGTTTGTTCAAGACTTCATTGCTTAGAAATTTAGGTATGTTTATTTTGATGAGACACTTTGAAATTTGTACTATAGAATGTTGTTATTTCACACAAACAGTCAAACAAAGTGGTTTTATCACATACAAAAAAAGTTAACATCTTAATAGCTATAAATATAAAACTGTGAGAAGACTAATATTCGCTTAGTGTATAAATTATACTAATATTTTGCTAATCTGGTCTTTGCAGTCGCACGCAGCAACTGGATCATAGGACCAAAAACTCCAACAACTTGTAATCTAAACTTAATAAAATTCATAACTAAATCAAATTAAAAACATACCTCAAAGTGCTTCATTCCGAGCCCGCATATCATATTCAACGTCGTAATACTTTAAACCCTCCAAAACAACCACAAATGGAATACACAGCATGAAATTGAGCCAACTGCAAACAGCATTTGATAATGCAGGGAGAATCATTTGCATCGGCCAACTCGGCTCGTTCTAAGCAGCTTACGATAATGTAAGCCCCAGAAAGCCTCCGTTAGCATAACTTTGCGTTCACTACAACGCTTTGAGTCGCAGAACAAATTGTTTATTCAATATTTGTGAGTATTTATTGCTTGTGATACCTGCTGCTGGAAAACTGTCTTTTTGATGCTGGGTTTAGATGAGATAGACTCATAGAGAGTCATAAAATAATAAATGATTCTATTTCTGCAAATGAGTTTACAAGAAACACTTATACATATCATTTGTTTTTTAACTAAATGGCTAATATTATTCAAGAGCTCGTAGCTTCAAATGTGCTTAAGTCAATCTGCAAGCGCTTATTGATATCAGTCTTTGGATGGTGACTGTTCATATTTCTCATCAAGATCCCACTGGGCCTCGGAGAGTTATGGAAAGCTGCTGGTCTAGTGCCTGACCTATTTCTAATCATGACAATCTATACATTCGAATTTGAGGATAATGTGGAAGTTCACCTTTTTGCGCAGACACATCTGCACAATAATATCCTGCGTAACTGGTCTCAGTTAAAATTTGTTGACTTAATCGTAATTCGGTCAAGAGAATATTAATATACATACCTACAATTAATAACTACTCATATCACACGAAATAAAAACAACAGAATGATACGTCCTTACTCGAATTTCATTGATATCAAATTTTTATTTAAAGAAATATTTAAATTATTACATACATATATTTATTTATTGATATACCAACAGCAGTACGTATAAATCTTCAATACTAGAACGACGTTGAATTGTTAATCAAGCTTCAACTGCCTACGCTATCGGTGTCCGTATAATGACAAGTTGTTACACTATAGTCTAGGAGCTCAGCACAAATCCGTGCGCATTAGTTAACGCTTCCGCCATCTACATTTGTCTTTAGTTCGCTATATATTTGTCAGCTAACGGTCACGCCTTTAAGGGTTTATTACTAGAGATGTATCAAGATTTAGCTTGTCAATAACAATGGGAGTTTAACTGATATAGCTTAGTGACAAGATGCGTTCTGAAGTTGTGGATATGAGGTACTTTTGAAAATGTATAAGGTTTTTAAGTATACATTTGTTTCAGACATTAATTATAATTATATTATTCCGGTCTCGTTTGTACACTGATAGATTGTCTTAAAAGACTAGATTTTTAGGTAGGTTGGGTTAGGTAAAAATAAACTTTTTTTTTGGTAGAATTGAATAAGTTTCTTTTAAGTAATGGTAAATAGAGTTATTGCAAAACAGTATGCTAAAGAAAAAATAGTCTAAAATTATAAAGAACGGAACATTTTTCATGAATAAAAGGGCACAATAACTGCGCTTGATCTATCATTCGAACCAAAAACTTGACGCCCATCAAACGTTTAACAACACCTAAAAAAATAAACAACTTCATCTTCACCTAAAAAAATAAACAACTTCTAAACCGAATCCATTTTCATTTCACAAAACATATTCGTTAACGAAATATAAAAAGGTTTATTTGCTCACGATCAAACAGCGCATAGTGTAGGAGACACACAACAAAAAGCAACCGATATCAAAGCAAAGATAAAACAACGACATAATAACGCGTTAAAATACAAACAATCCGCCGACATGATGGGCTTTCAGTAAAACAAATATTTGCGCAAGTAATGGCTGTAACCCATAGGAAAATAAAATATAAATAAAACAAAATCCGTGTTTTCGAATAACTGTGCGGTAACCGAACGTTTTGAGACGGAGGTTCTGTTTTAAGTTGATGATGCTCATGTTGATCTGTCTTGAGACAGAATGTGTACGTTTGTGTAGTGTAAATTTTTTCTATGTTAGATTACTAATTACTTAGGTATAGAACAACTTATAAGTACACCCAGTGATTTTCATAACTTAGATTTTCTGCTAAACTCAGTCGCTAATCCGAGTCCGACTCTAATCAACATTATACAAAACTAGGAACATTATTTTTAAGTATCGGTCGTGTTACAGCAGTTTTTAGTAGGGCCATGACATTGATGACGATGATGAAACTTGTAATTAAGACTGGTCTATGTTGGAGTTGCGTCTCCAAAGACCAAAGTCCAGTGACATTTTTGAATAAAGTAAATATCAACACCTTCAACCAGATACCCATACAAATTACGTAACACAATATTATTGACGTTTTAATACATGTCTTTAGTAATAAGGAAAAATGGATAACCCCTAAAGTGACGCCGTAATGGTCCCGTTTTACGATTTCGAGCAACCCTAATTCATCAAGCATTTTCGCATTCAATACAAAACTACCAACTACTATTCAGTACTATCCCGTTTATGAGGCTCATGCAAACATAAAGGCACGTCCACACACAAAAAAGTTGTGATAAGATAGTTAAATAGTTAATGCTAGCCATGAAACCCTGTAGACGACGTAAACAAGTTTTATATCGCCATTTAACTGGATTACGATATTACCAACATTTTTTATATACCCGTTCGCCTTTATACTGGGACAAACAAACGATTTTTGACGTTCGTAGCAGATTAGTAACGTAATCTAGCCTTTGTAGAATGTACGGAGCTAGCATGACTATACCACATTTACGCGTATTTTACTCACATTGCTGTATTTTTTAGCTGGTTTGGATTAATAAGCTAAAATCAGCACAGACAGCTTTTTATCAGAAAATCGTGAAAAGAACTAATGTTAAAAATAAATGTTTATGCACTCTGTATACTCACAAGAGTTTTAGTGTATTGAAAGTAGAAATTAGATTAGAAACTATTATTTTCCATGCTTTTTGGTCCCAACCAGAAATCAAACCAAAATGTGATCTTTAGGACTACAAAAAGAACCTTATTTAGTTCAATTCATATCAATCTAGTATCAGCTGCCTACATACCCCAAGCAAAAACCTGGACCTAAAATGTCACCTTGAGGGAATCCTTCAACGAAACCATTTCGGCTCGTTCAAAATTCATAACAACATGAGCACCCAATTAAAACAGAAACTTACATACAGCGCGTACTTCAATAAATTTATTGAAACTTTCAAACATTGGCAGCCAGGTATATTGTTTTCAAATAAACTAAAGAGCAAATTAAATAAGTTTCGCCGAATATTATATACGCGTATTGTACATACATGCTTGCAGTACATATTATGTGGTTTAATTAATTTTGGAGCATGTTTGAGACGATATAGGGTCTTGTGGAGCAAAAACACATGAGTCGCATTTTTAAAGTCAAGCTATATGAAATTTTAAATTAAGTCTAGAATTGCTTGTTTTAGAATATACCGCTAATGAACAAGTTAATTAACCCTCAATTTTTAAAGTAGAGTTTGTAGGTTTTTGAGCTGCATTTTCACACGCAGCTCTACTAAAAATTACAGTGTTTTCGTGTACGTTGCCTTAAACTAATTTAGCTTTAAATGTTTGCAGGAAAGGATCATATAGGATATACTTATATCAAGTAAAGCATTTAGGAAACTAAAAAAATGTAGTATCAGGCTGGGTATTTCATTATTTATTTTTAAACACGGTAATGTATAATAATGGAGTGCTGCTGATCTTATTCTCGTAATAAATCTCAATAAAAAGAATGAAAGACAAAGCCAAAACGACGGAAATCCGTCCTTTTTCCGAGGGCTCGCGTCACTCGGAACTTAAAGTTTTTCTCCTTAAAATTGCAATAAATTAACATTACGACTCCCATTTGACTATTTCCACCACACATTTCAAAATGACAATGGACGCAGCGTACAGAAAATTACCCAGAAAATTGGGAAAACCACGGCTTTGAAAAAACTTTTACAGCGTTAACAAACGACGTATATCCAAATGAGTTTTAAATGAGAATGGACTCAATTCTCCGGGATATAAAGTACATTTTCGTCTAGGGTAGGTTGTGACGTGTGTGAGTTGTGTTTTAGGAGAGTGGTCTCCGAAGGCTCCTCACGTCTCGTGTCGGGCACGTCACGTACCCTGGGCTGGCACAACGTTTATTATTCAATAGCTAAATGTAACAGACATGTTTAAAGTTACGGAGTGGGCTACGCTTAGTAGATATTGGACTGTAGGGTCAGATTTTAGTGGGACTAAAAAATATGTTGGTTCTCTTTTTACAATATTTCGTTGTTCTGTGTTTGGTATTTCCTTATAGAAACAATTGTTATTCTTATATATATTTTATTTAAAGCTAGAGCTTTTTTAAATGTAGGAAGTGAACAAACGTTCCTTTCTACTTATAGTAGCAAAAAGGCTAAGGATCTATTTTGTCTTTTTCTAAAGTATGGTACAGGTTGTGTTGGTGTCATGATTAACTTTTGGCATAGCTGCTAACTAAAACATACTTAACATAGAAACTCATCGTTAAGTACGATGAATTCTATAAGTACAGTTGTTTAACTTATTACGTTTGATACAAATTTTCTATTATATGTGCTTGTTCAGTCAATAAAATTATGTAAAAATTAAAATTTCAATTGCAATTCCCCATTTCAAAACTGAATCCAAAATTAAGGTACCATTGCATTTCAAGATTGTTCTCAAAGTTTAGTTCAATGCTCAGTTTATCAGGAGCTTATCCGTTTGGTGACCGTAGCGTTGAGTTATTTCCCTGGAAGTCATTTGTAGCGTTAAACCGAACTTTGTCAGTTGCGGTGTAGAGATAACGACTTACTGTGCATAGTTTGAGCTGCAGGATCATGTTCAACTAAGATGGTCATCGCTTCAAGTTGTTTCAATAGCAACTTCTATAGACTATTCACATTGATAACATTTCGTCTGGTTTGCTTTTCAAGTTCAGTCTGTTCACGTTTCTTATATTAAACTTAACTGATCTTTATCAGCATTAATGTAAGACACATAATTACTATGTTTTCTAACTAGTGGCGTACCGTTGTTTTCTACAGTTTCTAAAATATTTTGATGTATTTTCTTTTCATTTTTTTTTAAATCTTGCCTAAGGTTGACTATGTTAAGGAGACAAAAAATCCAACATATAAAATCTCTTGGACTTGAGACAAATATTATCAAATAATACGAAAATGCTTCGTGCGGGGTTGGAACCCGCAACTCTCTCCACAGCAGTTTAATCACTTAAGCCAGTATCTTACCTCAGGCGTATTGAATAAAATGTGTAGTCTTGATCACCTTTTATTAACTGGTCCTAGTATAGTCCCCTTGGGAATCTATTTTAGTGCGCCCAAATAAAGCAGTGAATATACATGAAAATCGCTTCTTATCTACTCGGGCTCCAAAGGTACTTGAATAAGCCGAATTGTAATGAACGTTATAATAAATTAACCCACTTATTCTAACCCACTAATGGTTATTTTGGCTCATCAATATTAAGAGGTTACAGGAGCATAATCGGTTGCTAGGGGCGCCTCAATTTATCTACTTGCCCCGGGGAATGAAATAATCAGGGGAAATTGGCTAACACTCTTTGAGGATAAATATTTTGCGAAGGGTGCCCTATATTTAGTTATTTTAAGGAAATAGAAGATAGGGTGGTTTAAAAGCTGGCTGGTTAAGATACCCGTAGCTGTAATTAATGTAGAGAAAATTGTATACTTAGTAACTTAGGTTTTATACTTTTCCGTTTGATTGTTTCTCATGTGTAAAAACTGCTCATTCCTACTAGTTTGTATGTTTAAATCCCCTAACACAGTAAAATCAACAGAAACAACCATGACCTAATGAACGAAGCACACAAAGATCTATTTATAGCCTTTAATCAAATCCCAGTACATCATTACTTCCAGGAACGAAAGGTCATTCTAGGTAACGCCTGTCTTCAAAGGGATGGCTGCGATCAGTTCCCGGATATCCGGTCGAATTGGTGCTATCACAAAGACGGTGGCTTTCAATGAACCTACTGATACACGCTAACGAACGTAATAGGCGAGGTGCGGGGGTGGGGGGCGGAGGTGTTGAAAGTGGGATATTGATAAATTTGCATACTTCGAAAATGGTGAAAGAAGGTTTGGGAATATGGCAAGGTATTCGTATGTTTGTTAAATCAACACGCGTGGAAATTCTCTGATTACCAAAATAATATATCAGCTCTTAGTCTAAGTATTGCTTTTTCAAAGATTTCTTCTTACTCAGCTGCTCTACCTATTGTGTTATCATACAGTTGTAATAGACATTATTATAATATCATTTTATGCCTAGAATAAAGCATAAAAACGGTGGAATAGAAAATAAAATGAAATACGACTCCTATAAAGGCAAAGAAACAAGAATTTATGAAATTTTAACATGACAAGAAACTGAACACAGTATATTGCTGGCTAGCCAGGTGACATTGTCAACGCGCCAGCGTGAAAACAATAACAGAATTGGCAGGCGAGTGGAAAGTGTCGCATAAAGTAAAAGAGATTTAAACGGCTACGTGTTAGTAGATTTGTTTGCACTGTAAAGTGAATTTCCTGAAATTCAATTTTCACACGTAAAATATGGTTACATGTTTCTTTTCTCATGAACTATTTAAAACCTTTTTCGGTTTTTTTAATAACTTATCTACTGGTAATAAGTTAAATTTCCTCTTGTTTATTAAGAGCACTTGTCAAAAATAATAAAACTAATATATTGTCAAGATTCAATGAAAAACAGAAAAAAAATACCGTCACATTTTTGTCTTTTAAAATATCGGCCAACAAATTCTTCGACCCAAAAAGCATACTCAAGCAATTATTTGCCAAAATCTCTTGTCACTACATCAATAATAAGACATGATTTAGAGTCTTATAAGGAAAACGAGCACAAGATAAGTGTAACATCATAAAATATTAATACACCGTCTATTGAGCTCACCTAAGAGGAAAAACGGGATAAATATATTAGTAATTTCCTATAGATAAACGAAAAAGATTTTCGCTTTGACGACAATGGCACTTAATAAAGATAAGTTTGTATTTATAAATAAGACTGGAGCTAATCAGAAGGATTCTGTCATGGCTTCCAGATCCATGACCCATTTACATGAGTTGAAACTTTACGCTATTTCGAAGCTATACTTTGTCATTTCCCCGGAGCACGCCGACGATTACAGAAAGTGAATCGCATCCAATTTTTATCATCCACTTACATATCTGTTTCGGCTTTTTGTTAAATTGCCGTGGAGTGGCGAATGATTCACTCAGCTTTGCCGTCAGATTTTACGATAATTACCTCTTTGATAGGTCTGTGTTGTACCAGTTTTTTACCATTAACATCGAAAGTTTCATTGCAACATTACAGTTGTAAGAATTTTAGTTCGGAGCTGGAATGGTTTTTGAGCTCAATTTAGAGGATCATAAACTTTCTACAAAAGCCGTTTCTATCATTACTCTGCTTATCTCAGTAATATAGGTTTCTTTATTATTTTAACTGCTATCGTAAGCTTTTATGTTGGAAGACATAAATTATTAGAAGAAATGGAACCGGACGGAAACTGGGTTTATCATGTCTTTGCCATAGACAATTTTATACGGAGATTAAGATAATATACTGATAAGAATTTCCTTAGGGAAAAGACGGAACAGAATATATATGTAGTTAAATAAGACCATAGTATTATAGGCACTGTAACATTGAGTAAAAGTAGTGAATTTATTACGCACTAAACGTTGTTCATTATTATGAAGCATCTGGATTTCCTCTGTATTTTGCACATGGTGTCATTTTAGAATATAGGAATGAGTGTTAAAATATACCTTATTTAATAATATCATGTCATGTGACGATAACTGCTGAAGCCCTAGTCAGAATCAACCTTAGAAGCAGCTATGCACAGTGGGGTTACTTAAGATTCCTCATTTACCCAAACCCTACTCTTTTTCTTTGGGCAGCAACCCTCTTATTATAGTACGCCGGCTTATATCATAGCTTACAGCACTATACTACAGCATTCGGGCACTGAGTAAATTTAGAAGATTGCTAACACTTACGTAACTCCCTCGATTTGGATGACTATGCATGGTACTTACCATAAGACTATGAGACTACCCTTTCAACATAAAAATCACTTTGTATGCCTCACATATTTCGGTTGCTTACGACTTGCAAGACAGCCTCTTGTTATCGTTGTGTCCGTTTTGGTAAAGCCTTTTTAGGTTTACCGACTTCTTACAAAGAAACGAGTAGAATACAACATTTATTTTTATTGTTATAGAAACATGTTCTTTTATACCTATTTACTATTGCTTTCCTAAGCGAAATTTTTCCTTATGAATCCTACGATTCAAATAAATCCTCAGGATTAAATAATTTTGTATACAAGAATAAACTATGAATCATGGCATTTATAAAATTAATTCTTAGACATCTTGATCTGTTACTAATATCCATGTATTGTTATCCTTTGTATTTAACCCTAACAGAACTCAATAGTGTTTTAAACAATAAAATACAAATATTAAGCTTGATTCTGGTTATGGATATAACCAAGTAACTGTTTATGTAAGCAAGAGAGCATGCCTCTTATAAGTGGATCCTTATATCTATCCTTAGTGTAGGTCGATCCCCATGATTTCCCTTGGCGCGTATTGCCTCCAAACGACTTTACTGAGACTTCTTGTGTGTAATTTTATAAAACTTAGTTTTAACTATCTAGATGATATTATTATAGTTCGTGCATGATCTTCATCAGAGCGAATGTTGTTGGATAAGACTAGTTAAATTTTATGAGGTATCTTGGCAACAAATCTTTTTTTTATGCTGTATTTATTTAATAATTATAGCATATATATGTATATTTACTTTGATGGCATCACGATCCTAATTAGTTTATAATTATGTATGATGTGTTGATTGTACAAATTGAATCTCCATCTCTCTAATGAATAATTCATTAACGCATATGGCACGATACATAGTTTATAAAATTATTAATTACATTTTGTACTTAAGATTTAATAATAATTACTCCAAACAACACTATATCATTTCAATTCCTACCATAACTTTGGAAAATATTAGTAAAATTATAAAGCAAAAAGGTCCTCTATAAAATCCTTAAGAGATAAATTCTAAGAACCTCTCCGATACAGGAAGAGAATTTTTATAATTAAACTCAAAATAGATTTAGGTCACGTCTAACACAGAGTGAAACCAATCGTGGAGCTTTCCGCATAGACCTGACGGGTTGGATGGGCCCGCAAATCGGATGGAAAGCTGATCGTATAGGCATCGCACAAATCCTGGCGACGGGCCAAAATACATTACGAGTCGTACACATACCGTATACGTGTCGTTACAGCAACTGATGTAGAAATGAGCGATTTAAGGTAGTCGTGACGTAGTGACGTGTTCTTTTGGGTGTCAGTTATTTGTGAATAGTAAATAAGGCTGCTGTTTTGTGATCTTTAACGTAATTTAATTATGAGTTGTGCGTGTACTATACACGCACATTTTGCCAGTTATTTTATAGGCCTTATAGGAGGCGAGCCTGCTATTAACCGGCCTCATTTCAAAATTCCATGCTGTCTGAGAATGGCTTATGGAAAAACCTAATTTGCTAATCCTGGAAATCGGACCCATGGCCTCTCGCACAGCAGTTGCAGTTTAAGACCATCAGTGATTTTTAGCTGGATGATTATTATGTCAACAGAATAAAAAAAACGTTAATGTATGAAGTACATTATCTTTGCAAGTTTGTGTACATGTCAGGTATTTTCCCTAACATATTAACAATATAACTCATGTGTAAGGACAAAATCACGCTAGTTAACGAATGACAGGATGACCTAATTACCAAATCAACTATTATTTTCTCTCTACCGGAAATAAGGTCGGTAGAACAATAGGAAATTAGTACCTGGCGTCTGACAAATAACGGGCCAAGCTTCCCATCTTTGACGGGAACTTATTTTTGACGTAAAAGGGGGTAAACCAACAGCGCAGATTATTCGCCCGCGGCTGTTTTTGCGTTCTAAGAAACGTACCAGATAGGGTTCATAGGAAAATGATCTTTATAGATAAAGGATATTATTGCTTGTATTCGTGAATGTTATGGTAATGGTATGTGTTGTGTAGTATTGTTTAATCGTATCCATGCAGATAGTTGAGTAAATGTAAATAATGTAATGGCGTGTGTTCATTTGCTTAAACGCTTGCGAATTAATGGGAATTGTAATGAATTGGTATCCTTCACGTGAAATGTGTATTTTCTTTTGTTTGTTGAAGTGTTACACATATATGATAAAAGGTTACAAGTTTATATTACGAATGTTAACATGTTGCCCAAAGCATAATTTAAACACTTACTTAAGTTTTCGTCAATACAATCTATGATCTTCTATTAATCAATTTCAAAATTTGAGTAATTTAATTTTAATCTTTATAAGTTTAAAACCAGAGTAGATATTATGACATATTTTACCGTAATTATTAATGAGAAAAGAACAACAAAAAAGTTAATTAACAATTCATATTATACATCTGTAGAGGTGTTACACTGTAGATGATAACTTCCGGCCGCCCTTCGGTTGTTTCCGGTTTGCCAGGACGGGCGGCATAATCGGGAATTTACCAAACAATTGTTTTAAGGGCGGAGGCGTTTACTTAGCTATAGAATCGTTTAATTAAAATATTTAATTAATTTAAAACACTTATTACTTTCTAAGGAAAAATATTTATTAGAAAATTTTGGTAGAGACCAAAGTTCTGATTGGAATAAAATAATAGGGTTATATTTCTCAAATTCTACTTTACAATACAAAATGACATGATAAATCTTTGGTAGTGTTTTTACTCTTTAAAACTGCTATTGAGTGGGATTAACTTTACATTATTAATTGTAAACCATATTTTCAGCTTCTTTTTAGCTATAGCTAGTTTTTTTTTGTCTAGCCTAGATTGTTTTCCACCGCTGGGTAAAGCCCTCTACCAATATATAAAGTGTAAAATAAAATCACCAAACAGAGTAAAAACCTCCAAGAGAACCATACCATCAATCTCCGACCCTTCGTTAAATTATTTCCGAACATGTCCGATGTTTGCCGAACCCGGCTGGACAATACCGGACGATATAATGAGTTATGAAAAGCACCCATCGTTCCGAGAGGAAATGAAATCTCGAACTTTCGATATTTACACGCGAAACACAGCTTAAACGGGATCACGCTTTGTTTAAACTTGTTACAATTGTTGTATGCAAACAAATGTGTTGTAATCATGGAGGATTTCCCCCTTTGTGAATTCCTGTTTGTAGTTATTGCTTTTGGTGACACGTGTACTTGACACGTGCTTGGATCAGGCGTGAGATTAACAGGAACTATTAATATAGCGATTGTTATAGATGCATCATGTTTGTCTATTCTGACTTATTATTGTGGCAAATAAAAATTGCTTACACTATACACTGAACCTATTTATTACTGCTTTGATATAATAGTTGTTTGGGTATTAAACTCGTTAGTTGCGGGATAAATTTTGTAGTTATTTGTAAAAATAATATTTTTGGCAATAAGTAGGTAGGTACGCTTTAAATACTTCTGCAAACCCAGCTGTTGATGATTATGTTCTTTGTGGTTATACATACAAAGTCAAATTGTAGGTTTCAAGTTGTTTTACTTCTAAGAACGAAAAAAGATCAGCAATCTTTGGAACGACTGTGACATTTCTAGCTACAATTGTCTTAACATTCAAAAGTCCTTTGATCCGCATCACAATAGTTTATTTCTACGAGACAGAGCTCGAACACTGTTGTTTTTCAATTTCCGGATCACCAAAGAAAACCCAAAGTTGTTAGGAAGCGGAACAAACGATACGAGACATTAGAAGATTTAAATTAAGCCGTATCGTATTTATATTTGCCCACTTCTCCAAGGCAAAGTTGATAAAACCCAATATCCGTTTGTTTACCCCTAAAGTGCTTCTATATTTGGCTCTTTTTTGGTTTATGATATAACATAACACACATAGCCGTTGAATGTTTATTGGATAAAAATAGATTAAACTTTGAATTCAAGGGTTCAAACTAAAAAGCAGTAACTCCAAACATTAATTTCCACTAAGGTTACATTTTCAATCACACTACACTTAGCGTTTTTAGGCGATGCATTAATAAAGTTTGTCTAAATCCCACTTTTCATTTCCAAAACTATTCCCAAAGAAACTATTGAGCTACAGGAGAGCACGTGTCATCGATCCCGATTTTGATTAGAACTGTCGTAACCAGCGTAGCCTCCTAAAGGTCAAACATTCGATCTAATCATAGATTTCATTTGACTGTGAATTACAAATATCTCCATCACCCACACCTTTAGGCTTGAGATTGACATAAACATGGATACAATAGACTTTTAATCACATTTATTAACTGTTTGTTTATTACTAAATAGAATGAAGGCAATGTCACTACTAGTGTACGCAAAATAAAATATTTTGCAATATGAAAATATTTTACATGCGCTCCGCGGGCGGAGTGGTGATTTGGCCCCAGCGCCCATACTAATTTGCCCATTTTTCTTTAATTTTAAAACCTCTCGAACCCTGAGTATTTTTAGATGCTGGTTAAACATTTCGCCGAATTCTAACCATATGAGCGTTGCGGTCAAAACTCAAAACTTCCATCAATTACAAAATGTTTGCTTTTTACGTTAATTAGTTACGAACTTATTTCACGACTTCCCACGCAGAGGGCGCAGGTAGTCAAACTAAATAATTTTGGTAAAGTTCACTCAAAATAATTAAGCCATTGAAATGACTTTTAAATTAATTTCTCGAGTTCAGTACATTTGTTGGTGTTAAAATTCCGCTCTTTTGTTAAACCTCCATCCATAATCAAGGGTATAACGGTGAGCCGATCCGTCAGATCCAACGAGTTTAGAATTGTAAAGATTTTATTTACATGGATGAAAACTAAGTTTAAACAGATTTCGCGTATTCAGTATTCAAATTGTTAATTGAAAATGAAGTGAGTTTGGTTTCGGGTTTTCGCTAATGCCAGTTGCGTTTGTACGTTTTAAATTAAATATCTCAATATTTATTATGTTTTTAGATTATCCCTTTTCTGTTGAGTATTTAAACGATACAATGGTCACTAATCCGCTTGTAAATTGAAATTCCTAGAGTTGATCTGGATTATCAGTTTAACAGCAGCATTTACATATACTTGGATGACTGTTTACTTCAAAACCGTGTATGAATGATTACTTTCTAGAGTGTGTTTAGTAAGTGCATAAAGCTTTCTAAAATTTAAGCCAGTGTGTAGGAATCTAACCACATTTTAAAACCAAACTATTTTGAACTAAAGTATAACATAATAATAGTCTGCAATACCCAGTTGAGTGGAAAAAACTCACTTACAGCAAATAACTGAGGCATGAATGCACTAACGATCCGAAATAACACAAACCCGAACATTATCGGCGAAGTTGCTACCATAAAACTCGTACCACGAGCCATCACCATTAAATACCAGAAATGATTATACCTCTTATAATACGTTTTTAAGACAAACTGCCAAATAAAAAGGTGCGCACTCATCCGACATCGTTCCGCTGAGTCTGCTGCGTGAAACGTTATCGTAACGTTTACAACAGCTATCAAAAGTTAGCAACGAGATGCCGTAAAACTCATAGTAGGGGTAAGGTATAAGGTATGGAGTATGACTGAGGTAAGCTTTTGGGTGTAAGCATGCGTGCTTCAAAACGCTGTTTCAAAATTAAGGTTAATTCGCGTTTAGCGAAGTGAGATTGTTGGAAATTTGAAACACGGAACAGTCCGTATTGGGGTTTTAATAATTTAGGCTGTAGTTATACAGGCTAGTGGTATGATATTCCTCCCGAAAGGGCAAAGTTTCAGTGGTATTATGGTCATGTTATAAAGATGGATGAAAATATATCTATAAACATAACATAACACATCAGGAGTACAGAGAGCGGCTATGTAGTATCTACTCCCAGTACATTTCGCCAGTTATGTTATATAGTACCACTTCTATGATGGTTTAAATGTAAGTTGACAAGCATGACAAAAATCCTGCACGTGCTAAAAATAGCAGGAAAAACATTAAAGGGAATAAGTAAAGTATAGTCAGTCAGATCCTTATGTTTTATCATCAAAAGCTATTGCACTAATAATGATGAGTGAACACGGGTATGTATACTCATTAAATGTGTTAGCTACTACGGGGCTTTGGGATCTGCATCGACACTTTCAAGGCAAACTTTTAAGTATCAACTATGAATTCTGTTTGTAGGTTAATGTCTGTTCCGATTTTAATGTACAGTATCAAAGACTATTAGTTTATATTTAGCTCTAAGATAGTATCGTTGAGTTATTCTGCAGTAATATTATCATTTGAAATATTGTGTTCTCGTGTTTTTGGCAAAGTTTGGCTGCGGCACTAATATATAATTAATTCTTACTTAAATAATTATACATTCATAACATACCTACTTTTATTTTCAGTCTGTATTGTCGAGCTGCTTGCCTGCAGGAAAGACTGGTTCACTTTAGCACACGACCGAATAATATAGTTATAAGGCGAATAATTGTCAAGCCTGCAAACGTTGTCCCGAATGAAGAAAACAATATTTTTAATAAATAAATGACCTGTGTAGTACGTAATTGTAAACATTAGTGTATTAACAGAAAAATCTAAATAAAACACAGAAAAATGCAATAACAATCGAAAACAATAAAAGTATTGTTTTATATCTTCACGCCGATACAATGCGGTGTTGGCAAATTGCCATCCGATGGCAATTATCGACTATACCGCTACACCGCGCCTCCAATCAAAACTAGTTACTGTTCGTGGCACTAAGAATAATAAACACTGTTACAGAATTGTAGCTGACGCTTGACTTAATATGGGAAACAGAATATGACAACAAAATAAACTAAATTAATATGTTATAGAAACCCATCAAAATTAGTATATAAAGACAACCTTTTGGAATCAGCAGTTGGCTGCCAACAAGGGGATCCTCTTGGGCCAGTTATTTTCAGCCTAGCTATCCATCCTATAATTAAACAGTTAAATTCAAAATTCAATGTATGGTATCTCGATGATGGAACTCTAGGAGGTGACGTAGAGACAGTTTTGAAAGACCTTCAGTTCCTAAAGGACAAATTAAATTCTATTGGTTTGGACCTCAATCTTTCAAAATGTGAAATTTTTATCTCGGACACTACCGACAGACAAGACACTTTAGCAAAATTTAATGAAATAGCTCCCAATATTAAAATTATAAATAGAAGTTCTCTACGTCTCCTAGGGTCTCCTATTTTGGAAGAATCCTATCCAGATTTTATAGAAGAAAAAATTCAAAATTTCAATATAATTTCGGACAGACTTTTCAAAATTTCCATGCATTCGGCCATTACTTTGATTCGATATTGCTGTTTCGGCCCAAAATTTACTTACAATCTGCGGTCAACCCCATTGTGGAAGCATACCCAGCTTTTGGAAAAAATTGATCAAATTATCCGGACCACCCTAACGTCGATTTTGAATATTTCCTTGGACGACCGAGCTTGGTCCCAAGCCACGCTTCCAGTCCGTTTGGGTGGTTTAGGAGTTCGTACAGTTTCAAGTTTAGGTTTACCGGCATTTCTCTCCTCAGTCCACAGTACTGAAAAATTAACCAGAAGAATTCTAGCTTCTTGCTTGGTTAATTTTGAGGTATCGTGCTTAACTGAGGCAGTGTCAGCTTGGAAAATGGCTTGCCCAAACACTGATCTCCCGAACCAGCTTTTCTCCCAAAGGCAGTGGGACGAGCCGCTCTGCAGATTGATACGGAATGAATTGATTAATACGTCAATCAATACTGCTGAGCGCGCTCGTCTGCTGGCTGTGGGTGAATGGGAGTCGGGCCTTTGGTTACAGGCACTTCCGTCGCCCAACATTGGAACAATGTTGGACGACAACACATTCCGCGTAGCTACTAGTTTGCGCTTAGGGGCTCCTAGTGTTGCTCCTCATCGATGTCACTGTGGTGAAGCAGTCGACAGCCTCGGACGGCATGGTCTGTCCTGCAGTAGGAGTGCTGGTCGCATACCAAGACACGCTACCTTGAATGACATCATCCGTCGTGCTCTTGTCACCGCCGGCGTACCAGCTGTATTAGAACCAAATGGCTTGGTACGTGACGATGGAAAGAGACCAGATGGTATGTCGTTGTTGCCATGGAAATTAGGAAGGCCTTTGGTGTGGGACGCAACGTGCGTCGATACCCTTGCACCTTCTCATGTTTCTGGATCAGCAGTTTGCGCTGGCACTGCTGCTGCTGCTGCGGAGACCCTTAAGCGGCGAAAATACAATAATCTGATTGTGAATTGTATTTTTGAGCCGTTTGGGGTCGAAACATTTGGGCCATGGGGTCCGAGCGCCCGAGCCTTATTTAAAGATCTTTCAAAACGTTTAGTCGATGCTTCGCGTGATCAGAGGGCTGGTTTGTTTTTAGGTCAAAGAATCAGTATTGCCATTCAACGTGGCAATGCTGCCAGTCTTCTGGGCACGTTTCCTTTTGACAACGATGAGGAAGAATACTTCGATGCTATTTAATTTTAATTTTATATTTAAGTTGTAAATAGTTTTTAAAGGAGGTAGAATTTAAATGTTTATATGTATATAATTATTTCTCTTATAATAAACGATAACCAATAGTAAAAAAAAAAACTAAATTAATGATCAAAAATTTTTGGTTTGAGAATGTAAGTGAATATGTACGTATAGGTATAAATAAAAAGATAGAAATATTTTGGTAGGTATGTACATATGTGGTGATACATAATAATAAATGTTTGTAGGTAGTTTTTTGTGCGAGCAAAGGTTGAGCAAGATGTTTTTCAAAATTAAATTCGAATATTTATTTGAATGAAGGAGCTTGAATCGATCTAAAGTGTGGATATACAAATAAGTTCTAAGTAATAAAATTAGAAAGCCACCCAATTTTATGTAAAAACCTCTTTGTCTCACTTCTCAGTCTTTAAGAAAATATATGACGAGTCTCAAGCTTCGAGCCAGCCAGAAAGATAAAGTAAACGACAATATTACTCGAAGCTCATCTAAAGAGGAATGGCCGTCTTCATAATGGAATAATTTAAATTATATACCGCCAAAACCACAGAGAAGGCTGCAATAAAACACAATGAAGATATCTCGTCTTCGGCTTAATCCCGAGGTAGGCCGAATTTATAAGCGCTGACGTCGCGCTCTGGCCAGTCGGTGCGCGAAATTTCGGCCTATAGTCGTCTCTGGTCGGATTTACTCTTGCATATTTTTTGGCTTTAGATGCTTTCGGTTGAACATATTGTTATAACTCCTTGTTTGGGTATGTTTGACCTCTTTCGCTTTTTAGCAGTCTGTCTGAAGCTGTTATACACGACTTACTATTTTTTGTCATTTACGTTACTTACTACTTTTTAATGTAAATTATTGTCTTAGCTTAATACTGGGCATTCTGTTTTTCTTCATCGAATCATGAATTATAGGAAAAACTATTAGATAACAAAACTTATTTTACTCAAAGTGCTTTTGTTATTGTGTGGCAAATGAATTTAAAAATCGCATTCGTCTTCATTTCAACATTATCCTAAGGGGTTGAAGCTGTTTTTACAGAACAGAACCTTGTGTATTTAAGTATAAATACACAAGGTTCTGTTGACTTTTTGTCTAAAATACTTTCACTTAGAGTTATCAAAACTAAATTAGAAGATAAACTTCAAGCAGTCACAAAAAACTTAGACATTTGAATTAGTAAGAAGTCTCGGAGATTTACATATCTAGTAAAGTTTTTGTGGAAAATTGCTCAGAAAAATTCGTACCTAAACCTTCAAAATATCTGTCTGATGTTGACAGAAAAAAGAAAACCTATTTACTAATAAAAAATTTGGGGATGGACAAAAAATGCGAAACTTTTCATTCATTCATTGAGGTCACTGACCCGATGTTGGCCTAATGAATACATGGGGCTTAGGTTGAGCTGGTATATAACAGTGTGTACAGATTGCCAATAAAACGAATACCTTTGCCTACCTAACAGGGTTCAAAGTACGTATGAATACAAATCAAAAGACGTAAACACATTACGTACAGAATCTCTTCATAAAAGTGTACAGAACGCTCCAAATTCTAACTCCAAAACAAAACACCAATCGAATTGAATATATAGAGAACCGCATAATCCCGTTGAAGTGAAAAGCTGAACTGTTGGCTTCCAGCCAACCAGCAAGCGCGACTCAATTAGTACCATAATAGCTTACGAAACTCGTATTGATTTTCGTATTATTGAAAATTACACATTATCACCGAATATTGGAGAGGTGGGTAATTTTATTTGCGGAGCTTGTATTGCAATTTACGAACGTAGCTGATATTGTGTCAGCATTTGTCATTATAGTTGTTTGTTGAAATGGATATTGTGCTATATGGGTTTGTAGCAATGATAGGTATTACGCAATACGCTTAAATAACATTTATTTATATAATAACATGATGCAAATTTATTTTCAAGTTCAGTAAACCAATTTTTATTCTACTAACTTCTAAACTATCGCGTTGCATACTGATAATTAGACTACAACACGGGAATTAACACAATTTTTAATTTTTGCTTGACGTTTCCATCGAGTTGCATCGGCCGTGGTCACAAGCAGACTGCATTTTTTTCTGTTTTTCATGTCATGCTTATAGACTGTGGGTCAAATTGTAGAATAAGAAAAAAAAATTTGACACGCGAGCCCATAACTAAATATATCAACCAAAGAAAATTAATAGCATACCTTTACAAACATACATACTGCATATTCTACAGTAAATTCTAACTCTATCCAATATGCAACGCTAATCCACAATGAGTAACGCCAAAACTACAAATAGTCAGATGGGTAAACAATGATTATTCACACGATATAATGGTTCCATTTAGTAAACAAACGGTGACCAGCTATGACCATAGAGCTTGTTTTAAGTTCAATAATACCTCACTTTCCCTGTTAGTAGATACTAATAACCTATGTTTTGACACGACGTATTGAAAAGAATATTTCTTTGATGCAAAAGCAAAGTACGAATGTCAGGCATCTTTAAAAAAATAATAAATTATACGTCTCGTACACCATAACCTGTTTTTCATACTAATATCTGTATCTATCAAAGCATATCAATCAATTAAAATTTATGATTCACAAGTTAAACAAACTGACGGCTGACAAATACCTGATGTAGTATTTTTTAATGCTCGTTTGTTTATCAATGAATATTGAGGACCTCCAACAAAGGCTGTATACTTAAAAACGTTAAATCGAATTATGCTTTAGGTCTCAATGTAATAGAAGGTGAGCCTATTGCCATCAACCGGGCATCAATCCAGACTCCATTCTGCTATTGAGAACTACCTAAAAGAACAACAACAACAAATTACAACACAACAACGTAACAACTTCGGAGCCTAAAAATATTAACATACAGCTTAATATGACCGATCCCGTGACTGCTCACATCAGTTAAAAAGATTTTATATTTTCGCCAAACATTATACTGTGCATGCCTTTAATGTTTCTGTCTAAACTTACACATGAAATATGTTTCATAATTTCAGGGCACAAAATATTTAAATCCTAGCTTCATTAAACGAAAAACTAGATGATAAAAGAAAACGTGTTAATGAGTATAAACCGTGGATTTTTGCTTGCATTTGACTGAGTTCTATGAGTTTAGGGTTTAGGCGAAGCTTGTACTTTTTTATCATATGTAAATATAAAATCCTTCGAAGCTTATTTCCTCAGCTGTGCACTATAGAAACTTTACTTTAACTTTTTTTTATTATATATTCGATCGCCTCTTCGGCCTTGTTAATTGCACACCTATATACATTTATTTGCGATCGACCCAGATTAAGTCACAGGTAATAAAGAACAGTGCCTATTTTGTGTTTTACTATTCCTCAATAGTTTTTAATATTACATAAAAATACATAATTATTACAAATTAATAAGTGGATACTCGTCTGCATCACAACATACAGCCGCAACCTTTAGGATAAAAACTTCAGATCAGCTCTTGCTATTAATAAAATTAATTAAATTTAAATATAGGTACATACTGTTTTCTTCAAAAGTGTAAATATGGAGTTTCTTGCTGGTTCTTCTCCATAAAAACAACACTTTTGAACCAAGCAACTAGATTTGACGTTTTATAAGTGCCCTTAAATAAAAACCTTATACCTAATACCCTCATTATGACGTCAGTAACCTACCATCCAACAACTATCCAAATAGTGGCCTACCTTCTCTAAATATACAAAAAAAACACTAACACGAACAGCAGTCCAATATTTTATACCAAATAAACGAACCAGTCACCACAAGGAAATTCAGCCATCCCACACAAACCGAACAGATTGCACATATATTAAAAGCAGCTTCATTAACTATTGAGAGGCAATAACATGGCGAATCGGATTCTCCCTTCGTTCTTAACTGCGGTAATGAAAATGTACTGCCTTCAGTTCGATAATGGTTTAGTTTTTTTCTTAATGGACGTTGTTTTGACTATTTTTAGGTAATACTTATAGGTTTGAGAAAGTTAGAAAAGTTAATCTTGTTAAATCTTGGTATTGGTATTTAAAAAAAAAACGTCGCCCCACACTAGGAATTTCTCCTGTACCGTAGGTGCGCTTCACAAACATGAAATATCACATACACAAACACCCAGACTCGGAACAATCAAATGTGGATCGCACAAATTTTTGCCCCGTGCGGGAATTGAACCCGCAACCCTTAGCGCAGCAGTCTAATCGCTTAGCCACTGCGCCAATCAGGTCGTCAAAATCAATGAACATTTTAATTAATATAGGCTGAATTAGGCTCACTACAGTAGATGTTTACTGATTTAAGTTTTGTTCATAACTGGCCTGGATTGTGGATATTCATAGCAAGATAAACATCATATCTTTTTTCCACTTTATCCAGTTTATGGCAGTTTTGGGCCAATCCTGTAAGCGGGACATGAAATAATTACGCACCCTCTTTATAGGCTGAGAGGTCTCGCAGATTCTTGCTATGTGGAAGCCACTTGCTTCGTAGTTTTGTTTCACGATTCTATCAGCAAGCGACCAGTTCAATTACCAATATCATAGTAAGTGTATTTCTTTTGATGTCTTATATTAATACTGTCATACATTTATTGACTACTACTAGCTTTTGCTTGCGGCTTCGCTCGCGTTAATTTAGATTGTTGGTTAGTATTATATATATATATAGCTTATTCCCTCGGCTTCGCCTGCGTTAACCCCTATTTAAGCCCCTTAGAGGGTTGAATTAAAAATAAAGGTATGCCTATGTACTTTCTCGGGTATAATACTTTCTACATGCCAAATGTCATCAAAATCCATCCAGCGGTTTCGACGTGAAGAGGTATCGGATAGACAGACAGGCAGAGTTACTTTCACATTTATAATATTCAGTATGGATTCGACCTACTATAAAAATAATAAAACAGGTAAATTCCATTATGTTCCTACATACACTTATATACGCCTAACTAACATAATTATATGTAACCCGTCACTCTACATCCAGAAGTCGGCTCAAATCCCGGTTCTTACCAGTTTTTGTGACGTCACTGCTAGCTGCTGTCATGGCGTTGTACCCGCGTCAAACTCGTTGCGAAATCGGACGAGCGTTGATTTTTTTATGTGTTTCTTATGTAGAGCTTGCTATTAGTAAATTTGGGTTTGTATATGGATAGGTTATGTTCGGGAACTTGTTTAGTTAATCGTACTGTGAAATGCTTAATTTATACAGTTTTCATGTGAAATTTGGATAAGAATCACCCAAAATTTAATATATTTATAAAAATCATTAGTCATCTGGTCAGAAAAAGATAAAAAATTATTTATTTAAATTAGTTTATTTTATCGATGTAAACTAACATCGTTAACATCGCTACCACATTATTTGTTGGTAAGCCAATCTTTGCTCCACGGCATGACTTGTTTTTTTATGACAATTTAATGCTATCGATACTAAAAAGAATTAACTACTCGTAAATTGATTTTAGAACTAACCAAATGGCAAATGTTTTGTCCAAATAATGAACAGTAATTACAGGCTGATTGTTTATTATAATTAGCGTGGGCAGAGGAAACCATTTACAAATTGCGTTCAGCGCTAAACATGTTGATAACATCATAATAAAACTATTAACCGCAAACAATCAAACAATTGTTATCATAAACAATTTAGTGGAATTAATTATATCAATGAGCCGTTTTGGAAGCTCTGATTGGTCTAAAATTGGCATGATCTATCTGTCTACTCATTATAAATTTGTTTAAATTTATTTATGTTACCTACATAACATATTTATTATAATAACGTTTAAGATTCTGAAAAATACGCTTATACTATAAATATACAGTGGCGTTTAAGGAAGGAGGCTTATATCTAGCAGTAGGTCACATAAAAACAGATGATGATACTATAATTACAAAATTAAATTTCTCTATTTCATTTAAATTCATTTTATACAGTCGGAGAAGACAGCAATTGCCACGTGGACTTAATCACGGACAAAAGTAATCATCAACCACTTACCCAATTTTACTGAAATTATATAATCCTTCAACCCTTAAAATACCTTAAACCCTATAGAAAGACATATATTACTTTTTATCCCTGAAAATCTACGATAAAATTTTCCACGCGGAGTCACAGTCGAAGCTAGTATGTTATAAAGCCCGGAGTATGTTCCGTCAAGCAGTGAGGCGTCTCAGTCATACCTCTGTACGCATCTCTACAGTAGCAAGTCGGACGTCACTAACCTACTTCTCGCATCACTTGCACCATCTGGACTGTAGCCATCTTAATACGTCCCGTATTTTGGAGGGTTATTAAGAATTTTGATCATGAACTTATGTTTGTTAATGTGTAAATATGGGAATATGGAAATATGATTATTTGTAAAATATAATAACATCACAAATAAATTTTTATTCTAATTATTTTTCTCAGCCTGTGTTGTCCCACTGCAGGGCAAAGGCCTCCCTTTCACTCTTCCACTTTACTCGGTCGTGTGCTAAAGTGGACCAGTCTCTCCTGTAGGCAAGCAGATCGTCATGCCACCGTTGTCTGGGTGGCAATTATTCTTATCACTTAAATAAAAATCAGAATGTAACATCACATAACAGCACGCCTGCTTTCCTTGAAGGGGTAAGCACAGGTGTATTAGTACACCCACATTTCGCCAGTTGTGTTATAGGTCCCAATGTAACAGGCGAGCCTATTTCTATCAACCGAGCAAAAACTAGATTCCCTTCTGCTACTGAGAATCATCTAATGCATTAACTCAATAACACTTGCCCAACCCGGGTTTTGAACACAAAACCCACACCCACCCAACTTTATGCTCAGCAGTCGCACTAAGCGGCCAGTATTCCAAAAATAATATTTTAAATTTTCTGTTTTCTATAGTCTAAACGTAAGTTTTCTACTTCTACTTTGCGTATCAATAGATCAAAAACTATCTTCTTTTAATTTTTATCTTAAATATTTAGTAAAACACTGTTCCAAAATTGCTAATGTATTGCCTTATATTTCACTATTTTAGCAGCGTGTTAAAAATACACGATACCATCCCACACAGTTTACTATACAGCAAAATATAAGTACACAAGTATAAACCGTGTCCCAAGTTGCAAGTTTACATTTGAAGTAGTAAAAACGTCGTTAAAACTAACAGAGATAAAACGTTAAAGACGCAGTAAAAGTTAACTGAAAAGAAGAACCTATTAAAATAACAGCTTCGAGTTAAGTTAGTGTCGGGTCTCAGGTTCAACGTGTATTTATACAATAGTGATTACTGTAATCCCAGGTTAAACGAGTAATCTATAGGTACTAGTATTAATATTATAAGGTTGAAGAGTTTGTTGGTTTGGTTGAACGCGCTAATCTCAGAAACTACTGGTTCGAATTGAAAATATATTTTTGAGTTAGATAGTCCATAAATCGGGAAGGTTATAAAACATTTGAAATCCAAGCGGACTAAGTCGCGGGTTTGACGATAATTTTGAAGCTTCGGTGAACGCCTAAAAAATGCCAACAAATAAAGTTTTTCTTAAAATTGATTTTTATTTGTCTGTGCCTCTCAATATAAAAGAAACCCATTGTATTCAAATGTGTAACCACGTTTAACTTTTTTATGATTCCGACAACAATATAAACAGACGGCACGAGTAAATTATATTTCTATTTCTGTATAAACGAGGTGTTTCACTGACAATAGGCTGAAATTACAATCGGTAGGCACTTTTCCAAGAACCTCTCTTACTAAGTAACCCGATATCATATTCACCACAAAATAAATAAATAATAATATATTCCAAAAATATTCGTCTGCAAACAAGTTATAAACTGTCAACCGTCATAAAAATATTCGGCTTGCAAGCAAAAAGTGACAATAATGAGAAGTAACAGGCAACATTTATAAAAGGTCGAGTAAGCTCTACAGACCCGTGTCAACGCCATAATGCGCTGAATTCACGTCTGAGGTCCGCAGCTGACCTGCTTGAGGGATGAACTGAAGCGGACTTCACATTTTGATTTATGTAATTTGCTACGTGTTCGCTACGATGATGCTACTGCGCTACATTTTCGTAGCACAACAAAATTCACTATGTTACAAGTCACATCTTAATTAAAGTAATTCGAACTTATAAGTTAAATTAAAATATTTTAGTAAAAGAAACAAGTGATGATAATTATATAATTGAAACAACGGCCTGATTGGCGTAGTGGCTAAGCGATTTAGTCTGCTGTGCTATGGGGTGCGGGTTCGATTATCGCAAGGGACATGGATTTGTGTGATCTGCAGATGTTTTTCGCGAAGGAACATCCACGATACAGGAGAAAATCATAGTGTGGGGCGACGTTAAAAAAAAGTATAACCCGGTTAGCTACGCATTTTTAATGTGTATTTCATATTGACTCGATAAACGAATATAATAAGTGGTGTTTTCTTTTTCTTCTTATCGTATGGTTGACAAACAACCTGGAGTCAGAGTTTAAACCACGTTTAGGCTACTGAAATGGCTTTAAACGCTGTTGAAAAATCTCTGTGTGCCGATGCCGTGTGCCGGTTTCCTCGCGATGTTTTCCTTCACCGTTCTTAGCCACTGATAAATAATTTATGGTACGCACATTAATTTGAAAAGTCATTGGTGCGTGCCAAACTTGCAACCTTCGACTAGGCAGTCCAATGGTCATCACCACGCGGCTATCACTGCTAGTGAAAGAAGAAGAAGTGTTGATTTAAAAAACCCTTAAAAAGTCTCTCTACGTCTACAATCACCGTCAAAAATTTTAACCCACAACATATACCAACCTTTTAAATAGTAATAAAAGTGTTTTGCAAAATTTTAACAACAGTTTTATAGTAGCGCTTGTTTTGTACGTACATTCATCGCATTCGCTCGTAACTTAGACCACATAAAAACTGGATTTTCTTATTTTTCACTGTTATTTTAGCTCCGGTGTAAAAATATTGTGTTCTCTGTCATCGGCAGAGCTTGAAAAATAACGGCTTAGCAAAAATTTTCATGAATACGAAATATGACCTGACTTAAAAACACGAATATTTAAGATTGGATTAAGGAAACAGTAACTTCATTTGGATTTTAAGGGTCCGCATTTTTGGAATTAAAATATTAACGTTATTAACAATGTAAATAATTTAACTTACGATTATTATTATTTTTAGCCTTCCCACTGCTGGGAAAAGGCCTCCCCACTCTCTTTCCACATCTCATCACCCTGTTTCTTACGATTGTATTTAAAAAAAACTTGTTTTTATTTGACACTAACCGCCGAACTCAGAGACATTTAATGATTACTTAAACTATCACTAAGTAAAAGTTTTCTCTGTGAAATCCTTACTTAGTAACAGTTTAAGTAATCATTAACGTTTTTGAGTGCGGCGGTTATTATTGACTTGAAATAACTAAATAATTATACAAATGGCGTTTGCAAGGCACAGGTTTCCTTTCATTTATTATAACACAAAACAGTATCTTTTGAATCACGAAAAAAATAACATAACAAAACATCATGCCCGTATTGCCCGGAAAGGTAGGCAGAAGTGCACATATAGTACCTACACCCACATTTCGCTAGTAATGTTATAGGTCCCAATGTAATTGGGGGCGAGCCTATTGCCATCAACCGAGCACAAATCCAGACTCCGTGCTACTACTGAGAAACCTGAAGGAAAAACCCAGTAACACTTTGCCCGACCCTAGGGACCCAAGGGACCTTATGCTCAGCAGACCAACGCAGTGCGGCAATCATAAATCATATGAAAATTGTATACCTTTTTTTTACCAATTACGTTACGCAAAAACTCTTTTTTTGCTAGCACTAATAATATTAAGTACAATAGCGTACAAAATCCAATGAACATAATTCACACTAACATTTTTACAACTGTATTTAAATATATTTAAATCGTGGTGCTAACACCGCTCGTGCTAAGTCGGTAGCGATTTATGAGGCTACCAGCAGATACCAAAGTTGGTTTATATAAACACCCATATATCATTTAGTTTATTTTATATTTCGCACGACTGTACCGATTTGAAATGGCAATTTAATTTCCTTGTCAATTTTATATTTCGTTTCGAAAATTATTTGATTTAAACTACTAAACTTTTTGTTTATAGCAACTGACACTTATCATTTTAATGTTTAATCGAATAGATTCTATTGTTATCGAAAAATAAGTTTGACAAGTTCTTGCTGGATATTTATATCTCTTCTCGTTGAATTTATTGCTGTCATACAAAGAAGTTTCCTAGAAATAATCTTGCCACTTCCATGACAAAAAAGGTGAAAGATTTTAGGTTGGTTTTGATTTTGAGGAAGACACTTGAAGAGTAGAAACAAAAACCACGTGTAATTAAGTAATAAATAAAAAAATAAGTAATTATGGTTTTTAGACAGCCTATTTAATCTTCTTAACAGCTCTGAATAAAATGAAGACAAAGAATAATCATTGTGTTTATTTATACTAGTATCCATCACATAGATTTTCCTCCAGCCCCCTTACTATGAAGTCATAAAGCAGGAGATTTTCCCATGAGGAAGCGAGACGCCGCACTACACTGCACGTGCGGCGTCTCGCTCAGGAAAATGTCCTGCTTTAAGACTTCATGGTAAGGGGGCGGGCCTCCTAATGAGCAGGCGACCAATTCCTCAAATAACAGCGACCCCTTTAAACACAGGAAACGCTTCGAAGGAAGATTAAGATAATTATAGGCCAAATTTCTCCCGCCTTCAGCACTTTCCAACAGAAATCAACGTCTTGCGTGTTTCAAGCAACAAATTCTCTTCAATTTAATCTGCCAGAGTACCTTCAGAGGGTTCCATTAATTAAACGCTGGTACTTGACGTGCTGTCCTTAAGGCCCGCTCTCATAGAGCCTTCACTTGAAATAATCGCCGTCCGAAATTATTCCCTTTGATTGTCTATTAAATCCTTGGTCTTTGTTATATAATTGCTGCGGATAATAAACGATTACTGCTGTCGTGCGTCGGATTATGGATCAAACGATATCAGTTTGATTCAAGTTAAGGTAACCGCAAGTGAGTTAAAGTTAACTAGAGCTGGAATTGTGGGCGATGGTTCGTTTTAACTTGTTCGGTGGTTGAATTAAGTTTCGTAGAAATTTAAAGCCGAGACTAGAAGCTAGTCTTCTTCGTCTTCGTGATCCACAAGCTATTATATTGAAATTAAAGCCCAGCTTGTGCTGTGGAGAAAAATTCTAGTCAGGAGGTCGGTAGCAAGACTGTACACATCGTATGGTCAAAATAATTTTCACTCGTGAAGCTTTTTCGCGCTTTAGTGCCCCCATGTAACTAACTCCTTCAATACATCAATTAATCCAACACTTACGGCTTTATGTATCGTTATGTGTTCCATAAACCATCGGACATAACGCATATATAATGTCCTCCTGACCGAATTTCGGTCAAGGCGGCCTGTCTCAGCTGAGACTAGCCATCTGCGCAGGAGATTTTTATAGTGCACAAGTATGCGCGCAGACACAGGTGCACTCCCTATTCCCTCACTCTCATAATCCGATGGGACGGTAGACCGACACGACCGGAGAGAGATCAGGCGCAGGACCAACAGCTTAACGTGCCTTCCGAAGCACGGTGGGGTCTCGACATGTAAAAACGGTCACCCATCACAAGACTGACCGGTTAACCTCGCAGATCGGCTGATCTGCCGGGTAGCCACAAAGCTACGAGCCCCACACACGCATATATATGTATATTACAAATGACAATCAAAGTACAAGTAAAGTTGACAAAGGTGTAAGAAAGTGATTTAAGAATTACTTAAAACCAAACACCATCAAAGTATTACACAAGTCCCCGCCACTGCAACATCGTCACAACACGGTCCTACCAGGATCATCTAAGTTAAAGTTTTAAGTACTTTACACTTTTCCACACATAAACATTATATAGAGTTGGGTGAGCAGCGAGATAAGTTCGCAACTCGTCTTCTGGGAAATCTAAGTCGTGGACGGACACCGAAATACGGTCGACGTGTTAAAGCGTTTGAAGTTGCTAATAAACAGTGACTGGGTTTCAGGATCGTTTTACTTTTTTGACGTAATTTGTCGACATAGGTATATACACTTATACCTATATATATAAACCAATATAATATATATGCTATAAGACTACTATTGTACTGATTGGTTTGACTGATAAAATTGATTAACATAACATAACATCACGCCTGTATTCCCCGAAGGGGTAGGCAGAGGTGAACATATAGTGCACCCACATTTCGCCAGTTATGTTGTAAGTCCCAGTGTAATAGGGGGCGAGCCTATTGCCATCAACCGGGCACAATTCCAGACTCCGTGCTGCTACTGATAATTACCTAATGGAAAACTCAGTAACACTTTGCCCGACCCGGGATTTGAATCCAGGACCTCTTGCTCAGCAGTCGCGCTTAGCGATAAAATTGATTAATGTTTGTATATAAAAAGTTTTATTTCCAAAAATGTTTACTTAAACTATTAATTAGTCGTTATGAACCTTTATAAAATGACCAAAATACAAACAATTGCAACTATTCTTATGTACATATTTCACATAAATCGGTTATCGCCGTTAATATGTTTATAGCAGTTTAACCTGAAATGAAAAACATGAGCACATGTACAAGAATTGCTAACTGAAATATACAGGATACATTCACATATTCATCATCATCAGCCGTAAGGCGTCCACTGCTGAACGAAGGCCTCCTCCTTTTAGAAGGGGGGTGTTGCCATAATCCCCACGCTTGGCAAGCGGCTTGGGGATCGCAGTGTTGGTGGTCAAGTTACAGAAGACGCTGCTGCCCATCTTCTGGTTATTTTCCCTTAGTCGCCTCTTACGACACCCACGGGAGGAAAGGGGGTGGTCAATTCTAGGCCGGATACCACACGGCATTCACATATTATGATAACAATAATGTGAACCCTAAAAAACTCGAACTATAATAACTGCTCATGCTCAGCGTGGGTCCCCATTTAATATTAATACTGTTGTTGTTCCCAAACTTTTCGCATTCTATTCAAGAAAAAGATCGCCATAAATAACCTCTGGTACAATCGCGCGCATCGCAACTAACTCGCGTATATAACAAAGGTACAGTTGCACACAGCATCACCTCGCGCACTGCTCAGGAAGCGGACACCGGCTGTCGTTTACCGCGCACTCTGCGCTTCCGCGGCGCTTTTATCGCGACGACTGCGCCTCGTGTGCGCGACTGTACTGTTGCTAACTCATAGGTTATTATAATAGTTTCTTCCATTGGATGGTTTTCTTTATTCGTGTACTGTCGAGCGCTAAATGCAAATGTTTTGTGTTTCGTTCGAATATTTTGTAGCTTCTATTGTGGCGTGTCGCCGGTGAAGATGCAGGAATGTGTCAGTTTTTATTTGCCATTTGACTAATACATTTATTTTGTTTGTTAGGTATTAATATTTTTGAAGAGACACTTCACTTGTCGGATATTTCAACGTTTGATTCATTTTGTATGCAAAAAGTGGTAATAACTTACTATCACTTTAAAAATAGTTACACCAACAGCTTCTCTCTATGAATTATACTTGTAAGCCAACAATCTAACAACTTAACCTTTTAATTTTTCAGTATTTCCAAGCAGCTATTCTATTCTGAAACACTAACATCATCCAGAAAGTCATCTCACACGTCACCGTGTATAATATTTGGTAGCGCTAGTGTAAAATCTCACCGCGGATTTTGAAGTGAGTTCGTAAGTGATGTATTAAAAATAGCACGACCAGTTTCTGAAATTTTCACTTCACACAAACTCACAAAAGATTTTTACTCGCAGCAACAACTTGTGTGCGCCAGTGTACGAGCCCGGTAGTTATTGCAATACTTTTCTTGTTTACGCAAGGCTTCTTAAGACGCCTTTATCGCGTAAAACTGTAAAACCGACTTCTGATTTACCGTGAAGTGTTCGCCGCGGTTCCCAACGGATTTTATTATTCCCACGATTTGCATTGTGTGTGCAACTGTATTTTTACGTGGCACTGTATGGCGTAATATTTTTTTGTGAAGTCTTCTAGATATTTCTTGTCGATTAATATTGAATTAAAGGCGCACATTAACGACATTTTATCAGGTTTGCTACCAATCTTCTGTCAGGTTGATCGTTATATTCTAGGCTTAATTTTTTTGATCACAATACATGTAAATATTTGTATCGTTATGTATTGTCTCACTATGAGCTTGCATGTAGGTATATTATCAAATAGACATAGAAGTGGTCTTTAGGCCATTCGCTCTAATTAACCATAATTAAGATTTTGTAATAATTGCATATTTAAAGTGTGAATGTACCAACCTAGGAATATAGGGGAAAAATTAACGGCATGGCATTTAATTCTTAACTCTTCGAAGAAAAATAACCCAACGACAGTCTTGCTTTTAACAGGTAATTACTTAAACCTAAAATCTTCTGGATTCAAATAGATAACATTAATATTATACTAGATTAACGTTCGACCCCGTTGAGTTCGTAAGCCAATCCTAATAGATTATATGCTTCGATTGGCTAAGTTCAAAGGATTATCAGTAACATCACTAATTAATATCACATTGGTAACATTAATACGGAATATTAAAGTACCCTAGCGAGATGGCTAAATGGTTTCAGTCTTCAGTTCCTACCTACTAGAACTGTAGTGTCTAAAATTACGTACCTATAACTATGCACTAAGAAATAAATAGATAAATTTGCTGATATGAAATTACTTTTTGTATGACTTTTGGTGCCATTTAAGCATGTTGCCCATGATAAGCTTGAAGCTAAATTGATAAAGGAAATTTGAAAAATGATGGACAGGAGCGGGACTTGAAGCCGCGACCTTCGTCGTACCGTGACGCTGCTCTAACCAACTGAGCCACCTACTTTTTGTAGTTAATGCAAAATAAGAAACTTAAAAATTTACTATTATCATTGTAACCAAACTCAATCAATCCTAAATTAAATTAATACTCGAATAATACACTCACATATTTCGCTTATGTTATAGGTCCCAATGTAATAAGGGGTGAGCCTATTGCCATCAACCGGGAACAAATTCAGACTCCGTGCTGCTACTGAGAATGCCCTAATAGGAAAACCCAGTAACTCTGCCTACCTGGCATTCGAACCCGAGACCTTGTGCTCAGCAGTCGTGCTCAGCGCCTACTAGACCACCGAGATAATTTATAACTTGCCTGTTAAACTACTTTGTCATCCAGGTGTAATATTAAAACAGAGAAGTCCAACAAAAAACCGGCCAAGTGCGAGTCGGAATCGCGCACGAAGGGATCCGTACCATTATTTATAAAAATGGCAAAATAATCGCGTTTGTTGTATGGAAGCCCCCCTTAAATATTTATTTTATTTTGTTTTTAGTATTTTTTGTTCTAGCAGCAACAGAAATACATAATTTGTGAAAATTTAACTGTCTAGCTATCGCGGTTCTTGGAATACAGTCTGATGACAGACAGACGGATGGACAGACAGCGAAGTCTAAGTAATAGGGTCCCGTTTTACCCTTTGGGTACGGAACCCTAAAAAGACATAATATTTCGCAGCAGCTAATAAGTGGACAATTTATGACGCTGATATAAAAGTTATAATATTACTGTAATGAGCCCGCGGTTGTAATCATACCTATAAATTACATTAAGTTAATTTCCAGCTCGCATATAAGAATTAATCGTTGATATTATCGTAACGTGTGAAAGGAAGAATTATAGTGTATGTAGCTTTTAACGTAGGTATAGGCTTCTCTTTTTTACTTGTCTGTGTGGCAAGGGACAGAGTTTACTCTGTCTCTTTCATACATACATTGAATCTATGCAGCAATATTTAGATAGCAATACTATAATATTGTGCTTTATTATAGCAAGAATGGAAATTATAGAAGATGGGCAGCAGCGTCTTCTGTAACTCCACCACCAATACTGCGATCCCCAAGCCGCTTGCCAAGCGTGGGGATTATGGCAAACCCCCCCGCTTAAACGGGGAGGCCTATGTTCAACAGTGGACGTCTTTGGCTGATGATGATGATGATAGCAAGAATGTAATTTAGTCATTAATTATTTCATGATATACAGGAACCATAATAAAATCACTAAGAAATCTGATAAACCACAAACAATGCATTTCTACTTAGAAACTTAATCCTGTCTAAACTCATGCAGAACAGAAACATAATAACGGACCCGCTCTTCGATGTCCGAACAAGAATTTAGTTTAAAACTAAACCCTACCATAGACGAAGATCGAAAGAAAGATTAAACAGAATTTCTTATTCCCGCCATTTGAGAACCGAGTTAGGCACTTCGCGGTAACGTTAGGATTTTAAAATTCTCATACTTGAAAAAGTTTTGCAGTATTTCATATCGTTTGGAGTTTCGGATCAACTAGCTACCGTCGTATTTCGAATTTAGTTCTCATAACACAAGTTGAGTTTATGTTGGTTAGAGAAGGAATATGTTATAGAGTAGAGTTATAGAGTAAAGAGGGTTTATTGTGATACAAAATAAACTGCGGTATTTCGAAGCTTTATACAACGGTCTCAAAACTAATTACAAAATTTGGGTATAGGTAAATAATTAGTGCCATTGTTATCCAAATTCAGGGCTTTAATTGTGTTATGTATTTCCAATGATTCAACCACACAAACAATTATTTCTCTGAAATCGTGGCGTATTAAGTTCTTAGTGTTTAAAAAATTAAAAACACGACAAAAAACAAGTTCAATCGCAGTCGGGAGACCGTCGTTCGTGGAACACCGGCTTATCTGAGACGTCCTTATATTGGAGCAAGAAGCCAGTCATATAGCCTCCACGCCAATCGAACCACCGTCACTCAAACACCAGTAAGCAAATTCATTAATGGTGCTATTTACTGATCGACAGCACTTATCGTGACAGACAACAAATCAAAGTGACCCGCTCCTCGATCCGTCGCATTATTAATTTTAATACGGACCTCTCGCTCCAAATTGAAAAAACAAAGAACACTCAAGGGCCTAATAAAAAATTCAAAGGCGAAAAAAAATCCTTTATACATCAAAAGGGAATTAACGTTTCAAACAATTTCTTGCTATCGTCAGTTTGTTTAATTGGACCAAGTTTTTCACTCGGTCCGTCCGGCCGGGCCTTATTGAGTGGGATTTCCAATTTTATTATAAAAAGGGACGGAGATGTCAGGAATCTTGTTATCCTGGGGCCCTACCTGTCCTGCGTTATTGAATCAGGTGTTACTTGGGATAAATCATATATACGCGATTGACGACGAATTTGCTTATCAGGAAGACGGATTGATTTTTTTGGTCGTTGTCTCACTTCCATCTTTTCCTGTTTCTTCGTTTATCTGTGCTGTACCTTGAATATATATCTGTCGGTAAATATTTGACTTGCGCAGGATATTGCAACCAATAACGTAGAAAGATAAATGAATACCCAATGCTGCTAAGCGGGTTGGTGAAATATATTAGATAATAATGACGTCCTTCAATTTATTTTTATTCATAATACTAATACTTATGTATTACATACATACATACATGAAGTCACGCCTATTTCCACGAGAGGTAGGCAGAGACCACGGATTTCATTTGCTACGATCCTGACATACTTCTTTCGCCTCATTCACTCGCATCACATTCCTCATACACGCTCGTCGGTTACTTATGTATTATTTTCAAGTATTTATGATAAAATTATTATGAAATAATAAAGGCTCTTAAACAATATTATATCGTTACAAATTCCAAACCCTAATTAAATAGCTCTACGTAATTCAAAACATACCGACAGTAAAACGTAATGAAAGTGCAAATACCAATACACAACTTTTTGGTATTTAGCCATACAAAGCGGACCCCAAAATAGCTGACCTCAATAATATTATGGCAACCAAAATGTTTTCAAAGCAAAATGATTGGCAAGTGTCGACGCAATCAGTGGATGAAATACGAAAAGTTACAAACTTTAGCCAAAAGTTGGAAAAAAACTTAAAAAATGACGCCCGCGGCCCTGTATTGGGTAGGCTGATATGTGTGTGTATAGGTGGTGGTAGGGTGTACCTGTGTGACAGATATTGGGGACAAGTCCTACAGTATATAATAGATTATCATGAGAGACCGTAGGCGTAGCGAAAGTTAATTTCATCACAGTTTCAACGACATGCTTTTCATCTATAATTATGCTTCATCATTCTCACCATGAGCTTAAAATATCATCATCTCATCTGCTTTCTATCCATAACAATTATTGGTATCTAAGTATTCCAATGATTTCTCAAATGAAGCCCAAGAATTAAGTAAACCTAGTCTTAAATTCAGACACTTATTGTTGGCTACTATTAATCTTAAGTTACAAAACCTCACTCAAGATTTGGGGTCCGCCGGGGCTGTGACATTCGTGATAAGTATCTAAGGTCTCAAATGAATGACCTATCAAAGTAACCGTACTAACATTTTCTAACTAAACTGCTCCGCAAATCAAATATTCAATACCACTGACACTAAGTAAAGATTTCACAAGGAAAACCTTTACTTAGTGACAGTTTAAGTAACCATTAAATGTCTCTGAGTTCGGCGGTTAAACAATATTATATCGTTACAAATTCTAAACCCTAATTAAATAGCCCTACGTAACTCAAAACATACCGACAGTAAAACGTAATGAAAGTGCAAATACCAATACACAACAATACCAAGTTTACCAATTACAAAAAACATTGACACCACGCCAATCTCCAAAGTCACTAATTGACCATTATTGCCCATCATCATGAAGAATAATTTGTGTACCTCACGAGACAAGTCCGTAACATCACGATTGGATGGTGAACCTAACGATGGCGTGCCCGCGCCCCCTCGTGTTGATATTTGACAACTTTATTGGATCCATAATTGAATTTTCACAAGCTTTTATACTGATAAAAATTGGTATATTGAAGAATGTTTGAGAGCTCGCTCTAATTTCGCCGGTCGCTAAAATAGAAAATGGCAATATTGACTGACATATACTGTTAATTTGTTTTTTCCGATGCGTCATCGTTTTGTTTGACGTTTTCTATATGTATAAGTACATTTTATATAAATATTTATTTATTGTTAAACCTAAATATTAATAATTATGTCAATTTTATATAAAATTGTCATAGGTCCAACGTAACATAACTAATTAGGCTTTAAAGATAGTCTTCAAATGGCATTTTCTCAATTATAATTATAATACCTACTATTATAGCTGTCTTCTTGAAGTTACCACAACTTTTTCCATTTGCAGTACCTGGACCGACTAGATTTATCGAGAAATTACTGGCCGCATGTTAACATCGCTTCAAATTCAGATAATTTATTTCACCCTAAAATCATCAAATCAGTCATATTTTATATAATTGCCCAAACAAAAGGTAACAGCTAGCCTAACACTAAGCCGAATAATTCAACAGTAACAAGCCACAACAAGCATGAAAGCGAGCTAACAAATCCATTTTTAACAAGAACATTCACTCAGACAGCTCACAATTTATAACCCCTAACTGTCTGCCTCAGATCACACTGCACAGCTGCATAAAGTCTAGTTTTAAACCTAATAAAATGTTCACAGCCCATAAATTTGTTGTTGATCAAGTCAAGCCATTAAGAATTCAGTTGCACTTAAAATCTAGGCAGGTGAGTTCGGAACTGTTGCCTTAGCCAGTTTATGTCAGACGGAGTTTAGCAAAGTCCTGGAAATACGGCAGTTTGTTTTTAGTTATCTTAAAGTCTGTTTTAGTGGATATGAAAGCTCCTTTTAATGATTTTTTTAGTCCTGTGAGGTTTTGGCAGAGTTCAAGTTTTGATATTTAAAACTGTCTTTTTGTGGATAATGTTTAAGCAAACTATTATTATTTACGCTTTGTAAGGTCAGTGAATGGCAATACACTCGCCACCTATTATGTAAGATTTATTTTGCAAAGTGGGTATACTTTTATAGACCACCATTTGTGCTGCTGGGTAGTTTGTTGCGCTGTTTCTTCTACCCAGCTATAGCACTAGAAAGCAGTGACGGGCGAGCGTTTTGGGGGCTGTCTTGTCTTGATGAATTCTATTTTGATTAAATGATTTTTACCTTTATCTTACCAGTAAATAAAAAATATCTCGAACTACCCTACCACGAAACTGGGTTATGAGTAAAACCGTCTAAAAATGCTTCACCTATGCAACGTTGCATAAATATACCTAGGCAACCATAGCTCAGTGAGACAGATTGACGTCGACGGTGCAGCGGTGTGAGGTGCAACTTAGCCTAATGTAGTGTAACAACGGAATTCGTGATGCGAGACAGGTAAACCTGTATGTTTTAACGACGAAGACGATTTGCGCACAAATAGAGCGCATGGCTTCTACGCTATTTATTTTGATTTTCTTTTAATGGGGAAAAGCTAAAACGGAAAATTAGCTGTAATAATATAATTGAAACTCTCGCTAATTAGCTACACGGTAACTAGTGCGCTTGGATTTCGGGACCAGCATTAAAAGACATTTTGTTGGATGTCTGCTTCTTTTCTAGTTGTCTGTTTTTTTTTCTTGTGTCTAAAGGCAACCACGGTACGACAAAAAACTCTTTAGCTTTAAAGAAAATAAAATTGTTAAGGCCAAGCTTGATAAGCATCGTAATATTCCTTCTTATTGCGGTGGACTGGTAACGTGCCAAGAAGACTGGCAGCGTGGCCAATTTGATGCCTACACCTTTGCCACAGGTAACGGCATAGATAAGTGGCAGTTTACTGCAACCGCGAAAGATTTCTGTATTCTTTTTGGCCGAGTACCAGTCGTCATAACCCGAAAACCGACTACCCTTTCCAACACAGTTACTATTTTATTTTTAACCTTATCCCACTGTAATTAAGTTGCAATTTAGATGATACAAATTTGCTATCAAGTAAAGATAATGGAACCGGTAGAGTACTAACAACCACACGTTACGATAATCGTAACAGTATTAGCATAATGTCAAAGCAAATGGTGCTTAAGGGTAATGAAATATGGGTCTCAGTTCGCCTATCTTTGGAATAATCAAATATTTATATATAACACAGTAGTGAATTAAAAGTTAAGTACCAGCCCCGATCCAAAGGAAAAAAATTGGGCAGAAAAAAAGCGATCTCTAAAAAAGCCATTTTCGCGATCCGGAGCTCGGAGCCCGAAAAGAAGTAGGTAAGACAAAACGAGTCATGTTTTGAATTTCCAATTCATGTACACTTATTCATTGAGACATCAAGTATAATTCACATAATTCCATGACCTCAAAAGGCACTCACGATGCAGAAGAAATTCCTGATGCCTAACCCAATAAACTAAAAATAAAGGTGACTTAAAGCCAATAAACTATATTGACGATACTTAAGAACGTCCGGCGCACCCTGAACGGTCAACCTCGCTACCATCCTTGTAGACTGACCAATCTCTACACCACGGCATGACCTATTCCATGTGGCAATTGGCTCATGTCGATACAAAGAAGAACTAAACGTTCGTTATACAAAATTTTCACGTTATTCGAATAAATATATATTATGATCGCTCCAATAATTTAAAGAATTAACAGGACACGTGTGAAATTCCTGAGGATCCGCTCTTTCGCCCAATTTGTTCCAAGTGTCACTTACGATAACTCGACCCGTTAATGGTCCATCAAGATCGTTTAAAGGGCGGCCCTGAGTGATGCATGCCGTCTCCCTCACTCGTACTCGAGAGGTTTTAGATTTATATTTCTTTAAATAAAATAATGTTTGATGGAACAGTGGGATATGGATTACAGATTATAGATTTGTCTCTTTTATAATGTTAGATGGTGAGATATTTATCTCTTCTGGTCAATAAAAACGTATGAACATTTCACGCCTGTATTGCCCGAAGGGGTAAGCATAAGTGTGTAGTACACCCACTGGTATTATAAGAAGGCTAAATGTAAGTTATGACCAGTAGCCAATTGCCTCAAACAAAACTTACCAATATATTCTTTTAAATTTCATCAAAATTGGTCCAGCCGTTTGAGCACGAAGAGGTAACAAACGCGCAAACTTTTGCCTTTATAATATTAGTTTGATGATACAACTGACGATACTTGGAACAACCCATTACTGGACATTTAGTTTTAAATTAAGAATCTCACTTGAACCGTCACTTTTTGTTTCATCATAAACTTACAAAACTTAACATAACAGAACTGATTTTCAGTACATTGTGAAGCTAGATTTTTCTAGAATGGCATTAAGGGGAGGATTATAAAGGGATTCGATGGTAGTCGGCAACGGCGAACTGGATTTAGCCTAGCGACCACGGCTTAGGGGGATCAGCAGTGAGCTATCGTAATACATATTAAATAAGACCTCATTTTGTAGTTGAACGAAATATAAGTTTTAAAAGAATTAACTTTAACTTAAGTATCAAACAGTGATTTTAGGAATTTGACTTACATTACTTAATCTTAGCTTAATTTAATTTATTATAAGAGAAATAATTATATACATATACACATTTAAATTCTACCTCCTTTAAAAACTATTTACAACTTAAATATAAAATTAAAATTAAAAAGCATCGATGTATTCTTCCTCATCTTCTTAGCTTGTTCACTATGATTAACTTAAAGTTTTTTTTAATAAGTCAATTAAATCGGCTTTTTAGAATTGTTAAGTCAAGGGTACAATAGAACAAAATTGATATTTTTTAACAAAAAACGAAGATTTTAAAAAAATATTTTTGAAGCAGATGTAAATGAAACGAATATCTGGAACGGTTAGCTTCAAAGTTGTTAATAAAACAAAGGCTGGTCATAATATTATCACTCACATAATATTATGACCAGCCTATTGCAAAGATCAGGACAAAACCTTCAATAAAAAGGGCCAAAAATTATAATTTTTAATTCTTCCAAAAAGGGGATTATTGTATAATTAGCTTCTGACTTCCATTTAAAATAAGATAAACATTTAAAAGAAAAAGGAAATGAAATTTTAATTACGGTCAGCGAAAAAAAAGATTCATATTTGAATCACGGACGCAACACACTCGTATATAATTCGCATAATAACATAATTTCTATGCCAACTTTTTATGCCTATTGGCATAAAAAAGGCTTGGTGCGTTATATTGTTTTGAGAGAAAGGGTTACCGGTTCCGTAATTGATAACCTGAACACGGAAGGGTTGAAAATAAAATTATGTACAAAAAATTCGCTTCCGGCGCCATAATGTAAGGTAAAGACCCCTCTTAGGGTCTGTAAAGCTGGGGTCCGCTGGCCAGTTTTAAGTAATGAGTTGTAATATTTTGGAGTATTTTTGAGTATATTAGAAAATATAATTGGAGGAAATAGCTTGCTTCTATGAGCGGATACTAAGTAACGCCATTAACTTTAAATCATGTACTTACTTAGGTGAGAATGTAAGGTAAGAGATGGCAGTAATTTTTAATAAATACATAAAACACATTATGTTTTGAATTAACTGTCTTAAAATGTTTATAATTGGGGAAATACGATCGGGGAAAATTGCATTAACAAATTATAACTACCAAGTAAACAGTTTAGTTATCAAATAAATATTTTGCATTAAACCTCCATATTACCGGAACAGTATAATTTTATCTATCAGTATTTTCCTAGTACCAACAAGCATTATCAAACAAGATAAAGTAAATATCATAACACAACCATTATTTACTTTAAAATATACTTCTATTTATCAAAACAACCGTTAATTTAAAACTGATATCGAGTCTGGCAACCCATTTCACAATTTACAAATCGTATCGCCGATCTAACCTTGAGTTGTCGATACCAGCCTTCTCGAAATTAATTATTTTTAAAAGTAAAAAGAAAGCAATATAATTCTTCACTTCGGCCCGATAGATCTTGATACTTGGCTGGCAACCGTCCAATAAAGAAACAATTAAAGAGCTTGTTACCGATCGTATTTGCAGCTCACATTAATATATTTTAAAACTAATTGTATATTTTTACATACTAATATTTGGAGCAAAATCTTCAATAAATTGGATTCTTTCTCGTGTTTTAAATTGTTTTTAGTGAGTGGTTCTTTGTTAATGACATTACAATAAGGTTTTTGGTGTCAGCCACTGTTTGTTGTTGTGTTCACTCTATTTGCATATTTGTGTATTTAATTCAGAAGAAGTTAGTTATATAGCAGATCTATGAAATTCACATTACTATAATATTTAAATATTTATAAAATGTTAGATAAGTACGCAACCTATCAAAACATATCAGTACTCACCTCGATAACTCCTCCTCTACATAAGTCACAGAGTCACATATCACCCAAATGCAAGGAATATCAAAAATCAGAAACGTTCATCGAAATGAAGATCAACTCGAGTTATTAAATATAAATGAAAAACGTGTAAGTGTCGATTGATTGCTTCAGCGGTTTCATCGATAAATAATAACCTCGATGAGAGAACGCTGCATTGATACTGGCATACGTAACAGCAATGTACGCCATTTATTTTTCACAGAATTCGAAATTCGAACCCAGCATTTAAAAAAGAACGAATGTCTTTGGCTCAAACAATTTGAAAATAGCGCTTCGAAAATTTTAAACATTCAGATACACGCCCAAAATCATAGTTGTACTCAAAATCAAAATTGAAACAAAAAAGAAAATAGAAACTGGTAGCTGTGTGATTTATAAGCATTAGGCTAGTCATGGCCCCTGAGGACTGCGAGCCATTTAGATTGATTTTGAATTTATTGGCAAACTGCTGCCAGTCGGAGATATAGGGTGCTTTCATCTAAGACGGACGATTTATCTTGCATCCAGTGGAATGGAATAGGAACGTATACCCGTGTCTTTGTGATGCATTCGGATACACGCTATAGTGCTGCTATTATTTAGGATTGTTTAGAAAATGTTGTAGATGGCAGACAATGTATTTATCTTCAAGGTTTGGATGCCAAATGGCAAAGATAGAGCCATACATCTTTATTATGTCTATCTGCCTTGGCAAGATTTAATATTCTAGCATATTACAATATTTTTACATATTATTGGCTGCAGAGGCGTATTAACTTAGGATATAATAAGCTGAAAACAAATTGGTTCGCCATAAATAATATTGTATCTGCTAAACTACTTAGAATAAAAATATCATTTCGAAATTAAAATCGATTTAAACGATTATCGATACTCATAACTCTTACGATTCCCCTCCCTACTTACTGTTCATTATGTGGTTCTCGATATCAAAGATGGCGGCGAAATATGTCGAGTATTTCTTACGAAACGTACCTGAAACAAAAAAGTTTATTATTAGTTATAATTGAATACAGAACTCCTAATGATATATAATATCGCTGTAATAACTCAGTTTCTTTCACTTCATTGCGTGCCAAATATCAATTTCCTTGGCCTAATCAAAGATATAGTGTTCATTGATTGGCGGGAAAATATTCTTAGATTAATCTAATTCTATTGGGTTTCATGATATCCATTTTGATTAGAATATTGTTGAAGTGTACGTAATGGCTATGTTTATCTTTATTTTCTTTTTTAGAATTTCCAATGATTTATTATTAAGCAACCTATTGTATGGATCTTATGGTGAGCAGTGACACGCGTATAGACTAATAGAGGAGAACACCCTACTTCAATGTTTTGAAAATAGAATAACAGTAATGAATTTTACTGTTTTTTTATTATATAGTCAAGTTTACCAACATGCATTAATGCTTCAAAGAGTCCACAAAATCTTTAAAGAAGCACCTTATACAAAATTTGTACTCTTAATAAACCCGTAAACAAAACAAACGAAACAAGACTGAATTAGAAATACGCTTTTTGGCTACAAATTGTGACAATACGCACCACCTAATTTGGAACACAAAAATGTTTTATTCAACGTAAAAATTTAATCTATTTGGCATCGCGCGCGTAATTGTTCAGTAATTCACTGTAACGAGATATTTACGATAAATATCAACTGCCCCTTTCAATTTGGTTACTCTTAATTGTGTACAAACGAATTGGGATGAAATATTTGCAAATGGTAATCATTTTATTTATAGGACTGGCTATTTGTGTCTCTGTGTATATATGTACATCAAAGTTAGTCATTCTGATTCTTAAATAAGTAATGAAGTACTTACCTATATAGGTATACAACGGTCGGGTATTTTTTGTTTCTCAATCAACAGATTAAAGTTATACCTACGTTTTATAGGGCAAAATCTTATATATAAAAATTTATAAAAATTGCGGACATTTCCGAATATAATAATACTGTCCTCTTTCAAACAAATCTTTCAAATACTAAGATAACTGAATGATCTTCAAATACTCGTACATATAAAGCTCTACGAGTACTTAGCTTACGCCAGTTGCCATCAAATGCCAGTTGCAAAGACGATGGGAGTGCCCGCAAACCGCACCCGCATCGCAGCTTGTATGTACACGGACCACATGGTCTACAGTCCATCGGATTGTCCGCTTTTCAGTAATAATCTTAAGAAATAAGTAACTGTCTTACTGCAGGATAAAGGCCTCTTATCATTTGGAGAAGGGACGAGCATCGATCACCGTGCTTGCTTACTGTATATTGCTAATTGTAAACCTCCTTTCACGGAGAAGAAACGAGCCACTATCCTTGATAACTAGGTATATAATTATGTAGCTATACGGAACCATTGATTTTAGGTATTATTCACATGGTACCTACCAACAAGGGTGCAGGTTAGCAGAGTTAGTACTCCAGTACCTACCACTATGATAAATTGTCAACGTATTTCTTTTATTAGAAATACGTTAAACATTTAGAAGAACAAACATTTAGAAATTGATTGTTATGAGACCTATTAATTTGCTGTAGCAATTTGCTTCCTATCTCTTTGTGAGATAACATGTTATACATAGTAACTTAGTACAAAATATATATTTGTACCTATTACTTTTATCTGTATACTTTTATACGAGATAAAAGATACATTATTTAGAATAACCACGTCTATTCCCTACTGGAATATCTTTTAACGGCATAGCAACATGGCGACTCTACCGCCCGAGTTTCAGCGCAGACGTAGGATTTGAGCTGTCTCACGATCAAAAGGAGAATTTCTAATACATTACGTTTTAAATGTGTGTTTGATGATTTTGATGGAAAAGCTTAACAGGCTCCGGATATTAAAGCGGTGTACACTGTACAGTCATGACCAAAGATGAATACAGGTTGCGAAGTATAAAAGATGTGTGGCAGACGTATTTTGTTGATTTATTTTACTTGTACAACTAAAATCATGTACCTACAGGTACGGCTGGAAATTCCGTATGTTGCTATATTTTAGTTGGTAATTTTTTTATATTGATTGTTACTCGTGAACTCCTTTACATGCGAACTGACGAAGATACTCATAGGTGGTACGGTTTCCCCTGGACTGTGGACTTGCAGACCAGCTTATCTTATTAGTACTGTGAAAGCTATTCCGAATTTCCGTATTTTTGATCATATCACTCAAGGAAACTTCGAGCATAGCTGTCTCCATAGCTCGTTGAGTGAGTCTATGCACTGTGCAGTTAAAGTCAACGAAATATAAAATCAAGATATAATAAGTCTATTCGTGTGTGCTTCCCTTTATGTTAGGAAGGGATATCGTCTTACAGCTAATCCTACAGCCATGAATGAGTATTTATGTTCTTAAAACAATGAACAGAAATAAAATGAAACATTACAAAATGTTGCTAACTCCAGTCCATATCGCATAAAGCAGTGTCCACACTCAGAGCCAACACAATGTGATTTTCTGTCACACTGACTTTGTTCGCAAGGCAAATTTGAAAACGTCCTGAAATTCAGAGCTGAAACTATTCCAGGGGCGAGACAATAGGGATCATTTTTCACTCTTTACTGTATAAACTCCAAGTCACTTTGAGAAATGTTTTTTGGTGAAATGAGAGTATTTTTTGTTCGAAATTTTAAGGTTGATTTGAGCCTGCGTAAAAAAAATATTTTTTTCTTTTTTCTTGCCAGGTTGTTTGTGCCTTGCCAGCCAACTTCAAATGTTTTGTCGTTCGAATTATGAATCACGAATTCAGTTGTTTAAGTTAATAGCTTTGCGACTGTCAAGCGTAGTCTTATTCCCGTGTACCTACTACAAAGTCATTTATTTAATTATTTTATAAATTAATATGTTCCTAAGAAAAATGTCTACATAGCAACTGTACGGAATCAAAATCCAGTGCCTAATTCGATAAGTCAAATTATAACATGCATTAAAATATAATAATAAATTTTCTAGATAAATGTGTAGGTATATATAATGCCCAAGTTCACCGGCATAAAACATTAAATAATTTTCATTCAAAAATAACCTTTAGCATAATTTATTCGTCCACCTTTGTCCCTCAATTGTATTGTAATTTAATTAGTGATCGTCCACTATGGCTTGATTGACACAATATTATTCTTTCAATTAGTTAATCCCGGCTTACTGCGCAGCCTCCAATGTTATGCACATGTACTCTGATCAGATTAACGGACATCAGTAATTAACCTATAATTGAATTTTGGACATTACAATGATTAATTTAATATTAATTACTCTTGTTAGGGGAATCAAAAGGTGATTTCAAATTATGTATCCTATAACGCTTAGATTTTTAAGAGATCTCTCTTCTCATCGTATGGTTGATGAACAACCTGCTATCAGAGTTTAAACCGCCTGTCAGTAGGCCTCTGACATGGTTTTACACACCGTTGAAAAATCTCTTAGGTGTGCCGGTTTCCTAACGATGTTTTCCTTCACCGTTTTTAGCAACTGATAACTAATTTATAATACGCACATGAATTCGAAAAGACATTGGTGCGTGCCGGGGTTTGAATTTACGACCTTTGACTTGGCAGTCCTACGGTCATACCACTCGGCTATCAGTGCTTTAAGAGATGAAAATGTAAATTATTTTAGTCTGCTAAGAAGACATCGAAAAATAGACACTGCTTAGACAAAATGTAAACCCTATGAGCCTTGATAGGTCTAACCAAGTCCTGTTACAAAACTATTGACCGTCTCTTTTACTTTCTTATGTACACTAGAACTTTTGTCTCTGATTTACTGTACTTACAGTTAACTTGCAATAAATACCAACATTATAATAAAATGTTAATCATCAAATATTAGAAGCATAAGGCAATGTAACTATACTTTTAAAACACATTCGCTCGGTAATAAATAATGAGTCTACACCGTTTATAATTAAATTGCGAGTGCGACGTATTTAAAATAAAATACCTACATTAAAATTTAAATTTAATTACAATTGCTAAGCGAAACTTGTTCTTTTACCAATGTTTAACAAAAGTGACCTTAAAAGTGTTTAATTATTAAAATCTAATTAAAGTTTATACATTTTATGATTTTAGTTTAACTTGTAATATCGTCATGCTGTATGTTAATACAACTCTGTCCATCCTAAGGTTGTCTGTAAGAGATTGCTTAGTGCGATAAGACCGCCCATTGTACATTATCCTTAGACTGTACTTAAGCTTATATTTGGTGTACAATACAGAGAAATCTATCTATCTATCTATCTATGTTGACGTAAAAAAATATATTAACCGTCAATCTTTATCAAATGTATTTCTATCGGTGCTGGCCCGATAAATTGTAAGTCTAAAATCTTGGACTTAAGCCCTATTAAATTAAAATTCTGTCACTGTAGTTTGCATGTCAAAGAATAAAAACGTCAACAGACTTGGTTTTACTAAATGATATTTTAAAATCATATCACTATCACTACATAGTATAAAACAAAGTCGCTTTCTCTGTCCCTATATCCCTATGTATGCTTAAATCTTGAAAACTACGCAACGGATTTTGATGCGGTTTTTTTAATAGAGTGATTGAAGAGAAAGGTTTATATGTATAATAACATCCATTAAATAGTGGAGAAATACTTATAATATATATTTAATACCCGTGCGAAGCCGGAGCGGGCCGCTAGTTTTATTATAATCTTTCTTGGACTTCTACAAATATTACCTAACCAAAATTAGCCAAATCGGTCCAGCCATTCTCAAGTTATGGCGTGACCAAGTAAGACAGGGATTCAATTATAAATATAAATATATAGATTACATAGTCAAATCATAATTTCATCCCTATACATTTATCATTATATTCGATTTCTATTTGTCAAGCGTTTTCCCACTAGTCTTTGCCTTGGTAAAGGAAAACGACCTAAATTATAACTCAAAAAAAAAGAAAAGCGACTCGCCTATCACACAACATTAAGTTTAACCAGTTAAGTTACAAAAAACGTGGTTATAAGTTCGCCTCGCGTGACCACAATTCGTTTAACTCACAGAGATAACTTACCATGAATGTCCACTGCTTATCTTGCATGCGTAAGTAGGGGACGTAATGTCTTCTTTACCGCTAGTTTAAAGGAATTTTAAACATTATTTTTGGTATCTTATTTTGTCTGGCATACCGTTAGTCGCACTTGAGACTTCACCAGTTGATATATATTTTATGTATTATGTGGAAAATGGGCGTGTTTGGTCTCCAACAATGATAGATATAAATTGTTTAGAATCCGTTGTAACTTAGTATCATTTTTGTTTTGCAACCAGTGTGCATTTACATGCGTTGTAGCATGTTTGAAATTTACGTCATTGTAAAAGTATTAATAGTTTAGGAGATAAGATACCACAGACATCAACATTATGCCAACTATTAAAAAAACAAAAAAGAAACTTTATAATATAATTTATTCGATTTAAGAATACCGTTTACATTTATTTTGTAAGATTCCGCCCGCGACTTCACCCGCGTGGATTCCGAATGTTTTATAGCCTTGATCGATAAATGGGTTATCGAACACTAAAAGATTTTTCAAATCGGACTAGTACTTCCTGAGATTAGCGCGTTAAGCAAACAAACTCTTCAGCTTTATGATATTAAATATAGTTTTGTATTCTCATTTCGAATAATACATACCTATTTAAAAATGGAAAGAACATAACCGTCCAACAGCGGCATGAGTACGACAAATATTTATCTTCATAGCAAAAGACAGCATAGTTTTCACCCCCGGATATATTCTTCCCATTCATCCATCGCGTACAATAATACATATCTGTGGACTTGGAATCGAAAGCGCTATTCACACTGGCTTATCTCTCAATACACAACGACCGTGCTGAATGCAGAGTGAGGATGAATGGGTGGATGTCTCCCAGGTAGAATAGTAACGCTTCCTCGAGTTGATTTTTGAGACTTGCGTGAAGATTAGCGGGTTATCACGGTGGTACGCGTACTCGGGGAATAGAGAAACATTTGTTTGATGTGTGGCAAAGAAAATAAGCTGAAATATGCAGGAATAAACTCGTTATTACTAGATTTTAATACATTGAAAATCAAGCACATACAATGTTTACATATCTTAATGATAATGTCTTACTGAATTCATGTCATTATGATATGTAATAATTTCATCTCATGTGTATCTAGTTTTCGTACAAGCTGAACTGCGTAAAAGTTAAATAGTAATCAATATAGGTATACAAGACTTTAGCTTAGGTTCTAGAGGTGAAAAAGTATATGCACCATCTTTAAAATAAATCTAAAAATAAAACCTTTAAATATTTCTAGACTGCTTAAAGTTCCGTGTCTTAAACCGTCAAATACAAAAATAAACGTTAATTTTCCGTTCACTTTACATATTTACAAACCCAATCAACAGGCCTATCTCCATACATCAACAGCCACATACACTACAAGCCCTGCCTACCCCGAGCTGGCATCTCAAAGATATCGCAGAGCTTTGTCTACGTCAGTGTTACAGTGCCGGGATGAAGGCTAACACCGCTCCACCCGGATTAAATGGCCGACACTAGTCCGCGCTCAGATATAAAACTGGTTTCATATAAAAATGTTTTAAGTATAAGTTCATAGTGAAGTGAACGATTTCAAGACCGGATTTATTTATATTATTATATACAATTATACACCTTAATTTAAGTATAAAGTAAAGTAGTGAACCAATTCTAGACGGTTTTATTTTATAAAACGTCGCCCTACACAAGGAATGTCTCCTGTATCCCTGGTTCATTATATACAAATACCACGGCAATTCCTAAACGATTGGGCAAGAGGTGCACACCTTTGTGAGTATTTTCAGCTATATTCACCACTTTTTATAGGACCTATATGGTGGTAACCCTATTAAATTGCCATTAATCGGGCAAATAAAGGACGGATCACCACCATGCCATTCGTAACGACTATTGTAGGTATTTGTACGACTCGCACAAGTCCACTGTGGGAAATGGTGGAGCGATGTTTCCAGCCAGTTGAGACAAAGATAGACGCAAAATGGCTTGCAGCGGTTGAAAGCGGGGAGCCGAAGATAAAGCTCAGTAGTGTGCCTATGTCCAGCAATCGACGGAGAGAAGCTGGTGATGAAGTCCATTGGTACTTCAGGAGGTCTTGATATGCGATGAACGAAGAACGAAGAGCAGCGACCGCTATATATACTTATATACCTCGCAGACCTAGCTAAATACATAAATATTTTGATAATCCGTTTTACTTTTTAATCCTAACACTTAGTTCTTTGATACGGGCCCACGTATGGCACCGAAACCACCACTTAATCACCATAATTCCCGCATTAACCAGTGCGCTGCTAATACCAGCGGCACCAGTAATAGGCCAGTGATTAGTAGAATCGCCGATAATTTGCTAGCCGGTATCAATTTACCTCGGCGACCAATTTGCGCGCAGGTAAACTTTAACCGTTGTAAAGTTCAATTTGTTCAATGTGTACTGTTTAATTTGTGTGTCGAGAAAATGGTGATTTTGGGCAAAGTTTTTTAATACTGGCTTGGTGAATTTTAAATTAGTGGGTCAATTTGAGTGTTTTGTTTCGTGTGACATTTTTAAAGTATTTGCAGCATTGTGTAAATGGGTATGTTTTGAATATGAATGAAGAAATATTTTCCATATGGTTTAGTTCGGTTTAAGGAACTTAAGTAGTATTTATGAATGATAAAAATCAAAAAATGAGATGACAGTAAAACTTTACAACTGAAACTTCAGCTTTTACAGTTATATCAGTTCCCTTTATTAAAAAGAAATAAACAACCCAAACAAAATGAATCAATCAACGAAACATTTTGATAAAAGTATATTGGAAAGATAGGAAATAAACAAATTGCTTTCCTAATTATGAAAGCAAAGAATTCCCGATAAAAATATATTTATTGATAGCGCGCGACGCAGACGGATGGAAGCGAAATAAATTGTGGATTTATGTTTTCCGTACGAAATATTTTGTTAACATTAAATAAATAAAATGTACAATATTTCATTCTGAACAGGTAATAAAAGTATAAATGTATTTGTTATTTTTTAACCTTTTGAAAAATAACAAATAGATAATCCAGCTTTTAGATTGAATTGAAAGATTTGTTGCCTTCGTCGCAGAGGTTATTACTTTTTGCTAAGCGCAGTTAAGTGCAAGCTTTTGTTTTTTAGTGAGTTTTTATTTGAACATTTATATAGCATTGCGCGTATGAAACTCTAAAGCTCCCGTACCGAATAGTATCAATTTTTGAGGTGCACTTGATGAGTTCAGTCTTAAGCTCGGTGACCGTTCTCTCCACAACGACCTTTTTGTTTCTTGAAGAACAATAATCAGCTGATCGCTCTCTGGTCATCTAGTTAAACATATAACGCCATAAACAAGGCAGGACTTAAATCAAATATCCATAAATCATTCCTTGCGTTATTAAAACTAGACTTCTTCAGCGCCAAGGACGAATTACTTATTGTTTCTTAAAGAATTACTTAGCTACGGAACCAATAAGCTTATTGCTTTACTAAAATTAAATAACCCACCCAATTCCATCGTGAAATTGCCAATTATTATAGCTTCTCCATAACATACTTGTAGATTATATTGCCTTCCAATAAAACCTGCAAGTATCCTCTCACACGAGCACCCTTCATTTGAGGGTTATCTGGAGCCTGTGGCCGACACTCTTGACTCAAGGTAAATGGCCAGGATACCGGGATACGTACATATATCCCGTACTTTAAACTTTAAAGCTTTTGTTTCAGCTCTCTTCAATGCTCGTGCTATTTTCCTGCTAGACATTTTGTGGGATCACTAAAGTTGTTTTTATTTTTTATATTGTTAGACAAAGCTTTTTTTTAGCAAAAATAATGGAAGGATTTGTTTTAAAATAACCCCTATCTTCATTTCTTTAAAAATCCTGTAGTGTGCGTGTGTTTTATAAGCATAAAATATTACGATATGCACTAACTTCACACATTTCACTCAAATCACACGATAATAGAGTATCAACCCGTACCACTTAGCGTCTAACCAAGTAGTCCGAACAGTAGGTATTCAGTCAAAGCGCCAATGAGACCATTAGCTAAAATTTAAAAAAATATTGAATACTAGCTGCGCCCTGTGGTGTTACCCGCTACCTTTTTTGGGGTAAAGATAGCCTGTGTATTAATTCAGGGTGTTAGCTACCTCCATACGAAATTTTAGGAAAATCGGTCCAGTCATTTGAGCGTGAAGAGATAACAAACACACAAACAGACTCACAAAGTTTCGCCGTTTTAATATTTAATATAAGTGTGATTAAAATAATGAAAAATTGGTGTATATTTTAAATAAAGGAAATAATACTACATCTAAACCTTCATTAAAGACATTAGATAACTTAAAGACATAACAAACACTCTATTTTATTTATTCACAATACTAACTCAGCTCACTTCTCAAACACAGTCAGATTGCTCTAGTACCTTTCACCGCTCATTTGTAATGCTGAAAACTTTAAGGCCGGCTCTCCGTACGGTAACGCCGGATTTAAAGTTAGGCCAAGTGGAGCGTCGCTTTGCATTTGAACATTTTATTCGGTACACAACAATTGTGGGTTTGAATGTTTAAAAGAACTGAGTTATTTTCGATATATCGATAAGTTCGATGTTATTTTGTGAAAATTAAGATGAAATATTTTAAGGTATGTCTGTGAGAACATGATTGTATGCTTAACAGTTTGTAGAAGAAAGAAAATGATACCTGACAGTACTAAATATTATATGCTGTCGAAGACAATATACAGCATAGTATTATATTTAAATATTTAGTTGAAAATTATTTAAAATAGTAGTGTGGAGCAAAAAAACAAGCAGGATAAATAGCAAAAAAAAAACAATTCCTCAATTCAAACTTAGAGCTTTATTTAACAAAATTTTATAAAATCACACTCAATTTTTTATTAATATCTTTCCTCAAAATCTCTTCATAATTTTTCCTTGAAAAACAATAGGTACATTGTCACCGAACCTTTACAAATCGCTACTGAAAATCCTTCTATTCCCCCCGTTTTAGTGTAAACAGAATATTAAAGGGTCCGAACGGCCTGGCAATACTGTTTCCTAATAATCCCTTACAAGCTTCGTTCTTAGGGCTCTTAATTAAAACATAAACGACTTTCCTATGGGGCTGTTTTTACGAGCGCGGTATTAGAGACGTGAATTGCATTTTTTACCTTTAGAGACCTTAGGGTTTCGGAAATTATGTGTTTACCGCATTGGGGTGTAATTATGTTTGTTTATTTGTATGTTGATTTCCCACTTTGATCATTAATTATAAGGGTAGGAAGAAGGAGCGGGGAATCTAATTTGTTTACATAACATTGTCTGCTATACACAAATCTAAATTACGTGCTGCTACAGAGTACTACTCAATCGAAAAAACCCAACACTTTGCCTGATACAAGAATTTTCTTCTTCTTCCTATCGTATGGTTGATGAACAACCTGGTGCCAGAGTTTAAACCGCCTGTAGGCCTCTGACATGGCCTTACACACCGTTGAAAAATCTCTCAGGTGTGCCGGTTTCCAGTTTACTTCAATAATTGTGTAAAACAGTGGTATAACTCCATAAATGGTTGCTTAGCAACCATTTCAGTGTGCCGCCTCTCAGCATTACAGTAACATCAATCAGCCATGACGGTTCTAATTCAACCGGCATTTATCAAACATGGAGAACAATAAACACGAGAAAGGCATTACGTACTTTGTTATCGAAATATTTTTGGAACGTATTGTGTGAATTTTATCAATAATTTTTAAGATGGACGCCCGTGGGTCTTTGTAAATTTTGTTATTCGTATCGATGATTGTGGATATTTATCGGCCGGAAGACATTGTGGCTTTTATTCCAATGGTTATTATTTGTTAAATTAACAATATTTAACATCTTGATATTAATTGATTCATATTAATAAGTTAAACAAAATTACACTTTTGATTAATTGAATGTAATATGCGCATTCCGTTTGCAAATATTGCGAACTGTTACATAAATTAAAGTATTACTTTTACAATAAATTGCTAGTAACGCGTATAACCATATAGGTACAATTATAACGTCACTTGACCTCACGTGGTTTTAAATTCCTTAAAAAAAATCCCGCACCGTTTTCGTTCAAGCTAAGAATTAAAACACAAGAACTCGGAAAAACAATCTGATTGTAAAAGACAAATGCACAACAATCATCGAACACACTTGAATAATTATAAAAAACGCTAATACGGTCTCATAACCCAGAAAAAAAGATGCACAAGCAAATCTATTCTCTGTGCTAATACCTATAATAGAATGACGAGAAATGCAAACAATAAAAAACCATAACACATTCAATAAAACAGTATGGATGTGGGATAGATAAAAAAAAACAATAGAGTTGGTCTTGAGATCGGCTGTTCTCGTATCTACTCGTACTACTTCGTGCGAACCGCGAAATGCTATTGAAGCAACTCTTCTGCCTGTGGGACAAAGATCAACTCGTAGACTGGACACTTGAAACATTGCTTTAAAAAAAATGCCAATTTAAAAGTTTTCGTGGGTTAAATTAGTAATTAAATATTACATGATTAAGGGTTAGACTTTTCTATCCAAATAAACAGTAAAGCCCGCCTCGTACGTAAATTAAAAAAATACATAGGTAATCATCACTCCGATTACCTATAATAGGTATGTCATCAAACTCAAATCTTCTAAATACGAGCACTAGTGTTTAATTAGTTTTATACGGAATAAATCAAAGTACAGCAATCAATAATTTCATAATGACTTTTAATCAAGTGAGTAATTTTTGAACCCGAAATCATATAATTGTGTTTACGAAACAGGCAGGAATAAAAATAAATAAAAATAAATAGTCACTAATTGAATTAACATTTTATAAGAATTTATTGCCGTGCCGTGTGGTATCCGGCCTAGAATTGACTACCCCCTCTCCTCCCGTGGGTGTCGTAAGAGGCGACTAAGGGAAAATCCAGAAGATGGGCAGCAGCGTCTTCTGTAACTTGACCACCAATACTGCGATCCCCAAGCGTGGGGATTATGGCAACCCCTCCCTTACTAAGGGGGAGGCCATTGTTCAGCAGTGGACTTTTTCCGGCTGATGATGAACAATTAATTGTTGAAAAAATCTCAATTAAAATTGCAGTTTGTTACTTTCTGACCCTCGATACTTAAAACAAAATATTTCAAAGCTTGTTAAAAGCGAAGCAATATAAGAATATCAGTCAGTTTCCATAAGGTACAAGTCACTTCAGTTCTCGAGTACTGTTGCTGCTAGCGGATTCAAAATAAACGTTAAACATTTGATATTTAATAACAAATATTATTGTTTTATCTGAAATTCTGGAGTAACATTCAATGTAATAAATAAAACCTATATAATATTTTTTTTAAACAACGTTGCCTAACACTAGGATAATCTCCTGTATCATGGATGCGTTTCACAAACATGAAACATCACATACACAAACACCCAGATTCGGGACAAACATCAGCGGATCGCACAAATTTATGTCCCGTGCGGAGATCGAACCCGCAACCCTTGGCGCAGCAGTCCAATCGCTTAGCCACTGCACCAATCAGTTCGTCAATGGGTATATTATGTATCATCAGCTCTCAGCCTACACGGATCACTGTCGGACATAGGCCTCTCTCAATATAATACCATTATATTAGTGTAATAAAATTAATTTAAGTAGTAATTGAATTTTATTATCATCACGCAACGCGATAGTTTAAAATTTAATATTACAATTATATTCTTTTCCACTCGCATCCATATCTATACATCACACTACCTTCCTCCAACAAATAATGGTAGTGCCCTAGCAAGGGTTGCCAGAAAAAAACAATATATTATTAACCCTAAGTGGTTCCTACTCATACCTACTCACTTATTCATGTAATCGTGTGCTAAGAATTTCCCCATTGCGTATATTTCTACGGTATTTGAAGGTTTTATTGTCGTCCCAATAAACATTATAGTACCTTACCGCTCGGCTCGGTTAAATTCACTGCAATAAAAAATACTGGTCGTAGTCGTGGTGGCCTAGTGGTTGGCATACCGTTACAGGTTCAAACCCAAGATCGTATCAATGTGACTTTTACAATGTCGTAAATACTTTCTTGGATATTCACGAGACTTATTAAGACATCACTGACTAACGGTGACGGAAAACATTGTGAGAGAACTTGGATTTAATTATATGAAATCGCCTACATTGAGCTAGCGTGGTGGTATACGATAAGAGATATTTGCTCCACAATGGGATAATTATAGGCTGGTTTAATTATTATAAAAAATACTGTAGAAAATAATTAATTTTAGAGCAATGTTGCGCTGATTTTGTTTCAAATTCTCTCTGGACATTACAAATTCAAAATTGCAATGACATATTTTACTCAAAATACTGCATTTTTTTTTTTTTCGGTATATTTTATGTCGACGACCCCGAGGGGGGTCTTATTGGACGTAACCGGATAAAACAAAATACTGCAATTGGCGTTTTATATTTAAGGTCCAATCCTAGTCGTGAGCGTGGGGGTTATGGCAACCCTTAAGGGGGAGGCCTTTGTTCAACTGTGGACGTCTTTCGGCTGATGATGAATTAAGGTAATCGGTAATCTACATTATATTAATGTATTGTAGCATAATTTTATTACCTTTTGCCTGAAACTTCTCTTTAAGTAAAATTACAAACGTCTTAATTCTTGATAAATGTCAGACCTAGCATAAAATTCGTCACGCACTAAGCTAACGTACTAAATTATGAACAGTCACCCAACTGTATTATTATACAAATTACATTTACATAACAATTAATAATGTAATACTATATTCTTTGACATGCCTATGTAACATATAATACCTATATTATGTAAATACAAATCCTACACGACTCTTCATGGTCTCATTGTATGTACTTGCTTCAAAACTCCTCTAAGAGCTAAACTTTTGAGGCAGGCTTACTTAATTTTCCTTATAAAATATATTTTATTTACGAATGAGTGAACTGAACGTACTGCTTGCTGAACTATTATTTCGTTCATTGTGTTCATACGCTCATTCATTCCGTGGAATGAACGCACGGCGTATTTATTTGCCTGCCAGCATCTTCTTGTCTGCATTTTTATGAGCCAGTTGAATTAGCGTTCGGAGTTCGTTGACCGCGTGTTTACAGATAAAAATATTATATTAGCGAGTAAAGCAAGGCTATTTTAATATTATTGTTATCATCATATTAATATGATTTGATTCTTACAAAATATTGGCATCAAATCTTAAAATTTACTTAATTTAAATAATGTTAGTGTAACGAAATAGGGCTTAGAATAATAATATTAGATTAGGAATTTTACTTGAACATAGTAAATGTACTTGTTACCATTTGTCATCTGAGAAAACCACGTGACCTAGGACCGAATTATACCGCTCTTGTTTTTCTGCTACTTGTCTCTGACCCCAATATAATACCAACATTTCATACACGATCAATATAATGTTACATGAATATAATTTTAACTGGTAAGGCCAATAATACTACACAGCAAATCCATTTGTCCTGCACCAAAAGCGCAAATAATAGGAATCCTGGTCAACATTTTCCTCGATCAAAAATTGCGACGCACCTGTAATACTCTCACCGAACAAACATCACTAGAAAAATATCTAAAAAAATAATGACGAAAACATAAAATATTTCTAACAAAAACCTACCCCTCGGTACCCTAATTTGAACACTCATCACTTGGACGGAGCACGGAAACAAAGAAAGTTATTAATGTCTGTACCCATTGTCTACATTTCTGACTGTAGCCACCACAAGTAAGCCTGTGCTCCACAACCAGCTACAAGAGAACCTTAAAGAACGGCGGCTCAACTTGCCTGGTCCGTTTTGTCGGGTAGAATGTAACAGTTTCTTTTGTCCCACGAGGGATTCTTCTTACAGTTTATTTTGCCCGTTTCAATTGCAACGTTTTGTCTTTATAAATTGTGTTGATTGACGCTATACTTAATGAACAGCGTTACAACGTTGATTGAGAAGGCAAATCATTCAAATTTTAATCAAAACTGAAAACTGAGTTCGTTTTCTTTCAAGTACTTCGGAAAGATAAAAATAAGTGTTGACTATTTTCGGGAGTTTCACCCTGCAGTCGTAAGCAAGAACGCATGGCTGGTATTACCCTTACAAATAAATATTGATTAAAATGGTAAATGTAGATTTTACGAGCATTTTTAATACGATGTACCAGTATAAATATTCCATTTTATTCAGTCATAATCATAAGAATATCTAATAATGTAAGTCTCAGCGCAGCTCATAACGTATTATGTTCAAAGTCAGACAACTACCAATAGTTCAAAGTTCATATTAATTCATGTATTTATCAACGGCGACGTGTCGACGTCTCACAGCTCACAGATAAGTCGATGATTAAAGTTATGATCAAGTTCCAAACTATTAGATAAGATATTTACCTTTAAGGTACACTCAATATCAATATTGCAAATGTCAGTGTAAGTACGTCGTGATACATAAATAAATTTATATTACTTATGTCGTATCGAGCAGTGATAGCCGAGTGTATGACCGTTGGACTGTCAAGTCAAAGTTTGCGAGTACAAACTCCAGCAAGCACCAATGTCTTTTCGAATTCATGAACGTATTATAAATTAGTTATCAGTTGCTAAAAACGGTGAAGGACAACATCCTGAGGAAACCGGCACACCTGTGAGACTTTTCAACGGTGTGTAAAGCCATGTCAGAGGCCTACAGGCGGTTTAAACTCTGGCACCAGGTTGTTCATCAACCATACGACACGCACAGACATGCTGGTAAGGCCTGAAGAAGTAAATAGAGGTTTTCTCGTGACATGCACTTTTTACCGCTCATGTCGTAATCTTCATTTAAAATATTGAATTTTGTTATTGACAAATAAAAGCGCTTCCTCTCAGTGAACCCCAAGAAATGTTTCATAAAAGTGCCTTAATATTTTCTTCTTAGTCAAAAAAGAAGTGATTTTTATTAATTCTAAACTTATCAATTATTTATTAACAGGCAAGGATACCAAGTATTTCCAAACAAGCCTTTGTACTCCATTACCCAGAATTACTAAAAATAAACCATCTTCAGAGCACTCTCTTCTAAAATTAAACATGAAACTGAATATTAAAAAAGCCGCTGCAACCGCTTGACCTAGACACTGGCCTACTGACCTATTTACTACTTTAAAACAAACGTCAGAAATATCATTTTTGAATGCCATGCTGTCAGCTAGTTGACGTCCCACGACTTACTGCGGATTCAACGCTTGAACGTTACAGAATAGGAATTCAAAGGACATTAACATTTTACCACATCTGTATTCTGTATACAACGATGGAGAAGTCATACGTGTAGAGTACACATTCATTTCGCCATTTATATCATAGGTCCCAATATATCAGGAGGCGAGCCTATTGCCATTAACCGGGCACAAATTCAGACTCCGTGCTACTCAACATTACCTAATGGAAAAGTACTGCCTGACTCGTAAATAGAACCCAGGACTTCGCGCTTAGCAGTCGCGTTTTACGTCCAAGTCTAAAGGACATTAATCTACCCAATCTTACACCCTCTTCCAGGATATATTAATTACTTGCTATACTACTGACCAACAGCGAAACAAAGGATCATAATACGGTGTTAACGAGCGCCAACTATTGTGGGATGACCATAATGACGGTCGGGACGTTCCGGCCGTATCGAATGATGGGCGGTGTAGGAATGGATGTTTGACAGATACTACCTTATGCGGCCTGGTGCGTAAACAGAACTAGCAGTAAGTGTCTGTTTGGTGGGGTGTTACGCTGAGGTTTAGCAAAACGAAGACGGTAAATAGTCATACTCTCTGAAACATATTGTTAAAGTGTGTCATTAAAAACCTGAGTTACGAACTAAAGATAAAACGTTATATTGGGAGGGTAGGTTTATTATTAATAGGTATATTATTTACTTACACCATCAGGCACTATTTTATTTAAAAGAAAAACGAATGTTAATATGGGTTAATTATATATAAGTGGTTCTAAACTGCCTACAATTGATTCATCGTAAATAGATATAATTTAAGAATTAGGACCATATTTTCTTGTAGATTTTACCACGCTAAGAAAAACGATCACTTACATAAGATGAGATACTTCATATTTTTCGTCGAAAACTCAAGCAATAATTAAATCAATAAGATCTTTTGAACGTAATGAAAACCTTTTAAGCCACCGTATCGCTCCCCATAAACATGGCCTTACAAGCACTCATAAATAGCCTCAGTTTTCCAATACACGCTTTTACCGGGAAATTAAATTTTACTCACTCCATACCGAAATATATTAATATAATGTAACAGAGAACATCAAAGTCCTTGCTTGCATATCAACCACCACGGCAATATCTTTGACGGGCTGTGATCAAAGATATTGCCGTGTGTATGTTTGATCGGTTCGGTTTGAGTTGTTACAGTTTTACACACAGTTTTGATGAGATTTTTTTTTATGTATCGTATGTTGTTTGTTTAATTATCGTGGTATGGTTTTGATCGTCTTCTTGAAATACCAATCATAGTGACGCCATGGAATTGAAACTGAGTAGGTGGAACAACCGTATTCACCTCTCTCAAAAAATCCGAAATCATTATCACAAAATTATAAAAAAAAATAGTTCAATAAAACTCTAAACATATTTTTTGTCGATTGCCCAAAAATCATAGATACAGAATGACGTTTTTAACTAACGTAAGTCTCATTAATGTGATAAACATTAAAGAAAAAGACACATCGGAATATGCCTAAAATCGAAAAAGATTTTTTTTCCAAAATTTTCGATTTATGCGATGTATGTCAGAAGTACCAACTTCGTGTACAGTCAGCATCATAGTCAGTAGCTTAACATGTTTAGAAACCGTATTCTGCTGGGTAGTTTGTTGCGCCGGTTCTTCTACCCAGCTATAGCACTAGGAAGCGGTGACGGGTGGGCGTTTTGGGGGCTGTCTTGAAGTCCTGAGCATATTTAGGACTTTTTACTATATATGAAGTGGTTTTTAATAAATGGTATGTTGAAAAAATAACATGTTCAGCTGCAAAGTACAGAATATTTCGCAATAGATGTTAAATATTAAATATCCCGTCAGAACATCACAAATGATATTCACCACAGTCTCTGCTCTTTTTACAAACCGTTCATGTTTACGACGCTGTAAAATTGTTTCCTCGCCCTCTCAGATACATTTTGTTTTTATTTTCTAGAACACTTAATGGTTTTAAGTGTGAGAAGCTCTTGGTTTCATTTTGTTATCTAATTTTCGTGCTGGCTGGTTAAAATATAGGGCGCTTTTTTAGTATGATAGTTCTGAACGTTTTTCATGTTATAACTAACAAGCTTTTAGTGTAGTTTTTTTGTATTTTTAACGCTTTGCGAACTTTGCATATTATTATGTGATGGGCAAGTATGTGAATATGACGTTTGATGTAATTTTATCATGTTGCCCATGCTAAGCTTAAGTCTCTACGTGGGGCACGGCTATTGCCAATTAATTCGAGCGCAATAAGCTCGTCACTTATCCCACTTCTGCTTATTGATAAAATATGGATTTTACACTTTAGATGAAGAAAAAAATGGTAGTTGTATTCTTTCTATCGAGATTTCTCGTGATTAAAAATCTGTAATTTTTCAGAGACAATATTAATTCTTAAATAAGATAATTTTTCATTTAGTTCTGAAATTAAACCATATCACGCACCACAGTAGCTTCATGAGCGATGTGGAAGTAACATTGCCACAGATAATTTAAATTTTTATTCCTTTTCCCTGACCAAAGAAAATATTTACATTTTAACAGATTCAATTAATATTTTAAGATTGCGTCTTTATAGAGCCTTAGAGATTACAAGGCAAATACCAATTAAATTTCAATTTTTGCTCCTTCTAACTAGTTGAGCCAAATTGAATCTTACGGTTACATATTAAGGTACAAAATGAAGTAGCAAAGTTGATTCTCTTTACTTAATTAAACATTATTGGAATCTTCTTGTTAAGGTGTTTGTAGAGGGTATTAGATGATATTTTTAAGTGTCATCCCGCTATCTGTTAGGGGGTAAGTAGGGGTGTAAGCTCACAAAAGTTAATTAAAAACGTATCGACATGGATTTGTACATTAAGGCTCTCTATTATTTGTGGGCTCGGCAGGAGCAATTAGTTTCGTTCTGAAAGTCAATAGTGAGACGTCGACTATACTAATCACAATACTTAGCTTTGGTAATCAAATAACATATCATTGACTAGCAGTTTAGATTTAAATATTTTTTTTGTCTTAGTATCTACCTAATTTTTTGAGCTGAATTCTTGTTATTTTGTATTGTTTAAACTGTATTTGTCTTTCATTTACTTCCTCCTTTGATAATTTTTACACTTTCTTATACTACTTATCATAATTATCACCCATAAGGCAATCCCTCAATTTTCATTACAGCCGAACAAATGTTCAAAAATAAATTAAACATTTTGATATATTTCACTGTGAGAGTAAATATGTAGTTTGTTTTTAATTGTCTACAAATTAAGGTTTAGTAAGTTTGTTAGTAAGTAAGTTTTGAATAGGAAAAACAACCTACAAAATGTTGTATAACTGTAGGTACAGATTTAAATATGTTATACATCTTATTTTGCGCTTTCATTTTCGCATGCCGCACAAGGCAAAATGCGTGGAATCTTTGTTTTACTTTATATACAGTCTGTACCCATGTTTTAAGCGAAATAAATATGATTTGAAATATGGTTTGATGCGTGACCGTCCTTCAAGGTACAGAGAACATTGCATTAAATTAGTCGAAGATTATTAAGTCGAAACCTTACATAATCTCCATACATTTACTATTTGATTCGATTTCTATTCTTCAATCGTTTACCAGATACCCCAGATGGTATAAAAACTACCATCGTACTAAAAATGACGACGCCATTTTGTCGTTGAGGTCACAAAATATAATATGCCTACTTAACAGTCTGCGCTATCACCGCGCCAGCTCCGTGAACACTCATAGGCAGTATAATGCGACATTGTGTGCCGAGATAACGTAATTACAGATTATTTTGTTTCTATCCACACTCCAACCAGCGTTTAGGTAAAATTACTGTTAACGTTGGAATATTAATTAGGAGACATCCAAGTAAATAGCTATTCATTTTTATGGCTTACTTAGCGTAATTATGTCGTAAGTATAGAGCGATATCAAGCGGTAATTAGCGTTCTGTAGGTATAGGGTTGCTTGTACAAAGCAAGGACGAGCATTGATCGTAGACTTTTTCTTTGGCGTAATTTTTGGTCATGATTGAACATTGATTTTGACCGCGTAGCCCTCGTAGTCTTTGAAAATGCAACACTATTTTTATGAACTATTTGATTAAAAGTATGGACACATTACAGTAAATTAACATTCCATTAAAATATTACGAGATCTAAAAAATATCTTGCGTAAGAACTTTTGTTATGCACTAGCACCATACACGACTTATTCCACGTAAAAAATGCCTTCTCCTTCTTCTCTAGAAAGTTTAGCGTTCGAGCTATCTTGAAACCAAGATCCATTAAAATTATTTCAACAGTTTAGTTATACAAACGTAACACACATACATAACAAAAGTAACTCTATGTGTGTCTGTCGCGTCGTAGTTACCTCAACTAAATATACCTTTAGTTGAGAACCGCGCAGTTTCAATCAATGATACCACATTCAATAATGATTTTCATCACATTAGCACAGCACTGCAATGTAAAACAGTATAGCTAAAAGTAAATTATATTCCAGTGGAGAATTAATTAAAATTAAATTAAATTTTCGAATTAAAATTAAATTAAATTTTCCACCTTTGACAAACTTCGCGCTCGTATCGTGGCGTGATATTGACTTATTTGATGTTAAGTACACGCCATTACGTGGAAAAATTAAAGTGTTTGTTGGTTGGTATCGTGTATGTACCTACTATGTTGATATTCACATGTTATACACAGCTATGCGAAGGTAGGTAGGAGGTCGAGCGCCACGGGGTGTGATGAGATTTTGGTTTCTCCAATGTTTCTTTATTTAAAACCTCATATTATTTAAAAGAGTGATCTTTGGAGTTTCTTGCCGGTTCTTCTCCATAGGAATGACATTTTTGGAACCGTGCAACTAGCATCTTAACGTTTTAAATGCGCCTGTAATTGGTTTACATGAAATAAAAACAATTTGAATTTGAATTTTAAAAAAACGTCGCTCTTCGCTACGAATTTCTCCTGTATCGTGGGTGCGTTTCACAAACATGAAATATCACATACACAAACACCCAGACTCTGGACAAACATCTGCGGATCACACAATTTTTTGTCCCGTGCGGGAATGAAACCCGCAACCCATAGCGCAGCAGATCAATCGCTTAACCACTGCGCCAATCAGGTCGTATTTTGGTTCTGTGTTTGTGCCCAGTCTTATTTGGCTTTGTTTGTATCTTTGTTGATTTGTATCAGTCTTTATTAATGACGTTTTCTTTCGATTTCAATAAAGGTGATACAAATGATACAATCGATATTTTATATTATAAAGAGGTTGCTTGTTTGTCTGTATGTAAGAAGTTATCTCCAAAACTATCAATTCAATTTTCAAAATTCCGACACCAATATTTAGAATGGACTATCAAGGTGGACATACGCTATTTTAATCTCGGAAAAGACAAAAATAAATCCACATAGGTAGACTATTACGATCGGTTATTACAATGTCTCTGTTTTATCGAATCATAAGCGTTTGATCAGATTGCTGTGACAGTAAAATGGAAGCGGTTTTCTTTTACGAGTAACATGTATTTTATCCAATCTTCGTTGATAAAGCTTTAAAATATTTATCATAGTTGACCTAGTTATATTAACAGCACACGAACGTATGGTCCTGATTAATGATTTAATGAAAGGGTTTTTAGACTTTATGGGCAAAAATTAGGTGTTCAAATTATATGGAGTATTTTACTACACATAACCCTACACTGAGAATTACTTCTGTGTCATAATTATGTGTCATTTTGTCTGTGTATTCTAGAGTTACGAAATATCAAATTTACAAACGTCCAGACTCGGTTCAAGTGTCTAATTTAAAAAAAAAAAGAATATTACCCGCTTAAACTCCGTCTAGGTTCCATTATATTCCTACAAGAGACGGTCGAGCAGATAATAATAAAAACGTAGGCGTCCAGCTTAAGTACTGAAAAACCCTTCTGAGAACAGAAGCACGATGATTTAACATTTTATAAATAAACACCATTAACTAAGTGGCGAGACCATTTCTTCATAAGCCCGACCATTCACCAAACAGCTGATGACATTTATACAAAAACACTCAACGGCGATCATTTATAAGGGATTTTTCGTTTGAGACCATCACGTAATAGATGAGTACAGAATTCAATATCATTACTTATCTTAAAACTTTGATAAATGTATACGTACAAGCCGCGAAGCGCGGTACACCTGGCAGACAATAAAGTAATGGACGCCCTACATTGCGCGCTACATCCCATCCGTTGATTAATGGATCGCAGCGGGGCCGTCGGTCGATACGATAATTTGAGATTGGCTCCGGTTGAAGCTGATATATGGGTAGGAGTGAACTCAGCCAGTGAACTTGCTGAGTAATCTACATTTTCTTAATCTAGTTTCGTTTTCTTAGTTCTGTTTGAGCAGGCGGGGATAAAAATCAAAGGATTGTTTCTGAAGCCTGAGTAGGATAGCTAGATATCTACTGTAGTATCAAAGCAAGATGGAAGAATAAGGTAGGAGCAAAGTGCTGTTTTTGCAACACAGAAATTTACCATTGGCAAAATATGTACAAATGTACTAGAGGGTACCATTTGCTGGCGCAACGAATTTATAGTTTTATGTTACTTTTATATTTTTTATGTATTTCTGTTTTTGTTAAACCAATGAATATTTACTTTACTTTTGCTCTATATAAATATTCGAATTTGTAGGTATTGTGTGATGTTTTAGCTGAGAAAATACACGCACATAAAAATTACAGTCAAATTCAATATCTATTCAGATATTTTTGCAATGCTATTACTTAATTATAATTAGCCAGGTTGATGGCAATAGGCTCGCCCCCTATTACATTGGGACTTACAACATAACTGGCGAAATGTGGGTGTACTACATGTACACCTCTGCCTACCCCTTCGGGGAATACAGGCGTGATGTTATGTTATGTTATTATGTATTTAGATTTATTGAACGCATTTAGTGTGTTACATGGCACTTTCAATTCTTTAATTTCCTAGTATAATTCCAACTAACTCCAGCGTCATTTTTTATTCCGCACACCATAAAAAGCCCAATGTTTTCGCCTACATTGCCTTACTTGGGAGTTTATTGTAGATAATACCCTCCTTCCCCTATTAAGATTCCCTGGGCTAACACATTACTGTCCCGATCTCCCTTTCAGATAAATCTTGACGTCTTCGCAGAGTTCATTAATTCTGCCAATGAACCTCATAATTTTCTCAGAGACCCTAATGGTGTTTAATGCTGGATTTATTCTTGCGTTTAGTTATCTTAGTGAATCAGAAAGAGAAACTTATTTAATCCTATCAGGTTTTGAATCAGCTTTTATGTGATTTTCAATATTTTGTAGTACTTTATTCTGGGGTAGGACTATTAGTAGTGCATTTAAATACATTTATAAATGTAAATCAAAAAGTGTTCGTTTATCTTCTATATTATTATGAAAATGAATCATATCACATAATTTTGGTTTGGAAACATTCGTGGAAGATCACGAAAGGTTTAGCTAGTAAATAATCTTACTCTAAATCTAATGGCTAAAATAAACATTTTCATATATAATAACATTTTTAATACATTAATTTATCTATTATATTTAACTTCTTCTTCTTATCGTTTGGTTGATGAACAACCTGGCGTCCGAGTTTAAACCGCCTGTAGGCCTCTGACATGGCTTTACACACCGTTGAAAAATCCCTCACGATGTTTTCCTAATATAATATATCTGCTTCGAAATTTTGCTCAGGGTCATTAAAATTATATTAAATCTATAATATGATAAGATTATTTGACTCCTCTAGAAGCATGTTTGGATGATGTTCTTCAAGCCTAACATTTCTGAGCCGATATTTCGTTCGCTCCCATCAGATAAATTCCGCAGCTTAGTTCATTAATTCCTTACATGTGTCGTAATTGATTCTTGGTATCACAAACTGATTTACAAGCAAGGGTGAATCGTAATTAAAAAGATTCCTTTGTATTTTATAGTTTAAATGTTCAAATAATTCTCATTAGCGCTGTGTCCTATTAAGAATTTAAGATCTTGGCAATCGAATGAAAATAATTCATAAAACGCTCATCTATTCTTAACAAGTTTCTAGTGAAAAGATTAATTAACTTTGAGATATAAATAGTTTGCTGATTTTCATTATTTAATTGGCACTAAAGTAAAGTAAGAAATAGTATCATTAAAGGTACATGCTTTCGCTTCGCGACCTGGTAGGTTGACATCATAATATTAAAGTTATTTACCGGACATAATTGGAAAAGGTTTTGCCAGAGAAAAATATTAGGCATTTGATGTTGATTTCAATAGATTTGAGTATTGTCACTTTGTCAGTCGTGTATCTCTTTTACCCAATCTCGTAAATGAAACAGATACAGGCTGATATTATAAAAAAACACGTCAAATTCAAAAAAATGTTTTACCACCCAGGCCACAAACAACCCAAAAAGGTGTAAAGAATCATAAATTCAAATAAAGAATAGTTTTAAAGTTTTATGCGTGTATTTTTTTTCTTGTTATCATAGCAAACATGGCCAGGATTCCATTTTGGCATGCAAGCTCGCACTCTCGCGCTGGCAATGCTCCAAGCACGTCTTCAAGGTATTCTTGTATGCCACAAGGTGTGAGCGCCGGCGGACGGAATATTAAGTTGGGGTTAAATCTGTGGCGAATATCGGAATTCTGTTATTGAGGGAACATTATGGTCATTACGCGTCATTACAGTATTATTAAGAATTGTTGGTACAGTGGTGGTGCTGAGCGTGTGGTCTTGGGTTCGATTCGCGAGTCTGGAAATATGTTATTGGGTTTTCGATTGGGAAATTCTCAGATTTCTCAGTAGCTGCACGGAATTTGTGCGCGGTTTAAAGCAAAAGGTCTCAGGTCAGGCCCTTACCTTATCGGAGAAAAATAACTACATAATAATTATTATTTATTTAATAAAAAAAGACAGTACAATTAAGTAATTAATACAATTTGGCAATATTTTACAAAAAAATAACAAGAAAGTCGGCTAAATCATATTCGACTGCCAGTACAATGCACCTACGATAGAGGGTATTTAATGATACACGGGCGTCATACCAATCAGTTCACACCTTGCATCGCAACATTCACAGTAGGTCACGGTACATAGCACACAGTACTCCTGGACAATCAGACCGCCACAATACCAAGCCACCTCTTTAATTATTTCGCCTCTATCACATACAAATAATTATGATACTCATGATTGCTATTAAACAGGTCTAATGTCATGGGTAGCTCAAAGTTAAGGATTAGATTTCGGGTTTTATCTTAGGCTTATATCAAAGATTTTTAAAGTCATAATAAATAATTCGATTTTACTTATTTCTAAACACCACTGACTAATATTAAACCTTTATGGAAATATTATGATGACTACTTTTCGCATTGAAAATACTACTATTTCTACTGCAAACTTTCTAACTATATTCATACCAACGTTTTGGTGGAGTATACATACATATAAGATAACATCCCGCCTGTATTCCCCGCAGGGAGCCTAATACGGACACACACTATACCTAGTACACCCACATTTCACAGTTATATTTAAGTCCCTATATAAGTAATAGGGGCGAGACTATTGTCATCAACCGGACTCTAATCCAGAGTCTGCTGTTGAGAATTATTCAATGAAAAACCCTGTAACACCATCCGAATCGGGAATCAAACCCAAGACCGCTTGCAATAAATGGTACAAATACAGATATATATATTTTATATAGTAACACCACCCGACTCGGGAATCGAACCCAAGACCGCTTGCAGTATGGTACAAATACAGATATTTTAGTAAAATAGCTTTAGTTACAGTGTATTGGTAATAACTGTTACTATTATGTTTGCCAACTGTTCGTAACGACTTGAAAATCCGTAACCCACCCACATCCAAATAACCAAACTTTGGCATTTTAATACTTTAAATGGGCAACGTATGCAAATGATACATGGATTATTGTTTAAACATAACTTATTCTTTTTTTTTTTTTTAAATACGTCGCCACACACTAGTAATTTTTCCTGTATCGTGGGTGCGTTTCACTAACATGAAATATCACATACACAATCACCCAGACTCGGGACAAGCATCTGCGGGTCACAAAGTGTTTGTCCCGTGCGGGAATTGAACCCGCAACCCATAGCGAAGCTGTCCAATCGCTTAACCACTGCGCCAATCAGGTCGTATTTTGGTTTTGTGTTTGTGCCCAGTCTTATTAATGACGTTTTCTTTCGATTTCAATAAAGGTGATACAATTGATATTTTATATTATAAAGAGGTAGCTTGTTTGTCTGTATGTATAAATTTTTGTCCCGTGCGGGAATTTAACCCCGTATCCCTTAGCGCAGCAGTCCAATCGCTGAGCCACTGCGCCAATTGGGTCGTCAACATTTGAAACTTTTGCATAATTATGAATAATGCTCTCCTGACCAAATTTGGATCACAGCGGCCTGCCTCAGCTGAGACTAGCCAACTACGCAGGAGATATTATAGTGCACAAGTATGCGCGCAAACACAGGTGCACTCTCTATACCATCGCTCTCATAGTCCGATGGGACGGTAGACCGACACAACCGGAGAGGGATCAGGCGCAGGACCAACGGTATAACGAGCCTTCTGAAGCACGGAGCATAATTATCATATAGATATTAACAATTCCCAACAATCATTAACTTAATTTTATATCAATGAAGAAATATTCTTGGCAATTATTTTAAACGCCTCTAGGATTCAAATATTTGGACATACAAGTATCAATAAAATCATTTTATAGTTTTGCTAAACATTGATTAATATTGCTACATTCCCACAAAACAGCCAACTTCCTCAAAGTCCTCAAAGCATTCTAACCTCTTTATTTACTGCTTATTTTTAGAACTTATATACTTACTATATTAATATCCTCAATATTGGCTCAAAGGCAATAAGTAACTGCATTTGTCAAATATAATGTTCCATTAACAGCCAATAAAAATATTCATAGACAACTCGCTACTGAATCAAGCGCATGTTGTCACAATTTATGAAGTTCAGTTCAATTTAGGTTCATATAAACACGCGTTTCCCGGGGAGGCAAAAACAAAGAACTTAGCGTTACGTGCTACGATTGTTACATACTCCTCGCTTTACGATTAGCACGTCCCACGTTTATTCGTATTCTCTCACATTTGCGCCAGACGCTGAATGCGTTCCTAAAATTCGCTGAAAAGTCATCGCTATAAGTTTTTTATTTTGTTTAGGCTACACAGCTTCACTTCTTAAGTAACATCTAGATTGCGCGGTACTGAATTTTACTTATGGTGGTAAGAACTCCTTGGTAACTCTTATAAAGTTGCGTATTATTTTTACCATAATCAACAAAGTAAAACTCCAGAATGCTCGATAATCTGAATCACCGAACAGTTGAAAGCTGGCCACAATTACTCGTTAACTCACCGCAGCTCAAAGCACTCCCAAACTAATTTACATACTTTCTCACTTCAATTTTTTTTCATTATCTTTTAATTAATTGTTCAGACATCTAAGGGTGGAGTTTATAAGTCTTAGCGAGAGGGAGAAAACAAAAGAAAGCTACAAAGCTTCATTAGATACACCTATTTTTCTCAGCCCTATTGTTAGCAGTTCCTGCATCACATAAAGGAGAAAGTTTGCGAGTGTGTTTGTATGTTTGTTACTTCTTCACGCTCAAACGGCTGGACGAATTTTGATAAAATTTCGTATGGAGGTAGCTGACACTCTGGATTAACACATAGGCAAGGCTTTTTATCCCGAAAAAAGTTGCGGGTAACACCGTGAGGCGTAGCTAGTAAAATTATATTTATTGATACACGGGTGGGGGTAAATATCAATTTAGCACGTTCGCGGTTCCAGGGTAATATAAAATATGAGAAGAACGATTTATGGGACATGGTGAGCGGCCTGGGACGATTGCGGATCCCAGCGGTGGGACATATAAATTCGGTGTTATGTAGTACAGTGTTTCTTTGGATAATTTATGGTGTTGGGACGGTGTGTGATTAATATCTGTTTGGATTTGGTAGGGTTGTGCTGGCAGGTGTTTATCCCATGTATGCTATGAATATGGGTCAAGTTTAATGCTTGTAATAGCGGTAATCTTTTGGCTACAGGCAAATTTACTAAACAAGGCATTCGTTTAAGACACTCAAATGTATGCCTTGTTTTATAACGTTTTTAATGTTTTTGTACCTATTAAGTTTTTTATAACTGTGTCTTCTTTAACATTAGAACAGAAAATATAGATAACAACTTCTATAAATCTGTAAAAACATCCGTAATGACGCCTCTTTTCCGAGATGGTTCTTTCGTTGCGGGTTCCAAGACAGTCGAGTCATTTCTCTGGGACGCCTCGATGGTTCTCAATGGTTAACATTATAAATCCTGGCTTACAGGAGTTGCAATGATGGGCACAAGTGGTGGGCACGTCCCGAAATAACAGTATAAGATACTGGTATCTAGGTATGTTCACTAACAGCGTTTTTTGATCTCCGATCATACATTAATGTTATCTAGTACTAATATTTATGACGAGGAGCATCCAATCGACATCTTTTCTTTCTCTATCAACATTCTCCCACATAAATACACATTATAGATAGATTTCGCTTTATTTTACATCAAATACAAGCTTAAGTACAGTCTATGGATAATGTTCAATGGACGGTCTTATCGCACTAAGCAATTATACTGTATTGCCGCATCGCACGCAACGTTCGTACGTCATGTAATTGTAGCTCTGTCACAGTAAATTGAGCGCATCACAGTTAGCTGCCAGTTTAAATTCTGCTCGCGTTGACGTATTGACGTTGATCGAGCACAAAGGATAACGTGAAAATGGCCGCGCTAATAAATATAATAATGGATTTTAATGGGATTTAATTAGAGTTTCGTTGCACAAGCTGTGTCAGAATTGACGACCTGATTGGCGCAATGGCTAAGTGATTGGACTGCTGCGCTAAGGATTGCGGGTTCGATTCCCGCACGAGGCAAATATTTGTGCGAACTGCAGATGTTTGTCCCGAGTCTGGGTGTTTGTGTATGTGATATTTCATGATTGTGAAACGCACCCACGACACAGAATAATTTCCTAGCGTGGAGCGAAGTTTTTAAAAAACAAAATTATCTAGAAGCGTTAAATTTAAATTATATTATCTATTGATTTTGGATGGAATTATTTATTAGTTTGGATTAACAAGGAATAAAAATGTCTGCCTCGTTGGTGTAGCGGTCGACAAGTGCGACTGCTGAGAAAGAGGTTTTGGGTTCGAAGCCCAGGTTCAGGCAAAGTATTTTTGTTTTTTCCATTAGTGTTTTACATACGAACATTGTACTACCTATTTTATATATTTTGCCATCGACACGAAAAGAAGAAGACTTACTTATATTGCACGGACAAAAAACTTAACTAAAATCAATACAATGTAATGCTAGAACGGAGACCATAATTTCAGGTTCCAAATCGGTACAGACAAGTACTAAATAAAACCATTTTTATTCCAAAAAAACCAACGATTCCCATAAATTGTTCTGTAAGCAACTCCATGCTTTCCGCTATAAACTGGCATGCAAAGAATCCCATATATAATGATGACAAGTAATAAATCCGCGAAATTCTTTTGTTCATACCTAAGTAATAACGAATATCAAAGACAATAACATTAAATCATCCCTTTTCGTATTTTTTCAACCCTTGCGCTACAAATAATACTGGCTCGTATTTTTTCATCTCTTCAGCTATAAAAGTTTCGATGACTAAGATTTAGGGATCGGATGAACTCGTCTGGAAGATTCTTTATTAAATCTTGAGTCAAGGTCTCCTGGTAAGCAGAGAGGCTGTCGATGTTTTAGGAGAAAGCACGAGAACGCAAAAACAATTGAAGATTTTTTTAATTTGTTAAAACAATTGAAGTTTTTTTTAAAGTGTGTGCGATTAGCGACCCGATAGCTCAGTTGGCAGAGCTGCGTCATGTATCGGCGAAGTACGAGGGAACGAGTCCTGCTCGTGTCCATCATTTCTCAAATTTCCTTTATCAATTTGTATTTTTAATCGACTACGGCAAAGCTAAAAGGAAGGGTTATGATTTTTATAGATTCGAATACGGTAAAGAAGTGGTCATGAACGCCAATGCCAATCATAGTGTTGGGTTCTATTCTCATGTGGTACGAATACGATGACCGATGACTTAAGATTAATTATAAATATAAATTATTATTAATCATACATTCGATCAACTGCAGGTTTCGTAAATGAAATTAATCTAGCAATCAGAAGGCTCGCATTAAGTCTGATTAGATATTTTGGACTTATACTTTATAAGGAAAATGATTTTTGTAAATAAGCGAACCACAAGCGTCATATCAAAAGCATTAAGTGAGGGTATTAATACTGAACCGCGTCGAAATACACGCGATTTGCGTAAATTATTTCAGATTATTCGTGTAGTACCGTTGTTGGCCTATTAACTAATGCCATTCGCGTGCTCGAATGTATTGCGTTGCGTCACTTATTAATTAAACGCGTGTGATTGTTTACGTTTTGGCTAATCGATTCTAAATGTGAGTTTCTTTTGCACAGCAACATGTATTTTTGTACAAGTTAATAATACAAAATAATATCTATTTAACTTTTTTTTATAATATTTAAACACTAATTTTATATATTTTAAGCCAATTAACATTATATAGGTATATAATACATTTTCTTATACTACCTATGTCTTTATTGGAAATCATTAACCATAGTATTTTAAACTTAAATTTTGTAACTAGCCAGCCTTTTTAAGCATAATAAACACAAAACACAAAAACCTAGGTATATGATAGGTAGGTATATATATGTTTTATTTTTTTTGCTAATTTAAACTGTTGATACGAGCTATTTAACATACATAGTACACGCTATATATAAGTTCAAATATATAAAAGCATATAATAGTATGCTGGTATTAAAATCCAGTAACTGAAAAGATATTTTGCGGTTCATAAAATATGTGTATATGGGTACCTAAACTGGAAAACAAGATATATTTTAAAACCATAACGATATGCACAAACTTTGTGAACGTAGCAAAACGTTGAGTTAAGAATCACGGACGTGTTTGCTACGTCGTAGCAGAAACTGCTACGGTTGCTACGCTTACGTAGGCTAAATTTAAACTGTAGCGCTACGATTTGTTAACTTTGTTTCTCAGTGTTCTTTCATTTAATGTATTAAAATAATAACTGGTATTATACTTTTATTCGTGGGGGAAGTATTTGAAATACTTTTTCTTGGCTGGTAAAGCATGTGCTATGACTAGGAACTTGGAATAGGCCCGTTGAATGGCAATAGGCTGTTCACTTATTTCAATACTCGATACTTTATTGCATTCCATAATAGTACATAGGTGGACTTACAATATTACAGATCATTATGGACCCTGTCGGGCACAGCTAAAGTGGAGAGAGGAAGAGGGATTATATATACATGATATATATAGGGATATATTACATGGGATTAATATAATAGGAAAAAGAATATGGGCATAAACCTCGATCTACTCTAAACATAACATAAACATCTCGCCTGTATTCCCCGAAGGGGTAGATACAGCTAGCTGTAAAGTACACCCACATTATGCCAGTTATGTTTTAGGTCCCAATGTGATAGGGAGCGAGCCTATTGCCATTAACCGGGCACAAAACCAGACTCAGATTCTGCGAAAACACTTTACCCGACCCAGAAGTCAAACCCGGGACCTCATGCTCAGCAGTCTCACTCCGCAATCACTAGACCAACGAGGCAGTCAGTCTACTCTTTTGGCCCTTATAGTGATATTATGTAAACAACCTGGGTTGATGAACAACCTAGTGTCAGGGTTTAAACCGCCTGTAGGCCTCTGACATGGTTTTACACACCGTCGAACAATCTCTGAGGTGTGCCGATTTGCTCACGATGTTTTCCTTAACCGTTTTTAGCAACTGATAACTAATTTATAGTACGCACATGAATTCGAAAAGACATTGATGCGTGCCGGAGTTTGAACTTGCGATCTTTGACTTGGCAGTCCAACGGTCATACCAATCGGCTATCAGTGCTTGATTGTTTGTATCCTATTGTTACTTTGTATCAATATGCGCACTGTAATGCTCGGTTCACCTTCCTCGCTAATATAATGTTCGTCTTTATAACGTTACATTACACGCATAGATAATAATAATAATATCTTAGGACAGCTCACACAGTCATCTAATCGCAAACTAGGCAGAGCCTGTTTTATGGCAACCGGACAACTGATAAACATACCTACTTATATATTTCTAAATACATACATAATACAGATAAATAACACCCTGACACAGAACAAATCATTATAATCATCACACTAAAATTTGTCCTGGGTGGAAATCGAACCCACAACCTCCGGTTCAGCAGTCAGAGCCACTAACCACCAACCAACAGGCCAGTCAAAGAACATCGATAGCCGAGACTCCGCGCTCTCTTTAACAGCTACTTAACTGTTACTTCACATCCATTTATTATAACGCTAAGATTTATACACTGCACGCGAAGACTTTATATGATTTTATATGATATAAAGTGTTTAAAAGATGAAGTTGTTCAACTGTGAAGTTAAGTAAAGCCTGTCTTTGCTATATTTAGGGTGGGTGGTGGTTATGGTGATATAAAAACGTATACTTTTCGAAATATGATTAGTTTTGTAACGTTGAGTGAAATATTTATTTATTTATTTATTTATTCTTTATGCACAAGAAATGTACAGAGGCGGACTTAATGCCTTAGGCATTTTCTCCCAGTCAACCTTAGGAAGGTGCAGAAACAGACGTGGTAGGTGCAATTAGGACATGTAAAGACAAGAGTAGTAATAATTGCTTAAATACTTATACTGTATACATGACTTTATTATATATATAATAAATATGTTACTATATGATACATATACATATATATACATATTATATCAATATATATTATATTTTAAAATTGGGGATAGGTCAGAGGAGAGATTATTCTGCCAGAGTTGTGTTAAGAAGGTGTTCGCGCAACTTAGCTTTAAAAGTGTAACGGCTTGAGGCCATTCTGATTTCAAGAGGGAGGGCATTCCACAAAAGAATGGACTGTACGAAGAAAGAAGAGTGAAGAAAGTCAGAACGGTGCGAGGGACATTGTAAAAGACGATTGTGAGAAGAGCGAAGATTTTTACTATGATTAGAGCATATATATTGAAAATGTGAGTGAAGATAAGAAGGGGAAGTGGGAGAGTCAAGAAAAGAGAAAAGAGTGGTCAACGCCCTTTGCTTTCTCCGCTGGCGAATAGGCAGCCATTTAAGGAGAGATCGATAATTAGAGACATGGTCATATTTGCGGAGATTGAAAACGAATCGAATGCAGTTATTTAAAAGGCGGTCAAGTTTGTTGAGTAGATCAGCATTCAGGTCATAGTAGCACACATCACCATAGTCAACTATAGGGAATATTAGAGTCTGTACAAGCATTGCCTTCGTATTGGGTGGGAGAAAGTTCTTCATGCGGTAGAGAGACCGCAGCAAGCCAGTGATTTTTTGACTGACATTGGCAACCTGAGCTTGCCAGTTAAAAGTGGTGTCAATATACAGGCCAAGATCCTTGACGCTTGTGCTGAGAGATATAACTGTGTTGTCGAACGAGATAGGAGGAAGGACAGACGTATCGATCCTACCCATGCTGCGTTGACTACCTACAATTATCGCTTGGCATTTAGTAGGGTTCACGGCAACGCCAAACCGTTCAGACCAATTCTTAATGGCAGCCAAGTCCTGATTAATTTCTGAAATGGCGTCGGAAATACCATCAATAGAGGATTGGCAATATAGTTGCAAGTCATCGGCGTAGAGATGATACGCACACTGAAGCTCAGGGGTTATAAAATTAATAAAAACGGAGAAGAGAAGAGGAGAGAGAATACCGCCTTGAGGAACTCCAGCGCTTAAGTCACACCAACTTGAAGAACACTTCTCGGTGTAGACTGATTGCTGACGCTCCTGAAGATAAGAAGAAAACCATTTCAGTGCACCGTCAGAGACCATAAGATAGGACAGGATGGATAACAGGATGTCGTGAGTGACGGTATTAAAAGCATTGGAGAAGTCTATTAACACCAGAGTAGTTACTTTGGTGTTCTCCAGTCCAACCCTAATATCGCCAGTCACCTTAAGGAGAGCGGAAATAGTGCTATGCCCAGGCCGGAATCCAGATTGATAGGGGCAGATTAGGGAATTGGAAAGGATAAAGTTGGAAAACTGTTTGTGTACACATGCCTCGAGCACTTTTGACAGGAAAGGTAGGATGGAGATCGGTCGGAAGTGACTGGGAAGAGAAGGATTTGAAATTTTAGGTAAAGGAATAACATAGGCTTTCCGCCATAGGGAAGGAAACACTCCAGAGTAAGGGAGAAGTTAATAATGTGGGAGATGGCGGGAAGCAAGGAGTCCAAGATTGTAGTGATCATAAGACGTGAGATGTTATCACACCCCACGGCTTTGGATTTGATGGACAGGATGATCTTCTTGATCTCTTCGGGATTCACTGGAATGAATTGAAAAGGTGCTATATTAGGACGCGTTAGACCAGATATGTAGTTGATAGTTTGAGAGTTGGTTAGACGATCTAAGGTAGGTGCTGTGGAGAAATGACGGTTAAGATCGTCTAAGCAGATAGTATTTGGAAAGTCTAAATTACGCGGTTTGCCGATACCTAGAGTTCTAAGGAACTTCCAAATATCGGCTTGAGAAGATGAAGAAATATTGTTAAGAATATGGCGACGTTTAGCGTTGCGTATCATCTGATTACACCGATTCCTTGCAAATTTATAGTAATTCCAGTGGTCGTTAGTGCGATCCCTTTTGAACTTCCGAAACGCACGATCCCTACGACGCATTGCCATCCGGATACCCTCAGTCATCCATGGCGCAGGTGGGCGCTTCAACTTAACTGCCTTGATGGGAGCATGAACATCGAAAAGTTTAATTAAAATATTATTAAAGGTGGTAACTTTCTCATTGACAGTAGCAGCCTTTGTCACAGGTTCCCAATCACACTCCGAAGCGTCACTTCGAAGCTTTTCGAGGTTCATACGAGCAAAGCAACGCCTATACAGAACCCGTGGAGTGGGTTTGGGAGGCTTCAGGATATAGGATAGGAAAATTAGGTCATGATGAGAGAAACCAGGGGCAGGATGTTGACCATGAAAGGAAACAAGGGATGAGTTAGAGGTAAGGATTAGGTCGAGCCAAGTACTACAACCAATGGTGCTGTGGTGTGTTGGTTGAAGAGGCAAAGCCTGCATACTAGCAGCCTCGATAAGGTGCAGGAGTTTACGGGATCGAGGACAATTAGGAGCAGCAAGATCAGTATTGAAATCACCCATGATGATATGATGTGCATATTCAGAACCCAAAGATTCAAGAACTGATTCGAATTCAGTGAAGTAGTCAACGGTAGGGGGGCAGTAGACGACACCGATAATGGTTTTAGCTCCTCTGACACACACCTCAAGGAAAAGAAATTCTGCAGAAGAGGAAACATCAGAAGAAGCTACAAGTTTATGGGGAAAATCGGAACGAAGATAAATGGCCACGCCACCACCCCTTTTACCAATGCGGTCGTTCCGGATGAGAACGAAACCAGGAAGAGGATACGTGGTTGATGGGTGACAAGGCTTAAACCAACTCTCCGAAATCAGAATGGCATGAATATTACAGTCCGAAAACGTACTGTATAGTTCGCTATAGTGAGCGGGAACACTTTGAGCATTAATGTGGCAAACATTAAGCAACCGGTTAGATTGGCTGTTAAATTTTAGACTCAGAACGTCAGTCAGGCAATCTGTTGACGAACCGAAACTATCATTCCCTGAGGAATCAGCAGATTCATTGGCAGAATAAAATGAATCATCATCCGATACCATAAAAATATAAAATAAAATAAATAAATATGAGTAATAAATAAAATGTATAATACTAATTACTAATTAGTATAAATACGACGTGCTCCAGGAGCTATATAGCTCAGCAACTATGCAGGTAAAACTACATGATCTCACGGACCCTATTCCAATCAAGAGGGGGGTGAGACAGGGGGACACTGTTTCACCCAAACTTTTTACAGCTGTTCTAGAGGACATCATCAAAACGCTCGAATGGGAAAGATATGGTATCAACATCAATGGTGTCCCCCTGTCACATCTAAGGTTTGCAGACGACCTGGTACTTTTTGCGGAAAGGATAGAGGACCTCCAATCCATGTTAGAGGATCTAAATTATGCTTCGTTGACAGTAGGATTAAAGATGAATATGGCAAAGACGAAGGTTATGTCCAACATTTCTGGAACTTCGACTCCAAATGTCATGATTGGAGGCGAAAGACTAGAAGTTGTGGACAAATACGTATACCTTGGCCATATTCTGTCTTTTGGCAAAGACCACCAAAACAGGGAGATCTCTAGACGCATACAACTGGCATGGGCAGCATTTGGAAAACTAGAGGATGTGCTAAAGTCACGCCAGATTCCACAATGTCTAAAAACCCGTCTCTTTAACCAGTGTGTCCTGCCAACTATGACATACGGAGCCGAGACATGGACGCTAACCAAAGAGGCTGTTTATAAAATCAGAGTAACGCAGAGAGCCATGGAGCGAGCTATGCTCGGTATCAAGATCCAAGACCGTGTACCTAATGTCGTGATCCGACAGCGAACTAAAGTTCAAGATGTTGGAAAGCGCATTACGGAGCTGAAATGGAGTTGGGCAGGACACTTGGCTAGGCGAGGTGACGACAGGTGGAGTAAGGCGTTGACAGAATGGTGGCCAAGAACGGGTAAGCGAAGCGTAGGTCGACCAGCAGCGAGATGGGTCGACGATATTACCAAGATCGCAGGGCGCACCTGGATGAGATTGGCACAGGACCGCGGCGGATGGCTTTGTTTAAGGGAGGCTTATACCCAGCAGTGGGATATTGAAGGCTGTGGATGATGATGATAAATACTAGTGCAACACCTCTACATTTCCTATAAGAAAGAGAAAATAAATACATTGATAAGTTCATTGCGTTTACAAATATTTCTTATATACCCTACCAATATAACTCAGTCCAACACTAACTTTTAAACTATCGCGTTGAATGATGATAGTAAAATTAAATTACAACACGGGAATTAACGCGAACGCAAGTTTTTAATTTTGGCTTGACGTTTCGACCGAGTTGCACCAGCCGTAGTCATATTCTGAGTGCGGACACGGTCACGGTAAAGGATGGTGGAAAAATTGAGGGTAGTTGAAAAATCATCTACTGTATAAATACATGACACTGCAGCCTCAGTCTGCTTGGGACTACGGCCGGTGCAACTCAGTCGAAACGTCAAGCCAAAATTAAAAACTTGTGGTCGCGTTAATTCCCGCGTTGTACCTATTTTTATTTTATTAACTCAGTCCAAATTTTTTTTCCAACAGCGTCAACATCTAACAACTCTACAAATAGAACAATCACTGCACTAATCCACAACCACACATATCCGTCTATTAACATACACCGTCCATCAATCGACGCCACTTCTGTCACTGCCACAAAAACAAGGAGCGTGACCGTCCGTCAGTGTCCACACATCCAACACGCCGGGACTCGTGTAGTGTCGACAGAACATTTGTCTCCATCGCCACAGTTGTACAGAGTACGGAAAGGGTATATCTTTCCGAAAGAGGCGAAGAGTACATCTGTTATTCTGGTATAGAATTCATTTACATAATTACAGCTAAATATAATAAACTCAAAACATTTTTTGTATCGTATGTTTACTGAATTGAAATTTTATCTATTTTATAAGATATTAGAGTAACGTCCCTTGTGATTATTCGTTATAGATGGTTATAGTAGTTTAAGAAAGAGAGTTTTAGAGGTGATTTTGATGTGATATCACATGAATATTGAAGGAAATCATCGTGAGGAAACCGGCACACCAGAGAGATTTTCAAAAGGTGTGTAAAGCCATGTCAGAGGCCTACAGGCGGTTTAAACTCTGACACCAGGTTGCTCATCAACCATACGATAAGAAGATGTATAATCTACATAATAGGTTATGACCACACTGAGAACAATTAATTTGTAACCACACACTGTCTGAGTGTACTTTATACAGGTTACAAATTACAATATGTAATTACATCAAGTTGGTCATCAGCTAATATTATTATGTTGGAGGGTGTTTGTACACAAACAATATTGCCTTCATATTACAAAATTATAATGGTAGATTCCGTTGGTTATTTCGTTGTATGTCCTTATAAAATCCGTAGTCTAAAATAGTCTACAATCCAAAAAGACTTCTCGCAAATCATAACTATGAGCCCTTTTATCTGTAATATAAAACTTTTCAGAGTTTTTTACTTGCTCATATGAACAAAAAAAATACATTTTCATTTAGAACACATCCTTAATCACTCAGCTGACTGAACCAACTGAACAAACACAAACTAAACCCAACTTTGCAGACTCAACCCTAAAACGCAGTGGTTGCGTCGTTTCGTCCCCAAGACCGCCACAACCCGTGCACTCAATTTGTCACTGAGAGTCACCACAGCATTTATGCAGCACGAATGGTGAAGCACCTCAGTCGGCTCACTAGCGGCCATTTGTTTGATTGGGCCACCAGTGTTTGCGCTAAATAAATTTCCTGAATACTTTATTTGGGACAGACGATTAGTTTAATGGACGATGTACGAGCGTTTGGCGAGGTGAAAATTCGGTGTGTGTTCGCGCTTTTCTGTAAACATATTTGTGTGTTGGAAATGTAGTGTTGGGAGATGTTAATTTTGTCATTGAATGGAAAATTTTAAATTCTCTTTTTAAATATTTCTTGATTTAAAAAGAGTATGTTATGGGGTTAACTAGTTTACGATAGATAAGATAGAGCGTAAAGTAAGTATTGTTCTATATTTGAATGGATACATCTCAATCTAGTTCTGAAAATAGAATTATGGACTACTAACTTCCATGTTGTTATCTAAACACCTAAAAAAAGCTACTACAGACTACTCAATGACTAGACATCAATGTCAGAAAAGTAAATCTATAATCTCAAGTTACTCATAAAATAAAGAAAACTCGAGCTAATCCTGTATTTGATTAACGTACGTTATCAACTAACTTATATAAAAAATAATTAACAAGAAGGTCTAATAGACCATAGATTAGCTATGTAGTACACGCGATTCATTAATTACCTGTGAAGGATATAATCACCCATAATTCTGTGTAAGCAGTGATTTATCAAACGACAAAGGTAATATAATATTAACAATAATTATCGATAAGCTGTAACATTGACTAAGTATGATTGATTTCATACTAACAACCGACTGGTTTGCGGGGTGCTGTATACATGGTGTATGTTACTGTGTTGTTAATATTATAATCAGAAACGCATTTTGAATATTGTATTGTTGTTACAACGGGTTTGAAAATGGTTCGGACTAATAGATAAAAATTTATGCATTAGATAGTTATATAATTAGGGACTATGTTTGGGTGTAAAGTGCTCTTTGTAGATTTGCCTTTGACTTAAACAAAATTGACCAGATTTGACGAAAGGACCTAATTGTAAGATATGGTTTTGATTATAAAGAGTGTATGGAAGCAAGTCATCTTAAGATGGATCGTTTTTTTTTCTTTTTTTCAAAACGTCGCCACGCACTAGTACTTTCTCCTGTATCGTAGGTGCGTTTCACAAACATGAAATATCACACACAAACACCTTAACTCGGGACAATAAAATGTGAATCGCAGAAATTGTTGCCCCGTGTGGGAATCGAACCCGCAACCCTTAGTGCAGCAGTCTAATCGCTTAGTCACTGCACCAATCAGGTCGTCAAATATACAACTTAACTTATGAGGCGATAACACGACTACAATCAATCAACAACATAAACACTAATTAACAGATCTTAAACAAAAGCTATCAAAATCACGAATTATTTTCATCAATTCATCATGTTTTGTGCCTTGTTTTATACTCTACTGACTACCTACGTATAAAACCGAGCCGTGCGCGCCCCACTGGAGCTCCAGCAAGCTCGAAATCAAGCATTTCCAATTACCCAAGCAATCTAACACAATAATCCGAATGTTTCCGAACTAATCTTTTATTTTGATCCCCAATCTAAGCTGTGTCATGGGCGTATTACGTTAATGCAACGTACAATCCAGTCCAGTCATGCCCCGTGTAATGGCTTCCAATCATTCATCATCGCCTTCTATAAGGATAGAACGTTATACGAAAATATTGGAGATTAGTGATAGTGTGTTCGTGGGATTGTTGGAAGGGTTACGTCTTCTTCTTATCGTGTCGATGGTTTCTTTGTTAACTTTGATCATTCGGTTCGTTCGATCGTGGGGAAATAAAAATTTGTTTGGCAAACTATATATATTTTGTATGTATATAAGAACTTGTACTAAATATTTCGTTAAACGAAATGTCTCTATGTATATACTGTTGGTGTATTTCTTAAATAAATAAACTATTCGACCGTCGTCTCCAATCATATAAGATGTATTGCAAATGATCTTATGCTGGCTCCAAAACTAGGCCTAGGTATGTATTTGTATATTGATGGCAACTGACCATCGATATATACATAACAACACGCCTGTATTCCCCGAAGGGGTAAGCAGAGGTGTATCTATAGTACACCCACATTTCGCCTGTTATATTTTAGGTCTCCCAATGTAATAGGGGGGCCAGCCTATTGGCAACAACTGAGTACAAGTCTAGACCTGTAATTTTACTAAAAATTACCTTATGGACAAACCCAGTAATACTGCCCGACCCGGGATTCGATCTCAGGACCTCGTGCTCAACAGTCGCGCTTAGCAACCGTTACACCAACGAGGCAGTCAGAAGTTCGATACATAAATTGACAAAACCGCGCTCATAATCCTAATTTCCCTACTAGTGGTGACAATTTGATGTTAATTATATTTTTCTGGTAGTTCTTCACTTCTTCATATTACCTTAACTATGCCGAATATTGTACAAAACTGTTGCAGTATAGTGCAGTGAAGATGGTACGTACCTCCAGATGCGGCGAGCAGGCCGTGCGCGCGAAGCAGCGCCAGCAGCAGCAGCGGCAGCAGCGGGCGGCGCCGCATGCCGCGCGACACCGCTGCGCCCGCGCCGCGTCGCCGCTCGCCCCCGCGGTCGCCCTCACCTGATAGAGAAACAATGCATTACATTAGTACATATATAAAATAAATAATTACCCAGCCTACTGCAGTACTGTAGGGTTCAAGGCCTCATCTCACAGTGAGGAAATAATATTAAACACCACGTTACAACGCAAACTGGTGAATTATTACACAGCTTTATAAAATACATAAAACTTTGATATTCGTAAATGTTTTAATGATGACCTGATTGGCGCAGTGGCTAAGAGATTTGACTGCTGCGCTAAGGGTTACGGGTTCGATTCCCGCACGAGACAAAAAATTGTGTGATCCGAACATGATTGTCTCGAGTCTGGGTGTTTGTGTATGGGATAATTCATGTTTGTGGAACGCACCCATGATACAGGAGAAATTGCTAGTGTGGGGCGACGTTTTTTTTGAAATTAAGACCATACCGTACCATAGACTTACCTATACGGAAAAGTAAAAATTGTAGGAACTTATTTATGGAATTTAAGATATTAATTGGACTATTGTTAAAGGTATATTAGCAAACTTATCTCACTCTCCATCTCAACACTAAGTGTTTCAATAACAAATAAAACTGGTCCTTTTTCCAAAATAAACAAAACAGGTTTTAATTATCCGTCCTTACCCACTGATAAGTAAAACCTCAACAGAAAGAAAACAATAATACATTCTTCATTAAAAAAAAATATTAAGGAAACCAAACAATTCGATTATTCACACTCCGCTTGGCAACACCAAATTAACTTGGTAACGACAAAGGAAGCACAAGAACATTCGAGAAATGTTATTGTTAAATGTTATTCACATGGAACAATCTGTGCGTCCTTCACATAGCCAGGTACCTCAGATGGAGAATCCGATAAAATTCCATTAAATATTTGCTTGTAGAAAAGAATTCCTGAAATTCTGTTTGAGATTCAACAACCTTCGAGTGATATGGAAAGCGGTATTGATTGTTATGAAACAAAGTTCAGGGAATAATGTGGGGAATATACAAGAGACATACGGCCGTGTGGTATCCGGCCTAGAATTGACCACCCCCTTTCCTCCCGTGGGTGTCGTAAGAGGCGTCATAGGGAAAATCCAGAAGATGGGCAGCAGCGTCTTCTGTAACTTGACCACCAATACTGCAATCCCCAAGCAGCTTGCCGTGAGGATTATGGCAACCTCCCCCTTCTAAAAGGGGGAGGCCTTCGTTCAACAGTGGACGTTTTTCGGCTGATGATGTGATACAAGATACAAGTGAAAAGATGCGTGACTTGATTTATATAAAGTTTTGGTTCTTGAGCCAACGTCAAAGACAAAGAAAAGTAGAGAACGTATTTTAAAGTATTTAATTTAACAAGAATATTAACAACTAAATTAACAATGTGTATAATTTCGTCTACATTATATTTTATTACAAATTTGTTTAAACTCGTTTTAAGATTTAGCTAGATGTAGGAGAATTTGTCATGTATGTAGGTATATAAGTCCAAGAAACCTACCTACTTCTACTAATATTTATACCTAATAAAGAGTTCGTTTGCTTAAACGCGCTAATCTCAAGAAGTACTGGTTCGATTTGAAAAATTATTTCAGTGTTATATAGCCCATTTATCGAGGAAGGCTTTGAAACATTCGAAATCCACGCAGGTGAAGTCGCTGGCGGAAGCTAGTATAGTTTATATAAAGGATATGTTATAAACGTGTTCATTAAAGAACACAAAGCAACATAAATGAAACAGTATTAAGAATACTGCATGGAAATTACTTTCAAAGGAAAAGAAAAGAAAGGGGATTAAATTAACTCGCATGCTATACTTGCAACTAATAAAAGATAAAGATCAAAAGGTTCGCAAATGTTTAATACAAAGGAGAAAAGAAGTTCTGTAGGTATGCAGGAAAACTGAATACTAAATTTATTTTTAATACTATTAAAATGAATCTGACTTATAACGTATAACGATTACTGATCACAACGATAAGTTACCGTTAATCAAGTGGTTTAAGTTAATTAGAGAAGAATATGCACCGCCATAGGAAAAGTGTAACGAACACTTCTCATAGATCTCGAATTAGGAGAAATTTGAGAAAAGCTATTACTAAAAATACGATGATATGAAAATTATTCTGAGCCCGCACCCCTAATATTGTTTTACCTTTTAACTTTCGTTAAAACGTTCATACAACAAAATACTTTGCGTCATCCTCGAAGGACATCTCACACTCCCACAAAACAATGCACCCCATATTTTCTTTCAATCTCAAGATAAACTTTATCGTGTTTGTCCAAATCAAACGTTACATACAGAACGTCAAATCGAGTTTCGAACAGATAGAAAAAGCTCGGGCCTGAAGTGGAACATTGTCTGAATCAATCGGTCGGGGCTCAATATCGAGCGAAACAGCGAGGCGCGGCCTGTTGTTTGTAATTGAATTGTCAGTTTATTGGACCCTGGCGAACGATCGGACTTCAGGAGTCGAGAGAGGAGCGACAGCGGATAGTTTGGAAATATGGCTTTGGATTATGATCGTTGCATTGCATTTATTTTGATAAGTGGTCCTTCGGTACGAATTACAATTTTCAGTAACTACATTGTTTGCGAAAGAAATTGTATTAGTGCGTTCTCTACTTATTTTTAATTAAACATTGAGTCAAGGATCGATCTATTCTACTAAGTTTTTCACAGTAACAAAGTCAAACGCTAAGCCATTGCGCCTTTACAGTATCCAGCAATAAACATATCACAGAGATATCTTGATCCGTATCCAAAACCCGCACGCTCTCCCAACTTGTCCCGGCGAAGACCCTCGAGCGAAAAACACCTTTAGATAAAAAAGATTCCCTAAAAAGGTCCCGTACTGAAGGTTCTAAGACATTGTTGTATAACTGCTTTACACACTTTCAGTCGACCCTGCCTAAATATTTCCATAATATTTCGCCAAACAGCGAATCTATGACAAAAGCTTTGGGCAGGTAGAAATTTGTTCTGGTGATATTGTATTGTTATTATGCTGGGACTTTGGTCAAGTGGTGGTTAGCAGGGTTGATGAGTGTGTAATATTACAATGATAGGTTAAAAACCATTTACGGTAAGACTTGTCAATATCAATACTTTGTTTCATCTTACTAATACTTGAAAAAAGCTAAACATTTTTTGTATACTTCGTTTACTGTTGATGAATTAGCGACGGATCCTTAAAGAAACTTGTAATTATGAAAGTTAAGAAAACAACTTGTAAGGTAGAACTATAAAAAGTTATAAAAAAGAACATTAATCTTCATTAGCAGCGACTTTTATGACTTACATGATTTATGAAATTAAATGTCTTTTCACTTGAATGAACTAATATAAGAAGTTATTGTTTTAGACCATTTATTACGTTGAGAGACGCGATGTAACGTCTAATAACACTGAGAAAACTGACAGGAATTTTATTACACTGACTAGCATTTATTTATATATGTAGGTTAAAAACGAATATTATCAACAATGTATGCGTTTAATATTGTCAAATCATGTAAGAGCTAACATTATCATTTATAAGTTGGAGTAAGGCGGTTCAGCTAAATATCATAAGTTCAAACTTGCTCGTAAAATGAGACACCGTTTTCCCTATAACCCACAGTCAATCATAAAGCATCATAATATAGTACACTTTTCGAATACAAACCTAAATCCATAAAAATACCACCCGAACTGCATACAAACGCCCCATTTCTTCAGAATAAAAGCGAACCCACAACACATCATTAGGCAAATCGCCTCCTGGCTTGACGATAGCTGACTTGACTTAAGATATATAACTGATGAATTAATCATATTCGGCCAAAGCTCCTATCTAAGTGTAAATGAAAGGAAAAATTCTTAAAGGACGATTCTTAATGAACGTACTGCGTATCAAAGGACCAAATTTCGGCTCAGTGTTAGTCAGCGCTATTCTTTTGTTTGATGGTAGAATATTGATGGATCTGGCTTGCGATGTGATTTACATGTTGGGTGTTTTGGAATAAATGAAAGAGAAAAGAAGTAAATAAAATGTGGACATAAAGTAGGTAAAGTATATACAATAAGAAAATAAATACGCCTGTATTTATTTTATTTGTTGAAATATACATAATACAGTTGGCGTAGGTATTGATATTGATTTTTAGCTGAATAAATTGGTGCAGTGCATCTTTGAATGGACTATTGTGCTAAGGGTTATACGTTAGATCTCTGCATGGAACGTATAAAATAATTATGTGTGATCCATACATATTAATCCGTAACCTTATGTTTGTAAAGCGCACTACGAGGAACAACACAAGATACGTTTATAGCGATAGGTAACATTTAAATTGACTTAATTTATTTTATAGCTTTATATTTCAGTAATGATCTTAAGAAAAAAAAGTTAACATACTCAAACCCAAAGCCATGTAAACAAAACCTTTAATTCAATTAATGTAAACACCATTCATCAAGTGAACTAGTCATAAAATGTGTGTCATAAAGCAATTTTGTGTACCCAAGTGACATTAGTGCCATTACAGAGAAACAAAGGACAGAAGTTTGGTAATAATACACATGATGTCGTGTGCCTTCGACTTTGAGACCCGCAGCATTGCTTGGTACCAACTTGTTTGTTCTTCAGATGTGTCGCATTTCAGGGGCTTATGTCCGCGAGCTACAACTAGGGTAATAGGGTACTAGCCTTCAATAATTTTATTATGTTACAGATACATTTAATTCCTACAGGATTGTCCATATTAATCTAAATTATAACTAGTTGTACACATATACATGTTTGAATTATTGTATGAAGCCCAAATGATCACTGTTATCTCGAACATTATTTTAACTTATAATAGTGTACAATAAAGATATTCTATCTATCTTTCTTTCATTCTTTGGGACTTGAAATAAAATACAATCATTAAATGCACGTCGAAGCCATTTGTCGATATCATACGATCTCTTCAAAACAAATAAGTTGTCAAACGCAATGTCCGAATTCACGGAAATCTCTCCATTCTATCTTGAGCTAGACTTTGAAAAAACGAAAGTGCTAGACTATTTGGCGGGCCGATACCGACAAAAAGTTCTAGAAAGTGCTCTGTATAAAATGGGAGGCGATAAAACCGTTTGGACTGATCGCAGATCTGTAAGCAATGTAAATTTATAGATACATTGACTATAATCTAGTTATACAATAGTTTTTTTGTGTCGTATTGAGCTTTTTATGCGTATGGTTCAAATTCGTCAAAAAGACGTCAAAAATGTAGCCAACACGACTTTTTAACCACCATTAGATACTAGCAAAAATATTTAGTATTTAATTGTCTTTTGCAGCGTTTATAATAATATAGGTTCCCTGTACCATAAACTGCACTTGTCCCCTAAATACTTTTCCGGTACATCGTTCATCTTTTCAACTTCCCTTTGGAAAGCTGCCGAAGCCCGACTTAATTACGACTTGATTTTAGAAATGCGTTTTCAGGAGTTCCAAAGTAACAAAAGTGCCAGAAAAGTGTCAAATAAATATAGTTGTTTTTAAAGTTATTGTAAATTTATATTCTTTTTGTACAAAACGTTTTAACACTTAAGACAATACTTTTATTAATTATGGAAATAATTGCAGATGGTTTCATAGATTCTACTTTAATTTTCATTCCAAAATATATTAACTATCTATTTATAGTCCTTTTAGCCGGATCTTTTCTATTAGCACATTAAATTACACAACATTCATGACATCAAGGAACATGGTCTTGGCAAGAACAAGTTGTTTTTATCGCCTATGGGATAACGCGTGACGATGCATATATTACGTTTTTATTACTATGACATGCGAATGAATAAGGTCTTCTCATAACTCTGTGTCCCACTGCAAAAAATTATACAAAAATACATATAAGTGATCATTTAATTTTCTCGACTTAAAACTTTGCCCTGGTCTTATATTTATAAAAATAAACTTGTGGAGTATTATGTTATTAAATTACAGCACAGGTATTAACTACAAACACAAGTTTTTAATTCTAGCTTGTCGTTTCGACCGAATTGCACCGGCCGTGGTCACAAACAGTCTCGTAACATAACATAACATAACATCACGCCTGTATTCCCCGAAGGGTAGGCAGAGGTGTACATTTAGTACACCCACATTTCGCCAGTTATGTTGTAAGTCCCAATGTAATAGGGGGCGAGCCTATTGCCATCAACCGGGCACAAATCTAGACTCCGTGCTGCTAGTGAGAATTACCTAATAGAAAACTCAGACACACTTTTGCCCGACCCGGGATTTGCTCAGCAGTCGCGCTTAGCGACCACTAGACCAACGAGCAGACTCGTGTTGTAATTTAATTTTATTATCATCATGCAACGCAATAGTTTAAAAGTTACTAGTGCAGTATTATCGGCTGCAGCGCTGATTGTATACCTAACAGGTAAATTGCAAAACAACATCAGCTCTAGTTTCTCTCAGTTTAAGACCTCCAGCAGCACACTCATTTAATTACCAGTACTCACATCATGCTCCCCCTTAACTCTTCCGTGGATCATTAATCACCAGAGCTAAATACAATGTCATTATTCAACAGCTTTACTTTCCTAATATCCCTCGAAACTTGTCACAACAAAAATAGAATCTCAATTACTGAGAGCTTACATCCGCGTGCGCTCCGAAACACAAACACAAGTCAGGTGCTCGCGAGATCTCGTGTTGGTCTTGGACCCGAGTCTAATGTAATCGCAAATACATTACACTGATGCCGTTCAAGTTGGTTTAATTGAAATTCTTGGGAGTGTGCTTATGGTAATCCTGGTCTCCTGCGGGACACTTACGTGTTCATTCACACTGTAGTTAGACAAGTTAGACTAACATGGGGAGGTGGATGTAGATTATTTACATGTTAAAAGCCATTGCAAGAGGCTATAAGCAATAACAGAAGCGTGGGAACAAACGAAGAAAGGCCTGAACCAACCTGTTGGCAAAGTCAAGCTCTGAATGATGAAAAACAATATGAAAACTCTTAGTAAAGAACAAATATAAATTCAGTTGCTTGTTGTGGTAACAGCAACAAGATCAAGACAAAAAATTGCATGGATCAATCATGGACGAGTGATTCCTACAGACACAAGTATAACTTCACACAACAACCAGTCAAGCAAAACAAAAATGCTTATTGTTATTAAAAAATGCTTAAAATTTACAGTCGAAATAACACGAAAAGCATCTGCTGCTTTTCATTGAAAGAAATTTTTCATTATTTTAGTGAAAATAAGAGATTTCTTTTATAATTCTCCCAACAAAGAAAATTGTGGAGCCGTGGACGTCTCAATAACATTTAGGTTGCTTTTTAACAAAAAATGAGTGGAGCTTGCCACATTTTTGTTGTATGGAACCGTACCTGATATTTTAAATGACACATATTTTTTGTATTAGCGGCATTGTTTTTGGTCCTTTGGTACGTTTTGTATTAATAACTTATTTTGGTCCTCTGAAACGTTTTTTACTAAGTAAAGTATAATTTTAGATTATAATTATAAGATAGGTATACAGGATATTTTTTTAAGTAAAAAGACAGATAATATTTAAATTAATGTATTTATTAATTAGTGCATTTATTATTATCATACTATTATTCAAAATGGAAAGAGGTGTCTGCAAGTTATGTGGCTAGTTCTTATTGTATTTATGAGGTATTATATTAAAGGTTGTCTCACAAAGCACAGCTCAGACATAAATTACCTGTAGCAGATTGATTGATATTCATACCTACATTTAAATGCCATCACAATAAATATAGAATACAAATTAGAACTCTGTAAGCGCGCTTCACAAAGGGAACATTATTTAGTAGCGCGGGACAGACGGGACCATTAGCGGATTGAGAGCGGCCCCTCCCTGATTATACACAGTGGGTGTACAGAACCGTCAGAATAGAGTTTGTACCAACTGCAAAATACTGTCGCAGTGCAAGGAAATACTGCTAGCATACGGCACACGAGCTCTTTGGCTGTGGTATAGTTTTTTGTGCCTTTGTACTTATTATCCTTCGTATTCATAAACGAGTATAATACAAGTATTACCTTAAACCCGTCTGGATTGACATTTATATTTTCTAACATGCAAACGACAGTGGCAGGTATAATTTAATCCATGGTTTAAATTGTAATTTTTTATGAATACTGTAGGTAAGTCTTACTTAAAATATTTAAAAGATCTGACTATATTTATTTATTTATTTAAACTTGATGTAACAAAAGTGTGTACATAGGCGGACTTAATGCCTGAGGCATTATCTACCAGGCAACCCTAGGGTGATTCAAAGATATCATGGCTATACCACTAGAAGTGTCATTGACACCGATTATAGTTCTGATTATTTAACGGGTCCACTAGAGTAATCCTCTAGAGTAGTCCACTTCTTCTTATCGTATGGTTGATGAAACAACCTGGTGTCAGAGTTTAAACCGCCTTTAGGCCGCTGACATGGCTTTACACACCGTTGAAAAATCTCTCAGGTGTGCGTTTCCTCACGATGTTTTCCTTCACCGTTTTTAGCAACTGACAACTAATTTATAGTACGCACATGAATTCGAAAAGACATTGGTGCGTGCCGGGATATGAACTTGCGACCTTTGTCTTGGCAGTCCAACGGTCATACCACTCGGCTATCAGTGCTTTTTAGTCCACTTATGGCATGGAAAATGTTCGAAGATGACAAGTCAATTGGTGCCTTTTTAGCGGTTTAAGAACTTTAATTGGAATAGCGTATCAAATAACCAGGACACAAAGATCCTTTAACCAAAATATAAATATGTCTCAAAATATACAATATCAACGCACAACACTACTCCGCTTGTCAAAGAGATGAGAATGTAAATAAAACATTATTATAATGACTTGGAAGTTACAAAACTTGGTGTAACAAACACAAATCTTATTTGTAACACTGCTGAGGCAGCATTGTAATATTGTTACAGTTGAGCCTGTAAGGTGTCTGTTGTAACCTTCGGAAGTCTGAACGCCGAATTACGCAAATCACGACTATGAATAACGGTCGCGTAAGATTTACGCGGAGAGAGTTGTTTCGTTCAGCCTAGGTTGTTGGTTCAATTTGTTTGTTCGAATATAAGTTGTGTTGATTCAAATGTGATTTGTTAGTGTGTTGTTGTGTCTAGGACTTTTATGGTGTTACACGAATGTGAGTTTTAGAATGAGCAGGAACTGGGTAATTGCTTAGTTCTTTCAATACTAAAGGTGAAGGCAGAATAATGTTGTCTCATCAGAAATCACCAATCATTTAACCTGTAAGTGTTTTTCTAAGAAAATATAAGTGATAAAAAAAATTACTACCATTAAAACAGTGATTTTGCATCATTTATATAATAAACCTAAGCCTTACAAGCACTATGGGGTCCTAACCCAAATCTTTCAGTCAACGCTCCTGTAGTCAAACAAAAAACAAACAAACTCACTAATCTTGAACCACTTGTATCATAAACACGGACTACCTGATTGGCGCAGTGGCTAAGTGATTGGACAGCCGCGCTATGGGTTGCGGGTTCGATTCCGGCACGGGAAAAAATTGTGTGATCCGCAGATGTTTGTCTCAAATCTGGGTGTTTGTGTATGTGATATTTCTTGTTTGTGTAATGCACCCACGATACAGGAGAACGAAAACGAGAAAAAAACAACTGAGTGTGGTCCAAATTCTTGAAGTTCGGAGTTTACTTCCAAACATTAATGATACAAACAAAATTTCAACGCTCACCATCTTTCCTAAAACAATAATACTTGGCCTGACCTGTGAGCCGTAAGACTACGCTTGACTGTAGCGCCTGCGCCATGAGACCAATGAGCCGAGTAATAACAATTCTCCAAATGATTACAATTTAAACAGTTATCATTTACCATTAGTCAGGAAGTCTATGTCGTCGTACATTCAACGATCCGTGCTCTAATGTTCAATTCCGATTCACTTCTCTCAGTATTTGTCGTAATAATGCGATTAAAATACTCCGTTTGATTGCATAATTAGTGGAGGGCCGCGAACACAGCGAGTTGTTGTTGACAACTGGTAAACAATTTACAAGATTGACACGCAGGAATATAAATAGGTTATTTGATCCTGAAAAGTAAGACTCCTTCGTACTTTTTTTTGTAATGTCGCCCCATACTAGGCATTCCGCCTGAAACGTGAGTGCGTTTCACAAATACTCAGACTCGTGATAAATATTCGAGAACCGCACAAATGTTTGTTCCGCGCGGGAATGGCGTCTGCAACTCTTAACGCAGAAGTCCAATCGCTCAGCCGCTGCGTCAATCAGATCGTCAATTTTATTAATTATAAGGCAACACTGATAAATTTAGAATAGGGTGCAATTATTGGCACTAACCTCACTCACTATGACATAGAATAGCTATGTGAACAAAAGTACCTTGCTATAAGTATATAGTTTGTGTACATCTCACACTTATCCAGGAAGGTGTATCAGTGTATTGTGACCCTTTCTGAAGAAAGATTTATTACTTGAGCCCAGCGGTGTTACCCGCTACATATTCACGGGATAAAAAGTATCCTACATGTTAATCCAAGGCTTCAGCTACCTCCAGACCAAATTTAACCGAAATTGGTCCAGCCGTTTGAGCATCAAGAGGTAACAAACATACAAACACACTCACGAACTTTCGCTTTTATAATATTAGTGTGGTTTGTAAATAACAGATACAGGTTCCGTCCGCTAGTCTCAGAGCCCAACAGCCTCGCGGGAGGCGTAAGCTTATTAAAGATGTCTCTTGCAAAGACTGCCTTAATTCAGCAAACGACGGCCCATTATTATTCCTCTGTGCTGTTTGGTGGGATAAACGATGCTGTGGATTACCTAATACGTGTCAATTTCGTGAAGATTGAACAAAACTGCCATATAATGATGCTGGAACTCTATTGTGAGTTTGGAATTCGGCTTGACTGTAACAGTTCAACTTTAGACTAAGCTTGTCAGTTTTGGGGCTTGTTAGGTAAGTGGGACTTGAGTTGTTCAGTACTTGAATGCCACGCAATGATTGTTAGCTTGGCTTGTGCTATTACATACATTTTGGTTACCTTGTCTATCGTAGATAAATGTTACATGCTGAAGGGGATTTTTTGGGATTCCACAAACTATACGCATGCCTTAGTAAGGTTTGGTCATACGAGAGTTTCTTGAAAGGAAGGGATGGAGAACTGGATCTGACTGGATTTGAAAAAACAAATTGTGCGTCTATTGTATAATAAAAAACCTATTGTTCACTGTCACCGCGATCATGGTAAAAAGTTTAAGTTTCAAGGTATTTACTATTAACACATTCAAAATAATGAAATAAAGCCCTTTTAAAATTCAGGTAGACTTGATACTTTAGCTTTACTTTACCAAAAAGTTGAATTGCGTCGTCAATCTTATAATTCAAACAACAGTGGTTTATGACGACAATCTCTTAGAACAATAGGCTTATGGTTTCACATTCTTCCATAACTTTAATGGCCACAAGATAAGGCTTTACGAACACGTGTATGGAACCATTAAACAAGTATCAAGATTATCTTAAGCTTGATACATAATTGTTGTCTTTATTACCACAGTGTAATAAATTGTACTCCTTTTTTCTGGTGTTTGATGTCCCTAAATATATAGATTTTTTCTTGGAGTAAGGAAAAATAATTCCTCGTCCCCCACGATGCTACGAGACGACGGGGAGATATAGGACTCTCCCCTATAGGGGTATACATTTTTGTATCATGGTTATTTAAGCTACATGTCATGCAATACTGTAGTTGAGGTTTGAACCTATAATTGGGGTGCACGAAGAGCTCCACTCAGCTGGTAGTAAGACCCAGGGCAATCTATTCCTCTAACCTATCTGGCTAATGTGCTTCCACGGCATTAGTTTCTTTCTACGTCATGTGGACACAATAGTAGGAGTAGGACACTAAGCATTTTTTACCTATGAATGTTTACATCATGCCTTCAAAAACCTCCATAAATATTTAATTAAGAAACTATTTTTATCGAAACCACATCCAAATTCATTTAGGGAACTAATCGGAATCATTATCATCATCATCATCAGCCGGAAGACGTCCACTGTTGGACAAAAGCCTCCCCCTTAAATAGGGGGGGTTGCCATAATCCCCACGTTTGGCAAGCGGCTTGGATCGCAGTATTGGTGGTCAAGTTACTGAAGACGCAACTGCCCATGTTCTGTTTTTTCCCCTTAGTCGCCTCTTACGACACCCACGGAAGGAGAGGGGGTGGTCAATTCTAGGCCGGATATCACACGGCACCTACTAATCGGAATAACACCCTTATATTAAGAAAACCTGACCATTACCATTGATACCAATTCTTACCCGTTTGATAACTCATAGCCAGGTTAACCGGGTAACTTTCCACCCGCTATCAATAAACGTCGGGCCCGCATTAATTACAGTGCTCAGGTGCTCACTGATCGCACAACTTCTAAATAAGTGTATCTATAAATTTGTTAGCCTTTTTATAAAAAAATTCGCTTAGAAAAATGCTAACTCAAGTGTAGGTGCGAAGTAGATGTTAGATATTTATTGGTTGTTGCTATGGTAGCTAAGACCAGGTTACCGTTAGATTAAGATAATATACATATTCGAATAAAATCATAAAATTAAAACTATGACGAATTGCCTTTCCGATAAATAGCTACTTAACAATATCTTAGTTAAGCATTAATTTACGAATCGGTATTTTAATAGATCACTAAGGAGTACATCTATCTAAATTGTCACATAACGCATACATGAGTAAAAATCTTCGTAAACAAAAAGAAACACCTTAAACAAAATAACTAACAAACTAAACACAAGCTAGTTGAAATAAACCACTTGAAGAATGTTTTACTCTATTCTGAACAAACCAGGCGTCGCTCCTTACACCGGAGATGTACAAAGTAAAAATAAACTGGTTTTATTCCAAGTATATCGTACAGTAAAATAGCGGGCTGCATTCTAATTAAGTGGCGCCCGAATTTCTCGCGTCTCACGTTTGCTAGGTGCAGTGTTGATTTACTGGTGTGTGATTATGGGTGGGGACAGGGAGTGGCGCGCAGCGAGTGCGTATTTTGAAGTTTATGTCATCGGTGAGACGTAACTGGTAGTACTAATGCAAGCAACTGGACAAAACTCACTCAATTATTTTAATTGATTAGAAGAATTCGCGGATTGTTGTAACCTAGTTGCATACAATTAAAGATAACGGATCTTAACCGGGTACGTAATTAACGGTATCAATAACTGATTTCTAATGAGTGTGCAATGACTTGCACAGGCCGTGGTCACGGGTTGAGACCCGTTACTGTTATTGTATGAATTGTATGATGTTAACCGCGTAAATCTAACTAGTTGCACTGTTCATTATAAAAAAAATGAGGGAAGAGAAGAAATGAGGAGAAAATAAATGAACGAAAAAAAAGGTACAAAACATGAATTCATTTTAATTTTCTCTTAATAACTTAGAGTACAATGCAACACACACACTGAAACATAACATAATGAAAAGTAAATCAAAAACAAAACACGCATATTCCGAAACAAAAAAGTAAAGACTACATGAAGATACAACAAAACATATTAAAAAAAAAGATCCCGCCGAATTGAGAACCTCCTTCTTTTTTTGAAGTCGGTTAAAAAGTAATACGACAGCAAATCGCTCCGCCAACCGCCCTCACCACTCACTTCCCAGCCTAACACATTTAATTTAAATATATGTACGTGTGAATTTCACGATGCGATAACATTTTCCAATGGAACTTCACAACGTTATTTTATTCAAAAACCTTATGTTTAACTAGTGATAATAATATATTCACCATCTACACGTATGACGTGATAAGTAGGCCGTGTGGAGTAAGGCGAAAAGACAAGAGATTCCGCTAATTGTAGGATTGAGAGATAAGAGAAGCTTCGATCATTCATTAGCCAGTGAGATTTTCTATGTGACCCATTGCAGTTAGCAAAGAAATTTTTGTTGCTTCAGCCGACACTCGTGGGACCATAACAGTCGGTCCAAATTATTATCATAGATAGTCATTATTTTCTTATTTTTGTTAACAGATTTCTACTACATTTAATCTTTTTTTTTCTTCTTTTAAAAAAAAAACGTTGCCCCACACTATGAATTTCTCCTGTGTCGTGGGTGCGTTTCACAAACATGAAATATCACATACACAAACATCCAGACTCGGGACAATCAAATGTGGATCGCACAAATTTTTGCCCCGTGCGGGAATCGAACCCACTACACCAATCAGGTCGTCTGCTACTCGTTAGATTATCTCGTATCGTTAGACTCGACAGACAGAGAATAGCTCCGAACTCGTAAGTGAAGTGGTAGTGGCCTTAGTAAGTGGGGGGATGCCATAGTCCCCACGTTTGGCAAGCGACTTGGATATCGCAGTGTTGGTGGTCAAATTACAGAAGACGCTGCTGCCCATCTGCTGGATTTTCCCTTACTCGCCTCTTACGACACCTATGGGAGGAGAGGGGGTGGTCAAATCTAGGCCGGATACCACACGGCCGGCCGAATTCATGCGGTTACTATTAAAAGGCAAACTTGATCTTAGTTTTTGGTTTTTTTTAAAGCTCCGCCCCGCATCATATTTCTCGTGTATCGTGTAATTAGAGATAAGCTAGCCCGAAATAGTCAAGCTTTCTTCAATATATTTTTTTAGTTTTTTCTTTGATCCCTGTTTCTTGATATGCAATAAAGCATATTCCATCTATCTAAATACTAAGATGTTTTATAATCAAACGTAATTCGTAGTTCCTATAACTCCTTACCAAACCCTTCTTTCAACCGTTCCGTTTCTCATATTCTTTCTGCCTTCAGATAAAAGTCACCTGAATAGCTTCCATTTTGATGTATTTTCAACTAATTACCTACACGTGTGTAACATTGTGGTAACCAAGTTATTTTACTTGAGAAAGTCATATTTTTCTTGTGGAGTTTTGTTATTTTGTCTCGCGTTTCTCGGCAGTGAGGTTTGATTGTACATTCTGTGCTTTTGGTTACCGCGGTTCGTATGTAGGATGTGGTTTTTGTTCCCTCAGTATTTCTTCTTAATGTGGTTCATTTGTTCTATGTATAAAGGTATTCTCCTCGCTTATTTTATGTATTGTTTTTTACGCTTTTTCCTCAAAGGGAAAGACAGAGGTGTACCTTGGTGTTATTTTTAGACTTCCTTAGATTATTTATCATCGCAAAAATAGACAAGGTGTTTCATCAATAACCTTGTATGTACATACATACATTTTTGTTTTTATACAATTACAACAAATATTGGCTTTTTTTATTTAACGTATAATCTAATTACCTAGTGTGACAACGATTACTATAACAATGTAGTATATAAGGCTTGTGAACTTAATTGTAATTAAGAACAAGTATTAATAGTTATTAAGAAATGCAAAATACCTATTAAAATTATTATCAGATAGTGGATTCGGTATATTTCAAATCAGCCTATAGGTATACCTACTACAACATCCAAAAACACGCCTAACACACGATTTCAAATAACGATAAATCTAAACAAATTACGCAATACTAAAACTTCGTTCCAAGAACACATTCCATTCCACCAATATACACGAGCACAACCCTATCATTAACAAGAACACGAATACCTCGATAGTCAAATACATTGTCGGTTTAATTAAAACTCATATCCTTTAAGAAACCGCAACGAATGAGCACCGTACAGATTAAGATACGCACCCAAATATTTAATGTACACCGTCAAATGAATTTGGTTAAGACAAGTGATGTGAGAGGTGTTGGAACTGTTCCTGTTATTACTGGTATTTGGTTAGTATTTTTGGAACAGGTATTTTGAAATTTTTGGTAGAAGGCACGTGTAAGATGTGTACTTTTTATTTGCTGCTTTATATAAACTTGAAGTCAGTCAGTATAGATTTCTTATACATTTTTCTGCATGCAGAACGTAGCAGCCAAAGTTTTTCAATTTTAAGAAGATATTACCTATAGATATTGCCTCGTTGGTCTAGTAGTCGCTAAGCGCGACTGCTGAGCAAGAGGTCCTGGGTTCAAATCCCGGATCGGGCAAAGTGTTACTGAGTTTTCCATTAGGTAAATCTCAGTAGCAGCACGGAGTCTGGATTTGTGCCCGGTTGATGGCAATAGGCTCGCCCCCTATTACATTGGGACTTACAACATAACTGGCGAAATGTGGGTGTACTATATGTACACCTCTGCCTACCCCTTCGGGGAATAAAGGCGTGATGTTATTTTATGTTGTTATTACCTAACATTAAAAATTTAACTAGCTTCTGGACAGGGTTAGGTACTCATTTTGTTGCCAGAACCGCATTGGTTGTCAAAAAACCAACTTCAACAGAGTCTCCACAAATCAAGGCGCAACTGTGAAATCATGTTCATTAAAACCCATCCCTAAACAAGCTGTCACTTTGATGTGCAAACGTACACGCACCACTCGCGGCACTACCAAACTCTTAATGAAGTTGTAAAATTAACTCCCAACGTTGTCTTCCGACTGGTATTCCTCGTATTGAATTCCGTATACCGGATTAGGAATTTCCACTTTCGCCTTTGTGTCGCTTCGTTAGTTTGCTATGCGTATAATTTGTCCATTAAACTAGTAACGATAGTCGATGATTAAATTATACTAATTTGCATATTTAGAGTTCGAACTAGGTATGTATTTCTAACTTGATAAAGGAAACTTGAAAAATGATGGACACGAGCAGTTTCCTTTATCAATTTAGATTTAAGCTTAGCATGGGCAACATGCAAAAATGACACGGTATGTATTTGTATGATGGAATGATTTTATTTAATACTGTTATGTTCCTGTGGCCTTAGAGCATCCTGAGGCATATACAAACATGTTTATAAATATTATTTTAAAAGTCTGTCACATTGCAGGTATAACCTATTTTTACGACAGCCAAAAACTTATTAAAAACATAATTAATTACATCCTTTTGTTTCCAAATTCTTACTTTTTAGTATCCGGCATAAAACAAATCCAAAAGCTGAATAAATTCTATGGAAATAAAAAAATAACAATGGGATTACCGTTTCATTTGAGTAATGGTGTTATAATCCTTTGCGGGATTTATTTTTCGTCTCCCATAAACTTTTATTTAGCCTGAAGTAGGTGCCGGCGTTGAAACGCGGTAATATTTAATACGAGCAACTCGTTTTCTCTTTTATACTTAAGTAATGTGAAATAAAACATGGCTTTAACGAATGATTTATTTAAATTGTTAAATTACAATTTGTAATTAATATCATAAACTACGGACTGCTGAGAATTCCTGAAGAAAGAGCCAGAAACCTCAATTTTTTTCGATGAAATTCCTATATTTGGGCACAACGCATCTACGACGCAGGTATGATGGGTGCATTTACTGACAAAAAATATGTGTGCACAAATATGTATGTACCCCTAGCGAAAATTATGCCCTTAACGCACCACGTGGGTAGATACTTCGTTAATACAATAGACATATTACTTTCCTTGGTACAAAAATCTACAGGCACAATAATGGTTACGCCGCTTTTAAATGAAATTGAAAGGTCAAAGATTACGATTTACTCAAATAATTCTCTCTCATATTGTTAAAAAAATAGTGAGAAAATACAAAGCCCAAACCCAATTCGCGACAAAACAATATTCAAGCACATTATTTATTCATTATTCAACACACCTGTCAACCCGACCCTTACAAAGTCAAAGCATCAAGCCGAAACAATATTTCCCAGAAAAATACACAACAAATCAATTTACACTCACCTGGTCCTTTGAGCGCTCAACTAAACCTAACACAAATACTTTTTCGTCTACAAAGTTAGTATTTAACCCTCAAACGTTATCGATTGGTGGTAGGCGGCAGGTTAAATTCCATCGGTTTATCCGTTGGATTAATACGTACGCCGGACCCAACTATTTGGTACAAAGCCCTCCGCTAAATGCCAGGTGAATATTTGAACCGTGGTCACAGGATTGTGTTGGGGACGCCAAAATAGACGAGTTGTGTGTGTGGCGCTTGTTTTGATGAATGGAAGTTTCACTTAGCCGTGTAGTTCCGAAATTGAGGAAATTTAAGCCTCGACTTCAGACTGTAAGCCTGTTGGTATAAGGCTGAATGAAGCTTAACGAACACGCTTCACGCTTTTCGAAACTATCGTGGTTTCTTTGTTATTCTATTACGTAAGTACATAAACCTCTAAGCTGTGACTGATAACTGAGTGAGTCTGCATCCGCAATATTGCACGAGTTCCATAATAAACACTTAATCATCATCATCAGCTGAAAGACGTCCACTGCTGGACAAAGACCTCCCCCTCAGAATGCCACAATGAACGACAACTTGCCACTTGTATCCATAAACACTTGTCTAAAGAAAATTCCACCTACCACACGCTAGTGTTTAATGAACGAATCAAAAGGATGTCATCACAAATAACGAACAAATGACGCAAAAACCACGAAACCATTGAATTGAAATTCAATTTGATTAATAATACAATCAATCAAATAGTTCCGCACAATTGAATCAATACCGAAACCTGGATGGAAGGACCAGAATCAACCCAATATTGGTACCTGACCCATCTAACCGTTGACAAGGGTACCACAGGTACACGTCCAGTTCCATTGCGGAGAAATAAAAACTTATAAATTGTGGCGTTTTTTGTATTATTATTGGAGAGAAGGAATCGTAATTTTTGTAATGTTACAAAAATAGATCCGTTTGAAAATACACATGAAAGAATATTTGTGGTATGTTGTTTGTACATTCGTAAACATTTGATGTTTTAGGCAAATGCTATAAAAACGATTTGAAAAGAAAAGATAAATGTTTGAATGATACAAAAACTTACATACTTTATAAATATTACGTAAGAAAGTTAGTATGTAATAATATTGTTATTAATAAGAGGCCTTTTCTGGTATAGAGCAGAATTGCATGAGCATGAGCATTGATCGCCACGCTAGCTCACTGCGGTTTGGCGATTTCAGATAAATTCATGCTTTCCTCACGATAGTTTCCATCACCGTTAGTTGATGGTATCATTGAATATCTAAAAAGTATTTATGACAACATTCCTGGGTTAAAAACTGTAACCTAGTGCAAAGAAATCTACTAGCACTAGGCCATAAAGAAGGTTCTAATGAGAGTATATTTGATTATTAAAAAGTTGATACCCTATAACTTAAATGACAATAACAGCCTATTGCCGTACATTGGATCCACTATCCAATATAATATTTATGAGACCAAAAATGTCAAATTAATAAAGTGTTTTGTAGCACAATGTTATTACAATATTTACGATTATAATGTACCTACCACCTAACCCTCGTCGCGCTCCAAGTAACGAATGAGCCTTATACTGTCTCGTGGGTGTCGTAAAAAGCATACAAGGAAGGACGCACACATCCAAGTAATATATCTGCTCACGTGCGATTTATTTTTATTTAATAATCGGGTTGGTCTGACTGGTTGAAACATTCATGATAGAAGATATTTTTTGATTATGTGAGAATTAGTTTTATTACTTCTGTTAATTTTAGTTATCTTTTTTTTACTCATGTTGCTTCTTTATTCCGCGTGTTTCGTGTGACACTATATAACCACCACTGGCTAATAGTTTTACCCGATGATATCTATACTTACATAAAATCAAGAGCGCTCTGAAAGGATAGGCGACAAAGCATTACTACAAAATATGATTAAAGAATTTTGGTCCTTCGATACAGATTTTTTTAAAGGCATTATTCCTTGATAAATCCTATTAAACCTTAGACGTAGACAAAACAATAGCAAAAAATATTTTTTTAGAAAAGAGCAGACAAGAAACGGCACTAACTTAAATAAAAACCAATTTCAAACAACATTTAAATCCCAATTACAACAAATGTTTCGTTAGAAATGGTGATCATAATATAAATGTATATAAAAATAGTAATAATAAGCGCACAGTGATCCGCGCGGCACGTGATCCGACATAATCAAGTCCGTCTCGAGTGAGCTGAGACCGCTCCGCTTTCCGCCGCGAGCGATGAGAGGCGAGCGGGTGAGCGAAGCTGCACTGTTGAACACTGACCTCACAACAAACACTACTATAGTTGGTTAAGGTAATAAATACCTTAAAACGACCTGATTGGCGCGCCTAAGCGATTGGACTGCTGCGCTTGGGGTTGCGGGTTCGTTTCTCGCACGGGACAAAAATTTGTGCGATCCGCAGATGTTTGCCCCGAGTCTGGGTATTTGTGTATGTGTTATATCATGTTTGTGAAACGCACTCGCGAAACAGGAGAAAATTTTAGTGAGAGCGACGTTTTTTTCTAAAAAATTATGAAAAAATACAACAGCCTATCTATAGGATTAACTATTTTGAACCTTGCAACGAAATTTCACGTTTTGTAGTCTGTGCTATGTGGGCATCATGTATCTTCTGGATGAACGTTAAACCTTTTGCGAGCTTAGCGTTCGACAGCAAACGGTTCACCACGTGGCGGTCTACTGCGAGGCAGTCACTACATTGAAGATGAAATTTATTAGCGTTATTAAGTAAATATTATAGCATTATTGCCGTGTGGTATCCGGCCTAGAATTGACGTTGGTGTCGTAAGAGGCGACTAATGGAAAATCCAGAAGATGGGCAGCAGCGTCTTCTGTAACTTAACCACAAACACTGCGATCTTTGATTAGAGGAATATTGACCGTTGTTCTTACCTTTTTTCTTCTTTTTGAATCGACCGTAATATTTATAATTTTTTTTATGTACAGTAAGTGTCCAAATCGATAGCGGCACCAGATAAATTATTAAGGTCAACCGGTGAGCGAAAGATTAATTCTCCCCCACTCATTTAGTTACCTAATTTATAACCAGAGCTAGAAAGCAAGAAGCCAAGGCGACAACAATTTAAAAGAGTAAACACGAGTAATATAGACTCACGCCAACTTGAGCGTGTGTCCGACTTGTCTAACACAAACAGCCTTGATACCACGTGCCAGAGCCACGTGCTCTCCGAGTCTGAATGATACTCGGACTATAAATACCTTATGTTTGATTGTTCCATCTCAAGCTTGACCTCGAAGAAATATGAAATTACAACGAACTGATATTGTTAGTAGAATATAAATAAATATGTGATTTGTTTTATTAAATATCGTTTGGGGTTACTGTTTCAATATAACGTATCATTCCTTGGTTCTTATTTTTGGTCGAATCGAATAAAAATATGAGCTACTAGCTGTGCCTAACAGTGTTACCTGCCTCCTTTTCACGGGATAAAAAGTAGTCTATATGTTAATCCAGGGTGTTAGCTACCTCCATACTAAATTTTAGCAAAATTGGTCTAGCCGTTTAAGCTTGAAGAGGTAAAAAAAATACAAACACACTCACAAACTTTCGCCTTTATAATATAGTGTGATGTGATGTGATTTTATACACCAAAATTGTTAGAAATCCCTAATAAAAACATTAATAAATTACAAATGATTATGTATTCTATCGCTTTCTCTCTCTCTCTTCAACACATCGCTAGGCGGTATACATTAAACAGAGTATGTAAGTGTATCATTCGAGCAGTATTACATAAAAACAAATAATATACTCGTAAGTACATATATATTTATTTAATCGCTGGTCTCCTCCATTTGGAACCTTCGGTCCGCGCCGCGGGCGTCAGGCCCAGTCAACTCAATCCGTGTTTGTAGGACGTAACCCCCTCTCCCAGCCCGACCCCCCGAACGATTCAGTCAGTAATCAGTACTGGTCTAGATTATCAGTAACATTGGGTCTAGACGCGGATCGAGTCATACAGTTCAACTACTTTATGAAGTATAGGTTTTACAATATACTTGAATGAAATGAGTGAATGTTAAGTTGCGTGGTTTTGAATGAGTGAACTAAACCTACTTTAATAAAGAATATGATTTTAGTGTCTCATAATATTGGCTTTCGTTTGAAGTAATTGTTTGGTTGAATTGTCAAGCAGCCTGCTTCCGTCAAATGAAACGGAACTAAGAAGATAGCGGTACACTAAAGGACTTACAATAATGCATCAATATCACTGTCTTCAACAACCTATATTCCATGGGCTCGTACAGCATGTTATCACTTTATTGAACAACAGAGTCGATTTTGTATTGTTTGGAGAATACAAGGCTGTATGGTTTTAGGAAGGCTTTATATTAAGGTTTTATACGAGGCACTTTTACACATAATTAGTGTTTTATGTTTATGTTTCTACGACCGAATACTTTCTGACAAGAGAGATTCTACCAAGATAATATGCAACAGACTTAAAAAAAATGGGGCAATCTAGTTTGTTATTTGATGCATCGCAGACAATGTGACAATGTTATTTGATGAAATTTACTTCTTAAAGCATGTTTAAGCCTAGCTTTAAACTATTTAATAATACACATCGATAAACAACAGACTGATAAAATATATAATAGCCACAGGTATTCTGAAATCTACTTCAGTATCTTATTCTAACAGCTTTAAGATAGAAAGGACTTACCGAAAAATATATTTATGAGTAGAGATGGAATCATGTTATAAGTCTTCAATCTATATAAAGCATTCCAACCTTGCATTGAAACTATCGTCTGAATCTATCATTCTCCAAATTACCTACTTTTACAAAAGATTTTAAAGTTCAAAGGTATCTATTTTCACAACTGTCTAGAGAGAATTCTTTGACATGCTTTGTCCTCAGCGTAATGAGAAACCTAAGGACCTAAGTACCTTAGGACCAGAGTTGGTAAATAATTGCCTAGAGACAGTTGTAAAAATAGATATTGACCTCTTCTCAAAGTTAGGAATAATACAGCCTTTATAAGAGCCCTCAGGGCAATTTAAAAGGTTCAAGAATATCGTCTGATTTACTCTAAGGACCTTTTTATTGGACAAAGGTTTGATCAAATAGCTTAAACGTAACTAAGTTAGGTTTAGAGGTAATACTTGAAAGATCTCACGAACTCTTTATCTGTTAAAACTAATGGAGTTTTCAGATTTATCATATTATAAGATTTAGATAGATAATAATACGTAAGTATATGTATTTTGTGAAAATATTTACCTTAAAAATTCAATCACAGGTATGCTACCATGCGAAAAAGGACCAGTCTTTTAAACGCGCTTTTATCGCCACTGCCGTTGTATATAATGTAATTATTACATCACTATCAAATCTTAATCCCCAAGAAGCTATTTTAATGAGGATCTATGGATCGCCACCGGTGCAGAAGCACAAATACGCCTTGATTACGTATTTGGCCCTGGGCGATTAATCAACTCGTTTGTTTCCCGGCGGGCACGCTCCAATGACGGCTACACATCGCTGATTGACTCCTTTGATTATCTTGCCGGTGAATGAATAATAAACATTCGTATATTTTCGGTTATGCGATATGCGCCGCGAACAGTGAAAGCTTTACCTGCAAGTGCGCAGTTGGGTAGTTTGTGGAATCACTAGTTTTGGAGTTATACTGTGACATAGCTTAGGTGGATTGTAGTAGTAGTTATACTGAGTTATAAATAAGAAGCATTTGGCACATTTAAAAAACTGATTTTTTTGGTTTATATTTTTATAATGAATAAGCCACAAGATTTTATCAATATATCCGCAAAGCAAAATCACTTTTACGTTTCATATTAAACTTAAATATTAACTTAATTAATTAATATTATACCTTCACATTCTGAAATTTAAAATCTAATCTTAAATATAAAAAAAATTGAAAGAACGGTAGCCTTTTCCATCTATTAAATCTCACCAAGAAATCCCAGCAAACATTCCCACAGCGACACGTATTTTTAATTATTTTAGCAGCGGTCTCGTTAGCAAAGTGCATTTTATTATTCAAATCAGATTCCCCGTCCGGAACAATTAATCAAGCCACTGCGATGCAAATGCATCTATCAACGACTCGACGTCAGCGTGTTCGTCTTAAAACTCTACAACGAATGCAATCAACCGCCGACCCCGAGACCGCAGGCGCAAGGTATCGGCGGTAGCGGGTAGCGGGAATCGTTTACCTATGATATTTTTAACATTTTATGCAAATTTAAGAGGTAACTTTGAATTCGTGACATGAATCTGTACGAAAGTTTCACAAATTAAGACAAATGGTGTGCCATTTTAACCTAGAAAAGTACATTTAACGGTCTTTGATATTCTATTGAAAAATAGGAAGAGGTTCTCAAATTTACTAATTGATTTTTAGTATGTATGTATAGCTTTCCAAAAAAGATGTTATAGATCTTTATCATACATATTACCTATGGAAAACATGAAAACAAAATTATTCGTCTAATGACTTGAATTTCAAGGAGTTCATTAGGTGTTTAAGCGTGCCTTAAACTAAAATCTGGAAGTTAATCGCTACGGTAATCCTGCAAACAGCCGCTTATCACTTAGCCCACGGCGACTGAACTGCGTTTGTCCGTCGGCCATCAGTTGCAGTACGTAATGTAAACAAGTTTTTCCCTATTGTATCAAAGAGGTTCTCTTTGTGTTACAAATAATAGAATTGTTGCTCCAGTACTCCGCTCTCAGTCAGTCGCGACCCTTTTGATTATAGGTTTTTTATGTTTAAACGGATGTTTCTCAATATTAAATCTTTTGTGTACTTGGTTTTATTTAATCATGTTTCAAAGTACTGCCCCCTCACCATAAACTCTTGAAGCAGAACAGTTTAAGATGTGGAAGCGAGACGCCGCTACGTGCAGTGTAATGCGGCATCCCGCTTCCACGACGTAAACTGTCCTGCTTTAAGAGTTCATAGTTAGGGGGCTGTTCTATTGTTGCTTGCTCTTTGAGACGTATCAAACGGTTGATTAAGTCGGTCGGAGATGTACAAGATTACTGGCTTCGTCTTTCATCTGTTTGGATTTCGGAATACTGCAGTCGTATCTTAAAAGCTTTTTCTTTTTTATATATACACCTAATGTTTTACTAACTCCATTTTTATATTATACCTAACCCATATAAATAAGGGTCAACATCTTCTTATCGTATGGTTGATGAACAACCTGGTGTCAGAATTTAAACCGCCTATAGGCCTCTGACATGGCTTTACACACCGTTGAAGAACTTTTAAGGGTCAACTAAACCTTAATAAGATAAGATTGGCTAGATGCCAAAATACCTAGAAATCCTTAAAATATGTTGCTGAATCACTCTCATTTTCTTTTTAATTACAACCAGAAATAGCTAAACTGAACAGTAACAAACAAAAGCTTTTATTTCACCATCATACATCCCTTATTTACGATAAAGGAAACGGGCAATACGTTACGCCCTACGCATCGAAGAACAGTCCAATATTACCTGACCTGCGTCCATATCTTTAACGTAGAATTCTCTTCCGATTTCGATAATCAACGCGATCGGAGGGCTCAATATAAAATGGTCAGGGGATACATTTGGAAAGTATCCAAAGTGTCTGAAACGGTGCTAGTCACAGTGACATAACGGTTTCCATTACATAAGGAGAAATAAATAACGAAAGTGTATTTGCTCTAGTAATAAATTCCTAATTTATTTTAAAATCATTATTTTATCTTACTACTTTGAATAAGTCAATATATTTTTTCTATTTACACTTAAGCGCTTGTACTACCTATGCGTATGATCGTAGACAACGTTGAGAGTAAATTTATTACGCAATATTTCATTTAATCTTTTACAGCATTAGATCCTGCCAATATAAAAAGCAGTCATTCTTAATTTGAGTTGTTATTTTTTTGGATAATCAATAACCATTCTAAAATTTATTAAAACACTAATGTTATTTATAGAGATTTTAGTATAATTATAATTTTGCTAAATGGTGACGATATCGGATCTAAGCTTCCTCAAACGCGTACCAAAGGACCAATTTATGCTAAAGACTAGGTACACGACAAAAACTACCGTTAAATGATGTTTTCATTGACCTCCATTCGTCGTCCAATTAATTCAATAACAGCCGTCAATTTTACGAATCTGACTGTACAGTGTACACCGCCACTGGCCTTTATATGCCAATTTAATTTAATATACTCTCACAAAGGTAAAAGGAACTGTGACAGTAATTTAATTCCACACGCTGCCATACGCTTTGCGACAAGACCCGTTTTTATTATGGAGTTTCTAAATCATTTTATTATGTACCTACGTGACGCCAACGCCTCGCCTCGTAATGTTAAATATGAGGCCGACTGTACATTGTGATTGAGAGTTAATAAGTTTGTGGGAAGGTGTGTTATATAATGAAGATGCTCTTGTAGCGCGTATATGAGATGAACATGCAAGATGAAGTGGCAATGGGCAGGCCATATCGAATGGATGAAGATCCGATAACCGCTGGGGTAAAAAGGTTCTCGAGTGACAACCACGAACCGAAAGACGCAACGTTGGCAAGCCTCCTACCAGGTGGACCGACGATATCGTCAGAGATGCGGGCTACTGTTGGATGCAAATGGCAAGTTGTCGTTCAATGTGGCGTTCTAAGGGGGAGGCTTTTGTGCAGCAGTGGACGTCTTCCGGCTGATGATGAGGTAGTACGAGTATCTCCTTTAGAGATTGAAATCAAAAATGTATGTCTCCGGATCATAATATTTTAAATTTGGAAGATCTTCTGTTTCTTACTGTAACATTATTTCCAAATTGGGGATGTTAATAAGGAATATTGGAAGACTAAAGTTTGAGTAAAAGTCATAACTGCTACCTACTGAACCGATTGTAATACATGGAGATAGCATAAACAGTTGAAAACTGAACTATACTATGATTATTTGACCGAAAAAGGTATTCATATTTACACTTTATACCAGAAAATTTCACATTAACAATAAATACTAATTCACCTTTGAACTTTCTTTCATAGAAATCCTTTCCAGCTTACCTTTATTATTGTTAGTTACTCAGAATATCACCCTATTTTATTTGTAGTGACTTAATTAAAAGCGCCGCCAGGTCTGCTGGCAGAAATCTTTTAATAAAATAAACAGTACCTTTGTACTATTTTTCTCTCGACGTTTTTTCTTTACATAATATTTGTGTGTACAGTACATAAATCCATATCCATACTAATATCATAAATGTGAAAGTAACTCTGTCTGTCTGTCTTTTACACTTTCACGACTAAACCGCTGGACGGATTTTGATAAAATTTGGCATGTAGAAAGTTTAAGACCCAAGGAAGGACACAAGCTACTTTTTTTTTAATTCAACCTTCTACGGGGGCTAAGGGGTCTAATGGGTTTAAATAGGGGTTAACGCGGGCGAAGCCGCGGGCAAAACCTATATATATATATCCAACAAACTAAGTTAACGCGAGCGAAGCCGCGGGCAATAGCTAGTTGTTAACAAATAAATAAAATTTTATATTACACTATTATTATAATTAAAGAAGATTGTTACATTTATATAAGCTACCCAAAATAGCTTACTCGGTCCTACGTGAATGCATTCTATTTGTGTGGAGGTCGTAGCGTGCGTCACGATAATGCAGCAAGCTATCTACTCAAATATCGCATTTTACAAAATTGCTTTTATTGAGCAACGGTTATGTCATGCGCATCGAGGACGAAGCTAGCAAACCCAGTTTCTAGGAACCATTCAGTTTCGCTGAATATTATCTTGTCAGCAGTTGTGATTGGTTGATCTAAATCGTAAACTACGACGACAAACTGTTTGTTCTCTGATCAACCAATAATATGAGATATCAGAGCGGGCATTTTGTTTCCTCCTACACAAATATCAAGGAATAAAAATACTGACACAAAATGTCGTGTACAACAGAACGAAACAATTTATATTACCTCGCAAACACCGAACATTCAATATTTTCATTCCATCTACCAAAACTGTGTAGAAATACATGGGCCCAATTTATTATCAAAACTAAGCAACATCTAACAGGGTACAAAGAAATAGTAACCAATATTCCATGCCGTGAGACAATCATGACAGAGGGCCGTGTTCGGAGGTAATTTACGGCCCTCTGAGGCCAGAGGCATTACCCTCGCGCTTTTATTGCCCAGCCTTCCCACACGATTGGGGAAACTTGTGAATTTTTTTATTGGGTGTAAGGTGAGGTTTACGTTGACAATGTTTGCGATAGTGTTTGACAGTTTAGGCGCTAATGATAGGATTAGCTTAGTGGTGTTGCGTTGAAAATAATTTATTTTGTTGGGGAAACAAACATATTTTTAATAGTACACTGCAACAAGAAAATATAAGACTTTTTGTGTCCTTTTTGCATGTTGCCCAAACCCACGACGAAGGTCGCAGGTTCAAGTCCTGCTCGTGTCCATCATTTCTCAAATTCCTTTATCAATTTAGATTCAAGCTTAGCATGGGTAACTTGCTAAAATGACACCAAAAGTTTTCATACATTTTATTAATTTGGTGAGTGATAAGTGAAACCAATCTTTGTATGGTGTTGTACCGTATTTGTTGTATTACATACAATGTCGGTTGGCCTAGGTAAGGTATACTGCAAACGTATCAGATCAATGCCATATCAGTTTTGCGGCCTTTGCTGGTGGGACAGTGTATAGTTTTTAACTCAATCCATTAAATTAACACCTAAGACACTACGCTATCGTTAGCAAACCTGAAACTTCCACCAATGAACGATTGTCAAAGACGTTTGAGCTCCATAGGCCCAAAAAGATATGGCGCACATATCTACGAGTATCTAACATCATAAGCCAAGTAATATACGTAGAGCTACGATATCTTAGAACTGCAGAACCTGTTGTTTGTCTCAACGTATATAGACATAAAAAATAATAATGCCGTATTGTTCTACAGGGGTAATAAGCCTACAAGGAACAGAATATCATGTACAATAAAATCACATCGTAAATTTTGACTTGACGGATCTCATACTGAAATTCACATCTCAATATTTTTGTGAACCCCACTCCCCATTTATGTTATTTAAATTATAAATCATGTTTATGGGTGTGCGCATGTTGGGGTAGAAATGTGGTATTCCTGTATAATTTTTGACAGTTTATATTCACCATTGGAGCTTTTAGATCTTTATAATATTAGGCTGAAAATGTTTTATGTTGAGAAATAAAAAGTAGGAATTACGAGATAAAATTTAGGCTTTGGAATGTATTTTCATAGAAAACTTTAGCAAAATTGTTAACTGAGCAATTGTACTCTGATAGGACATAGTATCAAAAATATAAGAAGTCTTGAAAAGGACGAAACAAGACTAAAAAAGGTAGAGAAAGAAGAACCTGTAAGCTAACTCTTCAAAAACATAATTCTCTAATATATTTCGGTACGCACCTTAAGGGCTAAACGCATGCACTCTTTGCTTTAAGTATATCTTTTTCCACATCTAATAAGTAAAAAAATACACTTATTTTTATTTAACAGCGTCAAGGTGTTACAAAATTTCACAGTTATCGAATGACAATTTACGATCCCCAGATATTGGCGGCCCCGAAATGTTATTACCACAGTAATACTGTTATGAAGATACGGCAGACTCCCGCGGCCAGGTTTTATGTAACACTTACATTATGAGGTTGGATAAGAACAAGTATTTGTCACGTTACTTTACCAAGATCTTATACTACTATTTTTTTGATGATAGACTGATTACAGCTGCGAATTTCGATGCCAAATATTCTTCTATACTCCTCAGATGGGAAGGTATTTTATATTATTTTTAAAAACGTCGCCCCACACTAGAAATTTCTTCTATATCGTGGGTGTGTTTCACAAACATGATATCACATACACAAGCACCCAGACTTGGGACAAATATCTCCGAATTCCACAATTTTTCGTTCCGTGCCCGAATCGGACCAGCAGACGCAGCAGTCCAATCGCTTAGCCACTGGGCCAAGCAGGTCGTCTAAATGTGTAGTGTTGAAAGACAACAAAAGAGCGCAAAGTTCAGGATAGAGTGAAGTTGACGAAGAACGTATGGAAAGCTGACACCACCATCAAGTGCGTTATCTAGCCTGGAAGAGACAGAGATTCTCTTTCAAGGGGTACTAGTTTTGTACATTAAGTTTGTATAGATAATTTGCGTTAGGGGTGCAAGTAGTACGCTAATACGATTCATGGTACCTAAGTACCTTCAGTGGTACCTGGGCGGTCAAACTCGCTACCAACCTTAGTAACTGGGTAAAACTACACGGGAACACGACCAGTTACCATGCGACAGCTATTTGCAAAGAACAAGATTTTTTCCCTAAAATACGTACCACTCCAATGGAGCTGAAAGCGGTTAAGATAAGATGGTCCATTAATAGCCATTGAAGAAGTAAAAACAACATCACGTCCTCACTAAGAAGCTACGTGACACACGTATTACCTCCCAACTTAAATTGAATCACATGAAACACACTAAAATAAAAATAGCATTACAAACTAGGATGGTGATCGTATTTTATGTAGAACGATATCGTATATTGGATTAAGAATAATATTCCTTTGGCGAGAATGAGAGTAGCAAGAGGCGAAAAATCTGAGCTGTGTGTGTGTAGGCCCTAGGAACAGTACATAGGCTTGCCATTTATCTACTAGTTTTTGACAACGACTTTGGCCGCGTGGTAAATTTTGACGCATGTTTTCCGAGATTTATTTATTTATTTATTTATCATACATACATCATTTTTACAGTTACAGTTTTACAGATGAACCGTTACCTATGCAATAATCCAGGTTATAAACTTTCTGTGTGCAAAATTTTATCGAAATCTATTCAGCCGTTTCTGCGTAATTGTACACAAATATCCAAACTCACAAATATTAATATTATTATTAAAAAATAATATCAAAACTATAAATAAATTCCTAAAAAAATGAACAACTCCGTCTTTTGCGGATCACACGCGTGATAGTATGTATATACTACAAAACTATGCGAGTGATGGAATTAGGAGTGCACCTGTGTTTGCGCGCATACTTGTGCACTATAATATCTCCTGCGTAGTTGGCTAGTCTTAGATGAGACAGGCCGCCATCATCGAAATTCGGTCAGGAGAACATTTACTATACTACCGAAATGTTTAGTAACACACGTTTTCTTTTACAACCTAGGGCTTAAGTATGCGCTAAGTACTAAGTTAGGTCTGCTTGGTCCAACTAAAACGTGGTTAACGCTATCGTTAAGTAAATCGTCCGGCCGTTAGTTAGTATTGATGGTAATAGTTTATTACAACAGTAATTACAACTAGAGGCAATAGCTATTCAGTTAAGTTGAACTTCAGATAAGTAAGTTTGGATAGGTGGTACTATCGATCTTTAACTACTTCTAGAAGGTAAAGAAAGACAGAAAAAAGAGGAGAAAACAGAAAAATAGAGGAGAAAACAGAAAATAGAGGAGAAAGCAAAAAAATAATAGAGACAGAACACGTTCAGGCATTGTCAAGTAACTTAATTATGCTTCTCATTAATCAGTAACAGCCTTGTTGGTCTAGTGGTCGCTATGCGCGACTGCTGAGCATAAGGTCTTGGATTCAAACAAAGTGTTATTCTGTTTTTTCATTCGCTCGCACGGAGTCTGGATTTGTGCCCGGTTGATGAATATCGGATCGCCCGTATTACATTGGGCCCTATAACATAAATGGTGGAATGTGGTTATACTTTACACTACGCCTATGCCTTCGGGGAATACCGGCGTGATGTTATGTGTAAGTAATTATATTTAATATTCAAAAGAAAAATCTTAATCTTACCAATTAGTGCTTCTAAGTAGAACAAAGGCTGGATAAAGTAACTAAATGACAAGTAACCATTTCACTAACATGGTAAAATCTAGCGCAATTATACTGTACTCGCTTTTGCCCGCGGCTCCGCCCGCGTTAATCCTTATTTTTTTATTTCATTTAAAAGATTTACAAAACAAAAATACAACGAACCATATAATCCTTAGATAGGTTTGTCCAGATGTTGAGACCCTTACACCTCACCTAAACACCTTAGAGGGTTGAATTTAAAAAAAGTGGCCTATGGCCTTTCTCGGGTCTTAAAATTTCTATATACCAAATGTCATCAAAATCCGTCCAGCGGTTTAGTCGTGAAGGTGTAACAGACAGACAGATAGAGTTACGTTCACATTAATATTCAAAAGAAAATCTTAATCTTACCTATTAGTGCTACTAAGTAGAACAAAGCCTGGAGAAGAAAGTAACTAAATGACATGTAACAATTTCACTAACACGGTAAAATCTAGCGCAATTATACTGTATGCGATTAACGTGGCGCGCTACGCCGTAGCGCCGTAGCACCGTAGCACTAATCGCTACGGAGATTAGTTCCTAGGGAGGCACGGATTGTTTCTGTGTGTATTTCGTGGCGAAGATTTTCAGCTGAATTTCACTTTCTTCTCGTTTAATCTAAACTGTAACGAGGCAATTTCGTTTTCACATTTACCGCACGTTTAGACTCGTTTCTGGTAATTAGTATATTACAAAGATTTTTGTAGTTAAAAACATGACTTTTCGAATTCATGTGCGTACTATAAATTAGTTTATGTACTTAAAATATTAACTTAATTTTATTATATATAGACGTGTATGCCTGATGAATAGCAATGGGCTTGCTAGACATGGGGCTTAAGATGAGCGATGGTAAGACCGGACTTAAAAGTCCATACTTCAGGATGTATCTGCTTAAATTCTGGAGAAAATCACTACCTACCTCTTAAAAGATTAGAGGAGTGATTGTATATACGTTTTAGTTTTTATTATCAATGATATAATGATAAATATTTGTTTTAATATCGAAAAAGCCTTACGGGAATGCAAATGCTGAATTTTTATTTTATTTTTTTATAATCGCCCCACACTTGGATAATCTCCTGTAACGTGGGTGCGTTTCACAAACATATAGATTCGGGACAGTCAAATGTGAATCGCACAAAATTTTATCTGTGCGAGAATCGAACCCATTAGTGCAGCAGTCTAATCGCTTGTCCACTCCGCGCCAATCAGGTCGTCAAATTTAAAGTACGTTTTTTATATAAGTTATAAAATTATTTTTAATTACCAAAGATATCACCTTTTTTTAATATGGGCTATTAATCCCATTATTTAGCAAAGTAATCGATGCAAGATTTTCTATCAACTAAAGCTATTTACAAAAAGTGCCATGTTAATTACAATATTTATGTGATATTAAAGAAAGAAATCCAACATCACAAAAAATATTTTATAAATTTAAATACATAAAATAAAAAATATACCATTTTCCCCTCATCATCCTACCATCGTTCTAAACGCCCATAATTACGTAACGTAGCGTCTATGTTGCTACGGCGTAGCACTAATTGCTACGCAACTCGTACAGGCCGCTACGGTTACGCTAAAGAGCGTAGGTTAATTGCTACGGCCGCTTTTCTGCCCTACCCTATGCGGTTTGCAGTAATATTCAGAATATGGCTTCAACTTTAATAAAAATTCAGCGGAAATTTTCTAGATTGCCGAGGGAATATTTTTCCTGAAAATATTTAATTTAACGATATTTTAATTTAATTAAATAATTTTAAAAGCTCCAAGATATTTTTAATTTGAGAATAAAAAAGTTTTAAAACTTTTGCCAAAGTAGGTGATATTATAATTATTATAAATACAATAATTGCAACACATTTAAAACTGCCATAATTAATCAGTAATAAAAAACAATTTTTAAATCCCTTTTTAATTTCAATTACCATAAAATATATTAAGTATTATAATTCATATTTTAACGCATATAAAAAGGGATTTCAACGTTAAATTCATAATTAAATTTAAATACCAAATAAAATTAAAACTACATTACTCACCGATGATCACTATAAAACCACAGATTCTTCATTATAATACATTTTTGCGTTCACAAAACTACTTTAAAAAATTTAAACAATTAATTGTAAATGGCGACACACACTTTCACTGTATGTTTGTCTATCCAAACATCACGAACTCGTTTCGGACACAGTCATTTCGCGCGAGAGACACAGAGTTCTCGTCATAATCGGCCGAGCATGACGCGTGCGTCGAGCGCCGTAGTCGGCCGCCGACTGCCGCGGACTGACGGGGTTGCCCCCCTCCATCCGTCAACACTACTACATTTTTTCTACTATTTTCTATTTTTAGTAGAATTTTCTTTTGATCGTAAATTAAGAACTTTGTATCTAGGTGAAAATATCAGCGACTTTAAATCAAAGGGAAGAAAAAAATTCCTTTGCTAAACGCAAAGGATCTTTTAAGTTTCGTTTAAGAAAAACTAAACTTTTTTTATGAACTTTACTTACCGCCTCTACATTAATACCTTAAATAGTAATATTCTTACATTTTTTATTCTTTATCTGATATAGATATACTAAAGCTACTAAAATTTTCTCAATAAAGTACGAGTGCATACTTTACACAGTAATCAAACAACCTAAAAAATATATTAAATCATATCATGATTCCGTTCTCAAAAGTGCTCAACGTCAAAACACATTTCCCAAGTACTTTAAAATTAAATTCTCAACAAGTAATTGTTCCCGGAATTATGGGAAAATCGTATTTCGGTGGGGAATACACGGTGCGGGGTACGCATGCGTGGCAGAGCCCCGCCCTGCCCGGGCTTACTTGGCGTCCCCAACTTTCGCCGGCAAGTCGAGTTGCGAGTTCCGTTACCGGGTAGCGTAACCCAGTGACGTCAGATGAGTGACGTAGTTTAATGGTGTTGTTGTCTTTTATTAATTGTACTGAGCTTACACTTAATAGTTGAAAATTAATGATAAATTAAACGTACAGTTTAGGGTATTAAAATGGGGATTTTTCATTTGGTTAATTATTAATTTGATTTATTTAGTTTTATTTGATAAAAAGGTTTTGTTATTTATTACTTCATATAAAAATTAAAAAGGTATAATATTCAAAATGTATGATCAAGGCAGTATGCAAGCAATTTGCAAAGTTTAAATAACTGGATATGACAAGCACAAGCAAACTTGTAATGACTCTGAGCCAGTTTATTATAATTGTTACGATACTAGCACCCTTTAGCCCACAACTTCGCTCCCGCTCTCCCAAAACTCTTTTTTTAAATAAAAAGTATTGTTTGCAAGACGGATGTAGCTAATAAGTATATTATATACAAACGTCAGAAGAAGAGTGAATTAAAATAAAGTAAAGTAGTCGTTTCATCGCCAGCAAATCCAGTCGTAATGGACTCAATTAAAGCCCTATAAATGACAGCTCATCTTCTATTAAAACGTTCACGATGATCGACAAAATGTGGATCAAAAAGACTCTTAAAAATAATGCCTATTCCACTGCATTAAATGCGTGATAGTGTAGAGAAACTCATCTTTTTATCTGAAACAGAAAAAATAAACTTCGAAATAAAAATAACATACTGAAACTAAATAAAAATTATTAGTGTTTATCTCCTGTAGGCGACAGGCAATCGGTAAATATTGGCCGGAGAAAATTATGATCGTCTTTGTTTTCTTGTTATAAATATTGGAAGCAGCGGCCCCAAATATTGTCAATAATCTCCCCTTATTTTATTTTGTTCAATCGTTAAGAAATAAACCGTTCATTTTATATTTTTGCTGATTATAATTAATGGTGTATCAAATTACCTTCAAAATTGCTTAGAACCGTTTATCTAATTTAAATGTTATGTACGCTAATATTGTCGTATACATAAGAATAATGCTATTAAATGAAAGTGGTATGTATAATGAATATACATACACATATATCTATATATACATATCTAACACTTTCACGATGCGTATTACTATGTGGCTGTACTTTTTAAAATAAATGCTCGCTGCTAAATATGGACTTTATAGTATAAACATTTATTACTGGCTGATAGGGCCTATCTCAAGCCATTTGCAATAGAACTAGATATAAAACCAAAATTTAATATCTATATACCACACCCTTAGTATCAAAATCATAAGTCAATGAAAAAAAGCACTGCTGCACATATTATCTATATTTTCAAAAGTATTTTAAAGAGGAAAAGAGCTCGCTTGCCCTTTTTTAATAGTCACAGTACTCATACGTCATAGCTTGCATAAAATCATTCACCTTCAACCTCAAAGGAACACTAAAAGCGATAAATCATATCAAGCTTAAAGAAAAATGTGCTTAAAATTGTATGTAATGCTGAACTCAACCCCTCCGCTAAGGGGAGGGGGGCCTTTCATACGCGATCCGAATACCTAGCTCCAAATGTTTTAATGATAGCTCTCTGATTGTGGGAGAAAAAAACGTGAGATGCGAACAATTTTAGACACGTTCGAGATTGTTATGAACGATTTCTGGAACAGAGAAAGTCGTGGAGATGTTTAATAAAATATTTTTTTGTTCTTTGAATACAAGTAGTCGAGGTACGCTAAAGATAATGTGTTCGGTTAATGAGGTATATTTTAATGGTTTTTTTTTTTGTTGTAGCAATTTATAATTTCAGTTAATAGATGTTGCTATAATTAATACTCATGTTTGTAAAAGATAACTGCAGGAACATTTTAAGCGTGTTAGTGTTTAAAAATATAAAAATATATTTTTAGTAAGCTGAACTAAAAGGAGTAATATTAATAACTGGTGTAATAGGAACGGACTATTAGTTAACTAACAGTACCCGGGAGAAAGTCGTTATCACTATTACAATGTCAGCGTTAAATCATTTTATAATAAAGAAAAATGCGATTTAGTAGGGGCGAGCAATTATTATATAGAGTAGCATCTAATGTACAGCTTCTGTTAATTACGATGTTTAGTACCAAAATAATATTTATTCGTTGCTATTTTTATCACAATATCGAACGGTGCCTTAGCAGTCTGACCGAATCAAAAAAGGTTAAAAAACCACAATATTAAATACTATTATTAACACATCAAACAACATTTATCTACGACTGAAAACTCAATTAGGAGTCTTAAGAATACATATATTTTACAAATCTCAAATTTACCCATCGAAAATTAAATAAGAAAATTAATTTTCCCATATTTTATGACCGTAGAACAATCTTTGCTATGTGACTTTAAACATATTTATGATGAAGCCTGCATCTGAAGTTTTAATCCAATCCATTATTAATTCCCACCCTAGACATATTTGCTTCCAATCTAAAATTACCAAAAGGTAGCGAAGCAATATTTTCGAGTAGAGGCACACAAATTGATTGTGCCCCGTCACGGCCGGGGGGCATTGGCACAGACGGAAATCGAATCCGTTACCCGTTGGACACCTGCACGAGACGCAAATTCTCGTTCCCCCAATAAATAGACTGGCATATACGACGTAGTTTGTGATTAAAAGTTAGGGATGTGTCGATTCTGACAATTTGTATGGAGTGTTGAATGTGTGGAGGGAGTTTGAACCGACAGCGTGCTATTGTAGTGGGTTCGCGCCTCGGTCACTATTTCGATGAATGTGAAACGCGACAACTTGTTACCAGCACTGTTAAGGATTTGGACAAATGAATTGTCCAGCGTCGCACGTGTTTAGGTAGCAACTAAAACTATTTACTAATGTAGGTTTCGAAGTTAGAAAAGGTCGTTTCCTAATCTATTTACCAACATTACAGAAATGTAGACATTTACCGGTAAACTTTCAGAAAACTTACCATCTAAGAGGCAGAGTCACACTCCAGATAACTGCGTCATGGGTTAAAACCATATGAAGAAGGAACAAACCATTTTCTTTTTTAATATAATGTTCTCCTAACCGAATATCGATCACGGCGGCCAACTCATCTGTGACTAGCCAACTATGCAGGAGATATTATAGTGCACAGGTATATGCAAAAACACAGGTGCACTCCCTATTCCCTCACTCTCATAGTCCGATGGGACAGCAGGCCGACACGACCGGAGAGATATCAGGGTCAGGACCAACAGATTAAACTGCATTCCGAAGCACGGAGGGGTTCCGACATGTAAAAAAGGTCACCCATCACAAGACTGACCGCAGCGAGTACGGCTCAACCCCGCCGATCGACTGATCTGTGCGGTGGCCACGTAGCTACAGTCCACTCAATATAAGTGTGAAACAAAGGTGTATAATTAGCTGTATGCTAATAGTGAGGGTACGGGGTAGTTTCCAGCTGACTGGCGAGCGAGTCACCCGTGCGCTGGCCAATGAATGCTCAGCCACACATTGTGCTTGTGACACAACGGCGTATGAACTTCCACTCACTTTGCAACTCCACTGAACTTTGATAACAGGAGCATTATACTTGCATACATGACTGCTCTGTTGGTCTAGTAGTCGTTATGCGCGACTGCGGAGTACGAGGACCTGGGTTCGAATTACGGGTTGAGAAAAATACTATTGGGTATATGCTTAATGTCATTTAAAACTTTCTTTGAATTTGCAACCTTATGCAATTGAATCTGATCAGAAAACCACTGGGTAATAAATGGAAAACGAAATGCACTAAATCCATAAATCATTTTGATTAAGTACGAGTAGTTACATAAGTGAATTTGAGTTCAAACAGATATCCTTTAGGAGTGAAAATCAATTTGGCTTCATGCGGGTTAGCGAGCTTCATATTTGTCTTACGGATAATTGTTCGGAGTAACGTGGTTCGTGCATGAAAATTGATGGATGTACAATACACGTCATACCAAGGCGTAAGCCATAGGGATATAGAATGTGATTTTATTATATATTCTGAAGAAGTGTTTGGCTGTGACTGTAAATACAAACTAAATATGGCAACAATTTACAAAATTATAAGCATTTCCAATTTTATCGTTTCACTGAGACACTATAGGATCACAGAGGCACTATAGGATCGTGACGTCATTGTCCTGTAGTAGCATAGCAAATTTCGCATCGCCCCGTTCATTAAGCGTTTTTTGCGAGAAGGATAGAGAATAGCCCCTCCACAAACTTAAAAACGCTATATATTTTTAGTTTTTTCATGGCTTTTCTGTATTTTTCCAGTTTTCAGATTCCTTTTAAACCCTTTTTCAGATCTCAATTGAATTATTGTTGTTTATTATTGAATTCTAATGTAATTATTAAAGTAGTCCCTATCACTCCAATACATGCCTGTGATGAACACACATAATTATGCTACCTAGTTTAGATGAAACCAGTTGCTGCCTGTTTAGTTTTGGAGTTACTTTGATCAATAAATATTTTAATGATCTATCGCCCATAACAGTTCTTACGTAACATCTCATAATACTTCTTAATAAGGATTTATGTCGCTCTGATTCCAATTATTTTCTTCGGATAACTTTGTTCACTAGATTATACTAAAGTTTATAGTGAAACTAGGTCCTTTGAAGTCATAGTTAATGTCCAATAGCTTAACAATAATTTACTTTATTGCGTCGGTAAGAGCGCCCTTAAATATAGCCGTAACAGTTGATAACAGCTCAAATCTACATACACAATCAATTCTTTAAAATGTTTGCAGTTTAAAGCAAGGACTTGTAAAGTTTCTCAAAATTTCGTTATTTTCGTTTAAATAACGTTATTTAGTACCTAGAACGTTATGAAATAACGTTATCCGAACAAAATAACGAAATTTTGAGTTAAGTCTCAAGGTTTAAAGTACAATAACAGGCGTGCGCGGGCATGTATTCATGAAATACGATTGTTTTATTTACTGTATTTGAATTGGATTTGCAAGTATATCAGAATGATATAATCACTTACTATCGGCAATAAAAAAACGAGTCGTAGCTCGTAAGAGACAGTGAACCTGTTGTGGGTCCTATAGCATTATAGGCTCGCCACCTATTCATCATCATCATCATCAGCCAAAAGACGTCCACTGTTGAACATAGGCCTCCCCGTTTAAGCAGGGGGTTGCCACCAATAACATGGTTCTTATGATGAGTGGTGAAATAGAGGTGTAAAAACTCTTGATAAAGTTAAAAGCTTCTGCCAGGATTACAGTTTCTTTTGCTGCAGTACAGTAACTTCACTGTTACCTCACGCCCAGCGTGCTGCTAATGACTAACACGTAATCACGTGTTCTATTTACTCACAATAAAGCCAAGTACATGGTGTTTGCTCTATTAATTAACGAACAAGTCTTTCATAACATCCTGTTCGTGAGATATTAGTTTTCGGGTATCCTTATAAATTACCCGGTAATTTATATATACTGCTCAGAGTACACGTGTTTTCGATATACACGCATTAATTTGGTACTGTAGGTATCAAGGCAATCCGATTAAGTTGATGAATTTGGGAATGCTTTAAATGTTTTTTTGATTGGAGACTTTTTTGACGATCTGATTGGCGTAGTGGCTAAGCGATTGGTCTGCTGCGCTAAAGGTTGCGGGCTCGATTCCCGCAAGGGACAAAAAATTGTGTGATCCGCAGATGTTTTTCTCGTGTCTGTGTGTATGCGTATGTGATATTTCATATTCGTGAAACGCGCCAGCGATACAAGAGAAATTCCTAGAGGTACCAGGTACCAAATTAAAAACCTTTTTTAAAGTCGGTTAAAATATAAAATAACAATCATAGTGTCACACCTATGTTTCCTGAAGTAAGATGTTCTCCTTCATCAGGAGTAGGTACCTATATTCCTTAACACTACACCATCCGTCATAAGTCCTTAGTCTTCTTTATGTATTGTTAATGCATCTCTTCACGGATAAACTAACTATTAGATTTAAATATTTGTACACCAGAAATTGTAGAATATAATTATGAAACTATACAAATGATATACACCAAAATTGTATTATATTCTGACAAAAAAAAATCTTTCTTTTTTTATATAATCTGTAAATACACATTACTCCTCAGACATTATTCTTCCAATACTCAAATAAACACATTTAACTCTACCTACATTAAATACATTAATTACACTTCCCTAAGGGTAATTAATGGATAATGTAGGTACACTGTGTACCTGTGTACACTGCGAACAAAATATATTGCATCGAACAGCGACCGTCCTAAAGGTAGACAATAAAAAAAACAATTAACAGATCGTAACGATCGGGTGGCGTGCGTCGGAGTACAAGATGAATCGACCTGCTGATATGTTGCGTTTGTTTATTGAGATAACTATGATGTAGAGATGTACCATTCTCCTTATCGTATGGTTGATGAACAACCTGGTGTCAGAGTTTAAACCGCCTGTAGGCCTCTGACATGGCTTTACACACACATTGAAAAATCTCTCAGGTATGCCGGTTTCCTCACGATGTTTCTTTTGCACTTTTTAGCAACTGATTACTAATTTATAGTACGAACATGAATTCGAAAAGACATTGGTGCGTGCCGGGGTTTGACCTTGCGACCTTTGACTTGGCAGTCCAACGGTCATACCACTCGGCTATCACTGTTTATATTGAAATGTGGTTTAATAGACCCGTCATAAAGAAGAACTGACTGCCTCGTTGGTCTAGTGGTTGGTAAGAATGACTGATGAGCATGAGGTCCTGGGTTTGTATTCTGGTACGGGCACACTGTTACTGGGTTTTTCTATTAAGTAATTCTTAGTAGCAGTACGAAGTTTGGGTTTGTGCGCGGTTATTGGCAATATGCTCGCCCCATATGACACTAGGACGTAAAACATAACTGGTGAAATGTGGGTGTACGTAATCTCTGCCTACTCCTTGGGAGAATATGGCGGGATGTTATGTTATGTTTTAAACAAAGGTACTGCCTTTTATCCGTTCGGGAATTATAAGACATAATCATATGTTATCGTCGGTCTGCTCCAAAAAGTCGGCTTTCAGTCTAACGGCATGCAACTGGATACCAGTCTACATGCATGCTTGCAATTCATATCTACAACGTGATATCGTTAACTATTAAAGTTATAAGATAAATTTCTCAAGACGGTATACGATTTCCCCTTTTTTACTTAATTATGCAGCTACTGCGTCTAGCAATACTTACTACGTCACTTACTAGCTTAGGTTTACAATACATCTATGTATAAACGCACACGTAACAATATTAAGACACCCACATCTCTCATTAGTTGCACTTTATAAAATTACAAACAAAATAAAATTTAAACGGCCCAAACGTTCCTGCTGTCGCGTGACCGGGGAGGTCCGGGGAATTATTCCAAAATATTCCCAAAACACTGTGAAGGTGTTATAGGTGAGTGAACCGTCTGACTGTAGGTACGTGTGTATAATTTAAGACCCTGCAATTTCCGCACGTCCGACAGACCGCCCGGCCATCGCTGAGACGGTGACACACACAGTGTAGAATAGTTTAGTGCATACTGGAGTAGGTTATGTGGGTCGTGTTATTAACATTTTCTACTCCGTTGATTATTTTTTTATATAATGTTATTGTTTGTCAGGCCTAAATATGAAGCCAGTCTCATACAAAATAAAAGGCTTGTTTTATGCATTAGTATAGGACCAAGAATCAGGGAATTACAGTTTGCTAAACCTATTGGACATGTTCAGAAGAAAGCCAGGTACGACAAATTTAAGCCACCAAGCACGTTTATAAAAAATTTGTTGAGCCTACGCCTATCTCTCTGAGACGGCAGGTTCTTTGTCTATAAGCATAGAACAGAATAGTATGAAATTAATAAAAAAAATATTGTATTCTTAGACCGTGTGTAGTGAGCGGGAACCGCATTGAAGAGGCGGTTCGGAACCCGTCGAGAGAAGCGTAGCAGCGTACGCAGATCCCGCGTTCCTCGACTTAAGGTAGCTAGCAAGACACCCTAGGGTTTTAGCCGGTAAAAGTCCGACATTCCTCTCCGTCTGCCCCAGGACGGAAAAAGTTCCCGAGCATTTCCATAGTAAAAAAAAAAAAACAAGGTTCTTTGTGTATTAAGAATTTTATTTTTAAATTGAGCTACATCATCTGACTGCAATATTGTTTAAATATTACGAGGATATGACTGCAATGCAGAACATATTATTCAGAAAATAACCTTACAAAAGCCATAGATACTCGTATTATCCAAATTCATGTCATTATCTCTTGCACGATCACCGTTTTCTTGCAAGCACGTAGAAAAATATAGCTAACAAAATTTATGGTGAGCGGTATTTGAATACTGAAATGACAAGTAACACGCCCCATTGACATACTCCCTCGTGGCTTCTTATGGGGTATTTGTCTTGAGGGGTCTCTTTTGATGGCGTAACATAACTAACGTATACATAGGAACCCCAATTTTTGTGTATTTCTTTAGTTCAATGCGTGCAGTTGAATGGTTGAAGGTTATTGGGAAGAGTGGCACACTAAATGCTGTATGAACTGTGTTTGTAGTGACTCAAACATAATGATCGTCTACACCAGTCATTTTTATTTTATTTATTTATTAATATTTTGTTTTTTCAAACGTCGCCCCACCCTAGGAATTTCTCCTGTATCGTGGGTGCGTTTCACAAACATGGAATATCACATACACATACACCCAGACTCGGGACAAACATCTGCGGATCGCACAAATTTTTGTCCCGTGCGGGAATCAAACCCGCAACCCTTAGCGCAGCAGTCCAATCGCTTAGCCACTGCGCCAATTGGGTCGATCTTTTTTTGTGTCGAAATAAACTACGATATATGCAGCTTATGTCAAATATGTTCGTATAAAAACATCGTAAGTATCCAGTTAAACTTATTAGCATAGTCAGCAGGTCTACTGCAGGACTCGTGGCCAGGAGTGCACCCTTCGATTGTTTTTTGTCACTCTGTAAAGGCTCCATAGCTTACACCCTTCCATTAAATAATTTCTTGGCTCAATTTTTCATAAACATCGACACTTTTCTTAATTACCAAAATATGTAAAAAAAAATTACAAGCCTTAATTTATTGAATTATCCAGATGCAGATAACAACAAATTATGTTAATGTTTTTATTTGAATTGTACTCCATGATAATCTTGTAATAACCTCTTTAAGTTCGACCATCAATCACTATTAACCAATGAAGGATGGGTCTCACCCGTTGTGTCGCAGCCCTAACGCGTCACGATTTCACGCAGGTGCTGGAGCGCGCAAACTGCAATCCCCCACGTACAGTGTACACTATACGTAAATACATGTTGCTATGCTAAACATATACGACACTGTTATCACTTTGTTTCATATTTAGATATAAGTTAACGACATAACTGTAATTATAAGAGTGTATACTTTACAGCACACTCACATTTTGCTCTGTCGAAAAAAACAGTCAAAGATAGGTATTACGCTATAAATATATTGGCGGGCTGTATCCTGGCCTCTGAAGTGTAAGTTGCCATAATTATGCTTCAAGACCTGTCCTTGACGCAAATGACAATAAACATAAGTGCAACGGCTGAGCGTGAAGTCCTAGGTTCGAATCACAGGTCAGGCAAAGTGTTACAGGTTTATCAAATAATTCTCAATAGCAGCACGGAGTCTAGATTTTTGCCCGATTAAGGGCCGTAGGCTCGCACCAATTTAACATTGTAATCCAAAAACATAACTGGCGTAATATGGCTTTAATAAGTATAACCTTTGCCTACCCCTTCGGGGAATACAGGCGTGATGTTATGTTTTATGTATGTCAATAATTAAACACATACAAACCCATTCAACCCGCACACAAGTCGCCCAGTGTATACTTGTCCGTAGCTTCCACTGTCTACCCCCTATCGACCAGCGAAGCGTGTGTTTGGCTAGTCCGTGCACACATGTTGAATCCCCGGACGCCTCTCAAAACGGACGTTATTATTTTCATTCAAATTTCACCTTCCCCGGGACGGTTTAGGTAGATTCAGAAAGGTGATGTTTGAATCTTGAGGAATTCTACAATTTTATTACATCTTATGTAATTTAGATGCGGAAAGCAAGCCTAAATTTGGGTCTAGTGTGAAACTATTTTTCGTCGATGAATTTGTGTGGTAGATGATGAAGAGGTTATATTAACCAAATGCCGAGAAAACTCTGTCTTACGTATAAAAAACTCAATGTTATAGAGATAGAAGATTAGTTTCGGTCTCAAGCGAAGCCCCTATTCATGAGCAGCTAGCGGCGGAGTCAGAAGCGGCTCGCGACACCGCACCGCCGCGTCACCTGCACATAAATAGTCGGGCATTCCGGGAGTAAAACCGTGATTAAAAAAAGAAAATTATATAGTAAATAATATGGATGACATTCACGAAAGTTATTACAACAGATAGGATAGACATAATTATTGTATTGAGAAATCTAATGCAAAGCGTTTGCTTTAATGGTTCAGCCCCTTACCATGGTAAGGGAGCGGTTCTACTTTGCAGATCACCATTGGAGAACACCTCAAGAAAAACAACATCATCTTTACCAGATCATAGGATAAAATGGTGAATCTATCATAGTCGAAACCTTATGCCAACCCAACTAATTTACCATTCTTACCCTCTTAACATGGGGGCTAGATCTCAGTAATAATGGCCTCTCACACAATGCTAATATTGCATTCTCAGTAGAATAAGGTTTTATCAAAGAACCATCTAAAACCTGAAAGCTAATCCCTACAGAGTTGTCTTAAACCATATATAACTGCTATACACTTGTATATTTAGACATCACGTACATATGTATGTATATAACTCCCCGGCGACGTCTGAAACGCTGCAGTAAAATAGTCGTACTAGAATTCTAAGAAAATACCAGGATTAAGCAAGAAGACACTATATGTTGTATTATTTAGTTGAATCTGTATTTTATGATACGTTCTGGATTTTTTTATAAGAGTCCATATTGTGATTGCAGAGTAAAGAGCGTTCACGAATGGAGTGCGCCCTGGTTGGTCAATCTCGCTATCATTCTTGTTGACTGATCAATATCCACACAGGTCCTGTTACTAACCAACTGGTTATATACTTGGTATAGGGATTATCTTCAGTATTATACGCGAAGAATTATGGGTTAAAGGTTCAACTGAAAGGTTAAGTAAAGCCATAAAGAGGCCAGACAAGGATAATGCTCTTAAAACACTGGATCATACGTGTAGTGTATCACTGACATCTGTCGTCCCGGTTATGCATTGCGCGGGAAGTGCAATGAGGCACTGAGGTCAGTCTGAAGGGTGCTGTCAGTGATGAGGCGCGGGAAAAGACGCAGTGCATAACATACGAGCCGATATTCAGAAATCTATACGATTTGTTCATTATTATATCTAAGAGTGTTGCACGAACACTACAATACGGTCTAAGTTGCATAATATTAAATGTTTCCATATTGTTAACATTAAAATAAAAAAGCAAAACGCTTCATACAATATTCAATAAAAAGTCGTTTAGTTAATTCACATAAGTCACAATGTCTTAACCCTTACTCCGCGCACTGTATATTGGTGCCACATGGTACATAGTAGGTACGAATGTACTGAGTCGGAACAAGGCTGATCCCTCGGCGACGCTTGCCAGGCAGGCGTTATTATTTTCATAAATATTTTAGCGCCCGCCGGGATAGTTTAAGTATAATAAGAACTATCATACCCATACTTATCTAGGAGGAAACTTAGAATACACTTATGTTATTGCTCCAGTCGGCTAGAGAATATGGCTTGAGTAGTTTAGGGTTAGCAATAGATCATAATATGTTATTATTGTGTTCGGTCTAGTGGCTCTACACAAGAAACACTATGCTATACGAAAATATTTTTCGTTTAGAATTACGTTGATAAAACTTTCTTATCTTGATTCATAGTACTTTTTTTTAAGTCGTTGGGACGCTGGGAGATTCTTCTCTGTCGGTTCAGGTTTCACAAACATAAAATATCACATACACAAACACCCAGACTCGGGACAAACATCTACGGTTCGCACGAATTTTTGCCTCCTGCTGGAATCGAACCCGCAACCCTAAGCGCAGCCGTCCAATCGCTTAGCCACTGCGCCAATCCGATCGCCGAATTCAAGAATCTATCAAATGTTGATTGGATTTCATATACAGACTAAAAGTTTGACTAAGTTTTCATGTTTAGAAATTCTTAGTAAAAGTTTTGTATAGCTGATTAAACGCAACGCAACTGAGAAATAAGACCATTGTGGAGACTAACAGTAAGTGTAACAACACACCTTTGCTTACATCGTACAGGTGTTTCTGAAAATAAGACTTAATAATATTCTCGTTTCTTCATATTTTTTGTAAGTATTGTCTGTCGCTGGCATTCTCTATCTATTTCTAAGAACGCTGAAACGAACTCACAGATTAAGAATTACTTTTCTGTTCACGCTTCTCATATTTACTTTTTGCGCAGGTTTCTGGAAATTTCAGACGCAGATCCGCAGTAACATTTTCTAAGAAATTACTATTAACGTAAGATCATCACTATAGTAGGTACATACTCATTATTTTTAAACATTGTTACCTAACGTTTTACAAACATAAAAATACGCGTTTATTACCCGTAGGGATAGACAAAGGTTATTTAAAAGTCAATACACCTACATTTTTTCGTTAGTACCACGTAATAGGTGGTGAGCCTATTGCATTCATTCATTACGCAGAAGCTGGGTTTATCGCCTCTTACAACTCACTTTCATGGCATCGAAAAAAATATTATTCTTACTCCTATAGATATGTACCCATAAAAGTAAGAATAATACTTTTCAAAATAATATCAGCAATAGCCTGGCTTAACACAGGTCAAAAAACCAGAAGTTATAGTGACAGTATAGACTAAGCGACTGGAATGCTGCGCTAAGGGTTCGATTCCCGCACGGGACAAAAATTTGTGCGATCCGCAGATGTTTGTCCCGAATCTAGGTGTTAGTGTATGTGATATTTCATGTTTATGAAACGCACCCACCACGGTACAAAAGAAATTTCAAGTGTGGGGCGACTTTAAAAAAAAATACTGTGTGATTCGCTCTCTGTTTGTCACAAAACAAGAGTATAGCGTTATCTCACTCTGTTGTACGAAACATATGGCTTTTAGGTGCCATTAAATAATTGACCTGAAGTTTATTAAATTATGTCGGGTGAGTGCGCATGCAAACTGTACTGATTACATTTCTGGATTACCTCAATAAGCACTGGAACAAATGTGTACATTTTACATGTGTGCAGTTTACAGAACGTTACGTTAGACACTATTATAGGTACTATATATATAGATGTACAACTAGCTTCTGCCCTAGAATTCCCTCGGTCTATCTGACAGGAACTTCGAATTATTTCTCCATATTTGACTTAGATGCTACTCGTATTCCCATTTTAGGTATATTGTGTAGCTCATTATTCTCTCATACTTGAAATGATTGTTAAACATAACTACAACATACTTTTAAAAGAGTAACTATGGAGTTTCTTGCCGGTTCTTCTCCATAGAAACGACTTTTTGGAACCGAGCAACTAGTTTTTACGTTTTGTAAGTGCTCTTTTGTAGCCTATATGAAATAAAAACATTATGACTATGACATAAGTACAATAGATTTTGTGTTTATATATAACTGAAACGTCTTTTTACATGAAATAATAAACCGCCAAAATTTTGCGTTTATAAGTAATATGGAACAATATAGTATCTCTAACTGTATGAAATACATCGTAAGTTTTGATGTATAAAGTTTAGTTTGTTAACTAAATATTACTTACAAACTCAATTGTTCCACGTGTGTATTTTGGTTTAAATTGCTTTTCTAAGGTTTATATTGGTGGAGTGAAACTAAGCTTAAATGTTAAGCCTGCATTTCATTCATAAAATTACAATCACAATCAATTGTCCTATACAATTTAAAGAACAGTAGAGTTGCATTTAAATAAAACTATGTTTACGGATTTTATCGCGGTTTTAATTTCGTTTTTGGTCCCGACGTTTCGAATCCTTTACAGCATTCATGGTCACGGGCAGACTGAGTTGTTAAACGTCTAATTTGCAGTTTATACCAGAATTATCTATTAATCTGTTTACTCAGGCATCTCGAAAAAACTACAGACTTGAAACAGTTCCTGCTGGACCAATATACAGCTAAAACAAAAGAGTATCTTGAACAAAAGTAACTTTTTCAAGAAGTGCTATGATAATGATGTTTCTACTTCTTTTGCTTATCATATATAAATTAGTTATCAGGTGCTAAAACGGAAGTTTATACGAACGGAGTTGCTGAAGGAAAACATCGTTAGGAAACCAGCACACCTGAGAGATTTTTCAACGGTGTGTAAAACCATGTCAGAGGCCTACAGGCGGTTTAAACTCTGACACCAGGTTGTTCATCAACCATACGATAAGAAGAAGAAGCTTATCATATCATCCATCCATCTGCGTGAACTTTCGCGTTTGTATCAGAATATCACCATCAGCCCCAAGACGTCCACTGTTGAACAAAAGCCTCCCCCTTAGGGGCTGTTGCCACAATCCACACGCTTTGCAAGTGGCTTGGGGATCACAGAAGTAGTGGTGGAAGTAGTGGTTAGTAGTGGAAGTTACAGAAGACGCTGCTACCCATCTTCTGGATTTTTCCTAAGTTACCTCCTACAACACCCACAGGACGAAATGGGGAGGTGCTATTCTGGTCCAGCGTTCCACGGAAATCTAATTAAAATAGTTTTTTATGAAAATCTTAGTTTTTCAAAAATGCAGTGCAGTTGTATACTAAACCCCTTAATACTAAATATGGTGTAGTGACCCGTAGTGATATAATTAGTAGTATATAATAATTGAGTATCGCGTCAAAGGAAGGATTAGTGTGGTAATCACCCATCTCTCGATATCGAGATCGCTGTATAGCCACGCAAAAGCTAAAAGACCTATATGATAAACCCGTGTTTTACTAAAACCACTTTATATATCCCCAAGTTTCTTAGGACTTAATATTAACGAAGTTGCCAGTCTGGTGTCTAGTCGGCAACACCGGGCAAGACGCTCCTGATTTTAAACGAAGTGAATTTATCTTCTGAACTAACGTCAGCGTTAGCACCTTGAAACGGGACTTTTAAAACATACAGTAAAAGTTGGTTCAAGCTGGAATTTATAAATTCTTAGGTGTCCGGGTTAACTGGGATGTTTTGGACTTTGCTTGTTTTTTGTTGTTCCGAAAATAATGTTGGGTTTTTTACTCTTAAACTGCGTGGCTTTATGTATGAAGGTATGGTTTATTTTATTTTATGGGAACTTCAATCTCTTAGATGCATAACATAACATCACACCTGTATTCCCCGAAGGGGTAGGCAGATAAGACTAAAGTACAACCACAATTCGCCACTTATGTCCCAATTTAATTGATGGCGAGCCTATTGCCATCTACTGGGCACAAATCCAGACTCCTTGCTGCTACTGAAAATTACAGGATGGAATAACACTTTGCCAGACCCGGGATTCAAACCCAGGACCTCATGCTCAGCCGTTGCGCTAAGCGACCACTAAAGGCACCAACAAACGAGGCAGTCTCTTAGATGCATGCTATCAAACGTCACGACAGGTCATTGCTACACATAAATGCAAATATAGAAACAAATGGTACTTAGAATATACGTAAAAAAAATGATATCTGTGAATATTTCAGGGTATAAAACAATACACTGTTTTTAGTAAACTACAAATTCTACTAAAGCTTTAGGTCATTGACGTGACCCCCTACTTTAAGTGCCACTTTCTTTTCTTATACAGTGTGTATTTAATTTAGTATTCACACAACCTGTTGATTTTTTTAACATTGATATTTACCATTTGTGTCCACAATATCCAGAAGCCAAACCACCTGTACAACGCAAATTACGTTCCCTTCCTCATAACCGCAAAACCACAGCGACTAAGAGTAAATTCATCGTGTGACGTCACAGCGTCACCCTCCACTTTATGGGGCCGTTTTATAGCGATATCAAATGGGTTTAATTTAAAAATTTAACACCCCTCGCCATTTATAGGGTGCCCCATGTTATCGGACAGGTAATAGAAAAATTATCGACTGTATATGGGCACAATCTAGTGTGGCTCTTGGACGTTGAAGTCTTTGAGATATTAAATAATGCCATGATGTCATCATCATCAGCCAGAAGATGTCCACTGTTGAACAAAGGCCTCCCCCTTAGTAGGGGGGGTTGCCATAATCCCCACGCTTGGCAAGCGGCTTGGGGATCGCAGTATTGGTGGTCAAGTTACAGAAGACGCTGCTGCCCATCTTCAGGATTTTCCCTTAGTCGCATCTTACGACACCCACGGGAGGAGAGGAAGTGGTCAATTCTAGGCCGGATACCACACGGCAACGCCACGCTGTTTCTTTCTTTAAATAATATCACGTAACATGACGCTTGTATTCCCCAAAGGGGTAGGCAGATGCACATCTAGTCAACCCACATTTCGCCAGTTATGTTATAGGTCCCAATGTAATAGGGGGCGAGTCTATAGCCATTAACCGAACACAAATCCAGCCGTTTTGCTGCTACTGAAAATTACCTAATGGAAAAACCCAATAACACTCTGCGCTACCCGGGATTCGAACCCAGGACCTCTTGCGCAACACTCACCGCTAGACAAACGAGACAGACAAAAGGAAGGAGGAGGTCAAAATTATCATTTTAACATTTTGAAACTTACAATAATTTGTATGCTGTATAATGTTTCATTTATTACAAATACAATTCTACTGATTGGGTTCGGTGAATACATATTATCTATTCATTTAGATCTATAGAAGTATTTGCTATTAATAATTAACTGAAACATTATTTTATTAATCGTTGGAAATTGATAGCGTTAGTACTGGACCTACTATATTTAATAAAGGCAATTCTAAATTATGAAAATTGACAATTATATTGTTTATCATTGATTTTGATGGGCTATTAATTATTTATAAAGGTAAATCATTCGTATAGCATATCACGTGTATTAGCATAGTATTTAGTACAAACAAATTAAGGTTCGTTTCGACTACTAAATATTTTACATTAAAAATATAGTAGTAGTGATAGCCGAGTGGTATGACCGTCGGACTTCCAAGTCAAAGGTCGCAAGTTCAAACCCCGACACGCACCAATGTCTTTTCGAATTCATGTGCGTACTATAAATGAGTTATCCGTTGCTAACAACGGTGAAGAAAATATCGTAAGGAAACCGGCACAACTAAGAGATTTTTCAACGGTGTGTAAAGTCATATCAGAGGCCTACAGGTGGTTTAAACTCTGACACCAGGTTGTTCATCAACCATACAAAAAGAAGAAGAATTAAAAATATAATATCAGCCTGCAATAATTCGCAATGTCATATTATTATTGTAAACAAGATAATTATAAGTTCATTGACGTCAGGAAGTGCGATAATAATTAAGTTCTTATTAGATTAAAAATTACATTCAAAACCTATTCATACAAATAACATCTAATTGGGCTGCAATGTCAGCATAATGTAATACAATACAATAACACACCGAAACAAAGATACACCGAAAATTAATTTTGACTTCAAATTTTGGTTTGGACTTAACCTGTCCGAACCACGGCCACTGCGACAATTTACGAAAGGTTACCAATAAACCTGCGCCATGACACCTCAACCTACACAAAGGCGGTCTATTTCGGCGACACAAGGAAGGGAACTCAAATCAAGTGGCCGGTGACAATGTACGGGAAATAAGCAACAATAGCCCGCTGAAGTATAGCCTCTTAGCCTCGCGGAGACGTAAAGGTATATGTAGCCGGCGCGGCTATAGAAATACTTAGGAGTCTTCTAGTAAAATGTGTGGAAATAATAAATGTGCGATAAAGTCCCATTACTGCTTCTTCTTTTAATTCATTTATATGCATAAGAATTAAATGTTTAGAATAAAAACATTGTTATTATTTTTGGCTATAACAGCACGGATGATAAACTAATAACGTGCATACTTTTAGGAAACTGAATTTCGAAACTCTTTTTTAATTTTTACCTTCTCATAGGTTTGTACTAAGACAAAATATATATTAATCTATGCGCGAATAAAACCCTAGATAATCTTGTAATTGATCCGTGAACATTGAATACTACAAATAAATTTTACTATAAACTAATATCATCCAACATTGTTTAGAAAAGCGAGTATCTCCATTTAAATCCGCAACTTTATGAATTCGCTGCGTTTCGGATACCATGTATCGGCAAAAGGTTGTTTCGTAAATCATTGACGGATAGTGTGTCGGGAAACTACTCCATTGGAGAATTACTGTAACGTGATGCTCTATCGTCCATAGGCGAAGGCCTGAAGGGTGATTTTGACTGGCTCGTGCTATGAAAGGTGTATTTATTCCATTTTTGCTGTATTCAGTGTTATGTATTCTAAAATATAGAGGATTTTTGATCCCGAATACCAGAAAGGAGCCTCTAAAGGTGCTGCCACATGTGTTGAGATTATTTACTAATCATTACTATCTGGCGCAAGACGTCCACTGTAGAAAAAGGCCTCCCCCTTAGAACGCCACAACACAAAACCAATACATGCACACCTACATATGTGCCAACTGAAACAAAATTAATATCGCTTTATTCCCCTTGAAAAGACTGCCTTCTTCGGCGCCGAAGATTCTATACGATACAGTCTAAATAAACACGAAGAATTCCCGTCTATGCAGCAATCAGGTGGAATTCGGTCGTTCCGCGAAATCCCGCTTGAGACGCGACGACCCGTGAACGTTCAAACTTACCTACCCTCATTACGTGTTTGTCGTGCTTATAAAAATGTACCTTTTAAAGGCAATATTTAACTGAATTCAAAGCCATAATGGCGAATATGGGGAATTATGGGCGTATTTTATGTTCAGGATTTTGATTTTAGGAAAATATTTTTAGTGTTTGGTTTGTATGTTCGCATTCTTTGTACACTTCGTTTTTGTTATAGATATAGTTATAGTTTTGATGGTTCTGCCTTTTTTGATTACAATGTTATGTAGGAACCTACTTGGAAATATAGTCAAGCGTATTAATAATTAAATTTTATATTATTTAAATCTTGAAAATTTAAACAATATAAAATGCGACGTAAGATCGAGATCGAAGAGGATGTGATCTGCAAGTTTTATTACAAATAACAATAATAACTAGAAAAATGTACCTTGTCTATATCTGCCTATTGCAAGGCAATGCCATTTTCTTATACAAGCAATAAATTAAAAATAATCACTTAAGACAAATGATTTAATGGATTATCTAATTGGCCCAAATTTTTACCAGATAAGAGACTTTTCTAAAACGCATAATTTGGCGTAACCTAAGCTGACAAGTATTATGAACAATATGATGCGATCAAATCACATGAAGATTGTAAGTCAGGGACATAGCAAATGGAAATCCGTAAATTCTGTATTCTCTGCGAAACAGCGTAATTTTGACATCATAAAAACCTAGTAAATTAACGTCCTCATTTCGTACGCAATTCCCTAACTCCTCGCGATCTCCATACGAGAAGCAAACCAATGAATTCTTATAACATTTAACGTTCAATAATAAAGTTTTTTCCATCGCCCTACACTTATTAGCTCGGCGGAATATATTAAATTCCTCGGGGGCCGAGCATTTTCCTCGCAATATTCATATTTTTCATATCTACCTCTGTATTATGATTTTCTTTGAGTTTTACGGTCTGTGTGTCATTGACGGAGGAGGGTGTTATGACTCCTAACATGAGAAATAGTCGGAGAGGAGGATAGATAGGATGAACGTTGAATAAGGTACCTACATGCCTTGGTAACGTGCGTTGTTGCTGCGTAAACTGGATAGTTTAAAAATAGTATGGCCATCTTATATTGAAACTATTTGAACTGCTCAGCAAGGCTCAAGACCAACTTTTTGAATGACTTGAATTGTAGTCTAGTTGTCTGATAAGCAAAGCTCAGTAGCAGTGCGAATTTTACTTACTTACAATTTTTTTTTGCAATTGTACCCAAGAGTTGCTGTGATTTTGACGTTTATACACCCTTAAGCGTCTGCTAATTTAATGTAAGAATAAATAGGCATTTAAAGACGGTGATAATATTCTCGACTAAACTAGTAGAAGCTGTAAATATTACAGAGTTAAATAACATGGAACTGAAGAGACAATAGATAGCCAAGTTATGCAAGAATGACGTCTTGGAAACAGAATCCAGTTATCGTCAGGTTCAAATCCCGCGATGTTAATATTTCAGGATAAAACAACAGAACCAGGACATTTCTCCTGAGAGCTAAACACCAAACAAGCCATCAAAATCATTTAAATTAACAATAAACCGCAAACTTAAGTTTGATAATAAAACAACATAATGGCGGTCGTTCGTACTTAACATAAAAACTTTGCTTATTAACATAACAAACTTTGACAACTTAATAATATAATTATGGGATCTAATCCAAACATTATCAGAGGGGTCAAGTGTTCTGGTTAATTGATGTGTTTCCCGCAAGTTCTTCAATTAATTGAGAAAGTTTGTCAAGTATATGTAGACACCTATATAACTTGCATGGATTTTGACGACCTGCCCTTACCATGAACACTTTAGAGCAGGATATTTTCCGTTGTGGAAGCGAGGTATGGGATCATAATTGGATACAAGAAAATCTATTTAATTCGCTTCATTTTAATAAGGATATAAAATTCCCGGTCTCGCTTCTACAACGGAAAATGTGCTGCTTTAAGAGTTCATGGAAAGAAGGTGATAGGCGCCAGTGGCTAAGTAATAAGACTGCTGCCTAAAGAGATATGGTAAGATCCCCGTACGGCACAAAAAAAACTAAAAATTTTAAACTATTATTTTTAAATTCAATACTGAAATAATTTTTACACAAGGTAGATATTGAGGGTAATTCTAAATGTTTAGATCCATCACTTAAAAATCACACAATTGGTAATAATATTATATGCCATTCAACGTGGCAATGCTGCCAGTCTTCTCAGCACGTATCTTCTGACAACGATAAGGAAAAATACTTTGATGCTTTATAATTCCATTTGAATACGTAGTTTTTTTTTTTTAAACGTTGCCCCACACTAGGAATTTCTCCTGTATCGCGGGTGCGTTTCACAAACATGTAATATCACACACGTTACACAAACACCCAGACTCGGGACAAATATCTGTGGATCGCACAAATTTTTGTTCCGTGCGGGAATCGAACCCGCAACCCTTAGCGCAGCAGTCCAATCGCTAAGCCACTACGCCAATCGGGTCGTCCTTATTGTAGGTAGTATTAAAATACATTTTAGATATCTATGTTGCAAATAGTTTTATTGTAGGTAGTATTTAAATTTGTATATTTTATATAATAGTAGTTTGCGTATATAACAGTTATATATTACAGTTTCTTTATTATAATCTTTCGTATATTCTGTTATAATCAAAATGCGCGACACCAACGCATTTTAAAAACCAAGGAAGAAAGGTCAAGAGTTTCAGTTAATTTAAGCCGTGGCTTCCCAAGTTATCCAGTTAATCGTTTCTTGCAAGTATAAGTAGATCTGTCCCGGAGGACAAATAACCGAGTCTAGATGATAGATACTGTTGAATAAATTATGCAGCGGTTAATCGATGCAAGTTTAGTAATTGGCCGGAGATATGTTGCTGATAGCTGCGGGACTAGATGTCTGGCGATAACCTAGTATTAAAACAAGGAAACCGTTTAAATTTAACACTGGAAAATTAATGTTGTAGAGTACGATTTTGAATAAAATAGGAAAATAAATGTAGGAGAGTATACGGAACTACTGGGTGACTAAATTTTTAAAAACAAAATTACTGATTAATGTTTGGCTTGTTCGTAAAAGTCTGCACGGGCTTCAGGGCGCCAAAACAGGGACTTAAGAGTCCCAGTTGGGCGCCAAGTCAACTATATTTTTGCAAAATATGATCTTATGTTAATTAGGCGCCTTCAAGGATTAAGTAGTAGTTGGTAAAAACCGAACGCTGAATTATTAGCTATACCAGTAGCACAATAACAAACATGGTCAGATAGGGTACATTTCACTTACTTGTATCAGATAGCATTGCGTATGAAATCAGCGCATGACATGAATCTGGAAAGAAGAAAACCAAAATTAAGTACAGAAGAAAGTTAAAGGTTAGAAGATGATCGTTATTTGCCAGTTCTATATAGCATTTGATTGAATGTAAAGTAGAATGAATCCAGCAAAGAATTTAATGTTCTACCTACCCTACATCACAATTTTTGAAAATGCAGACTATTTCCCATCAAATAACTTAATCTTCATTACAAAGCATGTTGAAAACTACATGGAATAAAACTCGTGGTTTATTTACCCTGTACTGAAACCCTTAAATGTATAGTACATCCTAGACGAAAACACGATACATTTTTTAAATATAGCTTAAAGTATAAACAGCGAAGCTCCGAAACGTGAAAATATTTATTTCTAACCAAAATCCCCAAAAGTATACATTATTAGTCGAGCTAAAAGAGTGCTACAAAAAAAACCGAAAAACACAAAATCCGCACGACATATCGCACTTTTTCGTCGCCACACACGTACAATTTTAATCACACCACAAAACCCATTCCACGCACACACACAAACGCTAAATAATTAATAACACATGGGGAAGCACCGTCGCCGTCGCCAGATTCACACAACAGTTCATACATAAAGCGAATCACGTCTCTAGAGGGAAAAACAATCCATCAGTTGTTGGGTCCCTCAAACGGCACTCCATACACCGCAGAACGTACATCACATATACACATAACATGAAAACACGCACACATACGTCACTTGCATACACACACAGGGTTAGCGTACACTCAAAAATGTAGGGAATTTCTCACTCACACATGCACAACGGGGAATATCGACACACACATTACATCCGTCAACGTAGAACACAGATGCATCACAATACACAGCCGGAATACGAATGTGTGGGTGATAGGGCGGTTGCAAATGTTAGATTCTGCGACTGGATGTTTAGTAAAATGTTTGTGTAAGTGTACTTTTAGATATTTATGCAAACGCACAGATTATGTTTTGTTTTAAAAGATTATTTAATATAAGTAAGGTAATTTAATACAAATAGTGTCGTCATTTAAATACATTTTGAACTCCTTCTATTACAGTGAAAACACATGAAACACATTATCCAGATGAAAGCTCATCCAATCTAAAATAAAAATAGAAATTTAAATACAAGCGGTACTTCTTAATAAATCGTTAGCGTAAATCCTTTATAGCAGTCCATCTTGCCGCACTTACTGACTGCCGTGACTTACCCGACCTTAGTTAAATAGACTAGAGAATTACCAAAGAAATTCAAATGTTATGCACAATGAATTGACTGCCAATATCATTTTTGGCTATATACCCAAGGTTTATCACCAAGGGTATTCCAAGCCCCCCATGAAGAGTAGCCAAAAGCGGCCCCCAGTTCCCGGCCGCCCTACTATTCCAGGTAACTGGTAGTGTCTGGGTGGGCAAAACGGGAGAACGGGCCTTGTGGCGTACCCTAGGGGAGGCCTACGTCCAGCGGTGAACTGCAACAGGCTGATGTGGTCTGTACTCGTAACCCAAAATTATGTATAACCTGGCCACTATACCAACGAAGCATTATTAGTAAATACTCGTTCATGAAAGTCGCACGACACGTCACCATAAAGCCCAACCGTGTCGCAACACAGTCGCGAGTGTGTGGCGGCCCTAAACGCGCCCCTTCCGAGTTTTCTCTTGACCCACATCGGGCTGCAGGAAAAAACTTGCAGATTATCGAATGTGGCGAAAGTTGGACACAACCGTAATAATACTGACCGGGCTGCAGTTAGAACTGGCTGTGTGCGGAATATGAAACGTATGGATTGTGAAACTGCATTACAAGCATACATGGGTAAGGTATATTATCAGATTTCTCTCCGGTCGAGTCAGTTTGCCGTCCCAACTATATGCGTGAAGGAATAGTGTCTGTGCTTTTGCATAATGTATACTTTTGTGCAACTAAGACGAGCCAACTACATAGGATAATTTTGCAGGATATAGCATTTATACCCTGTGTTGTTGCCTAGTCTGAATTGTGATTGACTGTTCTGGCCGTAATTCGGGAAGGGGGTTCTTACTTCATCACACCTATACCTATTCTTTGCAGCAATAGGGAGATGTGCTATTGCGGTACTGCGTTTCATCAGACAATGTAAATCCAAAGTGTGACAGGGGTTTTAAAAAGCTGCTGGACATGTAAATAATATAATCATTGTGTGCAGCAGTCAACTGGCGCAGTGGCTAAGCGATTGGACTGCTGCGCTAAGGGTTGTGGGTTCAATTCCCGCACGGGACATAAATTTGTGCGATCCACATATATTTGTTCCGAGTCTGGGTGTTTGTGTATGTGATATTACATGTTTGTGAAACGCACCCACGATACAGGAGAAATTCCTAGTGGGGCGACGTTTTTTTAACAAATAAAACTTTTAAGCTATCAAAGAGCTTGGTTTCTTTAAGGAAAATTATTTTTACTGTTCAAATAAAGTTGTAATAAAAGGTTTAACCTTAGAAAATACAATCACAATGGCAAAGCAAATCTACGTATAAAAGGAACGTCAAAAATAATATTCATAGAACTTGCTTCAACTAAAAACATATACCTTACGTATTTTACCGTTAGATATAATATTACCTCTTCAAATATCGATGATAAAGAACTTAATGAACATAATTATTAAACAAACACAATCCTATAATAGCAGTTATCTCAGTAACGCTTTCCACTTATAATAATAATACTATCATTTATATCCTTTTCATTCGGAAAGAGAACAAGAACTAATCACCATAGTATTTTTTATAGGTTGGTAATTTTAACTAGATGTAGATCACAGTGGAAGGATCCGTATCCACAATTTCACAGACATGTCAAAAAAGTTAAGTTACTAAGAGTTAAGTTACTAGCAATTGCTTCGAATTACAATTTTTTATTACAAATCTGGGTGTTGAATTGGTAAGTTATTGCTCTAAACACGTAGCGGTACCCCGCCGCGACATTGTCTTAAATAGGTGTTACTCGATCGGATTTGATGGCGCAATGATAGGTGTTATTTTTGACTTTTTAAATGACCGCTTTTCTTTTTTGCTTTAGGGCTTTTAAAATTATTAATTTTATTTTATTTACTTTTGAGTTTGTGTTTTTGAAGGACATCATTATTTGATATTTAAAAAGTCTTGTAAAGACTTGGTATTTGCCTTCGCCTAAAACCTACAACTTAGGGTTTACAATGTCATAGGAAGATTTTTATGTAATCTTCTGCATACGATACGATACAACGTCCATCGGCCACCAGACCACGATGATCCTAAATCCTCAAAAATAAAACTCCTTTAAAAAAATAAAGTAGGTACAGTCAACTACAGTCACATTCAAACCCATCAATACAAAATCACGAAGTTTCTCCTTCCATCAAATGTCTCCCATATTAATTTTCCGCGAGGCCTACCACAGAGCCTCTCAAAGGGAAACCTTGATAACTTCCGCTTTTTTATGATTTTCGGGTATTCAAAGTACATAGCTGGCACTCCAGGGACCAAAGCTATTGGCAATCATGACTAGTTTAGTATTATTAACGAAAGCAATCGTAAAAGCCCTTTGATTTCTCTACATATTGATTTACGTTTTTTATTTACATAATATAAAAATTGTATAGTCACACTAATATGACGACCTGTTTGGCGCAGTAGCTAAGCGATTAGTCTGCTATAAAATAGAAAAAAAACTTTTTTTTTTTCATGCTAAAAATTCCTATAAGTCGAATGCTTTTTAAAGACATAAAATATCCCATGCACATTGAAGGCAAGTATTTTATTATCATCGACGTAGAAACGGAATTGGGTTTCCATTTCTTGTCACTGACAAATTCGGAATTCTGTAAGAGCGTAGCACTTGTACGACTAATCTTTGAGCTGTCATGTTCTTTTATAAATTGAATGTAATTCAGAATCGAATTCAATTCATAAAAATAGAGATATACCTGTATTCTTTGACGTTCTAACGTTCTTACGTTGTTGAATTGCTGACAATATCAAATGTTTTCTCCCAGACGAGGTATCCCAGGGGAGTTTAAAAATAAAAAATACTCTTTTAGTATCTCGTAAGCAGGGGTAGGTAATCTAAACTATCGTACTAAAAGTATGTTTAAAAAGATATTAAAGCATATTTTAAATTACTTAGGTATATTTTGGGTAACCAATTGCCTAAAGCACTAAGTAAATAACTTCTAATATACTACTTCAATAAAAATCCTAGTATTTATTTATTTAATTGACATTTTATGAACAATGCCCTTGCCTTCTTGTTAATACAACTCTGTCCATCCTAAGGTTGTCTGTAAGAGATTGCTTAAGGAACATTATCCTTAGACTGTACTTAAACTTGCATTTGGTGTACAATAAAGAGAAATCTATCTATCTATCTAAAACGAGTGTACAAAAGCGGACTTAATGCAAGGCATTTTCTACCAATCAACCTTAGGGTGATGCAGGGACAAGAAGAGGTAGACACACAATAGGGTAGTTTCTTCAAACTCAAATATAAAATAATGCAGAAGCATTTAACGACCTGATTGGCGTACTGGCTAAGCGATTAGACTGCTGCGCTAAGGGTTGCGGGTTCGATTCCCGCATGGGGCAAAAATTTGTGCGATCCACATTTGTTTGTCCCAAGTCTGGGTGTTTCTGTATGTAATATTTCATGTTTGTGAAACGCACCAACGATACAGGAGACATTCCTAGTGTGGGGCGACGTTTTTTTTTTTAAAAAAAAGCAATATTTAGAGTACCTTATATTTACAATCGATATAATAATAAATAAAATAATAACAAGAGCCTATTACTGTCCCACTGCAGGGCAAAGGCCTCTTCTCGTATAGAGAAGGATTGAGCACTGATCACCACGCTAGCTCACTGCGGGTTGGCGATTTCAGATAATTAAATCCAGGTTTCCCTACGATGTTTTCCGTCACCGTCAGTCAGTGGTGTTTTAGAATATCTAAGAAAGTATTTATGACATTGAAAAAGTCACATTGATACTTGCCTGGGTTTGAACCTGCAACCTCGTGCATAGAAATCCGGTATGTCAACCACTAGGCCACCACGACGATATAATAATAACAATAAATATAAAAGTATGTGTGATTGTCCGTATCTCAAATAAACTTTTACTTATGTCACAAAAACTCACAACGCGCTAAGATCACTGACGTCATGAATAGTTTCTTTACTTTTCAAAATAATACGGCAATTGGGTCACTTTTGCCCCTATCCCACATAGTGCAAGTAAATATTCCCCCAATCACGTCACAAGACAGTCTGGCAACTTACTAACTCGATTGACCCGTAACACCTCGCCACTATTTAGTATACACTTGCACGCCAGGTGACTACCACAGCATGCATTTAAATCGAATATTACAAAGCGGATATCCTGTTATAACCGCCTTAAGGTTCTTTGGCTATGGTACGAATGCCAGAGGAATGAGGCAAGTGTGTTCGGATTACAATTGGTTAATAGTTGGGACATAGTGATAAAAGAGTTATGAACTTTATTTATGGAACTTAATAAAGACAATTAAAACGGACGGGGACTTACCCACCGATTCGGCTAATTGTTGTCGCTTCGATGCTACGGGTGAAATATAATATTTGGAAGATATTTCACTCAATAAACGTGTAGTGATCACGGAAAGTAGCCTTGAGTCATTTGACTGCTATAAAACACGTCCCTGCCCCGGTCGGGCAATTCATCGTTAAACACCGGAATAATATAATTGTATACAGAAGAACTTAATACATATTACAATTAGCTTAAAAATTATAACCGATGTAACGCCAATTATCACTAGCGCGTATAGGAATTAATTTAAAAACCTACGGACAACATTATTTCGTGGTACCCCCAACCAGAAATAAAAGACTTACCGAATGATTAATCAACGTATTTAGCACTATAAGAGAATAATTATATCAAACTTTAATACAAACTATGCACGTAGAACTATACCACACTACTAGAAACAAATCACGAGCCGGGAATCGATCGCGAAACGGGTCAAAACGTATTATAACTGAGCAGCGAATATAACCTCCACTGCACCGTACGGACGCGCGGGGGTAACTGGAACAATGGACATGTGTGGACAAATCCGGTACGTCAACTACTAAGCCACCGCGTCATTACACCAAAATACCTTGATTTTATACCAGACCAATTTAGTAAGAAAACTTTTAAAGCATTTCTATATTTTTTAAGACATTATTTTACTTTTTTACTTGCTACTCATTTTTAAGATAAATCTGCTTACTGCTGCTACGGACTAATCGAAATCCGCAGTGACGAAGTCCTGGGCATACGCTAGTGAAAGAATAAAAAATCATATTATTGTATACTGAGGGAAGAAAATGATATTTCTGTTTGGTATACCTAGCCATGAGGCCGTTGTTCAACAGTAGATGACTTCCGGCTGATGATACCTGGCCACCATGGATACCATCGTGGATATTCGTTGCCTAAGATACCTTTCGAATTGGTAATTGACCTGATTAACGCAGTGGCTAAGCGATTGGACGCTGCGCTAAAGGTTGCATATTCGATTCCCTTACGGGACAAATATTTGTGTGGTCCGCAGATGTTTGTCCCGGGTCTGGGTGTTTTTGTTATGTGATATTTCGTGTTTGTGAAACGCACCCGCGATACAGGAGAAATCACAAGAGGGGCAACGTTTTCTTAAAAGAAATATTGTGTGTTCTTTCAAGTTAATAAAATAGTACAAGGCGAATTTACAGAAATGTATGTTGCATCATTTAGCACAAACTATAAGAGAGCTCACAATTTGCCACGCTACAACAAGGAGTTTGTGTAGAATGCCTTCAGAAAAGTGTTGAGATACGGCCAGCGAATACATTAAATGCCAGCCATTTATCTAAGACGCTGAGATTTTATAAATAAATATTTTATCACACTTTAAAATACATTGTTGCTCTCATTAAAAGCGTTTATAGTGTTGTAGTTCAAGATAGTGTTGTGATGGTGAAGCTTACGTACCGGATTCAAATGCTTAGGGTGGTGAAATTCAAACCCAGGAAAAAACTAAAATGACATTTTAATTAACCTAGAAATGTACTTTTTTACAATGACAAATATAAAACATAACATCACGCCTGTTTTCCCGAAGGGGTAGGTAGAGCCTTACATATAGTACACTCACATTGGCACCTATCCAGACTCCGTGCGCTACTGAGAATAACCTATCTAACGGAAAATCCCAGTAAAACTACTCGAATCAGGATTTGAACCCAGGACCTCAAGCCCAGCAGTCGCACTTAACTTAGCAAGGACAAATAGTTGTACATTTTTGTAAGGGGGTTCACAGTGCCAGAACTATCTGTTATTCTTCATGTCAACTTACCCCGCAAACATAAAATGAAGAATAGGTAGGTACATGGCCACCATAAAGCGGAACTAACTCCATAATTAACACGTCAACAGCGAGCCGTGCAAAACATATAATACACTAACTAACCCTGCGGCCGCGAGCGTGTCAACCCTCTATAGAAAATTAATTCGTCCAATCTAAACTGTCTTAAAGACAAATCAGTTTGAAACTTACTGGCGCCAGCACCGCGGATCCTGTCCCGGGCGGCCGATATTATCCGGATTACACACAGATGTCGGATGAGAACCGAATGTGTGAAGGATCAAAAGATTTCATAACTTACAATTGTGGGTTTAAGTTGGGTATCTGGGGGCACGGCAGTGCCCCCGCCAAGTCGAGCAATATTGGTGTTTCTGTTAGCAGTTTAATAGGAAATGGATAATTGTTTTGTGGGGGTGTTGTTCTACAAACATTGAGATTTTGAAATATATAGTGCGTGACAAAACCCTTCACGAGCGTCGATACTCAAGTATTGTAACGGCCAGCTTTGAACATTCAATCCGTCTATATACCAACCTTCTGATAAACACACTTTTCACGGCATGATTTAGGCCTAGCGCATACATACAACTTTTAATCGAACAACTATTTCCTTATTCGCTAAAAAGTCTATGTTGATAAATTTGTACGTCAAAAGAGTCGATAGAATGTACCTCTACGTACGTACGTATCAACTAGAGCTGATAGTTTGCGCTTCTACAGACTTTTTGACATACAACTAAATATAGGTTCGATTAAATGGACATAGTGTAGGATGGCTGGCCGAAGATCGAGCTCAGTGGCGTGCCATAGGAGAGGCCTATGTCCAGCAGTGGACTAAGATAGGCTGATAATGATGATGATGATAAGTACTAAATAAAATTATAAATGATTTGCACTAATATCTTTATACGATTGGCTCGAAAATATCTTCGTTTTTACTTTCAATGGAGTAACGCTTTTATCATCAGCCAAAAGACGCCCACTATTAGTCATAGTCATAGTCATAATGTTTTTATTTCATATAGGCTACAAAAGAGCACTTACGAAACGTCAAACTAGTTGCACGGTTCCAAAAAGTCGTTTCTATGGAGAAGAACCGGCAAGAAACTCCATAGTTACTCTTTTAAAAATATGGTTTAACAATCATTTCAAGTATGAGAGAATAATGAGCTACACAATATACCTAAAATAAGAATACGAGTAGCATCAAAGTCAAATAAAAAATATTAATATAGATCGGTTATTCTCTCATTTACAATTTGGGTAAAATACATGACAGTGAAATGGTTCAATATACCTAATCAGTAAACAATATTAAATATCAAAATTATGGTTGAATGGCGGGTATGCCAGGGAAGCCACAAATGCAGGAAAAATCAGTGCCACACGTCCCTATCGTCAATATAACTATTAATACTATAGTAGGCTTTCTTAATTAGTACTTGTTTCACATAGGATTTAAACTTGCCTTCTGTAAGGTCAGTTATAGAATTTGGAATTTTATTATAAAACCGAACACAGTTTCCTAAGAATGACTTGTTGCTTTTTGTTAGTTTAAATCTCGGTACAACTATCTTATGTTTATTTCTAGTATTTTTATCATGGTAATCGCTTCTTATTTTAAACTTCTGCAGATTTTTCCTATTTTACATAATATTTTCAAAAATGTAAAGTGACGGCAGCGTTAATATATTAATCTCTTTGAAAAAGTCTCTAAGAGATTCACGAGGGCCTAGGTTGTAGATCGCGCGTACGGCTCTTTTTTGTAGAATAAATATCGAGCCAACGTCAGCTGCCGATCCCCACAGCAGAATGCCATAAGACATTAGACTGTGAAAATATGCGAAGTATACTAGTCTGGCTGTTGGTATATCAGCTAATTGTCTAATTTTCCTAACCGCAAATGCCGCGGAACTCAACTTGCCAGACAGTGCAGTGATGTGAGCACTCCATTGCAATTTGGAGTCAATAATAATCCCTAGAAAAGTTGTTTCATTTATAAAATCAAGTCGACTCTCATTAAGAATCACATTTCGATCAACATGCGTTACATTAGGCAAGGAAAACTTAAGGCATTTAGTTTTGTTAGAGTTAAGTAAGAGATTATTTGCCGCGAACCATTTGCAAAGGACTTTAAGGCTATCATTAATGTTTAAAATTTCGCTATCCCTCCTATTTATTTTAAAAATGAGTGACTTTATTGAACATAGGCCTCCCTGTTTAAGCGGGGGGCTGCCATAATCCCCACGCTTGGCAAGCGGCTTGGGGATCGCAGTATTGGTGGTCAAGTTACAGAAGACGCTACTGCCCATCTTCTGGATTTTCCCTTAGTCGCCTCTTATGACACCCACGGGAGGAAAGGGGTTGGTCAATTCTAGGCCGGATACCACACGGCACAGTACAGCACAGTAACGCTTTAACCGGTAATTATTCATTGATACTAAATTCTGCACGCGACTTCAGTTATTTATTCGTTAATTAAAGTGACAATCTTGCAACCAGTTACCAACTCGCGTTAAGTTAACGGACCGGTAAAATTATAGCGGTTAAGTTAAATTTTAACTTGGTTATTTGTATTATAAGGTAGAGTTTACATTGGAAATTGAATTTAGCGTTCATTCTCGTTTTATTTAATCAATTAGATAGTTAATTAATAATTATTAACGTTTATTAATTGGAAATGAGTAGATCAGAAATATTAATTGGTTAGATCAGAAATCGTCATTCCACATACAAATACAATCACGCTAGAAATTCCTTGAGGGTTAGGCAGTGAGGTTTATTTTCAGTGGAACGAGGAATTATAACTACCAGTATATACCACAATTTCACGTATCTTCAAAAGCCTTGTGTAAAAGATGGCGAACCTATTTTTATAAGAAAAAACTTTTTCTTATAGGTTCGCCTTTCACAGAAGAATAATTTCTCCTGTATCGTGGGTACGGTTCACAAACATGAAATATCTCACACACAAACACCCAGACTCGGGCCAAACATCTGCGGATCACACAATTTTTTTGAGTGGGAATCGATCCCGCAACCCTTACCGCAGCAGTCTAGTCACTTAGCCTTTGCGCCAATTAGGACGTCGACGTCACAATATTATTGCCAGTTATTACTATAGCATTAATGAACAACAAAAACAAAGACATAAATGTACTGGCTCGCTCCCAGTATACATTTATAAGTATAACTAGCTGCGCCCTTCGGTGTTACCCGCTACATTATTTCGGGATAAAATGTAGCCTATGTGTTAATCCAGGGTGTCAGCTACCTCTATAATCAAAATCGCACCGCAAAGTCGATCAAGCCGTTTGATCGTGAAACAAACATACAAACACTCTCACTTTCGACTTATAATATTAGTGTGATATTCTCACGCACTCTTAAGAGAACGTACCTATAGCCCCACCTACCTACTCAAAGCACCTACATACCTATAATACCACCTTCCTACCTACAATACGTACTAGTAGATCCGCTAAACCGGTCATTTAAACCTTCCCAGAGACGTTTTCTCTGACGTCATCCGCCTTTACAATAAAATGTCTATTAGATTCCAAGTTGTACGTAACATTGTTCCTACCTCCTCACTGCTGTTGGATTCAGCTCTAAAGTCTAGATCCTCTTTTGTTTGTAAATGCGTAATGTTTCATTAATTTCGTCTCCAGGAGTTTCAGGAATATTCTGAATCTGATGAGTTTTAAGTTATGACGATCTTCTAGTTAGGTAGCAAGTTTTCGTGATAATATCATCTGCGACGTTTTCGCTTATTTCTTTTTTACATATTTATTATCTTCTCAATATAATCCAAATTTTGACCGACAGATTGTGCTACTGGGTAGTTTGTTGCGCCGTTTCTTCTACCCAGCTATAGCTCTAGGAAGCGGTGACGGGCGTTTTGGGGACTGTCTTGATGTAATTTGACGTTCAAAAACTACTTTCTTTGAAGTCCATTTTGAATAAATAATTTTATCTTATCTTATAAAGTCGCTTGACTTGCAGTATTTTAATGTAGGTACGCAAGCGACTTGTGGAATTTCAATCGTAAGCACAGGGGTAAAATAGAACCTCTGCTGATGATAATTAAGTAAAACATCCAGCGCATCGTTTGTGATCAACCTCGCTAGCATCCTTTGATGATTGGCCAATCTCCACACTGCTATGACCCCTATCCATGTGACACTCATGAATTTTGTCGACCTTGTTGGCGCAATGGCCAAGCAATTGGATTGCTGCACTAGGGGTTGCGGGTTCGATTCCCATAAGGGACAAAAAATTGTGTGATTCGCAGCTGTTTGTCTCGAGTCTGGGTGTTTGTGTATGTGATATTTCATGTTTGTGAAACGCACCCACGATATGGGAGAAATTCCTAATGTGGGGCGATGTTTTTAACCGACTTCAAAAAAAAGGAGGAGGTTCTTAATTCGGGATCTTTTTTTTTATTACAAAAGAAAAAAATCAGACCACATATCGACACACAGAAGAAGAATGACTTTAAAGTCGATATACTAAACTAGAGATTGTCAATATTCTTCATTCAGACTATTGGCTAACAGCCTAAATAAACAGGACAGGACTAACGAAATCCACGTCATTTATCGACGACATAAAGGATTAGTACACCTAGCAATGAAGCAATTAATATGATAGCAATTGAATCTTTATAGCCATCGATATACGGAACATATTAGCATAACAATAACTTATTCAATAAGCTTGTATCAACGTATTGTAAAATCTCCAATTATTAATTTCAGTCGTATGTTTAAAATATTAAGGTTGAATTTTGTATGCATTGTTTTGGGTGCGTGGGTTTGCTGACCAGAGGTCGCGGGTCAGTTGAACGCTGAACTTAGTACATAACAAATATGGGTATGAAATTGTATCAGACATGGCTGTTAGGCACAAATTAGTATTTTTGGTAACTACTACAATAATTATAATAACACAATTAAGTTTTAAGTAAGCCCTGCTTCATCTTTTCGAGTCACCGATACTCTTTTTTTCAATCATCAAAACTTTGATATCGGCATCAGAAGCATTGAATAGAATAGAATAGTTTATTGGCTTAGAATATAGGTGTTACAATATTATGTTTGTTATATGTTTGGTAGAATCCCTGTACATTTTACCCATAGGGTGTGCAAAAATATTCTTAAATATAAATAAACAACTATGGTAACCTATTAGCTAAAAAGTAAAACATTCTCTTACTGGTAGCTCGTTGATGCCATTAGGTAACTTATATACAGTGGGTGACATAGAAGTTACACTTCTTTTTCAATAATGCTTTCTTACATCCGCCCGGGTACAACAAGCTACTGTATTGTGGTCTTTAACTAGTTTTTCTTTTTCTGGTGCCTTCCAAAGTAGGGAAAAGGTGTTGGATGGTTTTCACAAATAGAGCAAGATCTAGGATATATAGACATGTAAAATGTAAGTAGTTTGTATTGGTTAGGTCTTCCCGTGTGCAGGTGAAGGGAAACTTGGCACATAGTCCACAACCTAGTAGTAAACTAATACAGGTGTATTAAGTTAAAAATCACATGCACTAACACTCCGAGTCGGGACCAATATCTGTGAATAATAGAAACATGTTTGACATGCGAGGATCCAGGTCACTACCCTTAGCATAGCAACCTTACAATTCAGCCATTACGCCCCTCGAATGTTGGTAAATTTCCATTGAAATTATATGTTTATAAAATATTTTACCGTGTAGTGAATAACTTTAACGATGTATTAACACAATCACGCTGAAACAAATGCAGTTTGCACTGTTGCAGTAACTAAATTAAATACTCCATAGACACTTAAATAACTATTAGGTACTTACTCAGGTTAACCCGTAGCGCATCGCATTGTTCTATTTATAAAAACGATGCAGACCGTTATGAATCTATCGTGGGTGATTATGAATAATTGTAGAGACTCGAAATATCATAAGCTCGAACACCCAGCCTCGGGACAACTTATCTGCATATCAAATAAATAGTGATCTACTTAAAAAAACTGACTCTTCAAAAAGAAATAATGAACTAAAAGATAAATACATATTTAACACTATGCGACATGCGTACTGCGCAGCTGAGCTAAGCCTTGCCAAAGCACCGATAGTCGTTTAAAAACAAATGACGAAACAAATAACAATTCAGAATTCCCAAAATAATTTCTCGTAATTGAAGTTTAACCCTAAAATCTCATAGAAGGTTCGCGAACTCTGTCCAAACACTGTCAAGTCGTCAAGAAGTTGCTACTGTCAGTGAACCAAACTTGGTCTTGACACGCGTATAATAAGCCAAGCTCCCATCAACTTGGCCCTTTGTACTTTAACTTGGGCGCAAATAATGATGGGTACCCTACTGATTGTGGACTAGATGTCTTAAAGCGGTGATCCTGTGTGCTACGAAGAAATCCAGAAATAATCAGGTATACTTTTAAGACTTCAGTGCAATAGATTTTAAACTTATTTGCTTATGTTAAAAAAATATTTGAATTCCTTGTATATAATTGATTATATAATGAGGTAACAGTAGTAAACAGTGGCTGTATAACCATGCTCCTTTGCCTACACTTTCTCTAACTAAAAGCGTAAAAGTTACGAACCGTCAGCAAATATTTGTGAAGACAGAACTGTATTCATACAAATATATAATCTGTGCCTCTCGAAAAAAACTGTTCATCCCGGAACTGGGTCAATTTGATCTGGTTTTTGTTTGTCAAAAACTTTTCTAACAGGAAATAGAATATTCGTCCATAAACTGTATTGTTTAATACGCTCCCGGATTGGCGCAGAACAAGTTATTTTTTTGCTGAGTTATTGAAAACCAGTTCAGTACTGGCACGAAATAGTTATTTCAGGTGAATTGGCCGTTGTTATAACAGGTCGTTATTGTATTACGTGTTTTCGGAAACAATTTAATTGGAAACTGTAATAAAACTGTTGCTAAAAATCAAATGATAGGTCCTTCCAGTTCTGAAAACTGCAACTAATATAACAAGTTGTTATTTGTCTGTTTTGCAACGGCTTTTATTCTGTTATTTAATTTAAAAATGTAGAAACAATTCGGAGTGTTGCACGAGCCTTAACAATAAACACATCAGCTGCGTTTAAATAAAATCGAGCTATAGTCTAAATGTAAAAAAAAAATTAACACAATGTGCAGATGATGTAAGCAAATCTCTCAATAACTCAAAGGTTTGCTGTTAGAAAACTCAATTTTGAGTTAAGCTCGCCTCTGTACATCTCATTTCATGTGTATTTTATATCTAAATGTATGTTTTTGTATGTACAATAAAGAATTAAGAATGATGGTGACATTTTGACATTATTTGGTCGCTATATCCCTCGCAGTGCACAGTATGCTTAAACAAAATTACACTAATGTAGGTACGGTCAGCATCATAAGTAGATTAACATATTACGAAACCTTATGTCAAATAATGGAAAGAAACAAAAACCAATTCAAGTTTTTGTTTCAAATTATAGGAGCGTCCAATGGATGATCTTAAAATATTTAAGACTTTTTAGTGTGTAATTAGTTGTACTTCAATTAATGGTATGTTTATAAAATTAAATGTTCAGCTACTTATGATGCTGACTGTACATCAGTTGAAATATGAACACGTCTTGAAAACTTTATACGTCAACTGGACTTCCACGTCTTGAAAACCTTGTTTCTTAACTCCAACGTATGGGGTTCAGGGTTAATATTAATAAGACCTTTAAAATATTGAGTTTAGAAACTTTTTCTCTGATTCTAATTGTTACAAGAATTAATGTTCTTCTCAAAGTTTCTTACCAATTCCTTTCCACCAAAAGAGTGCTATTTGAAAGTGTCTTTAAACCACGTTAAGATTAACAGAAACTTGAAAAAACTGCATCCAATAACAAGATCCACAAAATCCGAGGTATTCCGATATTTCAAGGGTTATTAGCTAATTAAAAAAGAGCCCGCTCAATACCCGCCCCTCCAACAGCCGGTAATAACGCACACACTGCAAATACAATAAAACAAATACCGAAGCCTGTTATTTATCTACACGCTTTTCCCTTTACGGGCTCAACAGAGCTTCGAGTGAGCATTTAAGTGGGTCGATATGTTGATAACGAGTTGGTTAGTTAGTGAGAGTACTTATCCTTCGAGTTTTGTAAAGTTAAGCGTTTGTTATCGCGGTCAGGGATTGGATGGGTGATCAGATTTTTCTTTTAATTTTCAGCTTGTGGCATTTGAGACAGTATGCGAGGTTAGAGGTGCAACGCGCAGTAAAGGAACTTTAGAAGTTCGTACATACAAGTTAGAACAACTTTATAAGGCATATAATGTCAAGCAAAATGTGTATCAACACAACACCATACCTCTATCTACCCTTTTAGTGACAACAGGCGTAATATTCATACAAAAAAACGCCATATTAAAATATCAAAAGTGTGAACAAACATAGTCGTATCTGCACCCCTGTTAAGTTATAAATGATAAGCAGATCAGCCGCGCTCGCATGTGTCTCTATCATCTCCCAGTGTCGGGTAAGTCTATTTACATAAATCAATAAATACAGCCACTCCATAGCACTTCAATGAGCAAAATGATTATTTAAAAATGTGTAAGCAATACCATGATTACCGTTGCCAATAACACTTCAAAAAAAGTACAGATATGTTACTAGCGACCTCGTTTTGAAGACTCGAAAGGGGTACAATTGTAGTCTTGGGTAGAACAATTGCTATCCGATTTGACATAGGACTAGTGCAGTTTGGACTCAGAATTCGAAACATTTTCTCGTCCATTTCGTTAGCATAAATATAATGTATCTATACTTTTTGATATATCATTGACCGCTGTATAATGCACCTTAAATATAGAACTACGCGGACGATATTCTGGATTTGTGCTCGGATCAGATTAGACTCGCTCATTTTTTACATTGTGACCTATAACATAGCTGTCAAAATGTGGCTGTACTATACAGTACACACCTCTGCCTACCATTTTGTGGAACACAGGCGTAATGATATATTATATTTATAATAAGTGACAAATTTCACACTAAAATAAAAACCACAGAATAGAATTATAAATACTCTGACTCTATATGTATCATGACTGTGTTATAGCTCTACAAGAATCTAATAATATCTCATTTTTATATTACTTCATTTAATTATGCTCGCTCTCTGACATATAAAAATATTCAGTTAATAATTATAAATTTTAAAATACCTGTCACTGTCTTTGGCCGTTGATAGATTTGAAAGTTGCTTAAGTAAAATGGAATGGTATCATCGTTTAGTTACGGCACCTAACTAGATGTAGATTAAACGTCCCCCTCTCCTCCAATTTTAGGGAGCTAATGTTTATTTGTTTTATAGACATAATCTCCGCCATAACCTTTAAAAAGTAAAAACCACATCTATATTACCAACATCGCCACCTCCATGACACACTTACGTAATACTCGCTCTTTTCCGACTTACATCTGTACCACGGGGGAGAATCCCAAAATCAATTTTTACATTTGGATGACACGTTATTTTTACCCTTCCAATATTTACCCTTTCGATTTTATTCCGTATCTACCCGCAATGAAGTTGTTTGGTTTGACGTAATCTCCAGAATATGAACGTATAAATTAAAATCTGTTTTTAATTCTGTTTGCTTTGCATGTTTGAATATTAATTGTGTTTTGTTGGGTTACCTTGGTTGGAGTTGCTAGATTGATACATATTTAAAGACAGGTATAATATTGTTCGTCGTTTAGAGCAGAAACTATAATTATGTTACCCAAACGAAGAACTTGTTAGACTGCCTCGTTGGTCTAGTGGTCGCTAAGCGCGACTGCTGAGCAAGAGGTCCTGGGTTCAAATCCCGGGTCGGGCAAAGTGTTACTGAGTATTCCATTAGGTAATTCTCAGTAGCAGCACGGAGTCTGGATTTGTGCCCGGTTGATGGCAATAGGCTCGCCCCCTATTACATTGGGACTTACAACATAACTGGCGAAATGTGGGTGTACTATATGTACACCTCTGCCTACCCCTTCGGGGAATACAGGCGTGATGTTATGTTATGTTAAACGAAGAATAATAAATAAAAAGTATATTATATGTATGGTATTCATCATCATCATCAGCCCGTTGCAGACCACAGCTGCCATATGCCTCCCCCAAGTTATGATATTGATCCCTGGTATTCCCAATCTTCTTGTATGGAGTAGGAACATGGACAATCTTGGAAAGAAAAAGAAACGATAAAGACAAAAGGTTGACGCTTTCGATATGTGATGCTGGAGACGAATGCTAGGAATACCATAGACTGCAAAACGTACCAACGCATCGGTCCTCACCCAGCTTCGAATAACAACTCGCTTGTCTAGTTGTCCACCATATGCCAACAACTCTTTTTTTCGCCACACAATGCGAAGAGGTGACAAAAGTCTGTAAAGACTAATATGCTGTTGGAAACACCGAAGTTGTGCCGATCAAATGAAGAATGGAGGATTCTTCATTTGATCGATCCTTCAAATTCTATACCATCGTAGAAGACGCGTTGGACAGAAGTCGGTGGAGGCTAATCAGCCGCTCCAGGTGCAACCCTGATGCTGACCATGATCCTCAGATATGAGGGACCGACTCCATAGAGCGCAGAGAGCAGTTTGTACGATTGTAAAAATAAATATAAAATTTGGTTGGCAATCAAACGTTTATTCTGCAGTTATTTTTCAAAGTGATAACCCTTTAAATAAATAACGAAATTCTGTCAAAAGAAGCGCGAACGTGTATAAATATGGAAGAAATAAATGAATGTGGCGTACCCGTACACAGTGCAACTAAATATTTAATAACTGAATGATGTCAGTATTTTACTTTTCTTTTTCTGTAACAATATAAACATATCATAACATCACGCCTGTATTCCCCGAAGGGGGAAACCGAGGTGTACCTTTAACACCCACATTTCACCATTTATGTTGTAAGCCCCAATGTAATAGGGGGCGAGCTTATTGCCAGACTCCATGCTGCTACTGAGAATTAGCTAATGGGAATACCCAATAACTCTTTGCCCGACCCGGGATTTGAGGCCAGGACCTCATGCCCAGAAGTCGCGCTCAATGACCACTAGACCAACGATACAAGCGTTTTAGTAATAGCAATTAAGATAACCGAACAACGGTGATTAGTTTGTTGAGATTCCTGAACACGGCGACAATATTATGTGACCTAATATTAATTATTATTTCAGCAGTGAATAACTTTAAACACTATCACAACAGCTCGCCTACCCTCCCTAACACAACGTTTTATTGAAAACTAACATTAGTAACTTTTAATGAGAGACGTTTGCATGACTCAACCCTGTACCTGAGCAACCAGTCCCAAAACTACGATCAAGGTGACCTATATAAGTTCATATATTTTATCACTGCCGTTTGAAAGCTCCATCGGCCTAACTTTTAAATTGCATTAATTAAAATAGGAGGGGCCTGCAGCAGCACACGATAAACTCGTTTATAAAAACAGCTTACCGAATAGCTGTCAGTATGTTTTATACAAACATCAGGTAACACATTGTTGACAAATATCATTAGCATTTGGGGGTTAAAAGTCACGAGCATTGAATACAATTCAAAATGTGAATGCATTTTTATTTGTCGTATGTGCATTGAAATTTATGTAGTTTGTCTCCTTCTTAAAGAGTTGGAAAGGAACTTATCCCCATTCTTCTGCTCTTTGATCCCAGCTTCTGTTAATATTTGTGTGAAACGCATATACACTGTGTATAAGAAATCTGCGGCTAAATTTATGCGTGTAGTAAGAATCATCAAACTGAACCAGGTTCACTATAAGACCAACATCGTTATTACGACAAATTAATCAGCTGTCCTATACAAAACTCAAATATCTAGTATTGAAACAGCTGATAATTTTTTATTAAGATTACTATTGTCCGTTAGAAATCCTTAAAAATAGTCACGCATTTCTAATACGGATTGTATATTTTTAGTGTGTAGCACAAGATAATTGTATAACTTTTAAGTCTGAGTTAATACATAGACGATTTAACATTTTTCAAAATGCTTCAAAAATAATAACTGCAGATACAGGCCAATCAGTCATCACAGAAAACAATTATGTTCGTAACAAAACCATTTAACCCATCTTTTACAAAGTTAAAACGAAACAAGTGTGAAATTCATAAAGCTAATGTAGTTTATTTGTTAAAAAAGCAAAGTTCTGCGTCAAAAGAGCCAGTGAAACGTGAAATATTACTGCGTACCGTCGGGAAACAGTTTTAAAAACAACACTTATTAAAGTGGAGACACCATGGAGCTGCCCGTTATGGGGATAATTAGAAGAAAATCATAAAACAAGTCTTGTCTTGCTTTTAATATAATATATTTATGCTCCGTTGAGGGCGAATTAAGATTACGTTTTTTTTCTCAGGAAATCGTTCGATGTGGTTAACCTAGCTGGCTCCAATGAATGGTAATACATATACACCTGTTACATCACGCCTGTTTTCCCCGAAGGGGTGGGCAAAGATGTGAAGTACCAATAGAAGAATAGAATAGAATATTTATTAAAACACAATAGGTACAATACTGTCATCATAAATCTTAAAATAACATAGGAAAAGGAATACGCACATTTCGCTAATTATGTTAAGGTCCCAATGTAATAGGGCGCAAATTCAGACTCCGTGCTGCTACTGAGAATTACCTAATGGAAAAAACCGAGTAACACTTTGCCCAGCCCGAGATTAGAACCATAGACCTCAGGCTCAACAGACGCGCTCAGTGACCACTAGACCAACGCAACGAAGCTAACATCGGACTTATGATAACCGGCTAAACATGGGTGTAGTCCACCTGACTATCTTTTCGCAGACTTCTCTGCTATAAAATAAAACAACGCTATGTTACCACTTTAATATTAAAACAGATCCATCGCAGCTTCAAGCGCTCGTTTCGAAAATCCTTTCCACTCATAATTCGAGAAATCCTCAATCCATCATAAACATACGCACACTAGCAGAGCTATGACCTCTATTACAGAGGAGCCGTAAATCTGATGTCGCTACCCTCTCTATCGAAGTGTTTACGAGTTGACTTCGACTATCCCGCTCATCGCTAAAGCGCTTTATTGTACAATAAAGACTGGGAACGTATCTTTGATGTCATCTTAGGGCTCTCTCACTGTAAAGGTGACTGACCTTGTAGGAACCTTAATTAGCTGGTGGATTAACGTTTGCTAATTATGTTGGCGTTCATTCTAGCTGCAGTTAAATATTTGAGTGCGGTAGGATGGACGGTCTTCTCTATACTTTTTAGATTTTTATTACTACATATATTTACGGTATATATATATTATCCTCTTGACTGGCGAGCGACCCGAATTGGGTCGCGACATCAAAATGTGCTTGACTGGCGAGCGACCCATTCTGGGACGCTGACCTTGACTCACATTTCATAACAAAAATCAACCGACAATGTTATCGCTGTGTTACTCGAACCTATTTTAATGTTTACGTGATAGAACAGGCTAGCAAACAAGCCAATAATATTATGGGATTACAAGGAAGGATATTTATAAACTGTGGTCAGTGCCGAGTGGCGCGAATTTTGAATTGTAGTAGTAATACTATTTGAAGTGTATTTTGTGCGTTTATCGGGGAATTACGCGTGTTTGTGAACTAAAAATGATGCGTGGGTAACTAATCTACCGTCTAATTACAATTGTAGATGGAATTGTTAAAAAATTTAGTATTAATTTTACAAAAAAAAAAAAAGTCGGAAAATTTTCATTTTCCATTTTCATTTCCAAAAATTTTCACAGCATGTTTTTAGATTTTACAATATATACATACTAATCAGTAAGAAAAATTAACAGAGAATCCAAATATATATATATATTCGTACGTATTCTTACAAAATCATCGAGAAAACTGCAAAAGAATGCACCTAATCCCCTCCAGGGGGGCCTCCCGTGCGGGGGGGGCGCCAGACGCGGGGGGTTGTGAATCGTCCCATTTTTGGTCGCTTGCCAGTCGAGAGGTTATTATATAATCTACGCTTATTTTCTCGCTTGGTGGATCTTGGTATACCTTTGCATTTTTTGCGTAAAGGTATGATTTCGATCTCGGCAACACGCAGCAGTACGGCCGCAGCTGTACTGCCGCAGCACTACTGGTCCCCATACTTACTATCATTCTCTATAGGTTTATGTGAGATAACATTCCGAGCTACGCAGCAATGCCGCGGCATCACTGCAGTGGCAGCACTACTGCATGCATTTTAGTGATAGAGTCAGTCGATATTGCCATGGCAAACATTATTTCTAAAGTTACCTATCAGAGAAACCTCATTACATATTATTTCACGCTATGGAGAGTCCTGATTGCGACCTTCAATTCTAAAAAGATAAACAAGACAAGCTGCAAAAGGTCCGCTTTTAAGCACACACATTAACCTACAGTTGTTATCTGCTGCAGTAACACGATTACAAGCAAGATTGCACTTTATAACGAGGTTACCAGGGTCGTTTTTCAGTTGAATGATTCTAAACAGTGAACCTTCTACTTTTTATATATTGTTTGTCTATAGATATTACATGTATTTTTTCTGAGGAAAATGAAGGTTTGACCCTCATCACGGCACATCCGCAACAACAGAGCAGCAACTAACACGATGCCGACCTTTTGTACCCTCACCAATATATAGCACCTTGTACATCATATTATCGCGCCAGTATTTCCTGAAGAAGGCAGAGATATTGTAGCCCAGTAAAAACCCCATTAGAGTTGAATTTAATGTCATTTCTCGGGCACAATTGTAACTAAACTGATGACGGAAACACTCAACTTCTCTTTAAGCTGCTGATTTTGGGAATAGGACCTAAGGTTGTAAAGACCCTTGGGGTAGTCGTATGCAACGACGAAAGCAACAAAATAGTTGAGAAACCAACCTTCTAGTACTCTGTATTATCCGAGAACCCAGTCGATTATTTGACAGGCCAACCTTTAACTGAATCTGGACAACCTCAACCTCATAACTTCTTTTATAGTGTCGAATATGAGAGGTATAATATAAAAATTAAAAATGTTATTAATTTAGACATAGATAAGTAAGTATATTGAAATTGTATTAGTGCATGTTGTGTTTAACTATAATTGGTTGTGCAGTTAGCTTATACATATATATATATCTGATTCTATTGTTTATATTATGCAATCAATACTGTAACATCTGTTGGTAAACCATATAAATAAATAAATGAGCAATACTACGGTAAGAGAAGAGCCTGTAAGAAGTTCACTAGTGAGGGTCAAAGCACAAAGCGTGCCTTTCGATATTGAATACCGTCACTCAGAGGCTTCTATAAGCACCCCAACTATGTACTTAAGTAAACGAACACAAATATCAATGTTTTCACCATTTAACGACAATCACAGCGTCAGTCCTAAACAAAGAGTCTGGCATATCACCTGATTGCATTTCGAACAGCACCTGCTAATTATAATTGCCTACAATTGGCCACATTATGCATAATTTGCAAAGCGCTCACATTAGCACATTCAATTACAGTAATGTCATATCATTATATTTAATTAGTGAGAGAGAATCTCTCTTATACATACGCTTCGTAGACTAAAACTAGATGTTACGTCTCTGAGCTACGTTTGCTCTGCAGCAACATCATGGCGTCCTGTAAAAATGCTGATTTTGTAAGAAATATTCAACTTATTTAATGCTAAAGTTTGCTTTTTGGTTTGTCCTTCTTTCACAGCAGAGAGGCAACGGAAGGGCGTGATTTTTTAACAATTTATGGGCGAGTAAGGGACAAATACGGGCTTTTGTTTAATCCTGAAAATATTCATGAGAGTTAAACCTTAGCTAGTTGTACTAAGTCACCAATAAACTATTCACAGTCACCTTTGTTAGACCCAAAAATTATTTGAACGTAAGTAGAAAATAAAATCAAAAGTGACCCCAATGCTTTATGGCAAAATAATTAATCGCCATAAAATAACACATTCATCGTCTCATGAAAACAAAACTGAATCGTCTTTAATGGCTCCCCAAACACATACAAACCAATCTACAGTCTACTGTAACATCTAAGATAACTCTGTATGTTGAAAGTAATTGAAAACTAGCACACAGAGCGTCCGTGGCCAAGACAAATTTATAACGGCCAATAAATATTTATTGGTGTCTTTGAACCACATCCCGAGGAGGATGAAACCGGATGAAACTGGATGAAACTAGATGAAACTAGATGAAACTGGATTCGTATGAATGTGAACGATCCAATGCATTGTATTATGAAATTGTGGCATTTCTGAAATTACAGTTGCAGTTACATTTATGGGGACCTCGGACAGTTTCATGAGCAGGTCTTAGATATATAAACCGATCCATCCATTCTTCGAAATTGTTAATTTGATAAGTAGTATCTTCTTCTTGTCCAATGGTTGATAAACAACCTGGTGTCAGAGTTTAAACCGCCCGTAGGCCTCTGACATAGCTTTACACACCGTTGAAAAATCACTCAGGTGTGCCGGATTCCTTACGATTTTTTCCTTCACCGTTTTTAGCAACTGATAAATAATTTATCATACGCACATGAATTCGAAAAGACATTGGTGCGTGCCGGGGTTTGAACTTGCGACCTTTGACTTAGCAGTCCAACTTGGCTATTAGTGCTCTATGCAAGAGCGATGCAACAGAGAGATGCAAGAGAGAAGGAGAGATTTATCAGGCTCTATATTTGTGTGTAAGTAAGTCAATTTTTAAGTAAGTACAATATTATGTTTCTTAGTCCCAAACAACAGGACATTCTCGTAAATAGCAATAAACTGGCCATGTGCAAAAGTGGCTAGTTACTGCTACAACTCTCCCATGGAATACAAGGGTGACGATATTATAAACTACGATATCTACCAACGTAACATACGAGTTCCAGTATACGCAAGTAAGTCACTATAAAAATATCAACATTATTCAGTCAGTCCATGTTACTTCGTTATCACTCCCATCATTTCTGCATGATTTCATACATTAATTTGCGAACGCATTGTGTTCGTATACTGTTATTTATCGTTTATCACGTAATAAACATAATTCTAGACGCTCGTCTCACGATACGTATACATATTTACTTTCTACACCTTATAAAAGGTTGTAGGTGGTGGAAGTATTGCAAATTGAGTAGATTCCCCGCTGGACACCGACCTTCGGTCAAGGTGGTCAAACTCGAAGGATATAAGCCCAATTTGCAAAAGGGTTTTACGAGAATTCTCTCCTCGTTTCTCATTTTACAGAATACATATACTCGTACCATTACAATTATGATATACCACTTACACAAAACTCAATCAAACTCGAGACAAATATCTGTGGATCACAAAGAAATCTGTTTCATGCGGAGGTCGCTCTACACTTGGGTATACTCCGCCAATTTGAACATAAAAAATGCATTGAGCAAAAGAGTGTGTGGAAACATAGGTGCACTTTCTATACCCATAGCATATTCCGATGGGACAGAAGATCGTCGCGACTGGAGAGCCAACTTAATGTAAAACTTAGCCATGCGTATACTGTTTCCCTCTTTAGGCACTAGCACTGCGTGATAGCACGTGCCGTGTGGTATCCGGCCTAGAATTGACCACCCCCTTTCCTCCCGTGGGTGTCGTAAGAGGCGACTAAGGGAAAATCCAGAAGATGGGCAGCAGCGTCTTCTGTAACTTGACCACCAACACTGCGATCCCCAAGCCGCTTGCCAAGCGTGGGGATTATGGCAACCTCCCCCCTACTACAAGGACGAGGCCATTGTCCAACAGTGGACGTCTTCCGGCTGATGATGATGATGATGATGATGACTGCCTGATAGCCGAGTGGTATGACCGCAGGACTACCAAGTCAAGCGTCACAAGTTCAAACCCCGGCACGCACCAATGTCTTTTCGAATTCATATTCGTACTATAAATTAGATATCAGTTGCTAACAACGGTGTAGGAAAACATCGTGAGGGAATCGGCACACCTGAGAGATTTTTCGACGGTGTGTAAAGCCACATCAGAGGCCTACAGGGGTTTTGAAAATCTAAAACCAGGTTGTTTATCAACCATGCGATAAGAAGAAGAAGCGCCAAATGCTTACCCACTGCGATATCGATTCAGGTTAAATCCTTACTCACTATTTCAAACGATTTACAATCAAATAACTTATCAATATTAATTTATTTGTTATCACTGGTCATCCATTATCGGTATAGTAGTATATTACACTACCGATTAATTAGGAATTTGATTGTTGTTTTTATCTTGTTATCTAACACGGGTAGTAGGTGAAATCAAGGTTGTTTCAAAAGGTCAAAACTCGTGGGTTTGTGCACTATCTTACCATAATTATAACCGATTAATAATTTGTTTTTTGTAAATAGGATCTTACTTCTGAAAGTATTTAAATTTAAATTTTGCCCCTAGCATTTATTAATTTATATCTAAAAAGATTAGAGAAATCTAACTCAGAGACCCTCTTAAAGTGTAGAAAGCTACAATATTTTATGTGAGAATAATATAGGTCCTGTACAGAGCAAAGTGGAGGAGCACATTATGGAACTTTGACCGTCCCCGTATGGGATTTAGAGCTAGAAAGAGAGCGAGTAATCTAAATTATGCTCATTTCTACAGTTGTCCATACATATACAAGTAAATATTTTAATGTATGACGGCGAACCATTCAAATCATGCGAAGCATATTATTTTCCTGGCCCATGATGCCCATAATAGAAGCTAATGAATTAATACTCAGTTCCTCTTTTTATGATCGGGCTTCATCGGATAAATAATTTACATTAAAAAAATTAATGCATACGAAAATCTACTCTGTAGGAAAAATATTTATCGTTCAATGTTTACGTTCACTATAAATGCGGAAAAATAAGGTGATTACAGCGTTTCCTGAACTTGGATAGAAATTGTGTCTGGATTTTTTTTATGACATATTTTTACATACAAACTCTTTACCTCAATCGTTCATATTTATACAACTAAATTTTTATGTATTTATGTTAATAGCTAAACCAAAACAAATATCAATGTTATGTCATTTAAACAATTGACACCGAGAATAGTATATATATATATAAGTTTGGGCCGTTTATAGCTACATAAAATAATCACACAAGGCCGCAATTTCTAAAAAAACAGTTCATTATATACAGCATCTGTATCTTATACTGTGTCGCACTTATCTCGAGCTAAACTGTTATCTCCGAAACATTGTCAAAGGTGATAACGCACATAACTGATTGCGCGATAACGTGATAAACTCACATTACATAGTATCGCCTGCCATGTATGACGTGGCTCTGGTCGTCGGCGCCGCCAGTAACCTTGGCTACCAAGTCTTGAAAAAACTCACAGAAACCTACAATGGAAAAATTTATTTCACCACCGAAGACGAAACCACGGGATACAACATTCTCAAGAACCTGGAACGAAACAATCTAGATCTAAACTACCTTCAAATGGACGTGACCTACACCAAGAGTATTATTAAAGTAAGACATTACATTCAAGATTTGGACGAGAGAATAGACTTGATCATCAATGTCACAGACTACGTCCCACAAAAGAAGTTATCACACGCCGAGGTAGCGAGAAGAACGCTGAGTGTCAATTTCTACGGGTACATCAATTTCGGGAAGCTTGTTTATCCTCTTCTGAATGAAAACGCAAGAGTCGTTAACGTTTCTGGACCAGCTGGCTTACTAGCAACAATAGAAAGTGAAGAAATAAGAAAAAGAATCAGTGATCCTAACTTATCAGAAGATGAACTAGTTGCGGTACTGCAGGATTATGAACAAGCGGCTAGGAGAGGGACGGAGAAAACTGAGGGTTGGGGAATGAACGTCAGTTCTGTTAGTAAAGTGGCTTTGAACGCAGTGACCTTTCTACAACACAGAGAATGGTCAAGCAAGGGAGTGGTGATCAACTGTGTGAACCCTGGCAATCTTAGCACAAGAGAAGGAAGAAAAACAACAAAAATGTTTGAAGAAGGTGCCAGAGCAATCTTGTACTTAGCATTTGAAGCACCCCTAACAATTAAAGGGAATTTCGTTTGGAGCAACTATTCTGTAATTGAATGGAACTCAGATCCGTACGTGGAAGTAACTACCGTGTGAACAAGTGATAATCCGCGATAAAGTGATAATATCATTAGTGACGTGAACGCCAATGATTCCCAAACGAATAAAAGAGGAAACAATTATAAAGCATTTGCGACCAAAGTTTGAGGTATTTAGAGCGTTGAGTTCGAAAATTAGGAGTTTAATTAGATTGTTATTAATAAAATGATAAAGATATTATTATGAGATGACCTAATTGTCGCTGTGACTTAGTTCTTTGCTCTCGGTGATAAGATTCGCGAGGTTAGTCCTGAACAAACATTCGTATTATCAATAGAAATATTCCTAGTCTTTTGAATAAGTACGCACTTATAGCTGAAGGCCCGCCGTTAGCTTCTGAAACTAAATGTTCCTATACTGTATCGGAACAAAACTATTGTATCATTCGTTATGTTTTATGATGTCTTAGTTCAAAAATGGTCCCCAAATCCAAACTCAATCACGAAAGTCCAGTATTGTTAATGTTTACGTTTTGATATAACAAAATTAATTACTACATCGTGCATTGCCAAAACGTTTTTAGATAATGGAATTGTTGTTTTAGGAAATTGTAGGAAAACATGTCTAACTCATCAAAATATTATGAGGACGAAACAATCCGAAAATATGTTAAGTCGTTAAATTATTATGTCTTTAATAAGTATTAATTAGTATTTTAAATAAAGTGTTTATTCATACGTGTCATTACATATTTTATTGGAACTACCAATTGGGTCTAATTTTTTTTTAAGTCTAATTAACACTATACACATTTGCCTACCCCTGCGGGAAGTACACGCGCGATGTTATATTAATACATGTTATGTGCAGCTCTTTTAGAACATGAACACGTGTATGTTAAACATTCATTGCGCGCCATCCACGCGGTTGTTTAACTGTTAATAGAACAGATACCTCAATGTACACGGTGCAGGCCATTCTGTAGGCGATCGAACAATTCTAAGGCAGGTAAGCTCTCGTAAAATCACTTTTTACTATCTACAAAGGTAATTTCGCTGATCGTTTCGTGGAAAGCGCAGATTGTGTCTAAACGTCGTAGTGTTCAAGTTATATAGCTTAAACCTTATCCCAATAGATGAAAGTCGGTTTTAGAACGGCGCACGTTTCTATGACTTTCAATTAAATGAGAGGATTAGATTATTTCTTTCGTTAAATTGTGTCCTTAATTCTTAGTTCGAATTAAAGACAGTCGGGGCTGTGCAAGTACATGTTCTACTTACATAGGGACAGCCAGCATTGTTTTTTTTCTGGTAGATAAGAGCCATTTTCAAACTTAGACAATTACTGGAAATTTTCCAAACGTTCAAAACATTTCTCTTGTGTTTCTTTTTACTTATCCTCACTATTGGAATTTCAGTGCGTCCTGTGAGCGATTGACGAACATTTAGCATCATGCTTAAAAAACCCACACCACAGACTATAAATTTATGCACGGGCATCGACCCGCAACACTTGGTGCAACAGTACGTCCCTCAGCCACTGCACCCAATCGATTTGTCTCAAAATGTACTATGACATTGAAAACCAAATTTTGGACCTCACATACCGGCTTGCAAGCATTTAACCTAAAGTCGTTTAGGACATTTTTCTTTAAAAACATGACACTACATATAATCTTACTGAAAGTCAGTGAAGCTTAATAATGGCAACAGTATAAAAAATAAAGATTATCTATCTTAAATTGTAGAAACACAAGGTAAGTTAATTGTTTCTTTATTTTTTAATAAGCATTTTCTTTTGAAGGCACCGCAGTACCTTCGTTTAATTAGGTCAGATTTCGTTAAGAATTACTTGTCTAAGGATTAATGTTGAAATCGCATTTTTTGGAGTCTGCTCTTGAGTGTGGTCTCATTTTTGTTTTAGTTAAAAGACGTCAGATTATTAATATTTTGTCCTCGAGGTAATTTATTTGAAGAAGGTTCAAACAGATAGTTTTGCGTCGTACTATACTGGACAGTAAATAACTCTTATTACCGGCCCGTACAAATAAATAACTATTGCTATAATATTATTATCACTAATAGTAACTTGTAGGAGTACTTATTTAGCACTATTATTATCTTATCAGTGATAAACTATCAGATATACAAAAAAATAATAATATGACATTGTTTATATAATTATTTTTATTAGGTACAAGGTGCGAATCTACCTGCTTAATTTGAAATGTCAAACTTTATACATAATTTCGCAATGACTACAGCGACATCCAGACATTACAAAAGACACAAAAATAAATGCAATTCTGCTTCAACGTTTCAAGAACTTAATTCACGAATTGCAATTAACCCCACAATACAGTACCCGACACACGTAATCACATTACAAATCCAAAGGGGACTAAGTGTTTCTAAATATGTATAACAATAACAGCGAGGCGACAAGGCGACAGGCTACAGGCTACACGGTGTTAGTCACAAAGGCGGTAATGACGCGTCAGAAGCACGCGACGTCGGCGCGGCGAGGCGCGCGACACGCCGCAGCGCGCGATTGAATTTTTTTGTTCGAAAATTAAATGAGGTTACATTATAATGTTGACAGTTTGGAAGGGGGAATTTGGTCCGTCATTATTACCAGCCAAGCCTTTTTAAACTGCTCTAAGTTTGTGTTGCCATCGGCAACCAACATTAATAGTTTCTACTGCTAAGCTTCCCGTTATTTTAGATTTTATTGAAAAACTTTTTTTTATATATGTACTCTGAATCGTGGATATGAATAACGCACAACAGATATAATAACACAACCACCAACTAATCTAAGAATCACATTCAAAATGCATGCCTGTGACCTATAGTGTTATGTGTATACTCAAACTCAACGCTAATAATGACCATAAATAACGTTATGAAGATAAGCCACATTGTCATATCTGTTAATAACGGCTAACTGCGGACACCCATCCGTCTGCCAAGCATGGCATTTGGCAAGTCGGTCGACCATTCATTATTGCCTACATTGGCCTATGTTCAGAAGGTTTGGGCGGAAGGAAGTGTTTACAGGCTGATTAGGAGAAGTCTTCCAACTGGAAACTTCATCAGCTATAAAAATAATAATAAAATAAATAATAACAGCCTATAACTGTCCCACTGCAGGGCAAAGGCCTCTTCTCGTATAGAGAAGGGATTGAGCATTGATCACCACGCTAGCTCACTGCGGGTTGGCGATTTCAGATAATTAAATCCAGGTTTCCTTACGATGTTTTCCGTCACCGTCAGTGGCGATCAGTGGGACAAACCAGGTTGAGGCCCTATAAATGCTATAGACTCCACTCTATAGACTACATGGACGATGGGATGCAAGTAGAGAGCCTCAATGAGTGACGATACTTAAGTACGTCCGGCTCACCCTGGACGGTCAACCTCGCTACCATCCTTGTGGACTGACCAATCTCTACACCACGGCATGACCTATTCCACGTGGCAATTGGCTCATGTCGATGCCAAGAAGAAGATGATAAGCAGTAAAATACTGGCGGGGACTCCAGACAATTGAAAGTACTTTACTGGGGGTTTACAGACCTGATTGTTTGTATGTGTTATGAACACACAAAAGGTTTTACCTTTCTAAAACGAATAACGATACAACAAAGGAACACGTTCACCTGTAGATGTTCGTGTAAGTGATTGTATCTTAAGCGAGTTGCGACTGTTCTTTTGAACTTTTTTCTTAATTGACGAGTTAATTAATTGAAGTTTCTGAGACTGCCGTTTCGCTTAGCCGGGCGACTCTGTTGAAGCAAGATGTAATTGGCAGCTACGATGGAACTGCTAACGAGAATGCATTTGTTTTATTTTACAAAAGTATTTTACTTCGGAATGCTTTAACAGCTCTGATCTGTGATTAAAAAGGATCAAGCCGGTTTATTTTATAGTAATGGTTTTAAGGTCATACTTATAGGTACCTAGAATTTTTTTTTGTCCATTGAAAAGACTAAGAATTTTCTGAGAGAAAATCTTATGAGGGTAGATGAGGAATTTACTATAACAACTTTCGTGAGTGTTATCCATAATATTTAGTTTATTTCCATCAGTTCGGCTCGCGACTCCGCCGCGTCACCTGCTCATAAATAAGGGCTCCGTTAGAGTCCGAAACTAATCGGGCATTCCCAAATATTGACGTGAGTAAAAACCGGTATATATAGTAAATAATATGAAGAATTTGCATTTGAAAAGTTAATTTTGCTTTTGATATTGTATTTCATAATGATTCCTAAATTGAAAAATATTAAATAAACACGATAATAAAAAATAAAAAAAAGATCCCGACGAATTGAGAACCTCCTCCTTTTTTTTGAAGTCGGTTAAAAAGTAGCTTCTGTTTGAAATTTGACTGTAAAAATAAAGCTATAAAAAACGGATAATCAAAAGTTTGAGAATCAAAATTCCTTTATTATTATTAACTCGCCTTGTTTGTTATCGCGTCAAAAAGGCATCGACCGGCGCTCACAAATTGTTTCATTTTAATTACACACAACTGTAAAGTCTAAAAACTTCACGATTGCGAAAACCCCGCAAACTCCGAAAGTTCCCGCCGAATGACAACAAACAACAATTAATTTTAGACAAGTTCCGACTTTATTCCCTTTTTATAACTTTAGGAAAATAATTGAGAAATACTAGAATTTATCCCATTAATCTACTATGTAATGATTTATCAGAAACAGAAAGCCTTACAAGATTTTGATTGGAATCAAGGCCTTAGTAACAAAAACGCAATCTTTGATTCCAATATCTGAGAATACATACTATAGAAAGTTTTAGGTACATTCGATATGGAGAGTATGCACAGTAATATTATGTCTAGTTATGATCTCAGGAAATTTTTGCATAGCAACACACAGCACAGATAAATACCCTACGCTATATAATAGTCCAATAAACTCATCAAGTATCAACTACCTAAATATTGTAATTTCTTACATTATTATTAAAATAACTCTAACATATTTGTCTTTTTATATTTACTATATCTATTATACATTTATACATACATTCTTGTATTGTGCAAACAAGGTATGAACCTAAACTTTAATACAACTTCTTATTTACAATCATCCGAAATATTTCAGTTTATTTCAATGGATCAGTTTCCGTGCTCTCCCAGTCCCAGTAGCACTAGCACTGCTGCTATGCCGTCATAAATATCACTTACACTGAACTTCAAAAGCCGTACACCAGCAGGATCTAAAAAATTCTGTATTTCTGAACAAAGTGGTGTCAGTTCATATAGAATTCATTCGATGGCGCAATCCACTATCCCTGAGCCACACGAGTGCACGTGCATTTTGATCGCCATGTTTGTAAAATGGTACACTGGAGGCGTACCTAGAACCGTTCTCTATGTAAGTGCATCTAACGATTCGGTCCTTGCAGATCTTCAATCAAATATGCACAGGTGTAGACGCAATGGCGCCTGTCCTAAGCGTGGTGGATAGATAGATTTCTCTTTATTGTACACCAAGTATAAACATAAGTACGAGTACAGGATAATATACAATGGGCGGTCTTATTGGACTAAGTAATCTCTTATGGAGAACCTTAGGATGGATAGAGTTGTATGTACTTTTAAAAAAGCAAGGGTATTGTGCGGTGTAGTAGGTAATTTTGGAATAAAGTTAGTCTACGATCCCTGATTCTTTTGACCTATCGTGATTGAGATGGATTTGGACTGGTCACATATCAACTATGTGCCGTGTGTTAGATTATTTTAATGTACGTTATAAATACAATTCTACATGACACAACCATTTACTTGAATTGTTTCTCAATAACACTTGTATTTATAAGTGAAAAACTCTTTAAAAACAAAATTATCCACTTTCAACTCTTAGTCTCAGATGGAGCGAGACTGGCCGATGAATCCAGCTTCCTTATTACGTCTACAACTAAGATCTAAGCTAAATAACGACTTTAAGGTTTCTCCAAAAGCGAAAACTTCGCTAAGAAATAAAATAAGGGTAAAGGCAAAGCAAATGATAATGATTTTCCCGCCTGACACAATGTTCGACTAGAAACTGATTACCGTGAAGTCCCCAAGGCATCACACAATTAGTGGAATACACTAGCATTAATTATTATAACAATTTAGCAGAAAAAACATTAGCATCATAATTACATATGCTAATAGCAATATTATTCAACCCGATAAATGTATTCCTAGTCAACACGTTATGTGAAACACCAATTAATTGTACATGCTAGTTAAATAAACTTTATAACAAATTCAATTTGTCATTTGTTTGATTAAAAAAGTTTTAATTTCGTTATAAAAAAGTTTGGCAATGTAATTTGAGAACGTAGTTCGGTATTGCAATACTTTTTCCAATTCTATTTGCAATGATTGCAATTCGTTTTAATTTGATGGTATATTTATATTGGAGAATCGTAAAGGTGTAAGATACCTTAGGTGCTTTGAAATACTAAGTCCCAAGTTTAAATAGTAATCTTAAACTAATCTCATACGGTTAGACGAGTTTTACTAGAATTAAATTACAAAAGTTAGTAGTTTTCCAATTCACGTAAAAACAAAACACTATAATTATCATTATTTATTATATATGTATACCGGTTTTTACTCACGTCAATATTCGGGAATGCCCGACTAGTTTCGGACTCCAACGGAGCCCTTATCCATGAGCACGTGACGCAGCGGGGTCGCGAACCTACCCGGGCATTCCCAAATATTGACGTGAGTAAAACCAGTTTATATAGTACATAATAATAATTATCACATTTTCGTTAATACAGAATGCACCATTTCTTACAATCTTAGTTAAAAATAAATGTAGTTCCAACGACAGAACAAAAGCAATAACACGAATATATAGGAACCAAGGAACGCTAAAATTTCAACATTTGAACGTCATAAATTCCGTAACTGAATAGCGAACAAACAAAAAGGGAATCTGTGCCAACAAACTATGCGAAAGTGTTCGCAACTCAAACACTTAATGATGACCTATAGCGATTCGTTCGCTATTACAATACGTGATACGTCAGAAGGTTGGAGTCGTAATAGAAAAACTTGGGTCGTTACCATGACCACTGGGCGGGTGAAACTCTTGGCGCAGTGGGCAAAACCTTCGTTTTCTGCACTTATGTTTTCTATTTCGATAAGGTCTCTTGGGGCAAACTTTAAAGGCCTATTACAACTGGATTTTCAGCCGTCAAATAAAAAAGATTATCTAATAACGCATCAATATTATCATTGTAAAGCTTATTAGTTATCAGATAGAGCTGAATACGAGATAAACCGATCCAGAAAACAACATGATATGATAATATTCATAGATGAGTATTTCAAACATTTTTGTCGTAATGTAAGTTTTTCTTTTGTTGTTGTATATATTCAAAGTGCTTCATAATACGTGGGACCTATAATTGACGAAGTGTGGGCGTACTTTACCCACACCTCTACTAAATCTTTCAGGGAATACAGGCTTAATGTTAAATTACGTTTAATACAAATCTATCTGGATAAAAAAATCATAACATGAACATAGCACAAACATATATTAGCACCTCTGCCTACCCCAAGGCAGAGGTGCTAATATAGTACAACCACATTCTCCAATTTACGTTATAGGACACAATGTAATAGGTGGCGAGCCTATTGCCATCATATGGGCACAAATCCTGACGCCGTGCTGCCTACCTAATGGAAAGACACAGTAACACTTTACCCAACCCGGGATTTGAACCCAGGACCTCATGCTCAGCAGTCGTTAACAACCACAAGACTAATGAGGCAGTCAGTTTAAAAAACATTTTGTTTATTTTCTGTAAGTGAAACGAATCTCACAATATTATAGAAGTAAGTAGCTTCTTTATCTTTATGATTTGCCGTGTGGTATCCGGCCTAGAATTGACCACCCCCTGTCCTCCCGTGGGTGTCGTAAGACGACTAAGGGAAAATCCAGAAGATGGGCAGCAGTGTCTTCTGTAACTTGACCTCCAACACTGCGATCCCCAAGCCGCTTGCCAAGCGTGGGGATTATGGCAACCCCCCCTCCCGTTCTAAGGGGGAGGCCTTAGTCCAACAGTGGACGTCTTTACTTCTTTAACACGTAGGTAATGTATAATATTTTTAATGTAATACAACTATAAATTAAACCCCATGCATACACATTGTTCCATAAAGTTACCATAAGTAGAAAAGAATATAATATCCTGACTGCGAACAATTTCTCCCAGATAATTCATTAAGATATATTATGTCATTGAGTTTTATAGCCAAGACTTTTGCTCTAAGTACTTCCAGATATATCTCCTTGTTGATACCAAAGTAACAGGAGACTGTTTACTGCGAATCTAATTGACAGAGAAATACAGGACAGTGGACATGTAGAAGATATTTGGAATAGAGTGAGCTGTGAGGTAGAGTTTAGGGTATTTAAAAAAAAAAAACGTCGCCCCACACTAAGACTTTCTCCTGTATCGTGGGTGCGTTTGAAATATCACAAACACAAACACCCAGACTCGGGACAAATATCTGCGAATCGCAGAAATTTTTGTCCCGTGCGGGAATCGAACCTGCAACCCTAAGCGCAGCAGTCCAATTGCTTAGCCACTGCGCCAATCGAGTCATTAAATAAATAAGTTTAAAAATATCCGTGGTCTCTGCCTACCTCTCTGGGATAAAGGTGGTTATATTATAATGATATCCTATGAGATATCCCTATTAATAGGGGGTTTCCCTATTAAAAGTGCGCAATTCCAGCATCCAGCATTCTTATACCTTCTGCTTGACCTGAGAATAGAACCCAGGACCTCAGCAATCACATTTGCAGCCACTATAGGTACCACCAGTCTCAACAGACAACGTATCCAAAACATCCAGGACTGATGTTTATTCAGATGTACAACAAACCTCAAACTACAAACAAAATATAAAGAACTGCTAACATTTGTATTCGCAACATATTTGACGACATAAAGATTTATTTCGTCAACGGGATCTCAAAGTTAGGGATTCGTGGAGCGTGTACAACGTATTGAGTTACTGTATTTCTGTCTAGAATTTATACTACATGCTATTCTAGGACTTCAGACACAGCGAAGTTAGGCTGCGAAGTTACGACATGAATACTTGACGTCATCCCTTTTTTAGGAGATATATTTTGGTTAGGTAAGGAGCTACGGACGGGTTTAGAAGTAGACAGGGCAATATAATATTTAATACCATTAAGTCTCCAACCTAGAAAAAACCGGTTTGGTGATCAATGATGTATTTGCTTAAAGGTATTTGCCATGAATTGAGACGTCAGGCCGGTATTATTATCAATACTAATATAATAAATACTATTCGCAAAATATGATAACCTAATATTGAATGTAAATAACGCCAATCTTAACAAAATCGATGGTGATTCTTACTACACAAATGTAGTATCTTAAAAAACATCGTGGCTTTTCTGAGCACTGCGTGCGACCCTGGATACTATTTATTGCAAGTATAGAGCCTTCACGAGTGACGATACTTAAGTATGTCCGGCGCACCCTGGATGGTCAGCCTCCCTACCATCTTGTTGTCTGACCAATCTCTACACCACATGACCTGTTCCATGTGGCTATTGGCTCATGCCGATACGAAGAAGAAGAAAAAGATTTATTGCACACGCAAAGAAAAAGAAGGAGCTCTTCAATAATATAACCTAATCTACAACCTTACTTATAAAATAAAAATAAAGTATTTTGAAAACATTTCAAAGGTTGCACCAAACTAACAGTGAAATTATAGCGCGGTGCACAATCGCACATCGTGATACAGGATCAACGGCGGCTGAGTGCCGGTGTATCTGGCGTTTCTCGTGATGTCAGACATGATACAGCGTGCGGTCTGTGGCGTCAATCATTAAGACCTTATTTACACCGTGGTGCAAATAAATTGTGCAATAATTTCTAAAAGTTTTTAAAAGTACCTAATTCTAATCACAATTTCCCCGAAATTATACTCTTTTTAATTACAATTAAATTGTGTGATAATAAAAAATATATTCATCTAATTACAATCGTTTCTTTGAATTATATTTTTTTGGAAATTACAACAATAATCAAAATCATCTCCATAATAATATTTGCTTAACGTAATGTTTTTAGAAAAATCTTCCTCCTTTTAGCATATCTACTGCGTCGTAAACATGTTCAATTGTCCAGAAACAAACAAAAACCAACTAACCCCCACAAGACAGTGACATCACAGTCCACAAACCACCACGTTTCCACATTCCTAACAACCCAAGCAATACTAGTATAATATTCCACAAAAAGGTCAAAAATTCACTGAAAATTTAAAACAGGAACAGAAGCGAACCGCCTGTATATTACCGCAGTGTTACGTGACCGTGTAACACACAGCCAGACATTAAATAAACACCATGTATACAGCCCAGTGAAAAATAAAATTAGTTTATAACGCAAGAGCAGGTGATAGCGTAGTGTACAGTACTCAATAATGCAGTTTAGACTGAGAACCGGCCAGTACTCACTGTGCCCGGTCAATTCTGAAACCGGCCAATGTGTAAAATGTACGCGAACGTCTGTTCTCTCTTAGGGACTGCATTTTATTTTCTAGCTCGTCGTTAATATGCAAGTAGGTGTTAAAATTTTATGTGTGGTGGCTTTGTGTCAAACGTTGGCCAAACTTTTTGGGAATAAAGAGTTGGTTGGTAACAACTGCCTTTTAGGTAATTCTCTTTACTTTTTAAGCATTACCCAGGTATAAAATATCATCGCTGAAATGTCAAGACAAAATCGCTGCCAATCACAACAGTGATTCTTACGATAAAATATAACGACAACAATCGATAGCCCAGAGGCAAACATGACAAAAACTTGAGTAGCATTTAAATCACCCTACCCAAAGAATTAGAATATGAATCGGTCTAATTAATGACCATAGGATCGACATCCTATAACATAGTAGAAGATAAGTGGTGAAATGCTATGTATAACTGATAATCAATTATTCCTATAGGATTAACATATACATTATACATTCAAGATTATCACCGCAATATCGGCCTACTTACAGAATGTATAAAAACGCAAATTTAAAGAAAAACCAGTTGTTCATCGCGACGGCAAGTTTCCACTGCGGTGGCTTAAACTTGTTCGTTGGAATTAGTGTTGGGACGATCACATAAATCCCGGCCCGGGATTTAAAATGTGCGGGACTTTTGGCTATGTTATGAGCGACGATTCATTAGTGTGACATTGTCTAATATATTATGTGTCAGACTAGGCGTGTTTTATTTTATGTTGGAACAAATGAGAATCGTTTATTTAGAAGATGGACATTATTTAACCCTTTCGCTGTTCGTTTATATAAAAATTACACGTCTGTCCTTTGCGAGGAAGAAGGACAAAGCAAAAACACAATTTCCATTTTTATGATTAGTACAGTACTGTTCTTGATTTTTTCAACATTTTCCTATAACATTACTAGTAAGCCCCTAAATTTCGACCAGTCAAATCATTGCGAGTTGCTGCACATAATTTCGTCTTATAGCCACCAACTTAGTGTTGCGCAGACGATCGGCTAAACCACAGAACACGATGTTCGGTGAACTAAACTGTGGCCGTAATAGCACGTTGTAATTTATAGCCGGACAGTTTAGTAGCCTGTCATGTAAACGCACTGTCCTCGTTAGTATTGAACGCTGTATTTATATTATTTGCTAACTAAATGTGTTGCTACAAATTATTTACTACGTTCAAAATAACAAAATATTTTTTACAAAACTTTCTAAACTAGCGAGTCTAAATTGATAAAGAAATGTAGATAAATGACGGACACGAGCGGGCGTCGAACTCGGACTCCGACTAACCGTTTTAAGAACCGTACTTTTTAGATTATAACTAGGAGTAAGTACTAATAAGAACCAAAACAAATAAAATAAAAAAGCCATACCCCACGTACTCCGCACAGACCATTAACAAAACCGAATAACTCACTCAATACAGCAACCCCATTTTAAATCAAGTAAAATGTACTACTACACCAGGGGACACATCCGAATAGCAAACCTTTTATGCCTTCAGTCAACGTCATAGCAGATACAAGGAATAAATGATAAACCACAATATACCGGCATTAAGACTGCGATTTTGTAAAAAAGCATATTTAATCAGTACCTGACAGAATTATTCATGCGCGGTAAGGCGAGGTCCCACTAAGAGATGAGCGAGGTTTGTAGTCAAACAAATGAGTTTTTTGCGGAATATTCAGCGTACTATCAATATAATTTATTGGTATTTCAATATTGTATTCTCTTTTCGCACTCGTTTATACTTTGCCCTCTGTTTCCTGTCCTCTATCACTCAAAGGTTTGCTGGTAGAAAACTCAATACTGAGTTAAGCTAGCCTTTGTGCATACAAGTTTTTTTTTATTTGTGTACTTTATAATGTGCAATAAAGAATAAGAATTGTATAAGATAATAAGATCATAATTACTCTGTAAAGATACAGATATGAATTATTTCGTATCAGATTCAACATCACCATTTTTTCTAACTGAATCGATTATCTGTACGGATTTAATTAATGTTCCATTATATTACTGATCAACTAATGTAAATTAAGCTAAAACCCTGAGGCGTATTATTACTAGACACATCACGTGTGTGTGTCTGTATTGCAGTTGTGTTAGCACTCACACACATATTCCTAGTAATACCGCCTGTGGCGTATGGCTAGTACGATGCAAGCTTTGAGGTTATATTACCTAATTAATATGAGACACTGTGACGGACGCTTGTTGGAATATTACATTCACACGCGTCTGTAGCCCATTGGCAAAAGCTATCGATATTAGTTTTTAGGTTTATATAGTTTAATTGTTTATGTATAGTATTTTTTATTTTTTATTAATTTTGAGGCGCTTCTTTCTCATTTTGATAACATTGAGTGATAGTAGGGTGTAGTCAGTAAGCAAGATATACGTTCGTGTTGATTAATAATGTAGCTGTTGCACCAACGTTGTGTTCTTGTTGTATCTTTTTATTTAATCAAGCGCTAATTTATCTCCTTACTATGAGATTATTGAAACCAAACTTTCACCTCTGAAATTAATGTTTATATTGTATACCTATTACTTAGTTTATACAGTCGTCATTGTCACTAAATATTTCAACAAAACTGTAAACTATCGGTGCAAACACACGTACCCGTCTTAATCATAGCCAAAAAGTGCCCATTTCATCTCGTGATCGGACCTCGCCTTACCCCCGTTATCGGGAACATATCAAACGTATTTATTTACGTTGGAATCTTGATGTATAAGGAAAGGTAAACATACATAAAAGGACCATTATTCCTCATTTGGTTTTCACAAAGGACGTTCCAGGCAAATACCGGCTTTCCTTACGATGTAAGCTCTAGATTATGTCCGGGATATCTCGCCGGTATTCCGAAGGGTTATTGGTATTTGTCTAATATTTATTTATTTACAAGGGCTTTTATGTGGATACCGGTTAAGTGTGAGACAGACTCGTGTGTATTTTTTTTTACTTTAACTTATCCACGTGTATTATATAGAGGAATATTTAGAGTTATGTAAACGTTGCACTAAAATAAATAAGGATGTTTAGGATTGTTTTAGGATATAAATAACCACCTATTATAATACTAGTCTAATAAACTGTAGTTTTTTGTTTCCTTCCTATAAGTTATATGGCTTGACGCAATGCGAATTTTCAATATCTAAGCACTCTTCTTACTCATATCATTCGCCCTATCACCCATCTTTTATTTATTTATATTTGTACGTTTACTTTCAAGTTATCTCTCACTGGCGCTACTTTCAACCGCCAAATGACTCTCCAGGCACCCGTCCAGCATTAACCTAGATGTCTGGATCACACTTAACTTTGTGATCAAAATAAATGGGTTTCATATCAGAAGGAATATTAATAGCAGTAGGTCCCAAAATATCAGAAGCTTGCAAAACAAAGAATATACTTCGTTCCTAAATCATTAATAAACACACTTATCTTTTATCTCGCTAAGAGCGTTCGATCTTAAATCCCAGAAATTAAGCGTCTAAAAAAGACGAAGCGAAAGCTTTTCTCATAATAAATTGCCATTTATAATGTTCCAAGCAAACGCCATTTTTTAAAGCACTTTCCCTTAACCACCAGACCATTATAGTTCATGGTACTCCCATCCATTACGCGGGAATATTCTACCATGGTGAGATTTATGGAGTCAATATCCCATAGAGAACAATGCAAGTTAAAAGAGCTCTGAAGACATAATGTTTAGATCGTCCTTACATTGTTGATAGCAGAGCAGTAGATCAAGTTATGAAGAACATTTGAGGCGCATTCAAAAAGATTCTAAATATTCCGTAAAATCTGTATTAAGTATACTGCAACAAAAGACAACTTTTTAAATGCAATATAAACGAATATGAGTTTGATTACTCAAGATAAGCATGCTTCTTTCGATGTTTGTACATCATCAAAATCATATTAAAGTAAAATATAAATCTAATTACGAAAACGCACTAATTACTCTGTACTTATTTTGAAAGAGTGTTACGCTAAAGTCAAAATTACGTACACAACCCTCAAAATAACTAGACTGCTATCTAATAAGTTTCACATCTTTTTTGGCTGGAACTTGAAATTAGTTCAAAGAAAAAGTCCGGTCAGTCATAATTCCTAACGTTATCAGCGAGACGAAGACGATAAAAATAACCTCCATTATTCATTCTTGTCTACATTCAACTTGACCTACTGTGTTTTCACTGTGGCATCTCGAAGCGGGGCCGGAACAGCCAATCAATCACTAGCTGACATAATGACGTCATCCATTATCAATTATTGACAGTACACGGATCGGATACCGTCCGATTTTTCAAGTTTTATGCCTTACTTCACCCCTCCCCCCCTCGAGCCTGCTCGGTTCACGATTGATCATAGTTGGACTATATTCATGGTAGGTAATCTAAGTTTGGGGAGCTGTGTTGTTTTGTTCGGACTTTTTTAGTGTTCTGTAGTAAATATGAGACCTTCATAATCTTGTCTCGTCATCTACTGTATTATTTTGGGAACGGAACTGCTACTTTGTCATCTGAATAGTTTGGTAATGAAGTTCGTTTGAAATTTAACCATAATCCATGCAAAAGCCAAGAAATATGGCAGTGGCACTCTGTTTATACTAGTGCTTGTAAATTACATGTGTGTAAAAGGCATGTGTATTTTTCTTTAAATATCCAAACACTGTTACAAAACAAAAATCTAGTTATTTAAAAACGATTTCTAAAACTTACCACAAAGCTACATAGCTAAGTACTCGTCGCTGCAAACGACAAACTAAATTCAATTAAATTACTCAGATTCACACGAACATAAGTTTTGTCACGGAAAATAAATTGTCCAGAAATTCCCATATTCGTACGGCGCAGAGAGAAAACGCTGTAAGTTACTATTAGAACTCCAACGTCGGCGCAGGAGGCACGCTGCCAACTGGACCTCTCTGGTCATCTTTTAGAGGCCATTCGGCTTTTTAAAAGCGTCATATGTAAGCCTTATTTTAGAGGATTGGACATTTAGGTACGAAATGAAACGTTGCAGCAATAAATTTGGTATTTCATTTCATGAGCTGGTTGTGATTGTGACTTTCGTTTTTGCGAATTACTATTGTATTGATATAAGATATTTAAAATAAAAATGGCCCATTTTTTGGATTTGGCCCTACGTTCACTTGATAAACTCACCCTGTATATAAACAACAGTATATTAACAGTAAGTAACAGTTTTTCCCACTACCCACGTAACATCGTTAAATGTTGGTTATTCACGTATACTAGTTGGTATCAAGGAGGTAAAACAACATTTTACAAAAAAAATATTTACCGAGATTACAATTAACAAAAGTGTCTCTACAGACTACTATAATTATTAACCTTACCTTTAAAAGACCAGATCTATTAAATATTTCAACGCTGAAATATTTCTACTTTTGCACAAAACTTCCACTTTTGTAGTGCACAAGAGTATATTCAAAATATATTAACAACATTTACATAAGCCAGTTGCAGCAGTGAGCCAGTCCGTCAAGCAAACGTATTTATGTACATTAAAGGTGCACAGTTCCTGTTTACTCCGGATTTATCCGGTTTCATCCGGCACGGGCCGGCCCGCAGCAGTATTTAACACCTCATTCCAGCGGTTGAAACAAGTTAGCGCCGGAGTTGCTTACGACCCGCAACTGTTATGTTTGTTGCGAAATTTAAATCTCAAATGTCAGGCTTTTGGCAATGTGTATTGGAAACAAGCGTGTGGACTGGGTAGAAGTGTATTCTTCTTCTTAAATTTAAGAGTTTTTAAATGTGGTGTTGGAGAAGGATGGAAAAGATCAATTGAAACAGAGAGAAAAAGGAATGAGGAAGTATCACAGCTCGTAGAAGAGGACAGACAGTTGATGAGAACAATAAAAAATAATAATAATATAATAACAGCCTATAACTGTCCCACTGCAGGGCAAAGGCCTCTTCTCGTATAGAGAAGGATTGAGCACTGATCACCACGCTAGCTCACTGCGGGTTAGCGATTTCAGATAATTAAATCCAAGTTTCCTTACGATGTTTTCCGTCACCGTTAGTCAGTGGTGTCCTAGAATATCTAAGAAAGTATTTATGACATTGAAAAAGTCACATTGATACTTACCTGGGTTTGAACCTGCAACCTCGTGCATAGAAATCCGGTATGTCAACCACTAAGCTACCACGACTATATAAAAAATAGTAGAGGAAAAATTATTGGTCTCTGGATACGTCACGAGAACTTCCATATGACCATCCTAGAAGAAAAAATAGAAGGTAGAAGAGCAAGGCGTAGAAGTGTTAGTTTCTGCTAAGTCAAAAGCGTTACTTGTCTGATACCGATAACGGCTCAAAACCTGGCGTTTTCTAAAGTAGAATGGAACAAGAATTTATATGGACGTATGCAGTAATAAATAAAAATAAACAAGAGGTACGCACATACACGTAATCGTTAAAATACATACATTTAACGTGAACATGTCTCAAGGCCAGTTCAAAGCAAGTCGTAAGCGAAGACGATCACTGCGTGCGCCTGAAGAATAGCGATAGGCTCGCCAGATATTCCATAGAACTAACGATGGGAATTATGAATTGATGAATCTATGGGAAGGGATGGCGAAATGTAAGTAAATAGACTGCTTATAATGGAGAATCGTACTTTACGTTGTGGAACAAGACACTGTTTTACACTACATGTAGCGGCGCCATCTCGCTTTCGCAACGAAAAATGTTCTGCTATAAGAGTTCATGGTAAGGAGGCTGTTCCTGCTATCATGGCCAGATTGTATGTAATTTTAAAATGTGGGGGTCGTAGCTATCCGGCTACCCGGCAGATCAGTCGATCTGCGAGATTAAGCCGTGCTCGCCGCGGTCAGTCTTGTGATGGGTGACCGTTTTCACATGTCGAGACCCCATCGTGCTTCGGAAGGCACGTTAAGCCGTTGGTCCTGCGCCTGATCTGTCTCCGGTCGTGTCGATCTACCGTCCCATCGAATTATGAGAGTGAGGGAATAGGGAGTGCACCTGTGTTTGCGCGCATACTTGTGCGCTATAATATCTCCTGCGCAGATGACTAGTCTCAGCTGCGACAGGCCGCCGTGACCGAAATTCGTTCAGGAGGACAATATTATTAATTTTAAAATGCAGAGGAACATTATCTCACAAATGTGGAATCACTTGCTAAGAAACCAATCGTTTTATCCTAGTATACAATAGTACTTGATACAAAGCTCATAATTGCCAGTTACCAGTTTGAAGATCTTCGCTTCGCCTGCCTGTCCCTTTGTCTGATTAACGCCCCTCTCAAACCTGTAGCAATTAGTAGCGTTAAACTCAGCATCGAGACAACTAGACTGGAATCAATGATAATATAATACAGTCCGATTATAATTATTGGTTCGCATCACTAGTCAGTTAGAAGCTAGTGTGCTTGTTAGAGATGTTATGACTTTCAATAGGGTGTCGGTAACCAAGATTTTTTCCAAGTTATACGTTAGTAAATAATCTCGTATGTGGATGTTGGAAGAGCAGAAGTGATTATGCACACTAACACCTTTTTTAGATATTCAAATTCCTGTGTTATAAGGGATCGAGCTCAGTGGCGTGCCACAGGAGAGGCCTATGTCTAGCAGTGGACTGAGATAGGCTGATGATGATGTTTTTTCTATTAAAAAACATAGCAATATCCAGCCAGTGAATCGGAGAAAAAATTATGCCCGCTAAGAGACGTCCGACACCACGAGACTATTAACGACCTCCGTTCACTTCATATTTGTATTAACGTACCGTCTGTATTATTCTTCAAAGGTGCTGATTTAAAGACACTTTCCATGGAATTTCTAATACTAGAAAACAATCTTGAAAAGCAAGCATATTAAAACCAACAACAATCCCACCATCATCTCCCATAACACTCTCCAAATGAAACACGACCATCGGTCGCGTACAACCATTAGGCCAATGAAGGCTAATAATAATATACAAATACATACATGAATAGTGAGTCTGCAATGTTTACCCTCCCTGGGAATGGGCCAGTGGCACCATGCCATCCCGTCCGATTGATCCCCGTGACAAATGAGGCTTGCATCAACGTTCTCGATAGATAAACATGAGCGGCCATTTTGGATGATCATTGCCAATGATATGATATATTCATGGAGATGTCATGTTAATGTCAAATATTATAGCCGAACTGTCTCAAGATACAGGTTATTCTAGTATAAGAGGAAGGGGTTAATATAAACTTAATATAATAAAACTTATAATATTAAACTTGTCCCAACCAGGGATTGGAACCCAGGACTTCAAGCTCAGCCGTCGCGCTGTATGACCACTAGACCAACGAGGCAGGCAGGTTCTGTTATTACAAATAAGATATAATATACCAACTTAAGGTCCCCTATACGGTACAATCGTCGTTACGATCCGTCGTTTCAGATCGATCGTAAGGACGGAACTTCATCGAAGATCGCAACAAAAAACCTATGATATTTTAAATATCGTAACGATAGATAGTCAGTGTATGGCTCCTTGCGATCGATCGTCTGTGTATGGCTTCTTACGGATGATGGTCACGATTGATCGAAGCGATCCATCGCATTGTTCATGTGGCTCTTAACTCCTACGAAGCCTTCGCCTGTTAAGCTTACATCATAACATGTTTACTGTACTGTGACGTAACAACTTGGATCTTGTATTCTACTTCAGTACGATTAAAAACTTTCCCACTTGCGAGTTACAAGTAGAGTGGGATCTCGGGAACATTTGAGAGTTCGTTGACAGATATTGTTATTTTAAACGTTGCCCTAAACTCTTACCGTAATACTTCAAAACTACGTGTGTCTGTAATCTGTAAAATAAAAAAAAAATGTATGTGTGTATCAATAATTTATACAAAACTAGCGGCCCGCTCCGGCTTCGCACGGGTATAAAATATATATTATCAGTATTTCTCCACTATTTAATAGATGTTATTATACATATAAATCTTCCTCTTTAATCATTCTATCTATTAAAGAAAACCGCATCAAAATCCGTTGCGTAGTTTTAAAGATTCAAGCATACATAGGGATGTAGGGACAGAGAAAGCGACTTTGTTTTATACTATGTAGTCATGATATACACCGATCTGACGACCCGGTTGGCGCTGTGGCTAAGCAATTGGACTGCTACGCTTAAGGTTGCAGGTTCGATTCCCGCACGGGACAAATATTTGTGCGATCCGTAGATATCTGTCCCGAATCTGGATGTTTGTATTTGTGATATTTCATGTTTGTGAAACGCACCCACGATACAGGAGAAATTCCTGGTGTGGGGCGACGTTTTAAAAAAAAAAAAGAATGCCCTCAGCCCGCTCCAATGATCAAGTAGATAATTATATATTTATACAATACGTTTTGAGTTTATTATTTAGTAAGACAATCCGTATCAGTAAAAAAACTTATTTTTGGTTGATTTAAAAACCATTATTTCAGCTCTCTTCGCTACCCGCTTCCTAAAACATCAAAACAGTAAATAATTGAATCACTCATTTTTTACCGTACGAGTAACTTAATACAAAACTGAACCTTATTGCCAAACTCCAGGCGATAACAAACTCTCTCACTGTTTACCATCAAATTTTACCTTAAACCACCAAAAATTACCTTCTTAAAACATACGCGCGAAGCTCAAATCATTTGATGCCCACGAGCGCCCACAACACTCTAACAATTAATTCAGTTTTATCACAGCGCTGCATGTTCCACTAATCCGCTCCATTGTCCGCGGCGTGATGATGCAGAGTATACCGCCGGACAGTGGACACTGTCAGTGCTGACAACATTAGCAGGCTTAATTAATAGTTGTCTTTGGTAACAATTAACCTGCTGTGACGTGTGATGTTATATCAGTTTTGTTACCTATAGAATGGGTGAAAGTATCTACTAGTTTATTTATCTATACCTATAGACCTAGATTTGTTTACTGCATGTAGTAACTAGTTTTTGTCTGCGGTTTTATTTGCGTGGTAATGTGCAGGAGCTGTATGGTTTTATCAATGATAGCGTATCTTATGTCTCTCTCCAGAAGTTTGTTTCTTTATTTATCATACATATGTACATCATTTTACAGGTATACGCCTAATATAACAATGTAGCCACAAGTTATGATTTTTTTGTATAATAGTTAGACTATGTTACTTTAGACAATAATCTTTCTGAATAGACGACCCATGTGTCCCCAAATATCGTTTATCTCTGTCATATGTATAATTATGACTAGCAGTGTCCTACCCAGACCATTCCCAGAGACGATTCCACTGTATTGTATTCAATATAAACAGACATAAAAACGTTACGAATTCCATTAGCTCTATACTGTCTATCGTCCAGCCCAATTCTCGTAGCTAGAACATGTTCATAATTTACAAAAGAATTCATAGAAGTCACGTCAAAAGGGCAATGACCTGAATTATGATAGTAAAGAGGAAGTCAACAGTAGTACTACAAGCTCAATGAACCCTGTCCAACTTAACGTCATGTGAACATGTGTCAATAATGTAGTTGAACCTATAAAGGATACCGACACGTAGCATATGTGTGTGTCTTACAGGTGGGTTCTTTGTATAGGTATTTCTACATACTAAGAATGATCATCTGTTCGGTTCAATATGTGTATGACAACCTGATTGGCGCAGTGGCTAAGGGATTAGACTGCTGCGTTAAGGGTTGCGGATTCGATGCCCGCACGGGGAAAAAATTTGTGCGATCCACATTTGATTGTCCCGAGTCTGGGTGTTTGTTTATGTGATATTTCATGTTTGTCAACGCACCCACGATACAGGAGAAATTCCTAGTGTGGAGCGACGTTTTTTTTTAAAGTATAGTATAAAGTATATAGCAGGTATGACCGTTGGACTGCTAAGTCAAAGGTCGTAAGTTCAAACCCCGGCACGCACTAATGTCTTTTCGAATTCATGTGCGTACTATAATTCAGTTATCAGTTGCTAAAAACGGTGAAGGAAAACATCGTGAGGAAACCAGCACAACTGAGAGATTTTTCAACGGTGTGTAAAGCCATGACACAGGCCTGAAACTCTGACACCAGGTTGTTCATCAACCATACGAAAAGAAGAAAGAATATTATGTATGGATTTTCTCACAAGAAAATCTTCTTAAAAGCCTGATGGCCTTTGTAACAACCGTCCCAAGCCATAGACCCTGAGCCCGAAATGTAACACTACAATCGTGTCTATTATTTGCAGACCCATTGGACGACTATATGTAAGAGATTAGAGAGAACAGCAGTTATGCTACAGTAATAGCTCAGATACTTGTGCACTATAATATCTCCTGCGTAGTTGGTTAGTCTCTATTAAGATAGGCCGCCGTCACCGAAATGCGGTCAAGTTATTGGTATTTAATGCAACCGCGTAGCCTAGTAACATACCTAGTACAATGGGAGAACATGATTTAAAAGTACCACCTACAACATAGGAGACTGACTCAATGGACTTTCCATACTGATTCAGCGATAACAAAGGTCAAGAAATGACTCATCTATTTCGGATAGTACTACTCTCCTACTAATATTGTATAAATGTGATTGTTTGTGAGTTAGCAGGTTTGTTGCCCAATTACGCGAAAATGAGTAAACGAATTCGGATGAAATTTAGCAACACAGATAGTTTATAACCTGGATTAACACTGGAGGTTTTATCCCAGAAAAGTAGTGCCAAAATTTTCCACACGGATAAAGTCAAGGGCGAAACGTTGCCTAGCGACATCATTCAGAGTTTACTGCTTACTTAATCGAAAAATAGGCTGATGTTAAATAATAGAAAGTACACCCATATACACAAATCTCTATTATAAGTAGTGCTGAATAAGTGGGACGGTAGATAATGGTAATTCTTGGACGCTGGACACAGTTGGGCTGAGTACGTAGAGAGGGGGCGTTACTGAGGCTGTATTTTGTCCAGACTTGGACTTATGCCCATAGGTTGGTAGGTCTCGAAGAAATATGTGTGTTTGTCGTAGCAACCGTAGATTACGCGGACTTGGCTTTTATTTGTAGACTAATTGGATGATTTAACTTAATTACGTATTTCTTTATTCTTGATTGAAGATATCTTACATTTTAATTAAATATTTAAGAAATTGTGTCTGTGAGCAAATGTTCTTAGATAGAGCGTTTATGTATGAGATATTTTATGTTTTCGAAGAAGTTGTTTTAAGAGGATCGCACGCACAAAACATATTAGCGTAGTTTAAGTTAATATAAGGAAAACAAGTGCTGAATAATAAAACCTATTCACATTATTACAATCGAATTTTGACCTCTAAGCAATCACTAAATATAAAACTGTATCCCATGACGAATAAGAGCAGATATATTTTGGACTTCCTCAAAACAAGCAAAGCATAATGTAAAAAACGCATTAGTTGATCTTACGTGCATGCAAAGAGCCTATCCATCAAGTTGGCAAGCCATTGTATCGATGTCTGGAGCACAGACGGCCTGACGCCGCGCCGCTCTATAAAAATAGTGACGGACAATTTTGAGTTCAAACAAAAAGTAATATTTTATGTTTTCTTTCTGTATTTCTGAAGGAGTTTATTTATTTATAAGGGGTCCCCAAAAATGGATATACACAGATCGTAGATATTTAGGTTTTAAGTACGTGTACTCCCTTACGATAAATAACTATCTTATGAACATAGCACTACAGGATATATTTTTAGGTATAGTAAAAAATTATACAGTTTAAGTAAAGAGTTGGCAGAAGTGTAGTGTTAGATATCTCGTCTGTATTTAAGAAATTATATTTTCACTCATACGTTTAATAGACGGTTCCATGTACTATGGACGAACCGGTGGCTATCGAAACAATTTCAATTGCTTGTTTTTTTTTTTGTTTTTAACGATGTGTAAAGTGGTGTTAACTGGGTATAATGTGTATTTAATTGTAAATTAATTTATGTGGTAATTAAATTAATTTTATGTTACCAAAGTAATGAATTTTCAAATTATTAGAGTCATCAATATACTTTGTTATGTTGTCTACATTGATTATGGGTAAAATCACTTCATTTTGGACTTGATATTTCTGCAATAATAGCTCTCTTATACAGTTTGCTGCTGCCATAATAATTCAATTTATATAGCACTAAAATATTCTCAAATAGCTAGAATTCATTTGAGCAGGGCATTAGGTTTATAAGCTGAATTTATACTCGATGTATAAATTTCAGATTGCACAGGGTTTAAAGCTAATTGGCTTATTAAGTCCAGACTTCATGAACATTGTTAAAAGGATTCTCGGAATTCACCGGTGCTTCTGATTGTGCGTCAGTGTGTGCAGTTTACACGAATACTTAAGGTAGAGACAAACTGGAACGTGCCCGGGACGTACGCAGCGTATAATGCAATACACTATTGTCGTATGCTACGTTGCATAAGACAACATATTCATAAAAGATAATCGGATTATTATCATAATGTAAAGTGTACGTTGCGTACGTGGGATCAGGGCTTAAATATCAATTCAAATTAAATGCGTACCATTTTATTAATGAAACAATTGAGGCTGCTGACCAAAACAGTCTTAATCAAACGGCCTAAGTCGTACGTTATAGAAAAATATAATTCATTTTATAAAAGATAAAGCCTTTTATTATAGTCCAAGCTGCCTAATTATTATGTAAATAATAAAGATGTTAAGAGGTCTAACACTAGGCTGACTTACCGGCTTCCGTTATGCCTAAGCTAAACGCCATGAGACAGCCGCATTATTAAAAAAATCCTGCAACAAAAAAATCTTCAGTTAGGTGCTAGCGATCCGGTGCAACTTAATTAACGTTTTATTATTCAGAATCGTTATTATTGCATTTATCCTTGAAATGACTGGCTCGTTGGTCTAGTTGTCACTAAGCGCAACTGCTGAGCACGAGGTTCTGGGCTGAATCCCGGGTCGGCCAAAGTCAATAGCAGCGTGGAGTCTTGTTTTGTACCGGTTGATGGCAATAGACTCGCCCCCTATTACATGAAATAGGGGTGTACTATGTGTGCGCCTCTGCCTACCCTTTTGGCGAATACAGGTGACATGTTATGTTAGGTTTTTAATCTTGAAAATGATCAACATACTAGTTACTTTTTATTTACTCCTTGTTTAAACATTAAAAGAACATCTAATACTACCGATACTCCATTGATGGTAATGCGCACTCTTGGCAGCTTTTATCCAACATGCTGATTTGCTGTCTGATATACCACGGCATGAGCCAGCCATCAAACAAAAACTAGTCCAGTTACGAGGATCAAATCCCCTAAATCCTTGCTCCAAATGACCTTACTTTGTAGTCAATACCCCATTGGGTCATTTCTAAAAGCTAATGACATTGACTAGTTCTCTTCTAAAAATATTAAAAAAAAACACAGCACTGATTAACGTCATAATTAGATTTTCCATGTAAACCAACAAACGCCTTTGTCAATCAAAGAGATGTTTCCCACGAGCAATTAGCAGAGCAGAGAACATGCATGTGCTGGGACACACGCAGCACACACACGACATACAGACATGTGACATCCTCAAGGATATTCAGCTTCATAAATATATAGCTTAAATAATTAATTGAAACAAGCTGTCAGTGTTGGGGTATTCTAAACATAGGTAAATAAACTCACACCAGCCAGCATCCACCTTACCATGAACTGTTAAAGCAGGACATTTATCGTTGTGGAAGCGAGACGCTGCTACGTGCAGTGTAGTGTGGCATCTCGCTTTCTCGACGAAGAACAACTTTTTTTAAGAGTTCGTGGTAAGGGGCCTGTTTCTGGTAGGAATGGGAGAGATTTATATTTTTTGCTAAGATCTTGATATAAGTAATTCTTTCGCTTTATCACATTCTTCTAACAAGCTCGTCACATTAGGGTATCTTCAATCTGATTGGTATTGTGTTTGTCAAAATCTTCCCCTTCATAGTTTGAAGGGGAAGATTTTGACAAACACAATCATCTATTATAAAAAGACATAACACAGAACGTCACGCCTGTATTCCCCGAAGGAGTAGGCAGAGGAGTATGTATATTGAACCCACATTTCGTCAGTTATATTATAGGTCCCAATGTAATAAGGGCAAGCCTATTGCCATCAACTGGGCACAATTCCAGACTCTGTGCTGTGACTGAGAATTACCTAACACCTAACGCAAAACCCAGTAACATTTTGCCTGACCCGGGATTCGAATCCAGGACCAATTCAGCAGTCACGCTTATCAACCGCTAGAACAACAAGGCAGTCAATCTATCATAACTCGCTACAAATACACACTTACTTTGTCAAAATCATTCATTCATTTCTACACACCTAACCGATGTGAGCTCAATCTTCCATAATTTCCGTTAATACATTCACAATCACTTCGCATCGCTCTGTAATTCACTGTTAGGTTCAGAGTTATCTCTCCGTGTATTTCATACGCCAAACAATTCACGAATGGCCTACTGCAGAGCTAGCAACAGACTTGCAGGACTGATTCATGCGTGCTAATGGCTCAGGTCAACTCAACTAGTATTGCTCTCCTCAAAAGGCTCGTTTGAAATGGCCTAAATTTGTTCTCACATTTACTGTAATTGCAGTAACTGAGTAGGTTCCTTTATGTTTGCGCTGACGATGATATTTAGGATTTCGAATTTATATGCAATTATAGTTTAGAACGGTTTATATAAAAGCAGCAATATTTCATAGCAAATCAACCGTTGATTCATCATGAACTTCCTACATTACCACAATTTTTTTTTTTACATATTTCATTAGTTTTATTTAATTATGTATTCATCTTATCTGCAGTAAAATAAGTCATGTTCTGTTCCAATCTTAACCAAAGGCTACCTACTAAACATAATTTTGGTTATATGTACCTACTAAATCATTTAAGAGAAATACACGTATTATATCTATCAGTGTCATCCGTCTGTCTTCTTGTCGCTATAAAATGGTAATAAAATAATTATTGTAAAACACATAACATCCTTTTTTGTAAACAGGTGTAGTGAAGCACATTATTCATACCCCGCCCCTCTCCACTCACGTTTACGACACACTTCATATAAGCAGCGGTTAACGACGTCGAATTCGTTTCATTGCCGTTTTAGTGAGCATAAAAAAATAGTTTTACTGTCTGCCCCGTCCGTGTATCGTGTTCGTCGAATTTTGTACGTTATAGTATGTGTTTAGTAGTAAAGTGTTTTTATTTTGCACCGACACGTATTTTGTTGTTGTTATACTTTTATGAGTATTAAATGATGGTCATTGGTTGTTGATGACAAACGCATTTCATTAATTAGAACGTATCGTACCGTCATTATTGCGTACAGCATTGAGCTAAACAAACTTGCTTAAAGTCTAATCAGAATCAGAATCATTTCTTATTTATAAAACATAGGTAGAAAAAATTCAGATCTTACAGATAGATGTACAGAGCGCTATATTTTGTCTATGGTAAGACATACAAATATGAATTTAGTATATTAAAAAAAATACGAAGTTATACAATATTAGAGAGAACATAACATAGTTAACAGATCATATTAAATTAGTCATTTAGGAACTCATCAACTGTGTAGTAACATTTATCAATTAGAATTTTTTGTAAAGTTTTCTTGAACTTGTGAATTTTTTTTTCTGATAAATTCTTGGTGCGATGCCAAAGAAACTTTTGTACATTAGAGATGAATTACATTTTGTATGGGGATCGTCAGTCAGTCAGTACGCACAATTCTTGATATTTACCCTGCACGTGATGAGGGCACATGCGGCATTTTTAAATATTCAACGCGCCTTTCAGATTTTTTGCATAACGTACAATCAACCCGGAATCCGCAGAAGAAGGCGCAGAATATTAATAAGTCATTAAACGTTTATATTTCAAAACAGAACTATTCTTGGATCCAAAGTAGCTGGGTAGCTCAAAATTCAAAAACTCCATCGAGTTTTATTATTCTGTGCCATAAACTGTTAGAGGACTATAATATATTCACTAAAGGAAGCCAGCGGTATATCCATATTTTTATTTCAGTATTGGGACCATTTTATACGTGGCTCGGTAATGGGAGATAAATTTAAAATTCATCAGCTGCAAAGCATCGAAGTATCATAAAGCTAGTGACATAAGGCCATGGACAGTGGGCACGGGACCAGAGCCGCTTTATATGAAAAGATACGACACTAAAACCTTGCATTTTACTATGAAACTGGACGAGTGACGCCGATGCATTTTGTATTGGTACCTTTTAAAACACAAATATAGGTCACCCCTAAAACGACAGTATGTTTTTGAATTTTAACTTGTGTGCGCCAGTGCAGTGGTCTCTTTTACCATATAATAACGTTATAACAGTGAAGTGCTAGCTTTATGACTAAATACGTTGTGATACGTATAGGAATATATATATAGATATATTGAGACATATTCCTGTTCCAAGGAGTAAATTTTTTTTACCTATTTATACAAACAGCTTATTAGTAACGTAAAGTAATACAGGAGAGAAGTTTTGGACGAGAAGTACTTTAAAAAGGGACGTATAGTAGCCTAGTTTAATTTATAATAAACATCTGTTCCTACGCCTACCTATACATTTAACTTACATAAGTCAAATCGTATATTATTTTGACAGCATATTCGTATTCTTTGTTATTTTTATTTAAGGTGTCTTAGATTTGATTACATAACAGTCTAATATCGACCCTGCGTGACCACACTAACTAAATATAAATAAAATCAGTTATGTTTCATATCATGCAATTACCACAATAACTATTACTGTAGCCACGTCTCAAGTAAAATTGTATAAACGTCGTATACACGGAGAGCTGTCCACGAAGCCACCAGACACATTTGATCCACCATAATTTTACGGTGCAGTAAAACCACGCGGGAAAAGTGCATATTAACGAGTGCAGTTTATGATGTCGTCAACAATTCAGTTGTTGGTGGGACATACGGGTTGTTATGAGGTAGCGGGCGCGCTGGGATAAACATTCAACGAATAATGTATGTGTAATTGTGTCGAGAAAAAAAACATGTACATTTATTTAAGAAAAACATATACGTTGTCTTGAATACTGCCTTCTTTTTAGTCGATTAAAAAGGTTTCCTTCAATTTACTATGTTCATACATATATTGGGAGGAATTTGGTAATTGTAATTTATACTTATTTGTTCTTAAATAACTAAGATTAATCAAGGAGTCCATAAAAGTATTCTTATCTGAAAAAAGTTTTTTTTTAATACTGTTTGTTTACTATAAGAAAATTCAAAAAACACTTGCTATTTTTTATGTGTCAAATGAATAGTTTTACCGAATATTCTGTCATATTAACTTTTATTTTTTTAAATAGACCCACAAAAATGTCTAACTGCAAACGTTGCAGTCTTAACTCGAATCTGCCAGAATAGTTGGAAGCCCGATTCAACTGCCACAAGAAAAAAAACAAAACTTTTATTGTTTAATGTGTGTTTAGTGTTAAATAATTAATAATATTATCTATACCTAATCTTAGATACTCGTAATAAAGTACACGTGCCCGGTACTACTGACTTTCCGTATGTTTCCACTATGTATGTAAATGCAAATTTTTATTGAGAATTGAACGGCATTATAAACTTATTTGTTGCATTTAAAATTGAGAACTCAATTTATTTTATTATTGTTACTCTGGAACAATGTTTCTGAATCCTATCAATGGAATGTTATTAATGGAAATTGTGTTTGTATTGTATTTGTATTTCTTCTTTTACGCAGAAGGGCAACGTAATATTGCGATTTTTACATAGATAGATATCATTTATTTACATATATAATTTACATAGATAGATTTCTTTACCCCCTTACTTATAAAAATTGACATTATTGAACAATCGGTTAAATTATACCTGTCACTGTCGTTTGCATGTCAAAAAATAGAGATGCCAATAGACTTAACAAGTGGTTATCTTAAAACACATGTTAGCATCGTTTATAAGTAAGAGGGTAAGTGTTAGTGACAAAATATTCCAAATAATGCCTGTGTGTAGATCACAGAAGCTAAACAGATAAAATACATTTTAGGTTATATTTTATCAATTATTTCATTTTTCAATTAGGATAGATTTATTGGTATAGTTTCAAAAGACCACGTACAAACGACGCGTCGAGTACGTTTTTAAGCAACCCAATCCAGCCTCCGAACGGTACACCGCCCCGCTCGAAGCGCTACGTACCCGAAACACAAATTAATCGCAAAGACACCACACGACCGCCGCTGCCGGCAGCATATAAACAAACAACTGTAGCTCGATGCGGAGCCCCTATATTGTTTTCAGCTGTGACCTGCGACTGCCAGTTTGATTGATCGCTCAGGACCATGGGTACAGAAATGGGACTTTGGAGACGGCAATATTATAGTTAGATGCATGGCAAAATAAATGATTGTTATAAGGTGGTGGTGGCACGCTAGTAATTTCTTCTGTGTCGTGGGTGCGTTTCACAAACATGAAATATGACATACACAAACACCCAGAATCGGGACAAACATCTACGGTTCACACAATTTTTTGCCCCGTGCGGAAACGAACCTGCAACCCTTAGCGCAACAGTCCCATCGCTTAGCCACTGCGTCAATCAGGTGTGTCGAAGGTCTGGATTTAGAATGAACATTCACCATCTGTACCAATGTGTCTGTGTCATTCATTTGCTTAATGGCAATGCTCGTCCCTGTTGCGTGGATCCTATTTTTTCAGGTATATTGTTCGCCAACCTTTTCGAGAAATTGTGTGATGTGCACATAATTATCCAGATTTTTTGCGAAGTTTAAATCCTACTATATGCAGTTATAAAAAAATGTGTCTGTAAATTATTCATTAACAGCTATTTCTTTCTTCTGTCTGAGACGGTATCTTTTAAAGTACAACAGGGCAATTTCAAGCAAGTAATACAATTAAAAACTCTGTATTTAAACCACCGACAGCGTCACCAAGCGTACAACAACACCAATTCTAATGTCACCTCCATATTTCCGACATCCGTGCACAAGAAGTCAGGCGCCGCAGCGGCAGATTCCCTGTTTACCTACACAGAACACACTAACCTCACCAAAAGGTTTATTGATCCAAGGCTCGAGCTCACCCTGCCCTAGCACGGCACGTCAAACAACGTGATCCAAGCACGTGGCCCGCGTTATTTAATCGATTTTCAGAAGATATTCCTACGTTGCGTTAGGCGTATATTAATATTTGATCTTGTTAATGTAATGTTGAAATATTTGGTCCTTGGGTGGTTGTATGGTGTTTTAGGTACAATTAAAATATGGGTAGTTTTTCGTGATAAGATTTATTTACGTAAGTTTGACAGAAGAGTGAGGAACTATATTATTTTTGTATTTTTACTGACAGTAAACAAATAAACTAAGGCATTAACCAAAAATATTGTGTACTGTAGTTGATTTTGACGACCTAATTGGCGCAGTGGCTGAGCGATTGGACTGTTGCGCTAAGGGATGCGGTTTCGATTCCCGCACGGGACAAACATTTGTGCGATCCATAGATGTTTGTCCCGAGTCTAAGTGTTTGTGATATTTCATGTTTGTAAAACGCACCAACGATACAGGAGAAATTCCTAGTGTGGGGCAACATTTATTAAAAAGTTTATTTAAAAAAAAAGTAAAGTATTTTAATCATTGTAGATTTTACTGTAATGATAAAAAAATATACTAACCAAGTAAAATAACTATAACTTTATTAATTAAAGGCAACATCAATTATGAATATTTCAAAGCTCAATTCCTGTCGCATTTCGTACCGAAGGACCAAAATGCGTTTCGGCAACCAAAATTATATTAAGCGTCAATATTAAATTCTACTCTCTAGTGCATAGCTTTTATTACTAGGAATTTAACTATAGACCCTAAAACAGAATTCCACATAAAACCAACAACGAACTCACGAACAATATTCCAGAATTTTCAACCGACATACCAAATATAAAGTTAAATGTACAGAGAACAAGGCTAATACTACAGAGGACAAAAACGCCCGAGTGACGGCTAAGGGCTCTGTAAAAAGTCCGTGTTCGCTGCAAACCCAGCTGTTATGAACAAATGAAGGAGCAGTGGGGCATTTTGGGGCATTTTTTTCACCTTTTTAGGCGTCAACGCCCGAACTGAGGACTAAAACTGCTCTCGACTTGTGTGTACCGTTACGTTCGAAATGGTCGACAGCCGATTGTTCGCAAAAAGCTGCTCTTATTTGGCAAGCCGTGCCTTTGACGATAACCTTGTGATACAGCTCGGTTAATATTATCAAGTTGTCAGTGACTAGTTAATTGTAGTTCAGTTTCTGTTTGATTAAAGGTTAGAGAGTAAAAGGACCATTTGTACCGTAAATGAAGTTATATCCCGTATATGTCTGTAAAGATACATTGACATACAAACATAACATAACATGACTTCTGTTATTCATTTCGCCAGATATGTTATAGGTGCCAATGAAATAGGGGGCGAGCCTATTGCCATCAACCGGACACAAATCCAAAATCCGAAACCTGACAGCAATCGGTGTTAAAGACGCATAAAAACACTTTGATTATAACATTCGTACACCTGGCAATAAAACGCTAAGTAATCGCGATTATACGATTTAAAAGGTAAATTATAAAGTAAACACAAATCAAATCCTCGTCGCTTAAAACGGAAGACGGCGCATTAATATTTAAAAGATAAAAAGAAATATTATCTTTGCTTAAGAAGTTGAGGAGTTAAGAATGAGCTTCGAAAAAAGAAATATTACTTTGACTTTTGTTCGTGTTAATGTAAATTTGAATTATTTATGTGATGTTTAGTACATGGGGACAGACATGTTACAAATAACTATATTAATTACGTGACAGATTGCAGAGTTAAAGTAAAAAATACCTACGATATTCATAAGTCATTATTTAACTTAATTAAGGATTATTACATAAAATATTTATGATTCATATATTATATAAACTGTGTAAGAATTTTAATTGAGCCAAAAACTTTAAAACGGAATCACTACTCCATAGAGCAGAAACATTTAAAACAGAATAGCTACAAGAGACAATATCACGTAGAACGAACGAAACTAAAATCGTTTTGCATATAAGCAAATTGAATCAATTTTTCGTGCGAAATTGTATCCCCCCAAGTGAGGGCGTCGGGCGAATTTTATGTAAAGCCGTCTCAGGGCACCCGACAAATCGCTGCGATCAATCGCGATCTTGAGCGATTCATTGCACGATTTAGAATCGCAGTCAAATCGCTGAGCGATAACTGTCGGGAGAAATTATTGCGTATTGAATAAGCTGTCATTTGGTTTGTTTGAGATGTAAATGTGGAATTAAAAGCAAGAAAAATGTTGGATTCATATTATTTATTCATATTTGAAAATGTAATTGAGCAATAATATTAGGTGCACGTGTGGTATCCGGCCCACAATTGACCACCTCCTTTCCTCCCGTGGGTGTCGTAAGAGGCGACTAAGAGAAAATTCACAAGATAGGTAGCAGCGTCTTCTGTAACTTGACCACCAATACTGCGATCCCCAAGCCGCTTGTCAAGCATGGGGATTATGGCACCCCCCCCCCCCTACTAAGGGGGAGGCCTTTGTTCAACAGTGGACTTCTTCCGGCTGATGATGATGATGGTTAGGTACACTCATTAATAACTGTGCTAACGACAAAGTAAGTATTAAGTGTCTACACTATCGTATTGGGACTGGATTTCTGTAAAGGTGTAAGTGATTAAATAATAATTAAAATCGGTAACTAAATTATTCACAAATACTCAATACGTTTATCGAGAGGAGCTTCACTCTCATCTTTGACAGCCGACCAGTCTTCACACTACATGACCTGTTCCTATAAGACCGGTCTCAAAAGATACCAAGATGGTAACGTTGCGATCCGAGACACCTGTCTCTCTCAGAAGCTCTGCAGTTTCAGGGAAACCAGCGTGACACACATACACACTATTTTGATGTTAATTGGTGAAGTAACATTACAGACGGTACCTGTGTATTTCTAGCTGCCGTACATCAAAACAAGCAACGATGCTGTTTGTACGGCTGTCATACATTGAAGTTTGTGAGACAAGATGCTGTGGATACACACAGATACGTTTGCTACGGTGTGTGTTTTCGGTTTAAGACAATACATTACTATCCGTGTTTCTGGCGACAATTTATGTACATTTTGAATGCCATTGGACTAGAAGTCGTCAAGACGGGCGGTTTGATATACACAATTTTACATAATTATGATCATATGCGTACCAAGCGGTCAAATGGAATACCGAATATAGAGAACAGTGGCGTTTCCTCCACCGACAAGAACAAGATGAGAGTTCTTTTTTTATATAGATACGGTAAAATTCACGAGCATCGTGTTCCAAGACTAATATCATCATCAGTACTTATTGAACCCACTGGTGGGAATAAGCCTCCTCTCTTAACACTCTTTCCTAGTCTGGGCCTTACCCTATATAAAAACAGTATGTGAAAAACAATGAGTAATTCAGTGAACTTGGCTCTGAACTACTGAAACATTCGACAAAATACATTAGCGGAGAACTGTTCACCACATTTCGTTTCACTCAGAATTCGGCACCAAACGCAGCTTTACAATCAAAGACAGGGATTCCGATCCCGTGCAGGCATTCAATTAATTATGGATTGTTTGGGCGTGTGCCGCGTTGCATATTTAATGGGCTGTCTCCAGGCTGCGTTTAGGAAGCTAGATCTATTAGACTATTTCAGATGGAAGGGAGGCTTTAACGTTAGGTTATTGTAATTTCATTTGTTTCGATCTTTCTTCATAAAATGTTTGTAATTATACTAAACTATATATAATAATATTTATATTTATATTCTTTAAGAATACAATACGACGAACTGATTATACTGCTGCGCTAAGGGTTGAGGGTTCGATGCCCGCAGGGGCAAAAATGTGTGCTATCCACATCTGATTGTCCCGAGTCTGGGTGTTTGTGTATGTAATATTTCATGTTTGTGAAATGCACCCACGACACAGGAGAAATTCCTAGTGTGGGGCAAAGTTTTATAAAAATAAATACCTTTCCGTAGCTGAAAAAGCGAGTTGTTAATGGCGAAGAACTCTATGTGAACCCTATAAAAAGCAAGATGGCTTGCTAAATTTTTACATGAGTCGAAATACAAGTACTTATTTTAAAGGAGAACCCCTGCTTACGATTTCGGTGACTCAAATGGGACAAGGATCGTTGGTACAAATTCTAGATTGCAGCTCACATTTGAATACAACACACCACTCTCAGTTCAAATAACTGAACAGATCTCAAATCTGAACGACAGACCTCTTTTATTTCACTCGTCTATTAACGATAACAATAACAGTAAAATTCACAATGTGACTTCGGCTGCATACAGATGAATAACAACTTTATATCCAAAGCATTAAAGTATGAAATTGGATGGTTTCGTTTTGAAATAATGTGAAATACTTAACCTAGAAGAACAATGTTGTTTCTGAATGTCGGCAGGGAAAGGAACTAGCTGTGCCTGTGGGTTTGCCTGTCAGTATTACATACAGAGGCGAAACATAAGTAGGCTCTTCTGCCAACCATCTAAAAAAAACAATGCTTAATGATAAATAACCAACTACCACTACACTAGGAATATGACGATTATGACGACTAGATTGGCGCAGTGGTTAAGCGATTGTTCTGCTTCTCCGAGGACTGCGGGTTCGATTCCCGCACGGGACAAACAATTTTGGGCAATCCGCAGACGTTTGTTCCGAGGCTAGGTGTTTGTGTATATGATAGTCCATGTTTGAAAAACGCACCCACGATACTGGATAAAACCTTAGTGTGGATGTGTGTGTGTCAATACCTATATCCCTTAAGTTTAAATATCTGTAGGTCACATAAACAAAGCGCTGCAGTTTAATCCCTTAGCCAATTGGGTTTAGAAATCCCGATTGGTGCAATTACAACAATTGCTATAGCCCCTAACATTAATTACTTACATCAATTTATAAAACCTACATCCTTACATTATAACTTACTTTAATAGCGAGTCAGGTCTCAATAGGCAGCCCAGTGTGCACGCCCCCTAACTCGATTGTACCGCAACCTTTCAGATCCATTATCTAAGACAGTACGTTACAACTTCAAGGCGAGAACCGTTTGAGGGCCGTCTTATCAGACAACCTCTCCGATATAACCAGAATCAATGGACCTCCCCTGCCCTCTCGCGAACAGGTACAATGTTTAACTGGAGGGGAAAAACGTGGAGTTGCTAGGGCCATGTTAAATTGGACGGTCGTCGAGTGGAGTCGACGTGGTCGTATCCCGCGGATTGAAGGGAAAGTGTCGTGGAAAAGGCAGAGCGGTGATGCTGGCCCAGGCTGGCACTCGGTGGCCTCTTACCAAGTTTGGAGTTTAGAAAAATGGCGGCGGTTTTGTTTTGATGAAGGACACACTTTGTTATGGCGGAGGGCCGGAGACCTGTCGCAGGAACTTTACTTAGATGACGTTTTTGTGCGGCGAGTGTGCTTTGTTACTTCAAATGTTTTTGAAGGACGTGGATTTGTATTGCTGGATATCGTGTTATTGTTAGACCTGTATATTTTTTGCCTGATATATAGTATCTCGGTTTAGGATACACGTCGAGTTTCCGTATAACATTTACTAGCTGATATCAGATGAGAGCATTAAACTAAAATTAATTGGTTCACATATTTTTATCAACATTAATTTTTTTTAATTTTGTAGTTAAACCCGCCTCTGTAAATCTAATTTCATGTGTATTTTGTTATTTAAATGTATGTTTTGTCATTAAAATTAAATCATATATAAAGTAAATTGTACATTAAATTACGACATCTGTTTTGTACGGATTCTTCGGCTAATATTGGTAGACTAACTGATCCGACAGACGTTGTCCTGTCTTAACTATGAATATTGAATTCGACTGACAGTTATTTCAAACGCCATAAGATTACATTAATAAAGTTTATATTGTCAAAATCATTAAGAAGGTTATATAAGAAAAATGATATAGTCGTTAAGTTTTCTTAAATTTTCTAATGTTCTGAGCAGTTTTCTTATTTTTTTCTATCATAACAACTTTCTCCTGGCGATAACAAATACAACAAGAAAATAATTAGCGAAATTTATCCAGCCGTTCACGCGTGATGCCGTCACCAAGAAAAATAGGGATTCATTTTATATAAATACATTGATTCTTCTTATCGTATGGTTGATGATCAACCTGGTGTCAGAGTTTAAACCGCCTGTAGGCCTCTGACATGGCTTTACACACCGTTGAAAAATCTCTCAGGTATGCCGGTTTCCTCACGATGTTTTCCTTCACCGGTTTTAGCAACTGATAACTAATTTTTAGTACGCACATGAATTCGAAAAGACATTGGTGCGTGCCGGGATTTGAACTTGCGACCTTTGACTTGGCAGTCCAACGGTCGTACCACTCGGCTATCAGTGCTGTTGATTGTTGATCAGTGAATAGATTGATGAAACAATATGTTTTTGGAAAGTATTTATACAGACCTGTTTACCATCTTTGGTAATAAAATATTTTTCCTATATACGTGTTACACGTGTCTTAAATAACCTCTAAGTTTAAAGTAATATACACCACCATCCAATATATCTTACGTCAGTAAACTTTGAGTAATTAATCATAATATAAACAACATTAGGACAGGTTCGATCGCAAGGTAATTACTAATTAATATGCTGTTTAGTTTCCACTAGTTTTAGAACGAATAAATCATAGTAATTGAGAATTTATTGCGCCGTGACGGTTTAACCCGCGATCGCTATCGGTGGGGTTAAATAGTTGATAACTATTGGCACAGTGGCTTGGTTTTAACGCTTAACTTTCGGTTCGATGCCCTATAGAACGATTGAGATGTAGGTAGGTATAAATAAAGATGTCTAAGGGGAAGGCCTTTGTTCAACAATGGACGTCTTTCGGCTGAGAATAATGATAAAAATGATAAAGGTATCTGTTTTGATGATGATGAAAAGCTAGTCAGGTGAAGGAGATATTAATAAGGGTTACACATTATAAGCTATCTGCCTTATGCATGTAAAACCTACGCAATGAAGTATGCATTTAGCCAATAAATTGTGATCTACAAAACAATAGATCGATACCACAAACTAAACATTACATAACAATCAAAGCAAATGTTCCAAACGACACGCTACAGTCTGCCCACACCTCAAGCAATTCCAGTCTGAATTCATGACCGCTATAACTGCTGATCCTGCTACAACCAATTTGTGTGATTCTACGACCCATAATAGACATTTTAAACTATCGTGGGGGAAATTTAAACCACTCTATCGCGGGATACTGCAAATTGGTCACGAGTTCACTGTTTCTATGTCACCGTGATAGTTGTATATGCTTATGAATCTTTTATTTTGAAAGTTGCTGGATACAGGCTGTAGATACATTTAGCATATAAGTTTCTACCCTATTTGGAGATAGCGCTTTCTTGATCGAATTAAGGAACACCACCAACCAACCTCAACTGAAACATGCATAATCACCTAAAGTATCGTACATAAGTGTGTGCACGACTATGATATGTCTAAAAGTATAGATACGTCACATGCTAACAAAATGAACGAGAAAAGTGTTGCGAACTCTGAGTCTGAACTGCACTAGTCTTATGCCAAATCGGACAACAATTGTAGGTACTAACAAAGACTACAATCGTCCCCTTTCCGAGACTTCAAAATGAGCGCGCTAGTATCATATCTGTACTTTCTTCAAATATCATTGGTGCACAAATATTTCTTCATATTCAATCGTATGGGATAGCAAACTGACACGACCGGAGATGTGTGGTGCTGTAGTGACTAAGCGTGTTGTCTGAGGCTTTTAAGAATATTAAGAGTAGAATATTAATAATATTAACTTTCCATTCATGGGTCTAAAATAAAAAGCTTTCAAAATGCAATAACTAAATATTAAAACTATTTCGATTCCAATCACAACTATCATTTTATTTCCATTAATCTCGTAAATTAAACGTTGAATAATTAGTATTCAAATGAACCAAACTAAACGCTATAATTTAATGTAATAAACAATGATATACACCCATAAAATATTCCACGGTAACGCTATATTTTAACTGGGGTGGGTGACATCGTAAAACCGGATTTTCGCTTTAATTAAGCCATATCTTAATTTGTTTGAGCTTCTGCTATGAATGTTTGTTTTGGAGTTCGTTTTAGTTACAGTTTTACTTCGACATGTTTTTGGTAATTATTAGAGTAGTTTAACAATAGCAAGATTGGTGTTCCTTGATGTTTTTTCTGCGTTAAAAATTATCCTGGATTACTAATATTATAGTATTATTTCTAATAAGTAAGCCGTGGTGTAGATTTGAGTCAGTATGATCATAGATGAATTCTCATGGTGCATCGCATGTGCAATACTTACCGTACAGCACACATACATACAGTTGTAGTACACTCCCAGGGGTCTTAGACAAGTGTCAAAACGCTTGGTGTAAAGAAATCGAATAGAATGAAAAATATTGACGACCTGATTGGCGCAGTGGCTAAGCGATTGGACTGCTACGCTAAGGGTTGCGGGTTCGATTCCCGCACGGGGCAAAAATTTGTGTGAACCGCAGATGTTTGTCCTGACTCTGGGTGTTTGTGTATGTGATGTTTCATGTTGTGAAACGTATCCACGACACAGGAGAAATTCCTAGTGTGGGGCAATGTTTTTTTTTTTAAACCAAAAAGAAACTAAAAACAATATGTAGGATTGACTTGTGAAGATTCCATAGTCGAAACATTATGAAATCCCCGTACATTATATTCGATTTCTATGCCTAGTGTTCAGGGTGCAACAGATGCACAATTATATACTTTATACTTGCACCTAGTACCAATACCATCCCAGTAGACTTACTTAAAATAAAATTAAGATTAACAAACGTTATAGAACTAGAGAGGAAGCCCTTAAGGTCGCTAACCTCTATTATAATGACAATGCAACCTTCGACCTTCCTCAGAGGAAAACGTGTAGAAACATGTGTAAATAATTAAGGGAAACATCACGCCTCTACGTCCTGAAGGAATAGGCAGAGGTGTCGGTGGCACAGCCGCTTTTCCCTTGTGACGATATTAAGGCTTATGAAGCACGGTTCGAACGGGTAGTACGTAAGGTAAGGTGAGTATTTTGATAGCCGAGTACAGCACTGATAGCCGAGTACAGCACTGCTAGCCGAGTGATATGACCGTTGGACTGCCAAGTCAAAGGTCGCAAGTTCAAATCCCGGCACGCACCTAAGTCTTTTCGAATTCATGTGCGTACTAAAAATTAGTAATCAGTTGCTAAAAACGGTGAAGGAAAACATCGTGAGGAAACCGGCATACCTGAGAGATTTTTCAACGGTGTGTAAAGCCATGCCAGAGGCCTACAGGCGGTTTAAACTCTGACACCAGGTTGTTCATCAACCATACGATAAGAAGAAGTATTTTGATTCGAAAGCGTTTGAAAACTATGTTTAGTTTTATGTTCATTTATTAATTGACATCAAAACTAAAAACTGTTTTTATAAACAATTTAATTACTGTAGGATCAACTATATAGCAATATAAAAGCAATAACATAATTTTGAAAGTTTGTGAATATGTATGCTGTAGTTTGAGGATTTTGTTTTTAGTATTTTATATGATAAGTACCTTTTTATACTACTGCCCAAAAAAGGAGTGTAATGTTTTCAGGGTTCATGTAAGTATGTATGTTTGTGAGTTTTTTATTCCACCATAACTTCTGAATGCCTAAAGCGATTTTGATGTATGGAGTGTCCTTAGAAACCTCACACCATCGAGTAACATAGGCTATAAAAAATGAAACAAAAAAAAAATATAATTAAAAAACACGACTGCCAAGGATGGATGGATGGGCGACGCATGCGATGGAACATGTTTACTTGTTAGTTCGTTTTTTGTCATGGCAGTCGTGTTTGGCATGTTGTTTATTTAATTTTAATTTAACTTAGTATTATATTATTTTCCATATCGGTTGTACACTTTTTTCTATCTTCTTAACCTAAATCACTTAAATTACTCAAAGGTCTGCTGTAAGAGAACGCAATTCTAAGTTAAGCTGGCCCATGTACAGCTAATTTCAAATTATAAATATGTAATCATATGTTTTGTGTACAGTCAAGAATTAAAGGATACTTATCTGGTCTAAAACAAAGGGTTTTTTATCCGTATACATCTCAGTAGTACACGAGTAAAACCGCAAACCAATTACAAATAACAATGTAACCATGACAACTCTATTTCAATGTTCACACACTAGTTCGCATGCTATGTGACAATAAACAAATGATTTCACACGTTTTTCACACAAAGCCACCGTGGTAGCATGCTACATGCGAGCTACGAAATAAACGATTGGGTGCTACGCGGGCTACGACATTCGTAGCACGACCTTGTGCTACGAACTCATTCATATTTACGATTTCTTTATTGAAATGTTTGACGAAATTACCCTACTTAAAGTTTAAGTCCTTTTTAATTGGATATATAGTATAACGGTTATATATAGGTTTAGTTACAAAAGTAACGCAGCGTTAAAAGGTTTATTTATTGTGTTAATTAATATTTTTATGTTCCTAAACGGAATGCGTACGTTCGTTAAAATAATAAAAATATTTAGACATTAAACTTCAAATCATAAATTATTTCCGAAAGAGTGCCTTTACATTTTTAACATTGGTGCGTCTTAGTGCTCCTAAAAAGTGGATTATATTTAGTTTAATTATTTATGTAATAATAAAGCTACACCAACAGCATATAAAATAATAAATCATATAGGGTAAGATTAGCTGTGGGCTTATACAGTTGGCATGCACATACAGGTGAACCATTCAATATAGTTGATAATAAATAACAAAAAAGTCATCCAAAGAGTTATCAAGCATTTAACAAATCCTCAGTCTTTCAATACTGCACGAACCTAACCTTATTCTGCTTTACTCACTTCAGTTCAACCCTCCAAATAGCCTCACAACAAACAGATATTCTTAGCTACAAGCACTGAACCTCGCCCATTCACTCTCCGAGTCACCTTCACCTCGAAATCAGAGCTGAACCACTAAAATTAGCGACGAAATCAATCTATATATAGCAGGATGGTCGGCAACATAACGGGAGTAGCCGTGACCTGCACAGTGCACGCCTGCACGGGCTATTTATAAGACCGTACAGCGAATCCGATTGAATTGTAATTTAAGGCTCGGTGCGGAGGTGAACAATACTCGTGGGATATGTTTAGAGCCTCGAAAGTATCGTTGCCGGTGTCTGTTTTAATAATGAGGAATGGAGGTGTTTAGATTTTAGTACTGTTTGCTTTAATTTAACTATAATCTTTTGACATGACTGATTGATGAAATTTTAGCATGTTGCCCATGCTTAGCTTATATCTAAATTGATAAAGGAAATTTGTGTCTATCACTTTTCAAATTTTCTTTATCGATTTAGATATTATCAACTTTTGAACCAGACGGAGATGGCGAGATGAAATCAATACATTCATAAAGAATTGGACTTTGCTGCCCGTGAGAGAGAGAAGTGGAAAGAGAGTGGGGAGATTGTTGCACTGCAGTGAGACAATACGGGTTCTTAATAACAAAAACAATGGACTTTTAATTAAGAAAAAGGTTTGGTTAATAGTTTACAGAATAAGTGACGAACGTTTAGCACGTCTATATATAATAAAGAAAACAGTCATTTCTTAAAGAGAAAACCATGGGTTCTTGAATGCTTTTTGATTTGATATGTTTCAGATTATTATTTTATAATATCACTTTATAGTCAAATACTTGTCAACATACACACAATTAAGAGGAAGATCTATAAGTTTTGAAATAAAATAATTAGATCCAATATAGTACTATCATGTAATATAAAATAGTTAAGCGTAATTACCAATTAATTACTGTAGCTAACGAAAAATTACCGTGCGATATCAAAGGTGTGTTTTATTTCACAACCGTGTCATACTTATATGGACATGGATATAAATTAAAAACAATAGATATTATTGAAATGTATTTCGCAAGAACCTAATCAAAAATCCAACCAAAACCGCGATTACGCTACCTATTTCAAACTACCATCACTAATAATTACGCAATCCGAACGTGACGTATTACATACCGATGTCAAAACCTGACCACGTAACTCAAACTGAAATAGGAGCACAGCGGTCCCGCCCGCGGTCTATTTCCGGCCGTGACGTCACATCCCACACCCCCAGTGACGCAAGCCAGATGAAACTTTTTAAATTTTTTTTTTAAAGGCGTCTGGCATTGGCGTGCTACGATGCGGTCACAAGGTTCGTACCAATACGTAACCCACATCGTTCGACGTTTCGCTTCATAGTTGCCACTTTGATAAGTTTTGATTAAATGCTCTCTATTTTTTTGACATGTGTCGCCCCACATCTAAAGTAGGAGGAACATCGGAGCGAGATGTAGCTGCACACTCTGTAATGAGCACACGATTCTATTTCTGGAAAATGTATTAAAAAAAATACTTTTTTCTAACTTTCCTCAAAATAACTATTAATCTCATATACTACTCATATTATACCTACATAATACATAGGCACACAGCCAAATAGATCATGAACCGTACAAAATAACCGTTACCTTAGCCGGGGGCGTGGCTATAGCAGAAAGCACTCAGACCGCGGCTTTGAAACCTATTCTGGATGAAACCTTACTGTCCATTGCATTTGTAACAATCTACTCTTAGTAAGGTAAGGAACGTGCCCCTGGTACTTATAATAACTTATTGTTATACCAGCAATTTAAGGTTTTCTTACAACGTTCCCTTCGCTGTTAGTCAGTGGTGTCTTAGGATAACAATGAAAAAAAACAGTTTTTATTTGTGTATATAATGATGTATATATTGTCAGTTTTAATATAGTTCATAGATATATTAAATTTTAATGTAATAATTTAGTTAATTGTACTATCAAAAAATTATAAATGTCTAATGGACTGAAAAGGCACACTAATTTGTCTAGGTTTGACCCTGCAACTTTGTACAGATGAATCCGATCCATCAACCACGAGCAACCTCGACATTTTAGGATTCTTACTATTTTACAATATCTACAATATGTCTTAGAATTATTAAACCATACACAAGCATATATTACCCTTACACTTTTGCGAGTAAAGCCACTATTTAAGCCTGTATCTACAAGTAGGCCAATGAATTGTATAAAACGTTAAGAAATAATAATTAAATTTATAATTAAAACAGTCAAATTAATTATTTATTAAAGGTTCCCGAACCAAGTTGTTCGAACCTTCCAAAAACATGACTAACAAACGATCAGTCCCCAGCAAAGGTCTAAACAACGCACTTGGGCGCGACGTACATTAACCACAGAACAAAAACATATTCAAATCCGAAATTCAATTATATTCCCGAACAAACTTCCAGAAACAAACAACAAATCTATAATTGTTTTTCATCTCTCCACCGCCATTGCCACCTGCGATTCCTAAACTCAAATGTTAATTATCATTAACAGAATTAAGTCTAATCTGGGATACGGCTATCGAACATTGTATGGCCCCCCCGAGTAACGTTATCCCTATAAACAAATTAACTAAACATAAAAGCTTACATAAAGGATCGCTTTACAGCATGAATGGTAGTTAGAGGCCGAAGGTGCCCGATGTGTGGCGATGATTGCCGATGTTTAAATTTAACGGCTATTGTTTAGTTTGATTGGGTGTAACTTGTAATTGTTGGACATTACTATTTATATTTTTATATGTTACGTAAATAAGAAGTATCTTCACACAATTCCGCAAATTTTTGTCAGTATTAGCCTAAAGATTAAAAATTAGTTAAGTAATAACTGTATGACGATCACATCATTAAATAAAAAAAAATTGTCCACTTTACTGTTTTTCAAAACATAACATAACATCACTGTAGGACTAGCTATTACTCGGACATGTATATCCTCCCTGATTTCACCAGATATGTCAAAGGTCCCAAAGAATATATTGGTCATAACTCAAAAATTCTCCTGTAGGTCCTAAAAGCCAATTCACATAAAATATATAGCTCCTATTACATAAAATAACTGCAATATAAAGTATCGCGCCTAGTTTATTAGGTTTACATCGGATTACCAGATTATTTCGTCAATACATCGTTTCATATTATCGAGTGATAAACCACAAGTCTTGGATGAGAGAGGTTTTACAACTCACTCACACATTTTATAGTGCGGTGTCAGGGATATGTTTTATGCGTCCGTTTCGGAATGTCAATGTACGATCTATTTGCATTGCTCGGGAAGAGGGAACATACTTGCAGAGTTCTGACGGTTTTTGATCAACGAAGTAGAGCGGCTTGCGTATCTTTAAAATGTTGGTGATTTTTATAATATTAATGATTTTATTTCTGCAAATAAGTTTTACAAAAACACTTTTACACGTCATTTTTTGTTCAAACTACTAAGATGACGTCGGCATTTCCTACTGACTACTAATAATAATTATGTGGTTTGAGATCGAGAAGAAAGGTACATATTGGAATATGGTTCTAAATCAATGTTTTAACTGGGAAATCGAAATGTAGAACCTACACATACACACATGGAGAGCAAATTATTTTGTGCAATATACTTCATAGTTAATAGATTGCTAAGCTTCTACGTAACTACTTGTAAAGCTGTGGGTATTATAAAAAGTCACAGTGCTTTGGGAGTCGAAAATATAGATGATAAATTCAGCTTCCTTTTTTCACTTACAAAAAAATCGAGAAGTAACAAAATATATGTCCAACTTTTGTTTTAAATTTTTAATAAAACTTAATACGGTACCTGTTCCGAAAATAATTAACAAAGCCACGTGGAAACCCTTCTACTGTTCACACACCACGCATTTTACAAAATAAAATGTTGAAATCATTTTTAACTTTTGCTCGCAACGGATGAATAAACAAAATGTAATCAATTAATTTATTCTGAAACAGAAACGCTGCATTAATTTTAATACCGATATTAAATCAACAAACGCTTACTACAACTCACACTAATTAACAATCCTCTTAACTATCTCTCCAAAATAAATTAACAATGTACATCGTGTTTGAATCCTCGAGAGTAATAATATCTATTTCAAATAACGCTCGTAGCTATTTCGTAGCATGTCGTAGCTTTGTAGCCGGCAATAACACGTAGCGTACTACGAAGAAAATACTTCAGGCGTATTATCAAAATGATACATTTAATCATTTCTGCTACAGACTATTTTGTGTTTGCTCTTAGATTTATGGAAATAGTCATTTAATATTATATTAATATCTGAATATAGATATATCGCTGGTTTCTTATGAGGCTAGGTAGGGGCTGAAGAAGACTACGTATCTCTTCTTTTCTTCTTCCTTTCTTACAAAAAACCCTTTTTATCTTTTTTATATTTCTTTTAAACTGTTCTTTTCATTAAGTTTCCCTACTTTGTAAGTGGCAGTTGAGTATTAAAAACTCTTTCATAAAGACTTTTTTTTTCTTTTCATCTGGTTGTTTTCGTCGTGAAGAGTACCTTGCCTTCAGGTGAAGTAAACTTTTTGAAATAGTGTCTACTGTTGAGCGTGAGGTCTTGGGTTTGACTCACTAGTTGGGTTGAATTTTACTGGATTTTATCCTGTGAGGTAATTGTTTAGAGCAGCCCCACGGTAGAGGGATAGAGACTGTCGCCTTAAAACATGGTTCTTATACAGTTTTGTAAATAGATATAAAGCTTATAATGATCATTAAATTTAATACCCTACACTGTACAAAATCAATTATATATGTAATAATATTTTTATTCTAAAAACTCATTTTAATTTCCAGTATTCTCCATATTGTATGAAATTTGAAAACTATTCGCGATATTTCGACTTGATATGATTTTTACGAGCTCACCTACACCACGTGATAGTGTCAACCACTTTGGTCGTTGAATCGACAAACACGTCGTAAAAATGTAACTAGGGAATTGATGCATTATTGAAAGGATATTATGGTCTGACAAGAGGGGCTGTTATCTAATTGTACCATAATTGAGCTAAGCGTCGTTAGTGTTGTAAATAACTTTTGCTAAACAGGGTACAAGTTAGAGTGTTTTATTAGACACAGTCATAGTCAATCAGATCAGAATAAGAATTTCTTGTTCACATAAAATTATCGTAGTGACCTAGTGGTTAACATATTTTTTGTGGCTAAATAATCGAATTCTTGAGCGACTATAGGATATCGTCCATTCATTCGGTAGAGTAACTATTTAAGTTTCTGCATGGGCCTGTTCATATAATTTACGTTTTAAATGACAGCGAGCCATCTACAGGCATTTTTATTACAATACTTCTTATATGACGTGTTAAATTTCTTTTTGTCAACAAATTAATCAAAATTTGGATTTAAACGATCGTTAAAGATATTGCAGTGGTTATAGTAACTCATTTTAGAGGGCTATAGATAGTACGGAGTGTGCTAATGATGCAAGTAAAGTTTCCACGAGCGATAATACTTAAGTACGTCCAACGAACTTGGACTTCCAACCTCACTACTGTTCTTGTTGACTGACCAACCTCCACGTCACGGTATGACCTGTTTCCATATGACAATGGGACCTAGGAATACCTACATAGATCATAATGATAAGTTCGATAAATGCTAGCTAATGTACCAATGTTAGATCGATGGCACGTGGTACCCATCAAAGAATATGTAGGTGAGCATTTCAGAATGGTTACAGTATAGTGTGAAGCTTAGTAGCATCGTTCTTATACTTTTTAAATATATTTTTTATTAAGCGGTATGTTAGCATCTTTCTTAGTCCTTAAAACCAACTATCTATCAACTACCTCTTCTAGAATTTTGTGAATTGTGGTAATCTAACAAACATCGGCACAAACTCATATGATATGAGTATTCAGATACGGTATTTATAAGTATAAATAAATGTCACTGATAAATATAATTTATTCCGTTATATTCCACAGCTCCGTTCCGTTGGTTTATAAATGATAGTGCACTTATAACGATATATATAAATTAAATAGACATAAAATAGTAAGGTTATCTCTCTCAGTTCGTCAGTATCCAGGGCCACGTGACCTCAAACCTCTCTATAATGCTGTACACTTTTCGTCATAACCTGCTTAAGAGACCTCACGACACTCGGGTGTTACAGAAAGCCTTAATAATTAGCCAACATAAAAGTCTTCTGTTCTACGGCGCGCTACGAACTGCTACAAAGTTTTACGAAGGGCTACGATCTCATAGCTTACATATTTCAACATATCTATAAATGTAAATGAAGATATTAGGTGCTCCGTGCTCACCGACGCTCATACCTACGGCCAAACTTTCCCAATATCGCCTTTAATTCAAGATGGTATCTCGAAATTAATTACAAACTGTTTGCTTCATATTGTAGAACACACACCTTGCCTCGCACCTTTATAACTCAACATCTCGCCGAGATTGAATTCCTTCGCGCGTAATCAGCGCCACGGTCCTAACCTAACATTTCTATTTTCGATTATGTGATGCTCATTTTACTTATCAAGATCAATCTACGAAAGCCAGCTTCCAATTTAGGACGTGTGTACATCGTAGCTTAACGTCACGACGCGCATTCACCCGTAAATATTCACGAATCGAATCGCACCGAGTAAACGATCTGTTTTCAATCACGCTCCGGCAGCTCCTGCCTGGGGCGCAGCCGGTGCTGGCGTCCTGTATACCTGGAGTACAACATCACGGTGACGGAGGCACTGGTCTGTGATACTGACCGAAAGCTCGAGGCAGCAGCGCCGCGCGTGGCGGCGCGAGGGGGGAAGAGGGGGCCGGTGTCCACTCCACAACACTTCACTCACACGGCAGCGCGTCGAGGCCGCTCGCGCGTGCACGCTTCGCGCAACATGGCCGTGCTCGTGCCAGCGTGCAGCTATCGACCGCGAGCCGGCCGCGCGCCGCCCAGCGACTGACGCGGGATCCGTGCGCGCGCACCGGCCTCTCCACGCCGCCCGTGCCTCGCACACCCCCGCCCCAGGCCGCTCGCGGTCTTGTGCGGGAGCGGGCGAGCCTTCGCCCGGCAACTTTGTACGCTTCTCGGAAAACCCCGCGTTGGGATACGTTTCAAACTGATTTTGTTGACGTAAGAGCAAACATTCGTCTAGAGTGTGCCTTACTTTCCCTAACAGCTCCCTACAATCGGACCTAATCCGAAATATTTGATAGAACCATTTTATCTGTAATAAACTACAAATCGCAGCCTAACAAATTATAAAACGCCTATCGGAACAATCCAGTACGTCTCCGGTGTAACCTGAAACGATAATTACATACGTCACCCGTCGCACACCCCGCAGCGCCCTAGTGGCGTGTCCCCTTGCTCCACAACAAGTCCGCGAGGCGTCGCTCTCGTGTTTATTTTCGGCTGCGGCCGCTGTGCCGAGAGCGCCGCGTGCCCGCCCGTTGCCATGACAACGCGCCCCAGACGCCGCCGAAGCCTTCCGACGCGCGGCGGAGCGATACGAACCTATAGCTGGAGTATCAAGTAACTCACGGACGAATAGAGCTGGATTTGAATGTGGACGTGAATTTACCGAGTCTTATACTGCTTATGGTTATAATCCATCTGAGAGCGACTGTGGAGAGTCTGAACCTAGAATAATATATAAACTGTCCTACAGAGAGATAAACTTAAGCTCTCGATGTCATTCGTCGCATTAGTGCGAACTTTGACCTGACTGCTGCATTATAGTTTCAATGCACGGAGGAGACGGGTAGGTTTAACGAAATTATTCGGTTGTAAAGAACACAGTTCATTTTAATATATATATTAAAATTTGATTTATTATAATAAAGCTGATTTAACATAATATACATTTTATTATTGTCATAAACTAAATATTTAGATAGGTACTGCGATTGTATTTGCACAATTGTTAAGTGATTGGATTGCTAGGTTGTGGCATGTTCAATTCCCGCGTGAGTGAATTATTTGTGCAAATACTAGATTTTTTCCTGTTTGGGTGTTATAGTTTGCATTTAGTATTAGGTTAATCAATAGGGGAAAATATTTCTTTAAAAACGCAGGTTTAGTGAATAATTTTCTGTAATAGGTAGGTTCTATCGCAGAACTAATTACATAAATGCTCTTGTTTGGAATTAAATAGCTAGCGCCGGTAAACAATGCCTATTTTTACAAGCTTTTATTTAGTTTCACCTGTCTCGTTGACTGTATGTCGGTAATAGAATCTTGCAAGCTACATTAGAACTACTTCCCATTATTCGATTTAGCTTTAATTTCGAATTATTGTCACCAGCTCTCTATAATTTTACATTTAGAACATTAATTTTCTATGACTAATATCATAGCTAATATCAATAATATTTTAAGAAGGTTTTCAAGTTGATCATAACTTTTTTGCTGCCATCTCCCGGAATTTTCTAACTCTTTTAAGGCACCATTGTAAGTCAATCATAACTCTGGAACGCCACCTAACTAAATTCGTGGAGTTACGCTTACTGCTCCAAGTTATAAAAATTCGGCAGAAGCCGTCTCAGACTCAATTTCTATCATAACATTTCAGATCTATAAAACCAAATTCACACATAATAGAAATATTTTCACATTTTCGAACGATTCGATGCAAGCCAATCCACCGCGAGTGGATTTCTAATCTGTGGCTCTGTGCTGCAAATTTTATAGGTTATGTCAGATATATTTGTTTTGGTTGAAATAACTTTTATTAATTAAAGTTTAATAATAGAACAATTAGTATCTTACAATGGCTCTTATTAGAGCGGGCTTGCAAAGACTCGCCAATGTATTCAATGGAGGGCAAGGTACGTTAATCATAACATGAACGGTTGATTTATCTTTCTCAATTACTTTATAAAATTAACCTATTTTAACCTTACAGCTGGCGTTCTATCAAGATTTATAACAACTATATCACCCGTTGAGACCAAATCTGTATCTGAAACCACAAAAGATGTAATTGCAGAATGCAACACCCTTATCGAAAAGAACGCTTCAAGAAACTTTGCTATTGTGCACTTATTAGGTAAACAGTGGCGCGTAACAGATGGCGACCTTTTGGTCCTCGAAGGATACTGGCCTCCGAGCATCGGGGATAAGATTAAACTCGACAAAGTACTGTTAGCAGGTTCTAAAGACTTCTCGCTCATTGGACGCCCTATAGTACAGCCTGGACTAGTTGAAGTAACTGCCACCATTATATCCAAAGGTTTGTCTCACACCAGAACACATTTCAAAAAGAAGAGGAGGAAGCAGTTTATGAGGATCAACTTCCAGAGGGCACCACAAACTATATTGAGAATTAATTCGGTTGAAATTGCAAGTAAAATAAATGAAGCTCCTAAGAATGTTTCCTAGTTGTATATATATTTAAGTAGATAATAAATGTTAGAGTATATAAATAGTACTATTTATTTTAAAGACCTTAAAGATAATAATAAGTGGCATCAGATTACTTAAACTTATTATTTTAAGGGTTAAAAAAATAATGGAAAATCACATTTAAATTGGTAATTTAATTTCTATTTCATTATTCAATAAATACATAATTTAGTCTATATCAGTTACAATTTATTTAACTTTATCACAATATTCTTGAAATGCAGCTTTATGTTCTTCTTTTAGGAACCTCTTCATACCTTTAAATAAATATAACATTTTGCTATTCTCAAATAAATTACATAAAATCTTCAAAAACCCTTCATAATCTCCATTTTTCTTATAAGCTGATATTGATAATTGGAACTCTTTGTACTGATCAGCTTGTAACAGGACTTTAATTTCTTTGACAAAATCAATTAATGATGTAGGAGGAACCTTTTCCACTGGGCCAACTGCACTATCTTTTCCTGATCTCTCCCCATTCAAATTCTCTTCAAAGCCAAAAGGTTTAATCTTTAACTTTTTCTTTTTTACTATGTTGGTAGCAATGCTGGTGTCCTCTGCAACTCTCTTATGAATGGTAACTAAAGATGGTGATGATGATGGCTGGCTTTCATTATGATCTATAGCACTGAAGAGATCCTTAGTAGTATTAGGCTTGAACTCGTTAACATATGCAGATTTTTTAGCATTCTTGTAGAAATCCATTGAAAAATCGGCATAAACTTCATTGGAGTTAGGATATTGACTAACAGACTTGTTATTTAAAGACTTTGACACCAATCTTGATTTAGTAACGGGGAATGCTACACCAGCCACATGAGTTGGTCCACTTGAATCTCTAGGTCCACTGTTAGACTCACTTGGCAGCAATGGTTTAAGCCTTGGAGCAGGTAAAGTTGATTCAGCAGTTTTGAAAAACCTGCATATCTCACTTACTGTCTCCCCAAACTTATTGGAAACATTTATATAGTCTCTTAACCATGCAGATAACTGGTTCTTTAATTTAGGACTATTGAATCTACTGTCACAGAGTAAAATTGCCCCATAATCATTTTGGTGTCTTATGACTCTTCCAATAGCCTGGTTAACAGCTCTAGTTGCTTCAAGGGAATACCATTCATCACCTGATAAAAATTGTTTATCCTTAACTCTAAGTTCCTCCAAATATTTCTTTTTCAGAATGATTCTTGGGTCTTTTAGAGGTGGAAATGGTAAACCAGTGATTATAACTGCCCTGCCATTCATATCGGCAAAGTCTAAACCTTCAGATACTTTTCCTCTGCAGACAGCCATAAAGCATGCTCCTCTTGTACTTGGGTCACTTATTTTACTATAATAATCACTTATGATTGCATTAAATGTATCTTTGCGCTGAGGTTCAACAAATATTGGTTTAATGTTATTTATACTTGACCAAATCCCCTCGTTTTGCCACATCTCTTGGCACTTGGTCATTATAGGGTAGGATGGAAAAAATACTAATAGGCCATCAGGCACAACACGACTGAAGCTCAATATAGTTCTACCCAAAGAAGTTATGTATTTAGGGTTGTCTCTGTTCTGATAGTTTGAGTTTAACTGCACTCCATCAGGACCTTGACTCATAATCTTTACACATATTTGGTTAGACTTCACTATGTGGGGATTTTCCAACTGAACTCCAATTGGGATGCCCAGTTCAGATGTCAGGGGCTTTAACGGAGCTAAAGTTCCACTGGTAAGTATTATGCTCCTAACATTCTGTTCCATTAGTTGCTTCATACCAAATCCTGGACTGAAGCACCAGTAACTAAGAACTCTTTCAGACGTCTTAGAGGTAGTAGCTTTGAGAGCTCCCCAACTGTCAGTCTTCTTATTATTCTTCTTATCTTCTATTTGAACATGAACCTTGTAACACATTTTAACTCTCTCCTTATAGGCATGTGAGGTGCCACTAAACACTACATTCAATAAATCTACAAACTTCTGTAAGCCAACACCTTTACGCTGAAAAGGTGAAGCACCATCCATTGATAGATATTGTATGAGATTCTCAATTAAAGTGATGACTGCCATTTGGTTGTGATCTTTGATCTCAGCCTTTGAAAGCAGCTCAAATATAAAACCTCCAGGATAAGTGGTACCTTCACTGCCGACAGTTATTTCATCAATAGCTTTCTCTAATGCCAGCATCATTTCTTTCAGCACACACAGGTCATCACATGTGAAGTCTTTAGGTTGGCTATTATCTACAGTCATGTCCATTTGCTCCTCATTGGCTGCTGCTTCCCCAAAGGACCTCATAACATGTGTTATCTCATCAATACATAAAGCAACATCAGTGGTTCGGATTTGCAGAGATGCTGACTCCTCACACATCTTCTCAACATTATGAGCTTCATCTAAAATAATTATATTATTTAGGAGTTCAACTCCATTCGCTCTCCTTGATTTTGGATCTAGAATATAATTGTAAGGCATAAATATTATATCAGCATCCTGCTTCAATTCTTTTGACAGGTAATAAGGACAACACTTTAGCTTCTTCCCAACAGTCACTAAATCTTCTATGTCTAAAATGTCATCACCTTTAACTGCTCTATCATCTTTCTTAGATTCAACGTTGTTGTAAAAATAACAATTCCTTGATTTTACTCTCAATTGACACATGTGGACTTTGTTCATATTGTTTGTTTCTTTGGAGACCTCCGGATGGATGCACATTTGGTCTCTTGAACCTAGAACAGTAGCTTTGACATGCTTGTAACTGGATCTCTTTAATTCTTGCATAGCCTGAGTCAGTTGTGAATGAGTTCGTGATGAATAAATTATTTTCGGCATACCCCATGCTGTGCTATCTTTCGCTTTGCCTGCGCCAGCTTTTAAAGTGTCTTTTAAAGCTCCACTGAAATTACTGTGCTCCGAGAAATTACCAACTTGAGCATTCATTTGTAGTTGAGCCTTTTTGACCATTAACCAGGCAAGTGAGGAACACAGCAAACTTAACGTCTTGCCGGTGCCTGTAGGTGATTCTAATAATGCATTGGTGTTGTTTTGAAGACTTTCAATCACTCTTTCCATGTAGGCCTTTTGTACATCATAAGGTTCAAACGGAAAGTTAACAGGAATACCACATATCATGACTTCAGGCATATTTACAATGTATATTTACTTCGTAATGTATTAAATAAGTTATAACTTATTTTTAAAACTAGAAGAAAGATTCATATTCCTCACAATCACAATAAAGTTGACGTTTTACAGTCGAGCAAACTGCAAAAGTCATAATATTGCCGCCAAATTTAAGGACGCGTTCTATTTAGCCAATATATTATAAAAGACGTAATTATTATAAATGCTCAATAATTAATTATAATTGGTACTATATACTACATTAAAATACCGCCATCTTCCTTTACTTTTGGAATTAATATTATCATATATTATTTATGAATTCGAAAAAAGACAAGAAAGTTTTTTATTTTAACAACTATTCACTGCTGCTTAGAATCCAAATTCAAAACAAATAATACTTTACCACGAATGCACGATAATTTCAATATGTCAATGTCACCTGTCAACCATATGTTTATTGTAACCTCAAAGTTTATATTTTCCGTGTTTTGATCAAGTTTTTATTGCTAAATAACTACAATAAACGATAGCAGGATGAAAGTTAATGTGCAACAAGTCTATACATCTGTTGCGTGTAATCGCACTCCAGAAATAATTGATTGGAATGGTGAAGGGCTCATTTGTTTTGGTGCTTCAAACTCTGTTGTTATTTACGATACGGTAATATTATTTATTAGTAATCGATAAGGCTTTTGTAAATACAATAATAACAAATTGACAATTGCGAAGTTGCGTTTGCCACAATCCAATTTAACACTTCTACAATGCTATTTAAGTCTTCGTCAGAATAAACTTGTGCTTTTGGTATTAAAAGAATAAATAAAAACACATGATATACTTCGTCACAACAATTATTTATTGAACCTACAGTATGCACTTTGTAGACTCAATGTGGTGTGTATATATAACACACCTCAGCACACGTATTTACATAAATAACTCAACTATCTTATTTACTGTTAAAACTTTACTATGATCTCTCTACTATCTATATCTCAAAACAATTTCAGCAACTCCGAGGTCAAGACCCCTTAACAGTACTAGCACACCATAAATCACAAGTAAACACTGTGAAATGGCTCCGCAAACCAGACGGTACCTGCACAGAACTGATCTCTGGCTCAGCGGACAAGACTGCTGCTATATGGAGCAAGGCAAATGGAGTGTGGAAAGTAACAAACAGTCTGGCAGGACATACGGATGGGGTTACTTGTATACATGGTGTTTATAATGGTGATGATCTGCTGGTTTATACAGGCTCCATAGATTCTACCGTAAGGGTTTGGGAAAGAAAGGATGGTGAGAATGTTTTTTTTGTCCTTATAATTCTATCTTTGTTGATTTTTAATAATTTAAAGGTTAACAGAATAATAATGGTTGGATTTTAATAAACACTTGTTGCCACTTTTAAGTGTCATAAATCAACAGAAAGGATTTTGAACATTTTGACTACAAAAAGTGTAGTTTCTCAATGTTATTTGGTGTTTGGCAGCACATTCAACAAGTACAAATTTCATAATGTTGTTTGTCTAGGAAAAATAACCTTTACAAACATAAATGATAATTTCAGGTGTAACAACACACAAGCAGACAATAAACCTGAACTCTGGCCTATGTCTGACCATCCACGCTCACATCCTGCCTACATCAAACAAGCCTATCCTATTCTGTGCGCTAGACGACCACAAGATACACATGTTTGTTGGGGAAGAGTACCATAGAGTACATATGCTGGTGGGACATGAGGACTGGGTGAGAGGACTTGATGTCCAAGATGTGGGTAAGTTGCATAGTAGTAGTAATATGATTAGAATTTGTCCAACATTATGGTGAATCGAATGGAAATGTCTTGAGATGAACCTAACTCCTGTAGGCTAGAATCTATAATTATATAACCATAACCTGAAAACCAGGGAGGCTCAATTTTTTTTTAAAGTCAGTGAGGTGAGAAATGCAAATACAAAAGACTAAACAAATTTTATCTCTCTATCTTATTCAAAATATGAATAGGCTTATAAAGAGGTAAAATAAAAATGAAACATCTGTATGAGAATCGTCTGAATGACGTCACTTGACACGCAATACTCTTTGACAGACTCCTCAACAATACTAGTAGCTTCTGCTTCACAAGACACCTACATCCGTTTATGGCGCATCCAGAAGTATGTAGAAGAGAAGCACACGAAAGGCATCAAGGTGGAACAGAAGGTGTTCCCGGCGTATGGTGAGGACTGGGCGGTTACGCTGGAGGCCGTGCTAGCGGGGCATGAAGGCTGGGTGTATGGGGTTCAGTGGCAGCCAGGCCCAGTTGGAGGTTTGTGAACTTGGCTTGTTAAATGTTATAACTTGGTACCCCTTTTTGGTACAAAGGGAGGGGTTGCCTTTGTAATGTGAACTAAATAATAATGGGTCCTTACCAACATGAGCAGGCAAAAGTAATGGAAAACTTTTGCTGGCTTAACAATCATGGTGATCACCTTTCTAAACTGTGGCCATAGCACAAGCACAGGACACAGGACACGATGGTAAAGAAAACAGTTCAATTTTTGTTCAATTGTTGTGTTTTTGAATTGTATTTTAATTTACGAAAGTATATGTTTAATAATGTCGAATCATTTGGTTTGACGTTAGATGGACTGATGTTAATAATAGAGTGAATTAGATTTCTATTAGAGTAAACTTACACAAAATCATAAACATTGTATTCTCCATTGGTCAGATAACAGAACCGCTCAGAGGCCGATTTACCGCCTGTTATCATCATCATTGGACAAGACGCTCATCATCTGGGAGCCAGAGGCGTCGGCAGAGGGAGGGGAGGGGGAGGGCGCATGGGTAGAGCGCGTGAGGGTCGGGGAAGTGGGCGGCAACGGGCTGGGCTTCTATGGCAGCAGGTTCGGACCTGACGGCACGGCCTTCTTGGGACATGGGTATAACGGATCGTTTCATATATGGAGTCATTGTAAAGTAAGTTACTGTTAAGTTTACGTCTTATTATTATTGTAGTGAATAACAAAGAGTGGCACATGTCACACGATATGTTTTACCTATAAACAATCGTGTGATAAGCAAAGATGCGCCTGCGCAGCAAGGGAGCGCAATATTCGTTTGACAGTTGGAAATTTCTCCATCCTGAGTATTTAAATGTGATATGTTATTCCATTATCCTTTTATATGTTCCAATATCATTCGGCAGTACAAAGGACTTCTGGTATACATATATCTCTTAAAGCAATAAGACCGTCATTATATGTTTAATTAAAGATGATATAAATAAGTTGTGTTACAGTTATGGGACCCTACGCACCTTGTTTCTCAGGAGTCCGGTCAGTGGCAGCCGTCCGTGGTGTACGGGGGGCACTTCAGCTCGGTGGAGGACGTGAGGTGGGAGCGCGCGGGCCGCTACCTGCTCAGTGTGGCGGCCGACCAGACCACGAGGGTGCACGCGCCTTGGAATACTAATAATGGTACGTACTGTAAGACTAGCTGTGCCCCACGGTGTTAGTCGCGTTACCGCATATTTGTAGGTGTAACCGAACCATACCTAGCTAGTATCTATCTAGTCTATTACTCTGCACTATTCAACCACGAGACAGGAGAAATTCCTAGGACACTATTACCCGTATACGGTATGAAATATTCAGTACTTAATCTTTTTTCTTTTAGTACTTTCTAAGGTCCCAAAACTCTGGCCTTCAGGTCCTGAGTGGCACGAGATAGCCCGCCCCCAGGTTCACGGGTACGACATGTCGTCGCTGGCTCTCATCAGCAGCACCAGCTTCGCTTCTTCAGCTGAGGAGAAGGTCATCAGGGTGTTCCGCGCTCCTCACAACTTTGTGCAGAACTTCAAGAATATAGTGGGCCAGGTGCTGGAGGGGGACTGTGGAGGTAGGACCTTAGGACCGTGAAGATTATATTAAGTACGGACTTTTAATGTGACCTTAATGTCTAACCTAGACAAAGAGTACCTTATTGTTAAGTGACAAGCTATATAATTGCATGCATCAGGACCGGAGGGCGCTTCGGTGCCGTCGCTGGGCTTGTCTAACAAGGCGGTATTTGTGGGGGATGAAGAACAGCAGGATGAGGATGAGAACGACGGGTGCTTTGTACCAGTTGATATGACAGGTGAGTGTGATGACAGAAAGCACTTTTTTAAAGTCCATTTTCAATTAAATTATTTTCATCATTTATCTCATTGTATTGAAGGTTTTACCGCTGGGCAATACCTTCTTACAAACATCAAATTTGTTTTTGCGATAATTTATTCCTGAAAAATTAGAATCTGATGTAGTAGCAACATGGCATTTTAGATGCTTACATTTAGATCTAAAAGACTTTAAACGGAATTTTAGTTGTTTACATATATGTGGTCTCCAGAGCCGCCCACCGAAGAGACCCTGATGCAGCAGACGTTGTGGCCGGAGGTCCAGAAGCTGTACGGGCACGGCCACGAGGTGTTCCGGCTGGCCGCCTCCCCGGACGGCGCGCTGCTGGCCTCCGCCGCGCGCGCCAGCAGCGCCGAGCACGCCGCCGTGCTGCTGTGGTATGTAACACATACTATACAGAAGCTGTAGGGCACGGCCACGAGGTGTTCCGGCTGGCCGCCTCCCCGGACGGCGCGCTGCTGGCCTCCGCCGCGCGCGCCAGCAGCGCCGAGCACGCCGCCGTGCTGCTGTGGTATGTAACACATACTATACAGAAGCTGTAGGGCACGGCCACGAGGTGTTCCGGCTGGCCGCCTCCCCGGACGGCGCGCTGCTGGCCTCCGCCGCGCGCGCCAGCAGCGCCGAGCACGCCGCCGTGCTGCTGTGGTATGTAACACATACTATACAGAAGCTGTAGGGCACGGCCACGAGGTGTTCCGGCTGGCCGCCTCCCCGGACGGCGCGCTGCTGGCCTCCGCCGCGCGCGCCAGCAGCGCCGAGCACGCCGCCGTGCTGCTGTGGTATGTAACACATACTATACAGAAGCTGTAGGGCACGGCCACGAGGTGTTCCGGCTGGCCGCCTCCCCGGACGGCGCGCTGCTGGCCTCCGCCGCGCGCGCCAGCAGCGCCGAGCACGCCGCCGTGCTGCTGTGGTATGTAACACATACTATACAGAAGCTGTAGGGCACGGCCACGAGGTGTTCCGGCTGGCCGCCTCCCCGGACGGCGCGCTGCTGGCCTCCGCCGCGCGCGCCAGCAGCGCCGAGCACGCCGCCGTGCTGCTGTGGTATGTAACACATACTATACAGAAGCTGTAGGGCACGGCCACGAGGTGTTCCGGCTGGCCGCCTCCCCGGACGGCGCGCTGCTGGCCTCCGCCGCGCGCGCCAGCAGCGCCGAGCACGCCGCCGTGCTGCTGTGGTATGTAACACATACTATACAGAAGCTGTAGGGCACGGCCACGAGGTGTTCCGGCTGGCCGCCTCCCCGGACGGCGCGCTGCTGGCCTCCGCCGCGCGCGCCAGCAGCGCCGAGCACGCCGCCGTGCTGCTGTGGTATGTAACACATACTATACAGAAGCTGTAGGGCACGGCCACGAGGTGTTCCGGCTGGCCGCCTCCCCGGACGGCGCGCTGCTGGCCTCCGCCGCGCGCGCCAGCAGCGCCGAGCACGCCGCCGTGCTGCTGTGGTATGTAACACATACTATACAGAAGCTGTAGGGCACGGCCACGAGGTGTTCCGGCTGGCCGCCTCCCCGGACGGCGCGCTGCTGGCCTCCGCCGCGCGCGCCAGCAGCGCCGAGCACGCCGCCGTGCTGCTGTGGTATGTAACACATACTATACAGAAGCTGTAGGGCACGGCCACGAGGTGTTCCGGCTGGCCGCCTCCCCGGACGGCGCGCTGCTGGCCTCCGCCGCGCGCGCCAGCAGCGCCGAGCACGCCGCCGTGCTGCTGTGGTATGTAACACATACTATACAGAAGCTGTAGGGCACGGCCACGAGGTGTTCCGGCTGGCCGCCTCCCCGGACGGCGCGCTGCTGGCCTCCGCCGCGCGCGCCAGCAGCGCCGAGCACGCCGCCGTGCTGCTGTGGTATGTAACACATACTATACAGAAGCTGTAGGGCACGGCCACGAGGTGTTCCGGCTGGCCGCCTCCCCGGACGGCGCGCTGCTGGCCTCCGCCGCGCGCGCCAGCAGCGCCGAGCACGCCGCCGTGCTGCTGTGGTATGTAATATATATAGCATCGAGTTAGAAGACCGTTAAAAATATAATATGGAAAAGAAAACGTACGAAATAAAATTTCTAAAAATTGTAAATGCCAAAAAAATACGCGCCGAATACATAACCTACTCCATTTTTGAAGTTTGTTAAAAACGTGCGAAATTACACTAGCATAGTTAATGTGTCGCGCGTCGTTCATTTCAAATTTTTGGCCCCAACATAAAAGTATATTTTTTCATTTAACTGTCTTTTAGTGATATCTGTAACGGCAAAATACATATGTATATAGGGAAAGTATTCACTGCTTTTTAACTACATACTTAATTGCTCCTAGTATGTATAATTACATAATATAATATTGTTCACAGGGAAACCTCAACATGGCAACAAACACAGAAGCTAGTATCTCACAACCTAACAGTGACACAGCTGGCCTTCTCGCCCGACAGTCAGCGCCTGTTGTCAGTGTCCCGCGACCGCCGGTGGACCTTATATCAACGGCGACAAGGCTCAAACTCGTTTGACATCGCCGCGTGTACAGACAAAACTAATGGGGTGCATTCGAGGATCATTTGGTGTTGTGCGTGGACGCACGATGGAAGGGCCTTCGGTACTGGTTCAAGAGATGGCAAGGTAATATCAACTTGTCTCACTCAACTCCACATTTTTTTATAAAAATTAAACCCTTTTTTATCTATATGAAGTCTATATCTATACATGGATACATGCATGATATGGTGCTTTCCTTGTCCACACTGTCCGTCGGGAACGAATTAAAATTACATACACCACTACAGCTTTGTTTTTGTAATTTTAAAAAGGAGATTTTTCCTCTGTGGTTCACCACTCCTAACCTCTGTACCAACTCCGGTGTACGCCTATTTACTATTGGGCTTAATATAAATAGAGTATATCTCCTCTATAAAGAACAACATCAGAACGACCTGATTAATGCAGTGGCTAAGTGTTTGGACTGCTGTCGGTGCTGTAATTCGCAGGTATTTGTCCTGAGTCTGGTTTGTATATGTGATATTTCAAGTTTGTGAAATTCACCCACCATACAGGAGAAATTACTAGGATGAGGAGACGTATTTCTTTTTTCAATAAACACCTGGATGGCGTGATTGTATGTACTTCAGATCCTCATTTGTCATTACAGATATGCGTCTGGTCAAAAACAAAGCCTTCAAACACATCTCTCGGGGAATACGGCCTCCTGGGCAAAGCTCTGGAGTTGCCCAACACATGTGTGACGGCGCTGGACTTCGCTCCCCGCACCGACTGCACCGTGGTAGCCGTGGGCTTCGACAGCGGGGCGCTGAGGCTGTACACCTTTGATGTGGACGGCTGGAGTCTGCTGCGAGAGATGGATAATAGGTACGTCTTGTACGATTCTAGCTATGTCTGATGTGCATTCGAAGAACAAGGGACTTTAGGATTGGATACCTCATGTAAATTGCGAATTCAATTTGAAAATATTTATTTATTTATAATAATAATGTAAGTACTTACACACAAGAAATATCATGGGTAACATAGAGGACCAAGGCACTGCTTGTTTCATAAAGACATTTGTTCCAGCAGAGTGATATCTTAATTAGGACCATAAACGGATATCGTTCTTGTGCCTTATTTGTACATTTTCATTATTTGTGGTCAATAAACCAAATAGCTAATTATTTCGAACTTTCTGTCAGTGGCTCGTTGGTCTAGGGGTATGATTTTCGCTTAGGGTGCGAGAGGTCCCGGGTTCAAATCCCGGACGAGCCCAAATCTTTTTGCATGTTTTTAATATCTTTTTGTTTATTTTTCAGTGCGGCCCACCATCTTACAGTCAAAAGGTTGACGTTTAGGCCTTCTCAGGATGATAAGATGTTGCTGGCTAGCTGTGGGAGCGACCACTTCGTTAGAATATACAGTGTTGTTTTAGCTTTATAATAAATACTATATTTTTAACAATTCCAGTTTAATTTCAATGCTACCTTGTTGAGTAGCATAGTATAGTTGTTGATGGGTTTATGAAAAATAAAATATCCATTTTACTATACCAATTTATTTACAGAAAATATAACAAAATATATTCTCTCAATGAATTACAAATAAAGGCACATTGCATGTATATAATCACAGATTTAAATTCATACGTATATAACGAAATATAAGTTGTACTGTTGTAATGCCAAAGTAAATAATATGTATATACTCTGGATAACAATAACATTTCTCAACATGTTTATAATTTTCAATGCACAAAACTTCTAAAGTTTTATCAATTCGGAAACTGAGACTCACGTCTGTATCACGTGACATTATTAGGTAAGATTGCGTTTCTTAGCATTCACCATATTTACAGGTCAAAGTATTTAAAATAATGCGTGTATACGTATTATGTTTGTGCGTCTATTTTGTTTAGCAATAACAATGTATTGAGTATTTTGGGTAGGAAAAGCTCTTGCTTTGCCCTCGAAGGCAAATAGCAAAGATTAGGTTTGCTCAAAACATAGCAATTATCATTTTAATGCTTATAGATCATAATACAGTATGCGACGTCACTATCAATAAAAAGTTTTTGTTCAAAATTTTAATGTGTCATAACTCTTACTATTTAATTCTCTTTGCTTAACCGTTCTATAATAAACGTCGATTCAATTTCAAGAAAAAATATACAAAAGTTATTTACAAAATATTTGAAACTTTTTGAGCCAGATTTGTAATATAGGTAGGTATGTTAAAAAATATTTTTCTACTTATAGTACTAATCCGTTATTTTTTTGATTGCTTACTTCCAAAAATGTTAAGGAAATATTTGAAGGTATATACAGTTATCAAAAATATGCATCATTCTCAATGTATGTTTTAGATTACTTACATTAAAATTGATTAAAAAGTGGAATTGTAAATGGTCCTTGCAATTTTGTAAATTGGAAGAAATACGACTTGGATCTCTATCTAGGCATTTCTAAACGTATATTATATGTAGTGAACTGATGGTAAAAAGATATATTACTCTCCCTGGTTTATCTTTATCTGTATGTGCCAATTTTGAGCTGGTTTTCATCACATACATTTATCAAAAATAATGATAAATGTACGGCACGCAAAGACGCTAGTGTGACATTTACTGAGACCCCGCCGATAATAATCTCAAAGATTATAATCAAATTTATTGTTAATATAAAATCAAACTAAACCTACTTAACAATAAACACGTCGGTAGTTCAATATTCCAAATAGTTTTTGAGTTTCTACCTATCTTTTCAGTTCCCTAAAAATGTGTAAACATCTTGACACTTTTTGTAATTTATTCTTAGTTGCTTATTATATTTCTTTTTTTTTAGGTTATTATTACTAAATACCTGTTTAAAAAATAACACTCTTTCAAGTGGAGTGACCATCTATGTTCGTTTAGTGGGCAACCATAATGGCTTTCTTAGATTTCTTGATCTTCAGTGTGTTCAGGATCCGGGTGAGTTTGCTCGGCTTTTTCTTCTTCTCGTCGCTGGAGCCGCTCCTCTGGCTGATACTGCTCAAGGAGTTGGAGTCTCCCCTCATATCCTTAACGTTGAGGGTGTCCAGGCCGTTCATGGAGATGCTCTGGCGGGAGGACGGGAGGAAGAGATTTTCGTCGAGATAGTCGTGGAGGTAGGCGCTGGCCGGCAGCTCTACGATGTTGATTTGTGGCTGCACTGTTGATGAAGAGTTGTTGATGCGGCGGATGTTGTTGGGGGCCACGAAGGGCAGCGCCGGGGCTCTGGCCAGCTCCAGCGACTGCTTCAGCTTCTGCCAGAAGTCGTACATGGCGCGCTCTTCGTCCTCGTTGTAGTACAGCTTGTGGTAGAATGCTAGGTGAGACGGCAGCTGACAGTCGCGATACATTATCGGGATTATTTTGTGGTAGCTCGACTCTGAAACAAGTGGGTTGCTGTTATACATCATGTTCCTCACAGATAGAGCTTCAACTCAATTAAAGGTACACTATTTCCTTATCATAATTTATAATTTATTAATACAATTTTGTAATTACTTTTTACAATTGGGTGTGATATCAGAACATATGTATCAAAACCGCAGTTTCATTCAGAATTGATTATATCAATATTTTATCCTATTATCATGATAAGTTGACATCAAAGTGCATGTGTTACCAATGCTAACGGCTTGTGCGTAGTCTCTGTAGAATGTGTTAGCCTGGCTTTTAAGGAACTCGGGCGAGCAGATGAGTATGATGCGCTGGCAGCGCTCGGAGATCAGCTGGGCCACCGGCGCGTACGGCGTCATGTGGCCCGCCTGCAGGCTGTCTTCAGTACACATCTGGAAGTTACATTATTATGTCAAGTATTTATTATAACGTAGAACTAAGTGTAGCATGTATTCAAGCACGTTTTATTGTACTCGCTGCATTAGACTTGTAATACATTCGATTGATCTTTAATTTCTAACAAGGAAGCGTTAAAGAAGTGACAAAACTCGTTTATTCCGAACAAAATTGTCAAAAATAAGTCTATACCAAAGTCCTTTTTACTTAGGATTAATAATAATATTTTTATTGACATAATATTTAGATGTTATCTCTAGAATTTATTTATACAAATAGGATATGACAACACAGATATATAATCTTATTATCCTATATAAATATAATGTATAGCTTATCGACAATAAATCAGTTTAAAAAAACCTAATGCTGTTTAAAACTTATCTCAATTGATACCTTCATTGTAATCAGACAGAGATAGCAGTGTCTACTTATCGGAGCAGCCCTCGAATCTCGCGTCAAATTACGAATAAAACAATTTTATTTCCAATTTACATATAATATTGTGTAAATTGCAAATGAAATTTGACCGTGAACTCTGATCTAAATTGATAAAGGAAATTTGAAAAATGATGGACACGAGCGGGATTCGAACCCGCGACCTTCGCCGATCCGTGGCGCTGACTGGCGTGGCGGTGAACTCTGATATTAGCACTAGTACTCTGTTCCACTCATATCAACTAACATCCTGTTGCTTTTAGAGAGTGTTTTAGGAATCCTAAAATCCTTTATCATACTAGACTTTCAGTGTTATTAACTTTATTCGTGTAGGGAATACTATAATAAAATATACGACGACATTTTTGGCGCATTGGTCAAGCGATTGGACTGCTGCGCTATGAGTTGCGGGGTCGATCCCGCACGGGACCGGAATTTGTGCGATCCGCAGATGTTTGTCCCAAGTCTCCGAGTTTTTGTGTTAATGTCTGTGAAACGCATCCACGATACAGGAGAAATTGTTAGTGCAGGCGACGTTTTTTTTTAAATATTAATCCGATCATGATTTTAAATGTTCGTTTTATCTTGTTTCTATCACTTGAGGTAATTTTTTTTACAATTTGAACAATCGTTTCTAATCGCACCGCAGTAGTTTTGGCAGTACCAGACTGCGAGGTCTGTCGGCACCGTAACTGTTGTATACTAAATAGATAACAGCCCTAAATAACGCGGGAAACGTATCCAGTTGTCAGCGATAGGCAAGTGTAAATGTCCCCTTTAATACCGCCATGCTAATAATGTAGGTATGTTTATTTATTCATTGGTGCAACACAGCGTAAGACTATAGGGTCTATTCCGGGTTAGTCAAAATCGCGCTTACTTTTGGCCTCCAAGTGAGGTCCAATCGAATATTTGGCGTTATATGTTTGCAAAATGTATAACTGTTCTATAAACGTTAGAAAGTCTGCATCATTTTGAACTTCATATCGCTATAAACCTGTTGTTGTGTTATAAAGCTAAAGATTTATCTTGTATGCTGTAATACCTACAACTCATTTGAGTGTCTCTCATTTTCATATAATATAAATGTACAATGTAGATATCACAATCACAGAGTCTACATTGAATCATGATTCATGACTACTAGTGATAAACTACAAGACTGTCTTTCGGTGGCCTACACAGGCACTACGCATTATTGCCTTAATCTACAAGTAGGAGTACTTAGTAGGTATATCTTTACTTATAATGACAGATTCTTTATCTTAACGTGTTACGCGTTGTTGGAGGTTTATTGCATCGTCACTTCCGTAAGAGATATAAGCAATAGCAACAAATGGTATTATTATCATGACTGCAACTGTTCTGATTACTGTCGGGGAGCCTTCTAACAGAATACACTACCACCTTTTGATAATTTGTTTAAAGCACAGATAGTGATGATATCGGATATGACGAAACGGTTATTCCAAACAAATAAATAGCTTATATTATATTATAATTAATAATATTTAACTGACACTTGACCTACTTGTAAGTTGCTGATTAGAATTGTATAGTCTACAAATATTCGTATTAAATCTGTGTATTTGTGGTGTTTTTTATTTACATTAATACCTACTTTAGGACTTTAAACAGCAAGAATAAATTCAAAAAGGCCATTCATAATACCTACGCAATTTATGACTACATACATACAATAGAAAATATGCATAACATTACGCCTGTTTTTCCCGAAAGGGTAGGCAGAGATGTGTAGTACACCCATTTCTATAATTATGTTATAGGTCCCAATGTAATAGGGGGCGAGCCTATTGCCATCAACCGGGCACTAATCTAGATTCCGTGCTGCCACTAAGAATTGACTTATAGAAAAACCAAGAAACACTATGCCCGACCCAGGATTCGAACTCTCGAACCTGGGACTTCAAGCTCGTCAGTCGCGCTTCATTTCTTTTTAGAATATAGTTCTGATCTAGTCTGGCGATCAATATATAATATTGCCAAGGTTGCGGGGTCAAATCATAGCAAGTGACAATGCTATTATTCAAATTTCTTAATATGTAGTTACTTTATCGCCCCTTATGACCTGAAGAAATATCGGTGTGACGAAGTGTGAGTGACTTTTACAATCTCTACCACTTCCAGAAGCGATATCATTATTGTACGTAAACAGGATTTTATTCCGGTTAAGTAAAAACTAGAACTATATTTTGCACTAATTTGAAGTTTCAATTATCTACAGATATTTAAATTCTTGTTATTAGATCTTAATTACTAACAAATGATTGTGTTTTACCTGAAATCCTTCAGCCCTCATTCGCTGCAGCAGTTCGTTCACAAACAGTTTGTCTTCCTTAGCGTACAACACGAAGGCATCGTACTGCTGCTCATATCCCGGTCTATCATCGTAAGTGATGGACTTGCACACCCTCCCATGGTTGTTGTTATTATTGTTGTTTATCGCTATTTGGTTCTGACTATTCGCTGAAATACAAGCAAGTAATGTACCCTTAATCCTTAGCAATAGTACACGAAGTAAAGGACGAGGCATATTAAAAAAGATGATGGTTTTTTAAGTTCGTGCGTTTTAGTCTTGTTTAGTACATGTACGATGTACATTTAGGTTACGTGCTCGGCACTGTACGAAAAGTAACGTTACCGAACGCGATCTGTTAGTCGAACAATAGTAGGTACTATTAGTATTAGTATTCTGTCCGAGAATGAACAAAGTGAACAAACAACAAACCTAACCTATAAGAGTAAACGAGATAGCTTTTGCCAATTTGCCATCGCCATCGAGTAACACAGCAGTAAGCGAGATAGCGAATTAACCGCTTTAAATCATCGTGCGTTTTATTTAAGCTTTTGACTCACTTGCAATGTTTGTATGTATAATTGTACATATTATGTATGTTAGTTTGTTTAGGTCAAATCTTGCCATGTAAATTAGAACCACTATTTGACATACAATTAAAATTAAATTTTGCATACTTAAATACGTTTGGGCACAATACAATATTATGGTGCTTTTAAGCTGGTCTGATGGATCTGGATGGAGTCGGAAAGTGGTCATAGGAACTCAATAATGTAATTACGCAATCCCATCGTGTTTGGGTGAACAAGCCTAATTCGTCTTCACTAGTACTTTGGGCCTAGCTGATTTAAGAGCTTGTGTTCAAAAATATATTTTTAATATAAACTTATATTGATAATCTTGACTGATCTTACTCAGCGCCTGGAATTTGGAATGTTGACAATGTTTAAAAACCAGTGCTAGTGATCACATATTAGAACGCCCTATGTTTAACAATACAGAATTTTAATCAGTGCTTTAATCAGTAAAAATGTATTACTTCCAGCATAGATAGCTGTTTTAAAGTGTATGACATTCATCAATATATATTATTTAATAGCACTTCAGCGGCTATTTATGACAATTTTTATCTATAACACTGTTTGAATGGTGCCACTTCCTCAGTCATCTCATACTGACAGGCACCATACTAGAACACACAAACTGAAGGTATTTGGAAGTTGGATAAAATATAGCATAATTCCAATGCCACATTATTTTATCAGTTTTAGTTCCAAATTTAATCAGTTTTTTGTAATAAAATTGGGTTTTATATGGAATATGAAAACGAAAAATTTACCCATGTCAAATATAGAATACATTAAAACTAACTTTGTACCGCTTACCTAAAAGGTCACCTCTCCTCATTAACTCTCTGAGATCATCACATAAATCATCATGCACATCATATCGGTCCAAGCGTACTAAAAAATTTAGCAGCTGACCAACAGTCGCTGTGCGGTCCTGTTGCCAGATTTCTAAAACTTCAATTGTTTTGTGTACACACATTTGGATGTATGCTGCTTTTTCTGAAGACACATTGACGAGGCAGGCCAGGCCCCGCCAATCTCTGCAAGACCAAATTAAAAACTTGAAACAAGGCTGGCTTTTATTTAATAGGTTCCTACTAAACCTTTATCTTATACATTAAATATGTATCTTGAAGTTAAATACAAGTCTTTAAATTATAGAGTCCACAATAATTACATTTCATATAAATAGTTTTGTGATTATTAACAAACTTAGGGATTCTCTGTGTGACTAATAGTAGACACAGTTATCAAATCCATACATTAAGACATCCATCTAATTAATTTATCACATTTCTAGGAATGACAACTCAAGCTAACCAAGACATGGCTATACACAGGTACTTTTATAAAGATACATTATAAATAATAATTATTATTGTGCTTATTTATTATTAAACGCCAGTGAGTGTTAGAGAATTTGCTATCACTGTTGGGTTTCTCATAACTTGCCTGATTATGAAGTTTCACAAACAAAACTGTTTTGATCATACATTAATATTAGCAATTTTAGTTCTTCAATACAAAGTCGTAATAATATGTCAAAGAAATGTATGTACTTATTTAACAGGAAAATATACGAAGCATTATTGATTAATTAATTAGACCTCATTCATTCGTATTGTCCTTTTTATGTAACTCTCAATCGAAAACTGTTGCTAGTTGTGCAATTGTGAACTGAAATATCACAATATTCACGCAAGTTATTATCAGAGAAATACTGGCTTCAAATGGTTTTAATTTATTCAATCCTATGTGTGGTTTATTAGATTCTTAATGTAAGTTATGTAAACGTAATAATCAAACCTGGGTAGCTTATCAGGTCCATCAGTAGGGATAATTTTTGGTGTATCCAACAAACATGTTAGCATTTCTCGAGTTTTTATTGGAAGACATGACACTGGCAACGAATGTATATCGTTATCAACCCTCATTTTCACGTGTATTTGGCGTTAGCATACATTCATTTCGGCTGAAAGAGTCACTTTATTAGTTAAAATTATTTATTTTGTATATTTTCCTTAAAAAAAGGTCCCAAAATATTAAAATGACATCACATCGCACACAATGTAAATGCACAGATAAACAATTTATTAGGGGTATGTACTGTACATAAAAATGATTCAACCTTTTTCTAAGGATTTTTCTCATGGCAACATATACCACATTTAATGCACAGATAACTGATAGACTTATTTATGACACATCACTGGATAGAGTCTTGTTTCTGTGTTCATTTAATTTTTAAATATTATCATAGAGAAAAATATTTGGTCTATCTTATTATGAAGAATTTATTATTGGACCTTTCCATAAACTTTAATAGGTATATATTTACCGTTACTTTGTGGGTACATTTTAAAGAAAAAAGATACGACAACATTTGAAATTGATTGGCGCCGAAGGGTAGTCAGTAAATATGTTACGCTAGAATTGCGATAAGTGACTTTTGGCTATAACCATAGAGAAAATAAGTATATCCATTGTCGATCGAGAGCGAGAGCGCTTGATCTGTAGTCGTCTTCTTTAGCGATTAGGTTCACGGAAACAGGATGGCAGAGAAGAAAGATAAGCGACCAGCTTCTTACCATCCCGCGCTGCCGAGGCAGAGGTCAGAGTGTTACATGTCATGCGGTGTTCCACAGGGCTCGATCCTAGGTCCATTCCTGTGGATCATCAGATATGTGAAATTGGGTGATGAGCTTCTGCTGAGGGTAGGTAAATCAAAAGTGTTACGTAGACTACACTTTGGTCACCTCGTGGAGGAAATAGCATAGAGAAGCAGCGTTGTAAGACATAGCTGCGGGTTCAGAGGTGGCGGGACGCAACCAGCGTACAGCGGCGGTTAGGCCTGGAGATGGACAATCTATTTTTGGCAAGGAACAAATATTACTCTAGCATAGAACTTCTTTATAAATCACAGTACCTAGATACTACTATATTTATTTTATAACACAAATAGGTACAATACTTAAGACACATTAATAAAACAAATGCAAGTTCTTTTAATTTGAGACGCTTTATTGTCATTCACAAGTGCATTCACTATCCCACTACAATCTAATATTGATACAAATGCAAATTAGTTATTTTATGTCTTACACGAATTCATACCACATGAAGTTGTAGGGACAAAAAGAAACAGATAATATACATTAACTGGCAGTTAAAAGTAAAAAAAATTATAAAGGCGACTCAAACTCGAAACGGTTTTAACTAATTCTTTGTGTCCAGAGGTGACTTTAAGGCTGTAAGATATTCGTTTCGAGTCTGACTGGCTGCATATTTTAACAAAGAATACAGGAGTTTATTTAGAGCTTTATGATAGTCACATAATATCACACAACAATATTTTCCCACAAGATAAATACAGAAAAAATAACAAAAACAATGCTCTAAGAACAGTATTTACAATAACTACTAGGTTAATAAGCTCTTTAATAAATGGAATGTTCAATTTTGACGTTTCAAAATACAAAGCGCGTATTTTAAGGTTTTAGCACCACAAACGTTTTGATAAATATAAAATAAGACAGAAAAACACTCCATGATAAAGTAAGGCCACACACGATTAGAATTCGAAATCGGTTTCCGTACGCGTTTCCTAAATCAAATTAACAGAATTCATATCTATATAAAACTTTTTACACATTCTTTTAAAAATCGAATAGAATATGTACGACGGATTTAGGGAATTCCGAATAAATTTTGCGAGTGCGGAAATCGTATTCAGTTTTCGAAGGGGTGCGGCCAATCTTACTTTTCCATTTAAATCTGTACATACATACATACATAAAGTCACGCCTATTTCCACGAGGGGTAGGCAGAGACCACGGATTTTCATTTGCTACGATCCTGACATACTTCTTTCTTTCTTTAAATCTGTCTTGACTTGAAGGATTCAAAATACATTTTTTGTTGAATTAGCTAGATTAATTAATTTGCAATTCATAAGATTAAATAATAACAGATATTATGTATACTAAAAGGTACATTACTGATTTATTTTTCTTCCTTACCAATTGACTCCCAAATATTGAATGCGTATAAAAGTTTGTGCTTCGGATCACAGCCGATTATAAGAGATATAATATATTTATATGAGAAGAATAACTACCTACTACATACATATTGTCTCTAAGGAGTCACTCGACTAACGACATATAACAATATTTAAATTAGTATGGTACAATAAGGTTGCTTGGATTCTGATGGAATCAGAAGTGATTCTCTGACGTGAATCCACAAAACTGAATTTAATTAGGATTACATATATTTCTAAACACCTTTGATGATATGTTTTTTAATAAATCCTCATATATACTAGTTTCCAGTTAAAAATGAATATAATTTAAAAAAACTTTAAAATGTTGCCATATTAAATTATCAAAGTTAATTGAGACTGCCAGGAAAATCAATCAAGCAGTAATGACAGCATTGACGCATTGATAGTAGTCTACCTATATGAAGATAAGGCCATGAATCCAACATGAAACCTGATTTTCTTTTAGCCATATGCTCATTATAGTTCTGTCGACACCTAAATATTTCAGTCATGTAGTTTTTATTTGATTCATCAATAACACTGTCAGCGAGAACCGCGAATAGATTTAAATAATTGCACTATAAATGTGCTGGCAGGAAGATATAATGCAGCAAGTCAAAACAAACATATATCCGTAATTCGTCTCAGTCATAGATAAAAGAAATATATATTATCAAATAACCCGGCAAGATTAGATACGTATACTTTAAAAGTTGAATTCTAATAACGAATCTGAATTCTACTTCTAATTTTCTAAGTAGGTACGTAATTCGCTCATGTTAAGATACTATAATTATATACATACAATATATATGTTTCTATACAATCTACTGAGGATTATAGTTAGTTATTTGTCGTTTATAATAAGACATATTCGACCATACTCTCCTAGTGCATAACTTCATAATTTACGAAATGAGAATCGATTAAATTAGTTTATAATTGCTAAACATACTTAACTTTCAATATTTTTTTCAAAACCCTTCCATTTATTTTAATAAAGATATGCACCAAAGAGTACTGGCGGTAACTATTCTAAGCTTGAGGCGCGTTTGCGAACAATAACAAAAAAAAAACAAGTCGATAAATAAAAATAAATCATTTGAAAAATAAAATCGTAATGGCAAGACGTTATAAATCACGCTTTAGATAGAAGTTAAAAACAAAAGTGCAAGACAAGATAATTCACAAGATGCGACATGGTTTCCCATTTAAAACATAAGTGACAAGGTAGGAATTTAAACTTTACAGCAGTATGTAACAATAAAGTCTAATTTTAAATGATAATGATTGCGATCACTCCTTATTTTCCCTCTTGGCCAGTTTGTGTTGCCCAATGGCTCAGATAATGACAGCTCTGAGAAAGCTCGTGTGGTCGTAATATATAGAAGTAGGCGGACGCTGAAGACAATGACGTCTAAAAGAGCAGTATAGCTGCGGATTCTAGTTCAAGGGCCAAAGGTTTAAAAGGCCACAGAGTATAATATATACAGAAACGACATACTCCTTTTTTAGTGAAGGTAATCTAAGAAATCTGTCTCCTAGTACACTTAGGTATGACAAAATATTTAAGGGCTGTGATTCTTAAAAGAATATTCGAGATTAAAATCATTTATCTGCTTAATCTGAAGAAGGAACGAGTCACGGGAATATATAGTAACCCCGAGAGTACTTATTCTAAATAAATATTTCAAAATAACATTGTAATAAACATAAATTATATAGCTGTTAAAAATAACCACTAGGCAAGCATAACACAGTCACAAAAAGTAAAATAACGTTATTTGTCCTAACATACAGTGTCAACTTATATACACGTTGATATGACGTCAATCAACTAATTCTACAAAAGTTATTTTATTAGGTACTATTCTCTACTGTAGAGTACAAGATTAATTTAATCTATAAAAAAGTGATAAGCATTATTATAAATAATAAGTTAAAATAAATTTCTTTCAGCCTCAATTCACATCAGCATGGATTCAAAATAGAATATCTTTTGAAAGCCACACACGAGGAATTTCTCCTGTATCACGGGTACGTTTCACAAACATGAAATATCAGATACGCAAATACCCAGACTAAGAACATACACTGCGGCTCACACATTTTTCTTGTCCCGTGCGGGATTCAGACCTGAAACCCTTAGCGCAGCAGTCCTATTTCTTAACTAATACGCCCATCAGCCCCCTTACCATGAACTCTTAAAACAGGACAGTTTACGATGAGAAAGCGAGACGCCGCTACGAGCAGTGTAATACGGCGGCGTCTCGCTTCCACGTCTTAAACTGTCCTGCTTTAAAACTTCATGGTAAAGAGGCAGGTTGTCAGATCGTTTGATTTTGACACATGTTTCTTCATGTACAGGTGGTCATAAAGAAATGATGTCAAAATAGCCGGTGTGCTTTATTTTCGTAAAGATCTATGGACAAATAAGTTTAGGTACACCGTTCACATAAATTCATATAAGGTATACCTTATTACATAGCCTATTCTTGTCTACAATTTATCGATGCTAGTGTGAATTTTGGCCTGAAAATTTGATCACACTGTATCCTATAGTTAGGGCTTGAAATGATTTTATGTAAAAAAATAAGATGAATTGAAAACGGCGTATGTCAATCAATTATTCAGATATAATAATTATAAACAGAGCACAGTCTTTGAATGCAAAATGTTAGAGATTCCGACTGTAGATTACAGTGAGACCAACCCTTTACTTCAGTATTTTTTTTGTAAATATTACAAATTGTTTTTGTCGTCAGTCTTCAACGGTATCTTTGAATTTGTTCGTACAGCTTTACCAACTTTACGACTTGATTTAAATACAAAAAATGTCTTTGGGTTAAATAATCGAGTAGATGTTATTTGCAAACTATAAATATAGCGATTTCACGCGCTAAAGTGATATAAATACTTATATATAAATAAATTATAATACTTGGAATTACTAATGAAGGTTATTTCTCATCGATACAAAATACGATTGCCATGTCTACTCATTACATACTGTGATAATTTAATTTCATTCACTCTTTAGTCATTGTTGTCTTTGAAAAAATGAGTTTGGTATGTCTCGCGGTTTTAGTAAAAATCGGAAAATAGTAACATATTATTTTGTATTGAGTAAAAAAAACCGAACTCTACTATATAGGTACTTTACACTCCTACCTCTTTTATTTTTTCTCAATGAAATTGTGTCAACTTGTAAGTTTAAGGGAATCGATGAGGCAATCGATCTAGCATCAAGAAAATAACATGAACAGAAAGAGTATGAGACACAATAAGCTACTGGCCATATTTTGTCTTTTTACCTAAGTATACAAAAGTATTTTGAATTTAGAAGCCTAGATACGCCTATTATTTTTAATATTCACTCAATAGAAACCCAACTGTGAAGTTTAAATACTATGCTTAGTTTGTTATAAAATAATGAGAATGATGATACACATTGGCATTTTCGATTATTTGATATGTCTGGTTACTTAAAACAATAAAAAAAACCAATGCTTAAAAATATTTCTAAATCATTTTACTGCTTAAGTAGTTCTAATCCTAGTAATAATTTATCTGTACAACATAATTTAGATTAGATACTTTTCTATATTTATTCGCCTTTTTGTTTTGTCTTTTGTCGTAGAAAAATATGTTTTTATTTGCTCATAGGCAGTATATACAGCCAATTGATTCGGACCCTTAACTAACCTTCATTGTTTCTGTATACTTATTGCAAACAGTCGAAGAGCATCCGCTCATATTCTCGAAAACCCAATCAGTCCCGTTACAGTTCTACCTATAGAAGTAACATCGGCAAAGTTTCGGCTAAATTCGATAAACGAACTCAAACTTAATTTAAATCCGGTTCCGGAGACCACACAATCGAGAACTGATACAAATCGAAACGTTCACTATCGTGGAACGGTCAGAGTTTAAAATTGGAATTGCTGAACAGCCAGCTACACAAACCATTCCCATTTCGAAATTCGAATTAACCAACCCTTCGGCTATGATATAAATTATATAGCCGAACACAAACTAATTCCTAATTCGAATCTACACAATACCAATGACGACATTGAATTGACGTATTCCGTCAAATCTTACCATCTCCAAATCTTACGTCAAGAGAAGTATAATGCAGGTGTCGCCTGCTGCCATCTGACCTCAATTATGCGCAGCCCTCTTCCCTTGCATGTAACCCTCCCACCGCTTGGCCGTGTTGATTAATATGGGGTCGCTGTCTAACCCTGCGAGTAGGTACAGCTGGTTGACATGTGTGGCGTGGTAGTCCCACCTGGCGATGTTAGGGCTCACTCCGAGCGTGAAGTGCCTCAGATCGTAGAAGCTCCCACTACCAGTGTCGAACAGTGGTAGGAGAGTTTTGAGTGACGTCATGCCGTCGTCAAACATTTTCTTCGCTAGAGATATGGAGTTCTCTCCCTCAATTATGTGTAGGTCGTAGAGGCCTAGCAATGTGTAGATGAATCCATTGAGAACGAACAACGGTGGTTTGGTTGGGTATTCTTCGTACCTGAAATATAAATACGACAAAATCATCGATAGTCGATCTTCCAGTGAAACAATTATGTGTAAGCATAAGTGAACGCTTACATCCTAAAAGCACACTAATCTCAAAAGCTCTGCTTTGTTTATAAATTTTTAAGGATAGAAATAAAGATCAGCTATTTATTGATTTAACGTCTTATCAGCGCAGGTGATTAAAGTTGTTAATAACCACCATTACTTTAAGTGACCATTAGCTCAGCAGTTTCCCTCAGGCGAATGACCTTGGAAGCACTATTTTCCCCACGGCCTTGACCTTACAAACCCTACAGAGCCAGGCAGGCCAGGCACTCACCAGACGTATTTGTCCATCCACAGGGCCTTGACCCCGCCGGCGTGGCTGGGCACGTCCAGCAGGTACAGCGCGCGCTTGGCCGCCTGCAGGTACGTGGCGTCGCCGCTGCGGTAGTAGGCGCGGGACAGCAGGGATATGGCGTGCCCTTGACTCATCGCCGAGTGCCTGCGATGATAACAAGGGTATTCATTCCGGACTGCACAAGACATTTTTTTTACGGGTTAAGCCCCCCACTCGTGCCTATAATTGTGACTCCTGTAAGCTAGGATCTACAATGTTAACCATTGAGAACCATCGAGGCGTCCTAGAGAAATGACTCGACTGTCTTGGAACCCGTAACGAAATTAATCATAAAATAATATATAGGACTAGACATATTTTGTAGAAAATGTTATGAAAGAAATAGGATTACTTAATATTGATCATAAGCAGAGAGTTCTTAATAAACGTGTGAAGTGTGTCCTTTTATCCAATCCTACTAATATCCTAAATAATATTACAAATGCGAAAGTTTATGCGGATGTATGTTGTTCATGCAAACAGTACAGGACATATTTTAATGAAAGTTTGAATTAAATTATACATCAGAATAAAATTTATAGCGATACTAGCAATGCTTCGCGGCATATGCATTAACATTTTGAACGCCACGGTCGGATATAGCCAACAAATTAAAACGTGCCCAACACGCCACCGTCGGCTTAAGCCGACAAATGACGACATTTAATTGGTTGTTGTTCCTACGTCGGCTATGCGTGTTTTGGAGCGCAAAGGTAAACCTAAATTGAACGCGGTCGAAACCGTAAGGCACAGCCAGTAGTCGTGGTATGAAGCTCACCAGCCGGGCTTGAGCTCGGCGACGCCGGCGGCCATGCGGCGCCGCACGGGGATGGGCCAGCCGCCGGCCCGCGCGCGCTGCGCCCGCACCAGCCAGCGCGCCGCCGCGAAGAACTGCCGCATGTGCTCGCTGCCCGACACCGTCACGTTGTCCAGCGAGCCGCTGCCGCTCAGGATCATGCTGGATATCTGGACCACCAGCTACACTTACAATACTGATACTCCAAATACTGCTAATATTGGGATTTAAATTGTTTTTGCCCCCGCTCTAAAATTTCTCCTATAACGTGGATGCCTTTCACAAACATGAAATATCACATACACCAGAGTCGGGACAAACATCTACGGATCACACAATTTTTTATCCCGTGCAGTAATCGAGCCCGCAACCCGTAGCGTAACAGTCAAATCTCTCAGCCACTGAGCGAATCAGGTCATCAATAAAAGTAAAATGCATGGATTCTTCTGGAAAGGATGAATGATAAAGTTAGTCTAAATCATATTTAGAATAATTTCTAGCAGTTCATTCGTTTCTGCCTAATAAAGAATAAACGTCGACAGACGATTAGTACTAAACGCTGCAAATATCTTGAGAAAATGCACTTTATTTAGGCACTAATACGAATAAAACTGCACCTGAGACTTGAACCATGGTTACCTTAAACTTGTTCCGAGGTGACCTTCTCTTTGGTCTATCTTGAAGCGCCCAGCCCTTCTGCATGTCGATAATGAGGTCCCTAGTGATTCGCCTCCATTGTTGGTCGACACCAATACCATAGTATATGTGGTCGTCCTGCAGGGTATTATAAACCAGATTTAAAACGGTCATCGTTCGAATGCTTACAATAACAGATGGATAGAACAAAACATCGATAAGTATCCAATGTCTTTGGTAATCAACTGACTAGGTCCTGGAAAATATTCTTTAAATAATTTCGTTAATTAATTATCAAGCCATCAGACTGTTCTAACAAAATGCTACAAAGTAAATGTTCAGCATTAACAAAATGATACACAACAAAATAATTTAAAGGACAATTTTAAAATGTCTGAAAGAGTTTTATACGTACATATATAAAGTCAGGCCTGTTTCCCAGAGGGGTAGGCAGGTACCATGGATTGCCATTTGCTACGATCCTGGCAAAAGGATACAGTTTTAATAACCTAAAAAACTCACCTGCGCGGTAATCAGCTGCGTACTGGTAACATAATGAAGATACACTGTCTCCTTCTTATCCTTGTTCTGCAGCACGACTGTCATCGAGGAGTTCGCCTTCATCTGGATGTCCACGCTCAACACGAAGTCCTGGGTCAAGTTCACCTTCAACCAGACCTGGCTTGACGCGTGATCTGACGTCGAGAACCTTAGCACATTCGACTGTACTGACGTGTCAAACTCTCGGGCCATATACGCATCTTTACTTATGATCCAATTCTCTAGATGTTTCTCCCCGTCGTCTATTATTCTTCTCTTTGGCTCAGGTTCGGTAAGATGCTTGCTGTAATGTGCTAGCCCGAATTGTGCGATTTGTGTGGGATAGTAGAAGCCTTTGGGTTCCCATTGTGTGCTGACGGGGACGCCCTCGATCCCGCTAATGCATTTGACTCTGTCTCGGACCTCTACGTTGTAGTTCTCGAAGGTGGTGAAGGTGCCCCGAGGGTCGTATTTCTTCTTCGGATGGTAAATCTTACCGTAACTGTGGGACCATTCGAACTTCTCTGTGCCGTCTGATGTTGTTATTTTGCCGTAGATCTGAGGAAACGTGAATATAAGTCAGAACAGAGCTTGTGTGCTGACTGAACTGAACTGTTATGCTTTACACTATGTAATAGCGAAATTACGGACATTTTCCTACAGATATTATTTGTTACTCTTGGCATCTTCGTCTACCTTTTAAGAAACTTCTTTTGTAACACAGTAGTACCTGTGTTACAAGTTACACTTAACACAGAGTCAGGGCTTTAATGTTTTTTTTATAAATTATTTTTTATGCATATAAATTTATTTTTATTATTTAAAACGCAAAATAATACATAAATGTTCAAAGGACTGGAGTACTGGAATGGAGTATACAGATATTTATACTAAACTTCTGAAGATGTTAAAGATAGTTTGTCAATTCGCCTACAAAACAAACAAAGAACATAACATAAGATCACGCCTGTATTCCCCGAAGGGGTAAGCAGAGGTGCACGTATAGTACTTCCACATTTCGCCAGTTAAAAAACAAACAAAGGTCGTATCAAAAGGGTGTCGATAACCTGAAAGATAGTCCACTGACCTCGAAGTACTTGTGCACTAGCGAGAAGGGCACGTACACCTCGTCCCGCTCGCGGTCCCGGCGGCAGGACACGGAGTACTCGCCGTTGATGGTGCAGTCGATCAGGTCCAGACCGCTCGCGCCGCGCTCCGAGAGGGCGTTCGACAGAACTGAGCCGACTGGATGGCGGAAATGGATAGATGTAAAATGCTTTCAAGTTTTTCATAGGTTTCATAGGTACATACCATACACAGATGAAACACATAACATAAGATTATAATAAACCCTAATTTATTACTGAAGAAATATGTGTGTTGGCTTGGTTATGATATTAAGATATTAATGTAAGTTAGAAAATTATTTATTTTAGAACATTGATACTTTTCATCTTGGTATACAAATAAATGGTGAGGAAAGGTAGCATAAGTTGTATACTGCAGTCAGTTCAGTCTTTACTAATATTATAAAGTGGTAAAAGGAGGACAGGTAAGAATTGGATGCAACTATCCATCCAATTTCCAATATTCCTCTACCAATGTTTAGAATGGTCCTTAAAGTTCAGTAATTAAGTAGCCTTTAATCCCATAAAAGACATATTCAAAACACAGTTTTTTTTTTCTACACAGATACATCCAATCATCAAATAAGACATACTAGGTCTCCGGGAGAGATCTCCGCAGTGTCCCCAGAACAGCGTGAAGACGAGCACGGCGGCACAGAGCGCGCCGAGCGCCACGCGCATGTTCATCCGCACCAGCATCATTCCGGCCACCTAGAAAACAATTATTACCTTAACCAGTGTTGTGTAATTTTCATCTTCCTAATGGAACTTCAGTCACCACCGCCAATCTGGATGGAAATATTATAGCACACGGATGTGCATACAAATACAGGTTCACTCTCTACTTCCTTCCTTAAATAGTTTTAATTTTTCTTTAAATTTTGTTTAAATTCTTAATTTTTGCTAGCAAATATCCTGTATATGTATGTAGTCAATTATTTTACTTTATTTAGTTTCATATCTGAAATTTGGAGCGCTGTGTCTTTCCTGGGAGTGGGCGTTAATGGCTGCAACACAGTTATTTAACTAATGTAGCTATTTACGTACGCAAATAATTTGTAAAATTGTGTTTTTGTTCCAATAAAGATTATTATTATTGTACTCACAGTCTGCAGGGATAGTAAGCAGACATGAACAGAGAGAGTTCAGGCTAAATATTCTTTATTATAATAGACACTTTGAAATTGAGAACAGGCTTATTATTTCTTCTATCCTTACATACCTTATATAGGTCTACATTTGGTATCCATATCTATTTAGAATGTTCAAAACCAAGTGAAAAGTTAAGTACCCATTGAAAATTATGATAAATACACCCTTCATTTATTTGAAAATATTTGCAGACAATACAGAAAGAATATAAACATACAATCTTATATACAAACATATATAACAAGTATTTTCACTTGATAAACTTGCATTGTCCCAGTACATAGTTATTGTTGCATTGTTACAAACATCTTGCTCATTTGTTTTTCTAATGGACCACAACTTGCTCATAAATTAATATTGAATGAAATTGATAACTTATAACGGTAACAGAAATGCAATTTATTGTAATCAACCTCATTGTGTTTACATTGTGCATTGTTTTTGCGTATTTTTATCATGTGAATAAATTGATTTTATATTCCGATTAATTTTGTTGAGAGCTCTGAGGTTTAATACAATATTATGTTGAAGTACTACACAAGCAGAACAGTTATGTGAGGATTCTAACAAAAATTTAATGGATGGATAAATATTAGATTTATAATTTTATAAACTATGGGAGTAATCTAGTCTAGTCATAATTCTTGATATGGTATTAACATCTAATATTTGAAAACATTACTAAACTTTAGAAACTTGCAACTCATCATATCTTTAAAACAATCCCTATTTAAATTTAACCTGTTGTGACGCACGAATGCGGCAGAAAAAAAACAACTTAAAAGCTTATGGCACAAAACGAGAACACAAAACAACTCGCTAAATATAACTTCCAAGTACTTAGCGGCCCTACGCTCTGGAATTCGCGTGGGCGTTCGAAATTTGAATAAAAAATAAACCAGCAGTAAAAGAATATCTTTCTCTTTATCAACTTCTTCTTCATTGCATGGAGCACAAATAACTAAGTTAAGTAAACAGTATTATTTACTCATATTTACTCACTTTGTACACACCAGTAACATTCCATCCGTTCTTCAAATACGTGTAGTGAACCACACGGATATTTCTCATAAGAACTAGCACATCACAAATAATATTGATGCCGAATAAATGTTCACATTAAAATAAAACTATTCTAAATATTTACACTGGAAATATTATTTTGAGAAAGTATATAATCGGCTGAGACACGGCTCGCCTCCGATTGCAGCTGACTTTTGACAGTTAGCTGACAGCTGATAATATTTTCCATCTGTTCAGAAATAAGCACTGAGTCTTTTATTTTCACGTATGTACAATTCACTCCTAAATTTTCTACCAATTAAATATCCTTATAATTCTTTCATTTTTATTTTCTGTTTCAGGTTTCAAATAGGATTGCGAATTCAGTGAGATCATCGAGAGTATCGTTCTTAATATGACAGGTACGTTCCTTTACACGATTGTTCTTTTCATATTTCGACCAATAACTTACATTACTTCTGGATTACTTAAATATATTAAATAAAGTTAAATAAATTCATAATATATGGCATTTTTAATTATGGACCGCAGGGCTAAGATATCTTTGTTACACTTCAGTTTTACAATAATACTATAATAGAATGTGTTCAGAGGTTTCGTATAGTATATAATATTCTTTTTTGTATTTAGTTTTGATAAAAGTAGGTAGAGTACCCGATATTAATACATAGGAGGGGGATTCCTAGGAAATTCAATTTATACTTGTTTAATTCTGGCATTTGATTTGGTATAATGTTTTTTCTGCTAACCAGAATAAACTTTGTAATCGTTGATTTACAAATGGAAGTCTTTGGTCTTTGCTGGCCAAGTTATTCAGAAGGATCACTGAAATACGCACATTATTAAATGCCGTAGGCAGTATCTATACAACTATACCCATCGATTATTAAGATGTAATCATAATCGTTTCGATTACATCGGTTGTAATTATTATTTATCTAAACTAAACTATATTTAAATTAAATTGTAGTAGGTAGGTACTGAACATGCGTTTTATGTCTATGGTTTTATGTCCATTACGATTGAAATTTTCAACCGTCACTTTTACCTTTAAAATAAAAAGCTAATAACATGAAATATTAATTGGATTAAAACCGAATCAAATCCCGTATCATGTTTAACTCCATTAAAGTTAGGCTTTCGACTTTTGACATGATTTCATAGCAGCCAAACTTCGGGACAGTAATACGGCTTCTGGCCACAAATGGGTTTATCTCTAATGCGATTTAGCCTCCTCCGACTAGACGCGACTAATCGGATCATCGTGGTCGCGTGACATACACCTAATGCTTGATTGCTCACCAGCACATATGATCTGCGGCTACGAAAATCGTATCGTGAGATAAGGTGTCGGTTACAACAACTGAAAATGAAGTTATCAGTTCAATAGCATGCGGTTCGTATTAAAACGAGTCAAATATAAAAAAAGATCTTAATTTGGAGTAAAAATGCGAATAGCAAATATATATTTGGGTACTAAAAGTCAACGGACTCCATAAAACAGCAACATTTCTAGGAAGACGTGTTCATTTACGGTTCGTTACAACAAGCAGTGCTGTATGTACAGTATTGTACAGAGTACTATACGACAATAAATATAGCTCGTTATCTGTGCATGTTATCTAAATAGTGTAATCAGTGCACGTATGTGGAGTGTATCAGGGGCAGGCGGGCAGGTCGCATCCGAGCGATCGCTAACTCGCTCCATTGGCAGCCGCCGAGGGAAGCGGGTCAGTGTGCGCGGCAACTGGGTCAGGGCGGATGCACCACCGCGGGCGCGCTCGGCGGCGTTCGGCGGTGCTCGGCTCGGTCCGGCGGCGCATGCGTGCGGCCCCCATCGATCGCCGCCCACGCGGCGCAGCGCCGCTCAAGTGCTCCGCGAGTCGCGACGCGAGTCCCGGGCTTGGCCCTCAACGATGGCGGCGTGAGCGCGCGCCGCCCGCGGCCTCCGGCGGACATGCCGCGATGGCCAGAGAGGTAACCGCGACGCGACCGGCGCCCTCCGCCGCCTCCGCCCTCTTATGTAACCGGTGACCGCTGACACGCCCGCAGACATGGTTACTATCACCGCTGACCGCCAGCCCCGCGCTCTGTGAATGACCCGCATAGCCGCGCCGCATCGTGCCACGCTTGACCCCACGTTACCGTTGTCCTGACTCGGCCTTTTAGTTAGCGTTACAGAATCCGTTACCGTCCCCTAGAAGCATAGAATAGAGCCATCGTCCCAGTGCATCGCAGTGGTACCTAGTGGTGAAGACTGTGTGTTATACCTAGTTATGTATTGCGGTGGGGATCTGCCCCGGCACGGGGCATGTATACGTGCGGCAGTGCCGCAGCCGGCGTCTCCCTCGCTCGCGTGCTGCCGGCCATGCGTCCGTCTCACTCGCTCTGCCGTACACCGGCGCTGCACTTGCAACCTGCATTATTCAGATTCTGTGCCAACTAACATGGTGTCCTACACGAGGAGTCCAGTGACACGAACATTACACCTGATCCATCTGATTCTTATAAACCAGCTACATGCTTGTTACCTATGTGATCTATAGTCTCCAGACACAGCTCATACCTACGTGGATATGGTAGATTAATTCTCTAATCAAAGTGTTAAACATTACATTATTTATAACTAACAATTCCGTGAATCCTGGTTGAGCACATGCGTAGCACACTCGTAGCAGGACGTAGCGACTCCGTAGTCTACTACTGTGCAGTAGTGTAGCATTGCGTAGAATGTAGCTAGTTATTTTGTTCGTAGATATATTGTAGGTGTATTGTAGAGAAGTGTATTTTTAAAATGAACCTTTTTTAATGTGTAACATGCATGAGATATAACCTACCCATACGGATATCTGAGTACGTATTTATAATATTGAATTATTATTTTCACATACACGCACATTAACACAGCTTACACACTGTTTTACATTTCCAAAAGGCTCTACAACATGTCTGTGTCTAAATGCGTACTTTATTAAATAATCAAAACTCAGGTATGTGTTATATTAAAATTTATTTGGATCGAAAATCGTTCAGCAGGTCAGCAAATAATATTTTCTTTATATTATCTGTTTTTTAATAATGGTTGTTGTTATTGTGCAGTTGTAGTGATTGTCGTAAATTTATATAACAAAACGTTATCTACCTAACTCTCTCAGTTAAACTGAAATGTCAAAGTTATGAGTACCGATTTATATTACCATAGGCTAACTTAGGAAGTTCAAACATAACACAGAAAAGTTCGTGTGGGTTTTGGTAAAACCGTTAAAAAATATAAGGTAGTCTAACATTAATTGAATACAGGGAGTCCAGGGGTATTGCATCCGTCTGGTAATCAAGTAGCTATTGGCACACTCTAACTTTTACTGTAACACAATCATCTGTTAAACGAGCAGTGATAGCCGAGTTGTATGACCGTTCGACTGCCAAGTCAAAGTCGCAAAAGCAAACCCTGACGCGCACCAATCATCATCATTGATAGGCACCTGACTTTTCGAATTCATGTGCGTCCCGTGAGGAAACCGGCACAAATGAGAGATTTTTCAACGGTGTGTAAAGCCATGTCAGAGGCCTACAGTCGGTTTAAACTCTGACACCAAGTTGTTCATCAATCATCCGATAAGAAAAAGAACAAGCGACGAAAAACCTGGCAAATTATTAAGACACTGTCTAGCATTCTCTTAATAGATAAGATAAGATAAGATATTTTATTTGTTGAGAACATGAGTGTACATACAATTTATACAAGTGCATGTAAGATGAGGAGTGAGGACTTCATCAATAATTATCCGAGAAATGTTAATAATCAAGATTTTTAACTAGCGATTAAAGTAAGTTTACAATTGTATCTCAGGAACTGGTATTCGTGGGCTCGATGAATGACAGTAGGCTCGGCCATCTATTACATGAAACTTATGGTGATAGCAATACATATGCTTGCAACATTTCATCATCTGAATACATTTGCGTGATTTTCACTTGTTACTCATCTCTAAAACCCTGTATACCTCAGTTTTTGTTGCCACCTCAACTTCGTGTCTTAGTATTCGTGAAAAAAACGCATGTTCACTTTAATGTTGTAAAAATTCAATAAAACTAAATTAATATTTAAACAAACAAATTGCAATTGGCCATTGATTACTTGTAACGAAGAACCCCTAAGTTTACATCTGGTTATATATAATAAAAAAATATAACCAATCAAGTAACTAGGTAACAGATACATACTCAACTGCAGGGTTACTATTGCCTGCTCTGCAGACTCATAGTATATTATAATAAAATATTTACTGGTCATTTTGTGCTTTAGCCCAAGTACCGCAAAGTAAAGCCACGAACAACATTATCACGTCCCTATATTTAGACCACAAAGGCCGGCAGAACGATAAGGACTCCGTCCGTCTTCTTTAGGCTCGGCCGCGGGACGGTTTTAATTTGTCTTATCGAGATCTTTGCTTACTAATATTTTATCGCTCGTTTTCCGGACGGAAATTTGTCCAAATTAAAAACACAATATTATTTTTAAATTGAAATTTGTGGTATCTAACACTATCTATCTATATCTATCACACACTCTATCTATCCCGGGTCGGGCAAAGTGTTACTGAGTTTTCCATGAGGTGATTCTCAGTAGCAGAACGGAGTCTGGATTTGTGCCCGGTTTATGGCAATAGGCTCGCCCCCTATTACATTGGGACTTACGACATAACTGGCGAAATGTGGGTGTACTATAATTATGTACACCTCTGCTTACCCCTTCGGGGAATACAGGCGTGATGTTATGTATGCTAACACCTATTTATATTTTAAGTAGGTACTTACCATGTTTTAAAATGTACTTTCCTTTTATTTGTTCGCATATACAGTTCTGTCAGGAATACTAGGACCTCCTCAACTATATTAACATAATATTACATCACGCCTGTATTCCCCGAAGGGGTAAGCAGAGGTGTACATATAGTACACCCACAACTACAACCTAAATCATACTATGTAATAGTATTATTACAAGTCAATGGCAGTTACATTACTCCATTCCTCTTGATTCTATAACATAAAACATAACATAACATCACGCCTGTATTCCCCGAAGGGGTAGGCACAGGTGAACAAATAGTACACCCACATATCGCAAGTTATGTTGTAAGTCCCAATGTAATAGGGGGCGAGCCTATTGCCATCAACCGGGCACAAATCCAGACGCCGTGCTGCTACTGAGAATTACCTAATGGAAAACTCAGTAACACTTTGCCCGACCCGGGATTTGAACCCAAAACCTCTTGCTCAGCAGTCGCGCTAAGCGACCACTAGACCAACGAGGCAGATTCTATAACTAATCATAATATTTTATTCTCATGGTCATTTTTCTTCTTCTTATCGTATGGTTGATGAACAACCTGGTGTCAGAGTTTAAACCGCCTGTAGGTCTTTGACATGGCTTTACACACCGTTGAAAAATCTCTCATGTGTGCCTGTTTCCTCACGATTTCCTACTTTATAATACGCACATGAATTCAAAAAGTCTTTGGTGCGTGGCGGATTTTGAACTTGCGAACCAACGGTCTTACCACTGACCATTAAATGGACCCATAAATATACATATTATTTTATCATATCAAAATATTTATTTTCAGTAATAACCACATAATTCACCACAAGATAAAACGTCCAAAATATATCCATATTCAAATTGCAAACTTACAGAAGCGTTTCGTAAATCCTCGGAGCTATCGATCCCACGCGGCGAGGCTCACTGGAGATCCTTTTAATTCCTTCGTTTAAGCATTAATCTCCTCATAAAAGATTTTTGAGAGCAGAAGAAACGTTGCTCTAAATTAAAATGATGGGAAATCGATGATTATTATCAGTTTTATGTCAGCGAGCGAACCTACTTCGTTATGAAATTGAGTTTTGAAAGTATTTTAATTTAAAACGTGATGTCTGCAGGTACTCACTTCTCTAGAAATGGTTGTGTAAAATGTCTGAGGCTGATCTAATAATGTTTCTATTCACAGTCAGCTAATGGTTTTTTTGACTAAGAAGTCTTCGTTTTGTGCTCGCAAGCCTATCCCATTACTTCTATGGCTTACCCCAAGGGATGCTAGAGTACATAAACAATTTAATCTTTTTGTGAACTAAATAGTCAGCTGAAAATCTAGGTTTCCTCCTAGTTCATTTAGTTATTCACGTGTGCTCGTTATGCGCTGATGTTCATTCGTCTTCAAAAGTATTGGGAAGTTTTAAAAACACATACCTACTTATCTTTTTTGGCTTTCAGAAACCAACGCAATTCTAAATAATTATGATCCCTCTGACTTTCAGTAACCCAAGTTAAACGACACGCATACATTAATGCTATTGCTAACAACCAAATACAGCATATTTTAAACTAATTTCTCATTATTAATGTATGCTTTTGATGAGCCGAAATTGTATCAGTCCCACTTAGTATAGTTAGATTATACACGGTTGTTCCAATTAGCTAATTGGTGCAGTCGATACTAACACTATTATTAACAGCTGAATCTGATCTGGCTGCTCCATTTCCTGACCTACTATTCTGTTATTTGATTGTTTTTTGTTATTGTATTATGGTTTAAAGCCTGTATTCTCCAGTGAGCCGGTTATAGAATACCGTTGCGCATTCACAAATCGTTGATGATAGGTTTAGTATCTTGTGACATGGGGCTTGTCTAATCTCGCCTTGGTTATCTTCTCTTTCTGGGAAATCCAAACTCGAGCCCCTCACGTTAACTCCAGTAAGATTAGAATCCATCAATCAATTATTGGTTTCCTACGACTAAGAATTTTAACTGGAAAATCCATTTATTTTTATTGCGAGCTAGTTTAAACATTTCAAAGTTAGAACCTAATTAGATCACCCCATGTAAGATAATCTAAAATTCTGGAGTAAATCTGTTGCAGTATCCCCGATTCAAAAGATCTCTTGGGTCATGGTTGAGACTTAACACGTGGCCTAAAACTAAACTAAGATTTGTTTAATTAATACGATGAAAGTTGTAATATCTTCCGATATAGGTACCTCAGTCCGTTCCATGGAAGGCAGTGCAATATAGCGCCAAGTCTTGTAAAAATAAACGGTCCACACTCGAGCGTCGCATTCCCACCCCTTGCTCATTTGTAACCCCCCCCCCCATCAAGGGGGTGCAGTCATAAACTGTTGCAGTTTATGTCACCTCCCCTGTTCCGTTCTAATTTGTCTAATTACATTGTGGATGATTTTCTTCAGGGCAATGTCGTATTTTTGGTTTGCCAACTTTAAATCGGTTTAGGCGCCACTAGAGCATAGTTTATTAATTGCCTACTTCTTCAATCAATTAATCAACTAGTACCTATATGATAGTCTCGTAATTAGTTCATTAAATCTCCCAATTAATTCCCATATTGCAACAAATCGTGGATCATTCAGTTAGTGAATGTAAATAAAATACATAGTTCTAAAAGTCCAGTCATATTTTCTCTTCAAAGTATAACTTTGGAATGTTATTCATTGATTATACTTGAACGACCTCTGAATGTCTGTTTGTTACTTTGTAACCACACAACTACATCGATCGTAACAGAATTTTTCACGATAAATTTTCCACATAACCGAAGTTTCAGATGATACTTTAAGATAATATATAATATTATGAAAATAAATATTGTGTAATAAAAGCACATATAAAGTTCGTAATTAAGGATTCGTTGTATTTTCGTGTAGGTATTGTTATAATCATGTTTGAGAATACAAAATGATATAATCAAAAAAAAGTTTTGCTTGAATTGGTTAAATATATTTAGAGGTAGTTAATATTGTTGCTGTTATTATCATAATATAGTTAAAATCACTCTGAAGTCTGAAACTTGAAGCTTATTCTATATCATAAATATTCCGATTATAGTCAAAGAAAGTCAAGTTTACGTAAAGGTTAAATGTCACGGGTGCACAAAAGATCAATGTTATAAGGTCACAAGTACCAATGTTTTGGTTAGCTAAGTAATTAATCACGCGTACACGAGAGTGGGCAGACAGTAGGCGTGGACATCTTACAGATGCTGTAATACGAAGTAATACTGTTATTACTTGCTGATACTTAATAGGTAAATGATACGTCCTTCAAGGAGACGACGGTGGGTATAGGTATGTATACTCCTCTTATTTACATGTAATTTATGATACTAATAGGCAGCGTTCGTCTTTGAACTGTCGAATTTATTACAACCTATATTAAACAAGAAAATAAGTGTCATATTTTTTATAGCATTTTATAAAATAGTGAGCTAGTGTTATGACCTAAATGTACCTAAAAAGGTTCGGTACAAATATAAGTCGAGTGTTTGATGCTCTAGAATCGTACCCTAACCGAGGTCATCAAACGCACGGTGACTGTGTCCTTAGCACAATGTCAAAACTTGACCCGTTTGAACACTACTGAGCATAATAAGTGGGGGACAGATCTTCACAGATTTCGTACCTAACTATTGTTTTATAAGCTTTTATTATTTGATTAATCTTTAACAAATCGATGTAGGTAAGATATTTTAAGTGTTGTCTTCCATCGTCTCGCAAAAAATGTTGCAAAAACAAAAATACCTAAATACAGACCAAAATAACCAGTTATGTGATACCTCAGGGAAATCGTCACCTAGGCAGAGAGCTGACCGCAATAGTGTTAATAATAGACAAAGAGCTGCACCACGTTCTTATATTCGCCAACAGCACTCGCGGGAAGTGATACGCGGCCTCCACCGAACACTGACAAGCAGATGCATTTAGAATGTCCTTGGACTGTGTGAGAGGTTTGTGGGAGTGGGTGTGACTATATTATGGCATAATTTAGTAGCTGATAATTAGTTCTAACTGACTTAAGAAAAGGAAGTATTTGTATGTTATGATATGTTTAATTTGACTGTGTTTTTTTGGTATTTTCTGCGATATCTTCACTAATAGTTACCAATGTTTTAAAATGTATTCTTTTGAGATTCGATAAAGAAAAACCTTCGAATTTAGACACACAAATGTTATGAAAGAAAGTTGCCTTTTTAAGGTATCCAATATGCATATTAATCTACACAGGTTCCGTGCAAAAAAAAATATTTGTAGGTAATCGCTGTTGCTCAGCGAGACGGTTACGACATCATTTTTATTTTTAGTTTACTTTCTTAATAGGTAAATATCGGTGTTTCGGTGGAGTTTGTTTTTAATTTGGACTCCTAGTATTAAATAAATACCAATACAATACAACATTACATTACACAATACTTGTAATCCCTAAATGGGTAAATAAAGGGGTTCTACTCCATCAGGACTTTATAAAACCTCTTTTCACTGATCACCATCACAAAAATCACCTTAAATACCGCCACTGAACGGCGAACCTTATAGACCTTCAAATTAGAAGCACAGAGTCACGACATGACATTTACGTTAACGTGACAGTTCACGTGCGCCGTAACGCCGTAACTCCGACGTAATTACGGTTAATCCGACGTTATTAACGTGTAACGTGTAGCGAGCACGTCACGTTATTGTTACGCCTTCGTCGAATTAAAGAAGTATTGAAAAACGATAAATTGTACTGTATGGTGACATAGTAAACATATATATCACGGATCGCAGCTTCCAATAATTCGTGGTCTTTGCCTACCCCTCTAGAAAACAGGTAAAATTATGTACATATACGAGTCGCCTGTTTCTTTGTATGTATGTTTGTGAAATAATATAAAATCTCAATTTTCAAATATTGATGCTCTACTGCTGACGTAATAATATCTTCTTCGTTTACTAACCAGCTTGCTACACTCAGGATAGCAGGTTCCATACCTAACAAATACAATAATCATTTTCATAAAGTATCATAAATCGACTAACTATGATAGATAAAAGTGCAACTCTATATACAATGAACACAAATCAACGCGACGATACTACGAAATACGCTACGCAGCTACGGCGTAGCGTATTTCGTATGTGCTACATACGTATAATTGGTCAGTTATTTGACATGGTCATCGGGTGTAGAGCAGGCAACCGTAGCATATCGATAACACGGCACGTTCACTGCAGACACCGGCCACAGGGTTGATTTCAATTGTGGCTCACCGTAACCCCATACGTGGAAATTATATGGGGAAGCTGTTGGGAAATGGAAAGAGATTTTTATGTTTTTGGTTTGATCTATCTTCTATTCGTCTTTAAACGGATGCGAAGTTGAGTAATATCGATAAAAATGTAAAGGATGTTAAATTCCTTTCACTAGTAGTAAAGCCACGAAGGCATCTACGTAAGATACCTTCAATGCAATTTTTCCAATACACGTACCAAGTCCGAAAGTCTGAAAAGGCTTACTTATTGGCAAGGTTGTATTCCTTCCAAAAGTGCATCATCGGCATCGCTAATTTCAAGATCTTACGGCATCAAGAGATTACGGGTGAGCGCTGCAGTGCGGGGCCCGGGCGGCGCGGGGCGCGCGGGGCCCGCGGGTGCCGGGGCCGGGGTCCCGGGGGGCGCGGGCCGCGCGCGGGGCCTGGAGGGGGACGCGGGGGGCGGGGTCGCCGCGACCCGGTCACGTCTCGCGCCCAGTGCGGCCGCGGCGCTCCGCCGGCGCGCACCGCGCCGCCCGCCATCCCCGTATTACTCAATATAACCTCTATTTGCACCGTGCGATATCTTTAACTACAAGTCACTAGTGATCATTACATATATTTTATTTTTAATAATCATATTTCTTGTGGTAACGCGTGAATTATATAGAAAACATTTTATCTACCAGTGAGTGAGTGACGGAAAAATGATAGTCGAGATACAGGAGGTATGTTTCTCGGATTCACTTGAAGTTATCGGGGGTCGTATATCGTGTCGTAATAAGGGATGATATCGGCGCGCCGTCCCGTACAACTTGTAATGGATTTTTTACGACCCTAAATATGTCGATAGGACGTTGCACCGGACGCAGCGGTCGTTCGGTACGATCGCGAATTTATCGCCGTATTTAAACATTAGGGGACAATAATATGTTTGCGTAGAGAAGAATTTGTTGAGTCGGGGAACGAAGTATGCGGTCGCAATAACGGGCGAATACTTGAGACAAAACTTTTTTAATGGCTTAGAAGTTCAGAAGTCCCAGTCTAGATTAAAGATCGTGCAGGGCGGTGATGTCAGTGGGTCAACGCACAGTGCGTGCGGGGCGCGGGGCGCGCGGGGCGTGTCAGCAGGGGCCTGCGGGGTGAGCGCGGGGTGCGCGGGGCCCGCGGCCGGGGGGGAGGGAGTGGAGGTCGCTCGGGCGTTGCACCGCTGCAGCCAGTGCAGGCGCTACGGACGACCGCTACGCACTACGAAGGCGTAGACGGACTACACCGTAGCCCCTGGGGCGTAGCATTGCATTAACTCTCTTACTGTATGATGCGATTAAATTAGTTATTTGTAATTGATGACAGTTTACTGATGTTTATAATATAATTGACAAGACACACTGTCCACATATTTTAAGATTATAGTAAATGATTAATTTTACATAAAGTTAAATAGACGAGAGACTTATAAAGGAACTTATTTAGCATTAATACGCCATACCTAAGCACATATGACTTATAAATTATGTGCCATACTAAAATAATGGAATCAAATGGTATGTATTAAATTACAAAAAAGTGTAAAACAGTCGTAAAAGTAACAAATGCTGACAAACCACACTTCTATACTGATCATTAAAAACCTTTAAAATATTATCGTGAACAGGTCTCTGATACAGAATTTTATAATTTTCAGGAGGTCAGAGGAAAGAGGCCTTTCAAGATATGGGACAGTTCGAGGAACGTGAGGAAGGGACTGGTGGTCACTAGCTTCGAGGAGTTAATACATAGAGGTAAGTCGAAAAGAGAGAAAGTGTGTCTTATATCCTAACCCAGTGCCCTACTCTAGCAACCTATTATAGTATACTGTCACGCCGATATTCTTTAGCAAGTCCCAGGTGTGTTATTTGCTCTTATTACCCAAGATATGACAGGCGAGCCTATTACCATTCCGGCACAATTTAGTCAGAACGTGTAGTTTATAATGTTTTATGAAAATTGGTATGGAATCATCAGCCTCGTAAGTTTTGGTTGCAAATAAGAATTTCGGCTGTCCGGGATTTTTAGTTGGAACCTCTGGTCGGTGATAAAGAAATGACGGGACGTTTTCTCTTAATTTTGAAGCTGCCTGATAAATAACAGCAGTAGTCTTCAATAGCCCTATTATCTGGGACTTACGTGAAAAAAACGTTACGTCAAAATCTGATACTATTAACATCTCTTTTCATATCTTTTCGAATGCTGGCTTGATGACCTAATTACCTACATGCAACGTTTTAGGTCCTTTTCTATACATAATGAAAAGGCACTTGTATAGCTGTTTATTATTTAGATCCATTAAATGCAATAAAAAAGTGATTTCTTATAATATTAAGTAGTGAGGTAAGAAATTCATAACATCATCAATTTGTGATATAGATATAGTGATTGCGTTCCTAGATTGGTTTCGTATTGACGTAAAAGACAAATTATTGCATCTTTTGCTGTAGATGATCCATTATATATGGTATATTGTGATTTAACACAAAACTACATAAACGATTTGGAACTTCAAAATATTTTAAGTTTATTTAATAGCTTTTATGATCTATAGCGGCAATTAAAAAAGTATTATTTGATAACAACTCGATAAAACTTTACGTAACTTATGGATCAAGCTAAAAGACTGCTTCGGAAGTCGAATTTAATAGCCTAAGCACATATCTACCGTCCAAACCATTGGTCTTGATACTCTTGATAAACATTCTCTGGTCTCGTGGTATATAAGGTAAAACAAATGAATTTTCAAAATCAAAAACAACGACGAGTACATAATTATACTACCACGCTACGAGTATGATTAAAATTACCGGTAAATGTAATAGATATGTAGGTAGATATTGTGCACGGGAAAGTCAGATATGGAAAAAGTAACCATATAATTTTATTTTTCTGTGAAAGTTGTTTAAATTATTAAAATGTGTGTAAAAGAGAAAACTCTAAGAATTTTAATATTTTTTAAATTGTATTTAAGAAATCTGAAATTAAAACGTATTCATATAAAAAAAGTATCTTTCATACGTGTCTATACATAAGACCATTCTTATGTATACTCAGTAACACTGTTTTTAAACACATGAAATAGCTACCTACATATTAACAAAATAGTAAAAAGTTCAAATCAAATTATAAATTCGTGAACTATAAAGCTCAAAGTATTGTGAAATAAAATCTCTAAAAGATGTTGCCGAGAATGTCCATGACATAATTTCATTGCGTTGTACTGAGCTTGTAACTTTATTTCAAAGCTCTTAGTGAGCGCAGGATTCTAGTACTAGTTAATGGACGTTCCTAATAATAGCATCTGATTTACGTAAGCTTTTCTTAGTTATTGGGTATGATTTTTTTTAGGTAACTGGAGTTTTGCCCTATTTGTATTACGAGACAAGTTATCTTTAGTGTTGTAGTGATAAACTGAACAGCACTGAGAGCCGAGTGGTATGACAGGACAGCCACGTCGAAGGTCGCAAGTACAAACCCTGGCACGCACCAATGTCTTTTCGAATTCATGTGCGTACTATAAATTCGATATTAGTTTGTAAAAACGGTGAAGGAATCATCGTGAGGAAACCGGCACACCTGAGAGGTTTTTCAACGGTGTGTAAAGCCATGTCAGAGGCCGACAGGCGGTTTTAAACTCTGACACTAGGTTGTTCATCAACCATACGATAAGAAGAAGCCGTGATAAACTATTTAATGCCCCTGGTTGACTTCCTCACGTGACTTAATTATTTCTTTCTTCTTATTTCAAAGTAAAGTCTTAATTTAATGATGCTTATATACTACGACTTTCATTTTATGGTTTTCTATATGATATGACTGTGTCATCATCATCATCCGGAGCCCGACTCCCCCACTGCTGGGTAAAGGCCTTTATTTTTGTGTGCCAGCCTCTGTGCTAACCTCATCCAGTATCACAATATATATTTATGTAAATTATGTATGTTAATATAATTTATGAATGATGAAATTTATAATTATATATATCGATTTGGCCATTTTAAAGGCACAGACTATAATGGGTAGGTAGGTTTGTTTCCATATCAATCTTTTTGTACTTGTGGCTCAACATGGTTATAAATATTACCAATGTTTATTATATTATCAATTATTTTAAATGGCAATTGTTTTATTAGAAGCTGTTTTTAGCTGTGTAGGCACTTTTGAAAGAATTCTTTCTTAACCATGTTTCATAAATAAAACAATTAAATATTTCCTCAAAACGGATATGACACTATAAGAAAAGCCGATAAAAGTAAAACTAAATAACCAGCGTTTTAATCATACGGAGTTATCTAGTTTCATCGTCGATTAGCAGTGGGCCCAGCAAGCCGTCCAGAACAGGTCAAACACGTTAGTCGGACGGCTGCACCCGCCTGACCTGCTTTCTGCCTACCCCTGCAGTAGTCTGCACCCACTGCTGTGGATAACTCGTGTGGCGCGGCTACACTAAACCATTTTGTGGTTTGGATATTGATTGCTGGGAATCGTGCGTTTGAAAAGTGTACTCTGTCGTGTTTCAAGATGAATAATAACTATGTAGTTAATAAAAAGAGTTCCATCGGCTAGGGCGTTGTGATTTTGTTATCTTTATTGGTTGGTTAACTGGTACTTATTCTACAGGGTGTTTTAATTTTGATACATTGCCTTCTCTTTTTTCTATTAAAGTTTAATGTTGCACTAGTCGAAACTTGCGTGGAACAGATGAAAATCAAAAAGCTATTAGTTTTCGTTGTACCTATGTAAATTGTATGACTTGTAGGTTTTAAAGTATAATTCTTAAATAGAGTCATAAACTCATAGTAAAACAGTTCAACCTCGTTGACGTAAATATACGTAGTAGAGCGAACCTGGTGGATTTTATAACTAATATTACAACATAATTAGATCAAGATATTATTGGAGTCTTCGTAAAACCTTATTGATATTTCTACAACTTACAAACCTACTCGTTCGCTGTACTGGAGGTTCCTATCCCACTACGGACAATAATTTATGTGACCTACTTATGTAGTTTAGATTCTGGGCGTTTATGTATCAGGATCCATGTAACTGCAGCGCACTCTAGGATCGTATGTCGCGGGTGTTTAACCACTTCTATCTCTTCAATATATGTCATTCATGACTGCGTCATTGGACTAGTGGTTGCTAAACACGACTGCTGAGGCTGAGGTCCTGGGTTTGGTGTTAATGGCATTTTTCATTAATTGGGTAATTCTCATTTTTGCCTCATTAGTGTCGAAAGGTTCGCCTCTTATTATATGGGACCTTAATAAAATTGGCGCTTCGGGGAATACAGGCGTGATATTATGTTGTTTTTTTAATTCGAGACTTACGTAAATCTGTCTTTGTGCAGGCAAGGAGAAGTTATCGGTAGCGGCGAGTGAGCCGGTGCGGCTGGTCCTAGAGAGCGACGGCACGCAGGTCGAGGACGGCGAGTACTGGCGCACCCTCCCGCCCAACACTGTGCTGCTGCTGCTGCGGCCCGGAGAGCGATGGTACCCCACGGGCGTCGACGTCATCAAGGCTGGTAAGACATCAGCGTAGCTCCTACTGACTAGATTTACGAATTCTTAGCATTATTTTTCACTTGTGAAGAAACATCTTTTCTTTGTATTACAATTTCAATATTTCATTAATATCAATATCGGTAACTAAATAAAAGTTCCATGCATGCGCCACACACATGTGAAAATAATCGTTACAGTAGTTATGTGGAGAAGAGTAGGTACAAATTTTCAGTTTGTTATAATTGTTTTTTCCAGCAATATCGGCAATACCAAAAATAGTATGCGAAACAATTCACGCACTCGAGTTGCACGATGAAACGCCTTCATGGAAGATCATGGACAACAAGGGGCGAGTCACGGTGGTGCTGCACTGGGACCAGCGGCCGCAGGCGTCGCCGGCCGCCAGGTCTCCCTCGCGTCAGCCCAAGCCGGACCGGCGGCCCTCTCTCGTCATCCAGACCTCGCTCGACCGGCCGACGCCCGCGCCGCCGCACATCACCGTCGTGAACCACGACGAACCCGGGCCCGCGCCGCGCCGGCTGGCCCGCGCGCCTGGCTCGCTCGAGCAGCCGGGCGGCGTGCACGTGCACACGGCAGACTGCCGCGCCGCTGCATCGCCAGCGCCGCTAGCGCGCCCGCCGCCCGACGAATGCGACTTCCACTGCTGCGCGCTGCACGAGGAGGGCCGCCGCATCGCCGTGCACAAGAGCGTCGCCACCTCGCCCATCCAGGACGCTCAGCCGCGGGCCTCGCCGCAGGGCCGGCCCAAGGGACACGTGCGCTTCCTCGACGCGGAGTCGGCGCGGCGCGGCGACAGGGACTCTTCCGAGAGCGAAACCGAAAACACCCTCGTCGAGGACGAGGCCGTCACCTCAGAAAAGTTCCTCCTGCTAATAGATCAGCTCAGCGTCGACCAAAAGCGGCACCTCACCATCAAGGACATCGGTATCATCCTCGAGCGGCTCAGCTCCAAGATCCTCGACGTGGAGCGCTTAGACCGCGAGTCGGAGTCGGACGACTGCTACAATTGGACGATCAAAGCGACGATTCGAGGAGATGCTCTGCGGGAGCTGGGTGTCATCTACAACGGCAACTACTATGCGATCAGCGAGCACCCTGGGTACCGGGAGGAGAACGAGGAGGCCGGAGACGAGGGTGAGGAGGAAGAGGAGGAAGACCGGCTCTGATCGGGCCTGTGCGGCGCCGCCGTGCCCGCCGCCGCCGCTGCCGTGCGCACCGCGCTGTGCCGCATCGCCGCGCGCTGAGCGGCCGCCGCACGCCCGCCGCACACCCGTACACGCCAGAGCCGAGCGCCACAAGCGTGAAAGCAATATTTGTTACTAAGGTTTCGTCGTAGATCCGGGCGAAACGAGACGATGGGCTCGCGAGGGATGTTCCGGGGCACGAGGGCGCCTCGCCTGCGCCGGCCGGGAGCGGAGGCGCCGCTCGGTCGGCGAAGCCCTGAGCGGATCGCCCGTCGCAGTGAATAATTAGAGACTTATATATGAAATTTGTCGCGGCCCCGCCTCGCGCCGTGACCCGACGCGTCAATTGAAGGTGCGAGGCGCGCCACTCTAGTTAATAATATAGCGGAATTATTGTAAGTAAAACTGACTTCCTATCGATTTCTAAGGTGATTACTTAAGTGTAAGCCGGTGGTGTGGCGAGGGCCGCCGCCTCGCCCGCATAGCGTAATGTGTACCTATTATATATGCGTCGCCGGAACACAACAGCAGCACAAATGTTTATCATCGAGGTTATTGTCAATGTTCTTAGGTAAATAATAAATTGTAGGTGCGCGCTCGCCGCCGCCGCTCCCCGTGTGTACCGCGTTTGTTTCACCCGCCGCGCGTCGCTCGTGTCGCCTGCGCGGCCATTCATAGTTCTCTCGAAGTTGGCCTAATATTGGGGACTAAGTTTCTGTATAAATTCATCATCATCATCGATGCATCCCGTAGTCGACGAAAGTAATAATTAAAATACCACAGTGTATGAGACTCAAAAACAATAAAGTATATCGAAGTAGTGTGTGTACGACGAGGGCGGGCCGTGACGCACGTCTCTCGCACACGGCAAACAACTTGCTCATGTATTCAGTTAAATATGTAAATGTATCGAGCAGTCGTGGCACGGCGACTGATTGTGATGGCCGCCCCGCGCAGCTGCCAGCCGGCGGGCCCGGCGCCGCCAGCCTGCACCCGCACGACCGTCGGGGGCTCGCCTGACAGCGGTAGTTCAAAACATAGCCATGACGATGTTTCAGAGAGAGCCGTAACATTAATAGATATATTAAAATTATTATAATTAATAAAATTGAATGTTAAAAATAAAAATGGTTGTATCTAAAAATACGAATATACCGTAACGCATCAGTCATCATGCTACATGGGTATCGGTAGTCGGTAAGTTGATTCTTGTATTTATTAGCTATATGGTATCGTAGAATTACTGTATAATGTTTTTAATTTTTGTATAGTACGGAGGTCGTGGTGATCACGCATTGATGTATGATATAAACAAACCAATGTGGACGAATAAGTTTTACAGCCACGTGGCTCTCATATTGTATAGTTATTTAAGGTGTAATATTAACGATTATTATTGGATATTATTGAAGGAGTACGTGACTACCTGCACTCGTTTGTGATAGGGTAACGTTATGTTCGGACGTCGCTGGCGTGGCGTGTTTGTTTCGCGTCTCTATGTGTTGGTGTCGGCGGGGACACGGGCCCGCGAGCGAGTCGGACCGGATACACATGTCTTTGTGATCATAACTAATTATTAATTACATTATATATTTACTGCATTGGCAGGTTTCGACAAAGTTCACATATCGCTCGTCGGCCCACTGTCCGAGTGTGGTACGCGTGTATATTATTTACGACATATTTTTTTACGGTACAATACCTAATATGCCGTTCGAGATACATTCCTAATTTAACATTTTCTCTGTGGTCTATATATTTATATATTCCATATATGTATATTATGAACATATTTTCGTGGACCGAAAATAAATTTTGATGTTTTGATACATTATTGGATAGTATTGATTTTAAAGTTTGATATTGTGACTTGTCCTAAAGTTACTTACTTTTCAATTTACTATCGCTATTAAAGTTTAGAGGAAGCTGTAAGTTTCGTTAAAAAAAGGTTTCGTAAATAAGTGGCCGGGTTTTGAGGTGTCAAGATTCTAGATGTGTGTCGTGTCTTACTTCTTGCTCGCGTTCAATTTCCCGTAAGAGCGATAGGGAAGAAAGAGACGAACATATTCTGCAATTTCATGAGTAAGTATTCTCTGCGTCATATTGAAGAATCTGTTGTCTAATGTCATACATTGTGATAGCGCTAGACTTCGACGATGTGACGTCGGGAATAGGTTCTGATAGCAAATCTCTGCAAGTTTCATGAAGTAATACTGGGAGTTCATTCTTCATTGTTATATAAATGCGATCGTCTATTGGTTCTGTCGAAAGACGTCTGTTGGTATTTGTTAAGACAGGCGAAACGCTGCCAGATCAATTGTTTTTCTGGAAAATATTCAGTTTTTCAATTCTTGGACAGAGATTACTTACTATAATAGAAATGACTTACTTAAAAGTACTATAGACTGATTAAAGTACAAAGATCCTTGCAGCGTAGAGCCTGTCCGAAGCCCTAAGACAATCGCACGGGTGCGTCCTACTTGTGTTGTGTGATAATTGTGTTCCAATTTCTCAATTCGTTTGTACAGCTAATAGGGAGTCTATGGTGTTACGGTCCGTTACGCACATTATATTATATCTAGTTAAAAACGTTCCGTTTTCATATTTTTATGTGTATAGGAGTAATGATAAATTGTAAAAATGGTTTGTGACGCGTTTGATCCGCGGTTGAAATTTGGGAGGCGGGGATTGAGCGACGCAACTGTATCACTATGGGCGGCAATTTTTGAGTATAATGTGAGGTTTTTACAAGACGGGATTTATTAACTTCAATTGCGTTGCTTAAAACTCCGACTTTTGTGTACAATGATTGTTGCACTGTCCAGCCAACAGTGGCATTTTGATCATTTATAATTTAATAACTATCAGTTTGTACCGCAGGGAATACGAATGGTGAGAGGAACGACAGGATTTTTTGCTAGTATAAGTGTTCTTACACGAATTTTAGTATTTCATCCTGTTTTAAATCATGGAATGTCATAAAATGCGACTGCAGATACGAATGCACAACATGACATTAATCAAAGCTCCAAGATAGATGTAACTTTAGGTAGGAACGAATATTTATACAAATGACAGGAAGAAAGACTGGGGGGAGAGACGGGAGTTTTGGGAAAAGGTTGCGACGCTTCACACTGTTAAAACATCATGATAGTAATTAAATTATAGAGTTGCATGCCGGTAGAGCACGCGTTGCCTCGTGGTGCAGATTATAGTTCCATGACTGAAATAATATTAAGTATGGCACCTCTGACTGTTGGACGCAGCCGTAACAATATTGTGACTGGGGCCGAGGGTGGCAACTCTTGCACCTTATCCTTTAAAAGCGACATTTTGTACAACATTTCATTCGACGAACTGTCGAACTAAAGAATTTAAAACAAATCGACACGAATTAAATACTAAATATTCGTGTTAATCTATTTGAAGCTCAATTTACTGTGAAGCGAGAACCTGCCCTCTCGTCCTCAGTAAAGCCTCCCCAAATTGTAATTCATTCGAAATATACATACCTAAATAATGATTAGATAACTAATAATATATAAACGATAACAGAATTTTCGAAAAACACTTTCGTTTTCGAATCTCGTTTTTATAGGCGGATAAAATAGTTATGTCATTGTTTTTGAAACGTCAGTCTTGAGATGGGTATTGATTTGTAGCATTTCCTTGTAATCCATTATTACGAATTACGAACATTATCTAATCAAATAAGAGTGATCTTTTAGGATCATTGTAGATGGTCGGCGTCGTACAAAAGTTGTAAAATATGACGTCACATTTAAAAAGTATCCCTCGCATTTAACCTTCGAAATCCAAACGTGGAATTGATATTTGGAAGTGGATGTGTAGCTGTCTCAGCTGGATTGTAAACGTCTGGAGTTCTGGACTCTACGAGCGATTGTTACAACTCAGTACACAACTTAACACACGCAGTGAGCAGTCGTGCAAATGCAAATACGTAAAATATTGAATGTTAGTAATTCATACACTATAGCACGTAGGGACTCGTTTTAACGTTACGTGCCAAATCGTTCTTCTTTTACAATCCCATTGTACAACTCTAGCTTCGAAGCCGGACTGTCGAGAACGGCTCGGTGAACGACAGCTGTGACTATTCTCTTAAGACTTACTCATTAACGATAATAAATGTGTTGTACTCGATAGTCTGGTTTCAAACATTCGATGTAGAGTTTTATATAAAATGTCGATACATGGAAGTAGCGTGTTGCGGTGCGAAGTAGGCTACTAAGGACTGGTGCCATAAGAATTGTTGATTTACCAAGTGCCAATTTATGAGTTGTAAGTAATGTTAGTTAAGTTAGATATGGCACGTACAAACCTTTTTTAAACAAATTAACAACTATATTTTGAGGTATGGGTAGTCTGTTAACGGTTATAACAAGGTTTAAAAGTTCAAAATAGATATGCGTTGGATATGCGCGTTCATAATTTATTGATGGCATGAAAGATATTGCTAATCTTGGGGTTAATCTCTCAAAACTCCTACACAGACTTCAAAATAAAGTAACGCAATCCCGAATCAAACCCACGTAATGGCAACATGAACGTAACATACGCCAACCAAGAACATTTATTTTTGTATTCACTCAACGAACGTGAGACAGATACCGGCTTATGTTCAACACTCGATACTTACCCAAAAACTTCACTGCCACTAATTTAAAAATAAAATATTGGAAACGAATTGCTGTCGTTTGATTTTACCTTAAAATTTTAGTTTTTTTACAATTTCCAACTCGTGTTTTTTCCGTAAAGTGACATAGTAACATCGTGTGTCGTCACAGACGTCAACCGCACATGTAACACAAAACGAATATCATAAAAAACCTCATCATCATCATCAGCCTATCTCAGACCACTGCGGGACATAGTCCTTTCCTATGGCAGACTAACTATATAAAACCTAACAAGAAAATATTCGTAAAGGAAGCTTGAAAGCAATTACTGAGCCCGATTACTTTTGGACGATTTCGAAGGAATCTATCATCGATGAACCGAGCGATATTGAGCAGCACTAGTCCGTAAGTATGAGACATATGCTTCATAAAAACGCACAAATTACATGTCGATAAATGCTAAGAATTTGTTGAATACACAGAATCTTGACAGACATTGATTTAACTTACCTTAACCAAACACCCAGCTTGAACAAACCTATGTATGTATATCTATATTTCAAGCGAATTGTTATTTAATTAATATATTACGAAATTATAGATGGTATTTATAACAGACAAATTATACAGAATAACGATCGCACAAATTAAAATAACTAAACAACAAAAAAGTACTATCTGCCTACTGAAATAAGGATAAAGATGTAACTTCAACAAAAAGGCAGAAATATCTATGTCAAAGCGCGTAATAGAGGTATCGCTCTTATCCGACACGGCCTTATTCTGGTGCTTTTAAATAACTATATAAAAATAATTTGGAAAATATATTAATAATTATGATAGGCATATTATTAAAAATACTCTTCCAACTTAGTGCCCCTTAGGTACTTACTAAAAATAGGATATGAGTTTTGGTGTAATTTAACAAGTTGCCCATGCTAAGCTTGAATCTAAATTGATAAAGGAAATTTGAAAAATGTTGGACACGAGCGGGGCTTGAACTGGGTGCGAGCAGCGACACTATAGCTCATTTGGTTAGAGCTGCGCCACGGTACAGCGAACGTCCCGGGAACAAGTCCCGCTCGTGTCCATCGTATTGCAAATTTCCTTTATCAATTTAAAAATAGGAGAGTTAGGTAAATATTTGCTCGCCTGGTGAAATGTGGATATACCATAAATGCACCTCTGCCTACCCCTTCAGGGAATACAGGCGTTTTCTTCTATCATATGGTTGATGAAAAACCTGGTGTCAGAGTTTAAACCGCCTGTAGGCCTCTGTCATGGCTGACACACCGTTGAAAAATCTCTCAGGTGTGCCGGTTTCCTCACGATGTTTTCCTTCACCGTTTTTAGCAACTGATAATTATTTTATAATACATTCAAAAATAATTCAAAAAATTCAAAAATACATTGATGCGTGCCGGGGTTTGAACTTGCGAACTTTGATTTGGCAGTCCTACGGTCTTACCACTCGGCTATCAGTGATTAGTGTTTAGTAGTGATAACTAAATAAAAAACTAATATACATCAATATACCAAACTAAATGGTTTTAATTGAAGTTATAGGGCTTGATACCTACTAAAATCTGACGGCCTACGAATTTTAAAGAGCGAATTTATAAAAAATTCTTAGGCACAAAATATATAAAGTAGAATGCATAACATCTAGCCTGTATTCCCCGAAGGGGCAAAGTTTTACATATAGTTCACCCACATGTCCCACATATTGCCAGTTATGTTATAGTAATAGGGGGCGAGCCTATTGCCATTAACCGGGCACAAATCCAAATTCCCAGGAACTCATGCTCAGCAGTCAAGCTTACCGACCGCAAGACCAACGAGATAGTACTCAGAATCAGAATAAGAGCACATATTAACGCCATCCACTTAAACCGTGCCCACGCAGGATCAATCACAAAGATCGTGCTCCCCGGGCCAATCTTCGAATTGAAGATCAGAAACCAAAACAAACTAGAGCCTGAGTGCCGTGAAATATCTTGTGAAAAAATCCATTTAAAGCTCCGGGGCGCAATCACGGTGCAGTAGGGCCCGTTCACACAGCTTGAATGTCACAATTTCTTTAATACGTTGAATTTCACTGTGTATGGTAACGACTCAACTGTTTTTCTAAACTTTTGTATCTTACACTACATTTTTCATTCGTGTTACGCACCCCTGTGGATACATTTTTATAACTACCGATCGATTATTAAGTTTATTTTAGCCAATTGTGTTTTTGGCTTTAATATAAGCCTAGGCTTTTAGGGCAATATCTGTAAACGCATGGTTTTTCTTCTTTTTTTTTTTGCTATTTTTCTCTACTCTCTCCGCAGTCTGCCTATCTACCTCAGACTGCCTATACCTGCCTACATCACATTAATTTATCTCTATGTATATATGCATTCATCATTTATAAAACCTAAAATAAATTCCTCCAGTGTGCACCCCCGCGATCCACTGATTCAATCCGGTGCACTACAAACACGGGCCACCACCCTCCCCCTACCCTTAATATCGTTAGAGCGACCTAAAGTTCTCCCCCTTTCAGTGCAGCGAGTATTTTTGTTCTCCCTTTTACTACAATTTAATGGCTTCAAACTTTTGATGTCCCACGTATTTATAAAAGTTCGTTGAAAATTAAATAGAAAACGTGGTCGCTGAAATTTCATTTTAAATGTAATGTTACGCGTTGGTAAATAGTAAATTGTATATGGTAGGCAGAAATCTAAGCACTGCTCTGACCACTACTTAAACCGTGTTGGTAATAAATTTACCTATTTTCAATTATACCTCAATATTGATTGCAAACAAAAACAAACTTGTATAAAAAAAATGTTTAATAAAAAACAAATAACTGTATAAAATCAGTTCTTAAAACGTGCCTATTTAATTAGCAATTAACTGAAACTGAACTGTGTTTTCAACGCTAGTCAGTTTCCAAATTTTATGTATCAGTAAATTTCGCGCACACATTGATACATACATCATTATCATTAGAGCTTGGCCGTTTATTAGAACGTTGCTTCTGATTTTAAATATCTGGACTAAGAGATGCGTCTGGTCTAGCGTTACTTTTGGTCTAGCGTTATTTGTGCGAGTATGGTCTAGGGATTGGCGCATGACTGTGCACGCATGAGAGCCCGCTTCTCCGCCATCCTCATTTTGTCAAGCACGTCTTGCATCTCCGGCCAGGGCTCATATCGTTGGTTTATGATGATCATCTTGTGGACTGTGGGGTTTCTCAGGTCCATAGTGCGAGATATGTTTTGGCGACTACGCGATGTGAACACGGTGTCAACCTTTAAGAAAACATCGGTATAAGATAAATACATTAATATTATTGCTTCATCTCTCTTAAACAATCATGCGAACGAAGAAATAGAGTCAAAGTTTTTTGATTTGCACTGAAATTCAATAATCGCGTAAAAATTGACAACGAGATCTTGATATACCTCCGAACACTGAAACTAATAGCAATCTACATAGGTTCACCCATAGGAGACATGTAGGTAGCGATTTACACTACCATGTATGATTTTCTGCGGGGTCCTGTGGTAAATATGACTGAAATCGAAGTCAATAATAAACAATTAGTTTGAATAGCATACCTTGTTTTTAAACGCCCATAAAATAGAAAAGAATAACATAGTCAGGCTGATGCATGTCGTGATGAAAAGCGGTATGATTTCCCAGTAGGTTGATAGGGTATACCCTAATTTGAGTTTCTTTGGGTATGGTATGTCATACTGAGAAGGTGGTATCAGCTCCATGTGTCGCACATTGATGACTTTAGGAGTGACTCTCCTTGTCATTAGCAGTCCTGATGTATACGTGATTCTGCCAGATTTATACGTGTTTCGTAACAATTTTGAAAGCATTTTAAGAAAAGTTGAAGCATTAATTTCAATTATGTATTTTTCCAATATATACAGAAACTAGTTGACGTATATGTCAACGTCAAAACATTCTATAATCAAATAGTTATAGAGTAGATATTAAGAAAAATATATCTAAATAGTTCTTATGCTAAATTATTTTAAGATATCGTTTGTATGCCGTGATTGTGCTAGCTATTGTCAAGTTATTTTTTTTTTCTGGTTGTATAATTGTTTTCTTCTTGCATGAACCCATTATAACAAGTGTACCTGAAGTCACAACATATCCAGCCAGCATTTTCCACCTTGCTTCTGAATGGTGTTCAATGACAGCTAGAGGTCAAGGTATCCATACCTAGAATAACATCATTTTTTACCAGAACACTGGCCGTAAATGTATTATCGATGACCAAAAAAACATTGACGCAAAAGTCAGATGAAATTCAAAAGTCAAACGTATTTTTAATTATAATAAAATAAAATTTAATAATAAGCGTAATAATTGTTGCTTTGGAGTATATTTTCCGGCAAATATGGAATTATTGTACAATGGATCACATCTGCGAAATTCGTAAATTATCGTGTGACAGTAAAGGTATTCTCATAATACTCATGTCCCTCGCACTTCCGCCGAAACTTCCTGCGTTCTAGATTACTTTATTACCATGATATACATTTCTAGGGGTAGTATTTTTATTGCGCCGATACATTACATCTTGCATTCACTTCACTGAATCACTCATAGTCATCAAATAACTCATCCATTAAATCTACGTATCATCATCATCATCATACGTATCGTAATCTACGTATGTATCGGGACTAATAAAACAAAAAAAAAAATCTTCCGCAGACGTCAGCGGTGTGATAGTTGGTGATGACATTGCGCACCCCACGACGTCGCATCTCGCCCCGCACCAAGCGCAGGTACCGGGCCATACGGGAGTTCTTCCGGCGAGCTCTAGGTAATACATAACTAGCTATTAAATAACTGGGACTATAAAGGACATACAATGCTGATCGCCTGATAATCTTACAGGTAGTTCATCGCAACCGGATATTAAAATAAGTTCCAGTATAGCTGTTAACGTCTCAGATTTAAAAAGAAAGATAGTTGGTCTCGAACAACAGCTAGACGAGGTAAACAAGCACTGTCAGGACATCGCGTGCCTCGACTGCTCGGGGAGGGGTTCCGAGAGTTATATGCAATCAGCGATAAGGCATGATATAAGAACGATCAAGGAACTAACCGAAGGGTCATCTGAGAGGAAGACGGATGGCATCGAGACGAAAGTCATATACAAAACTTCAGAGTGCAACTACAAAAAATCTGATGAGAGTGATTACATACTAAAGCCACATGCGGAAAACGATGTTAACCAAACTCAGGGTATGATAGATTACGACGAGTACGAAGCTAATGTTTCTAAAGTCAAAAATAAAAAGAGTAAACTACACAGGATAACAGATTACGGCGCAAAACTACATAAATATAGAGCGAGATCAGTATACGATAATTTCTCGACAGCTTATTCTACGAGTAGTTTTCGTTCACTTACAAACCCACGAATGAATAATACTAACGTTGATTACTCTGGCGATAGGAAACAATCCAGACAGGAACACACAGAGCATCAGCATCAGCATCCTCATAAAAGTCAAAAGCACAAAGATCACATGAAACGAAATAAAATAGATAATTTTAAAGATACTTACGAACAAAAACCCAACCGGATCCGTAAGCACAAACATCACAATCGAGATCTTGATCAAGACTTTATTGCAGACATAATAAGAAGACAATACAAACCAGTAAAAATGTTTGGAAGAAAAGAGTCTGACCTTAGCCAGTTTTCGGCACCTGTTTGTAGAGATCAAGAGTTTCCAATTCGTGAAGATGTACAAGAAGGTACAGAGTTATGTTCTTGTTGTTACGAAGACAACAAACATAAAATAAGACGCAGTGACATCAGTGAAATGAGAAGTATTTGTGACACTCGACTGTACAGCTCTAAGAAACATAATCGAGGAAAGCATCGCAGGAGACACGTAGATTTATTTAATAACTCTGATCTTTACGACCTAGTTCCAGTTAAAGAAAAATCTAGCCCTAAGTCTCGTAGAAAATTCACCGATGATAACAAGATACCTTACGAATATTATAGAGAAGTTCCACCGTCACCTAGAACTTTACGGCCCCGACTTAATTTAAAAGCACAATACAACACAGAATTTGAAGATTATATGGTTCATGTGAAGCATCCATATAAGAGAGGTTCTCCGCATAGGCACAGAAAACGTCACGAACGCGTCGAAACTGTTGAAAGTGATATTACAACATCTGAACAACCTCCAATCCAAATTGTAGAGCAACCTCGAAAACCTCATCGACATATAACATGCCAAGTTGATAAGCAAGAAGCATGTCCTCAAGACACCGCCACTATGAGCAGTTTACAATATCCACCATATGTCAGTGAACAAGTTACTGCTACAGTCGAAACAACATTCAACAAGACACAAGAAACTGAAATAACCGTCGATAAAACAGACAAAGCATTGTGCGAAATTAAAGATATTTTGCAAAGTTTTCTGCATGAAATAAAGAAAGAAACAATTGCGTCACAATGCGATAAATCAGATGTTACCTCAAAAACTGATGATAATGGAATAAATGTTATACTTGAGAATGGACCCAAGGTCCCAAGTAACGCAATGCCAAATAGTAGACATAGTTTTAACAATTATGGAGTTGGCCAATGTAATGTACCTCCCTTTATGGCACCATTCACAAATCCCTGTTGCTATCCGATGATGCCAATGTGCTCTATGAACTGCCCAATGTCGATGCAGAATGGGTACGTGATGCCCAGCCAAAGCTATACATGTACAAATTGCGTAAATAATCCTAAAGAGTCTGGACATAATGATCATTGCTGCAATAAAACTACGAATGCAACTGGAGCGTGTCATACAGAAACATGTCACACAGAAACGTGTCACACTGAAACCGAAGAACTTATTAAAGAAATTTATAAGTTTGTGGCCCAAAGTCCAGTAAGGAGAAAAGATGAAGACATTAGTGAACATGAACAATGTAAAAAAGTTGACAAAATGCTAACGACAAGAAGTGTTGGGGAAAGTTCAAAACTTTCCAAACATGACGCAAATGTGGGAACACCGCCACTGAAGTGTTATTCAAAAAGTTGTGAAGCGATAGGATCCAGAATTATTCCGGAACAAGATTACAGTGGAACTAATGCAACTTACTCTGATACTATATTAGAAAAACTAAGTTTAGAAGTAACACAGTCAATTTCTGAAACTGAGATGGAAACTGAAACTACTGAATATAAGGTAACGTATTAATTCTTAATCATCATCATCAGCCGGAAGACGTCCACTGATGAACAAAGGCCTTTCGTCAGAGTTGCGAGCAACCGTTAGATGCAAATGGGGAATTGTCGTTCATTGTGGCGTTCTAAGGGGGAGGAGGCCTTTGTTCAATGTATTAATTACGGAGTATTATTCGTGCAATAAACGTTTGTAATTTTGATAAGTTAATTTTTATTTTCCAGCCTAAAAATAATAAATTCTCGAAAGTTTTGCGATCTATGGGTCTTTTTAAAAAGAAGAAAAAAGATGTGATTGAGGAACTTAGCGAAAGCGAAAGTGCCATAGATGTAGATATAAAACCCAAATCACCATTTAGGCAGGAGATAACAAATTATATGATGCATGGCCAAGAGTACTACCGCCCTCCACCCATTCCACAGTCCTACCAAAGACCAAATGAATATCGACCAGATTATCACCCACCGTACAACCCAGGAGCGCCAGAGTATCCCTCGTCGCCACCGATCCACGACATCTATTCGCCGAGGGCGCACCACTCGAGATTACGAGAGCATGCCACTGCGCCTCCGTTTCATTCCAAGCAGCGACCTACGGCTCCACCATATCACAGTTCGTATGAGAGTTACAACCACATCCAACAACCACAAGTTCCACTCTGCCTTAAAGAAATAGAAGTAAAAAGTATAGGTACACAGAGCGACAGAAAGATGTCGATTTTCCGAAAGATTAAAAAGAAGATTCAACCACCCATGATGCCAGCCGGTGGAGGTGATGATTACGATCAAAAGAACTGTTCCACACAAACGCAGACAGCCAAACCTAACCCAGTGTTTAACAAACCGGTATTTAACAAGCCGCTATTTAACTGGAAAGGCCTGCAAGCCAAAGCTATGCAGGGTCAAGACGATCCAATGAAATTTTCTTTAAAGGCTCAAAAGGACTTGGCTGCAGGTGATCTAAAATTAAGGAATGCAATGCTAAAAAAATTGTTTTACAAAAGGAATCCTTTTTCCCCAAGAAACCTCATAGTAAAGACGTTGTTAGGGAAAGACAAGTCTAGTTATGGCGAACCCCAGACCATGTTTAGACCACGGATGTTCTTCTAAGTGTGCGTGAAGTCAGTATGTCCAAAATTGTTGCGTTTTATATTGTATCTCGTTTTAAGAAGGTGTTTAAAAAGATGATTGTGTTTTATTTTTTAACCTGTAGAATTATAATTAAACTATCATCTTTGTGCACTGTCTGTACAAAGAAGACTTTAGGGAGACGAGGGAAAAAATCTGTAAGTACTGGGACATGTTACCATCACTACCTAGATTAATCCATAATTATTAGTCCGTATAACGGGCGTAAAGAGGCGTGAGAAAGTGTTGATTGTTGTTGTTTTCTATCTAGTAACGGCAAGTTGTCGTTCATTATGGCGTTCTAAGGGGGAGGCCTTTGTCCAGCAGTGGACGTCTTCCGGCTGATGATGATGATGATGATGATGAAGTGTTGATTAGGACAAAACATATATACGTATGGTAGCCTAAGTAGTATCTATAGAACAACGGTAATACTCCAGAGTGCTAACCAACAGCACTTTTTAGGATTTAGTAGTAGAACTAAAACAATTGTTGAACAAATCTGGGAATTTGTAAACAAACATATCAAAAACTACAGCCCTTAAAGTGCGGTCCCTCAGTCCTCACAGACCATCAGCCAGATCTCAGAAACTGTCTGAAGAATTAAGGTGTTTTGACTACAGACATTTAGCAAAGAATTTGTAAAGATAATTTTAGTCTATTCAGTAAAACATAATTGTTTTGTAACACCTATCATACGTTTTAAAGTACCTAATGATAAATATATTATATTGAGATTAAAGAAAGTAAAGAAATGAAACTTATGCAAGTACAGTATATAGTACAAGGCTTGCAGGCACACAGGGGCGTACACCTTAACCTGAGGCACCTGCTTTAGGCTCGTAGCCAGTGATGTGTCAAATGTCGTAGCACATAATTATTTTTTTTTTTTTTCTTCTTGTGGCAATTGAGTCGGACTTCCAACTATTCTGCCAGATTCGAGTTAAGACTGCAACGTTTGCAGTTAGACATTTTTGTGGGTCTATTTTTATTTAATCGTTATTAAAACCTAAAGAGCTACAATTTAATATTATTTTGTCTGATAAATTTAGAGAGTGTTTTAATAATAGAAGGACAGAAGTTACATAAAAGGGAACGAAAGTTAATAGGTAAAGGAATTTTAATTTGCGTAAGTTTTAAATACAAGTCAAACGACTTGCAATTTAATGGACAGGCGAAAAATATATGATCAAGGGATCCATAGTCAAGACCACAATCACAGAGAGAGTTGTCTCTGACATTGATTTTGTTCAAAAAGACCGGGCTGCAACAGTGCCCCAATCTCAGTCTACATAGGATTGTGACAATTTTTTTTGGAACAGATGGAAATTTGCTGAACCACGGTTTAGTCCGGATGTCTGGTTGCACACCTGCGTAATAAAACCCCTTGTGTTTCGAACTTTCTAACCACATTTTTGACCAGGAAAGAAACAACTTTGGCTTCGAGTCATTTTTAAGGTCATTATTCTGAATAAAATAGTATTTTTGCTCAACCTGGTTCGAGGAGGCAAATCGAGCCAACGAATCCGCACATTCATTGCCTGCAATACCCGAATGACCAGGGATCCAAACAATTTCTATATTAAAGTTGTTTTTATAACAATCATTTAACATAATTTTAGTATCCATTAGAATATTACTAAAATTTTGACTATGCAGTGGACATTGCATCAATGCCTGAAGACTACTACGCGAGTCAAAAAAAAAAATTAAAATTAAATTAAATTAATTTAATTAATTCAAAAATTTCCCTCTTACTTCAGTGTCCACCAGAGTCATCGGTGTTCACTGGAGAATGTTTAGGTATCCTAGAATCTTTAAAATTTATAAAAGCTCACAATATTAAAAATTCAGTAATTTTTTCACATAATTATATCCAACCCGGAAAGGGAACATATCCGTATAGCCTGTCAACCTTACGTAAGCACTTAACTCATAGATTTTAAATGCCAAGTAATTCCTACTATCATACTATTCTATGATACTATAGATTGACTGTACGAAACAGAAAGACCTTAGAACAGTGTAGGTTTAAGCGAAATAGGTAGATGGACGTCTTACCTATGGTCTTACTTACTTACTTGATCAACGATCTAGTGTTTATCTGATTCTGGTCTGAGACGTAACCAAAGCTGCGACTCGTTATAGGCGACGCCGCGCTTGCGGCTCGCCGGTCCCGAGGCGAGGTGCTTACGTTACGAATCCGATAAGTGTGCTTTGCAGTAGAGAGTTTCATGAAACTTTTACTGCACGGCTTGTGTTGATACGATTACGTTCCTTTTCCGGGTCGATATAATGTGCTATGTACCTTTAGGTAACCGGTATTATTCTAAGGCGTAGGTACCATAGAGAAAACGCAATATAAGAGAAAGAGGAAAAAAATTGCTTATTATTTGTATTTCGATTCGATTAGATTTTTTCTTAGGTTATCAAACATGTAGGCTAAGGCTAAGTGGGGACAGGTCCAACACGCAGAAGCCCGTTAAGAACTTTAATCTTTAAGAAAATCGAACACCAGCTACGGACAACATTAATTTGCCTTATAAAAGACCAGCCATATTAGTCCCCAGAAGGTGCAGGGCTATTGTGAAATAGTATTAGTTATTATTTGAGCCAAGATCGTGCCACTGCAGCACATGAGTATGCGACTGCAGGGCAAAGTTGTTATTTGTTCATTAAGAAATAAAAAGTTTCTATGTAGGTAGTTTTTTTATTCCAGCATCTCGGATATAATTCTGGTTGAATTCAAATGTAAGACCCAGAATATATTGTCTATTGTAGAAAACTATGAGAAATGTCAAGAGAGCCAAATGTGAAAGTCTGGTTTTACTGAATCTTTAATTTAAGTTTTATAGTTAAGTTCCATCCCGGACCGTTCAAAATGAAATTATTTGTTTTAAATATAAGGGCAGATAGTGTCATATTTTTTAAGTAACAGGTGCAAGGGATTTACCCTTACTAATGGTAAGTTATAATTAATATCTTCCGAAGTTAGCTCAGGTAAGGACATGGCCACAACCAAGTTGTGGAAAACTTTGTTAAGCTAAAAGAGAAGGTAGTAAATTAGTATACAAGCTTCTTCAATTTTTTTAGAAGTCAATTATTTGTTAATCTCATTGGTCTTTTACGTTTTATTTATAGACCACGATAGCTGATCATAATGATAAACCCAGTCATCCTAACGCCACCAACACTAAGGAAAGACGGTTTTATCTTAATTCTCATTTACAGTGCACTGGCAACATGAGCACAGAAGAGTTCGGCGGCGCGGCTATGTGTAAACAGCGTTTCAAAGGCATTGAAAGCTTTTTGAGAAGAGTCGCTTTCAATTTGGGTAATGCTTATAAATCAAACTTAGGTACTACTGAGTACCCCATAACATCCACATCGTGGTGAATACGACGACAATTGAACCAAACGACCAAGCGACGGTCAAGCCGCTAAAAGCGGGGGACTAAATCTATGTAATCCCTGTTTTAAAAAACTAAAGTATATTTTTATACTTTATTTTTTAAAAGCAGGGAATATAGGCTGGCCTGTTGGTTTAGTGGTTAGTGACCTGACTGCTAAACCGGAGGTCGTGGCAGTCTAAATTATGAATGCAAATACTAAATATTTAATTTCAATTTTAGGTCAGTTTTGAATAAAAGTGGTTTATACAATTTCATCAAAATTGTAGGTAGGCTTTTAATCACACACATTTAAATAAACATTTATTAATGTGTTCTTACTCCAACAGGTAACACACCGTCGCAGACTGAAGTTAAAATAATATCGTGTATTCCAATCGACGTGACGGACCTACAACAAAAAATTATTCATTTGGAAAAACAACTGGATGAAGCTAAATTCTCCCCAGATTCGTATTCCCAACAAGCACAATCATCACAAGACCCACAATCAAGCAAGTTACCAAAAATACTTTCAAAAGGTAAACGAACGGCCGTCAATACAGCGCTAACTGACAGTAACTTCCCCCGCGTTTCGAACACAGCTGTGACTTGTAAATCATTGGAGTGTGATCAAAGCACCAGCCCAACAAATCTGCAATTGAAAAAAAAGTCTAACGTCTCGTTCGTTGTCCCCAAAGCAGAAGAACAAAATCCTACTTCAAATGAAACTTCTGGCCCGTCACAAACAGTCATAGAAACTAAACCTCGCAAACAAGAGACTTACGACCCATCACCAAAGATGACTGATCCAAGACATCATGATAACCGACGAAAATTTTTCAAAAACAAAAAGAAGTTACTGAAAAGAAGTAGGAAAGCAAAATCGCCATATGTTTATTACGCACAGACGAATACTTCCCCGTTTAATAAGACCGATGTGGTACCAAATGTCTCTAAGAACGACACTGATCTAATGAGTCGTTCATATTTAAGCAAAATGATAAACAAGCAATACAAACCTAAACTTCTTGTAGGTAATATTTCCGATATGAGTGAATTCTCTTCACCTATCTGCAGAGATACCCTACCACATTCTCCGGGTTATTGTCGTTACGAATCTGACGTATGCTCGTGTTGCCACGGACCTTTTCACAATATTGACAACAGCATTCACATTAGCACTCCGCAGACATACATGCTTAACGAGATGAACACGGGTAGTGCATATTACGACACCAAACACTATGACTTAGTACCGGTGAGAGAAAAGTCCCTAAAAATAAAAAACGATTTTGAGATGCCAACAAGAAAAGAACCTAAAGCTCAGATTGATATCAAGTGCTGGCCAGAAAACGTGCGCACTAAATACCGGTGTTACGCACAGTACCCTCCACATATGGTCAGTTACCAGTCTGTACCCCTTAAGTCTGATGACATCAAAAGTAGACTAAGAGATAATAACTATTATGGACGAAAAATGCAACTTAAACCAACAAAACCAAAGATAATAGAACCAACGGCAAGGAAAATTGTAATTAAGAAAAGAAAGCCCCATAAAACAGATCACCACATTAGCGTTGAGACCTCAAAGAGTTGCTCTATTGACTTTGGGACTATTTACCCCAAAAAAGTCTATAAAAAACCTAAAATACAAAAAAGTTTACAGCCCATTCCGGTGCTTCAAAAAAATGCGGAGTGTTTAACTACTGTTATAAACAACAGTGAATGTCAGACAGTAATGAGCAATGTGGAGGCTAACTTGTCAGACGCTAAAACAGAAGCAACGTTAAATCAAATCAAAAGTATATTACAATCCGTTCTAGAAGAAGTAAAAGTCTCAAGTCAAACCCGAAGCCATATATTAGAGGACAAACCAAAAAAAGACGCAGTTGTACAAAAAGGACCCTCACAAAGCAACATGCAGGCTTCTAGTCTCATGAACAGTATAACCTACAGCCCTTACACTTTAAACCCAAATCCATATATGGCCTCCTGTTCACGCCAATTGAATTCCAGCCAGTTTTGTTACCCACATGCTCCATTGAAATGTTTCCAGAACTTTCCTCTTTTTATCCAAAATCCACCGCGGCATATGTGTACCAGTTGCTATCGAAATACTTCTCAAGTTAAATCTGCAAATATAAGACAAGCTACAACAATAGCTACCAACACTGATAGCGTAAAAGAGGAACGGAGCAAAGAAACAGAGAAATTAATTAAGGAAATTTATAAGTCAATGGCACTTACTATGGATATTACAAACAAAGACACTTCAATGAGTGAATATGAAGAATTAATCAAATCTGCACATGTTTTTAAAAGTCCATCAAATGTTATAAAGGTAGAATCAAAAAAAGTTCCAAAAAAAATTAAGAATGTCGTGCAGGCTATGTCAGAATTATTTATGAAGAAAGATGTCATAGAAACTTCGGACACTCCTAACACAACTTTGGAAAGCAAATTACCGTCTCATAATGCAAGCACGCGATCTCAATTAGTCACAACTGACACAGAGACGAGGCTTAGAAAAGCAAGACTCGAGAAATACTTGCGATCAAGAACCACAGCGACTCCGACCATTGTCGAACCAGAAAAGCGCACTATCCGTAAGAGCATTAGGCATAATGTCCCTACTATTACTGAGTCGGAAACGTCGAGCACCGAAACTGAAAGTGATATTACATTAGTAATGCCCAAAGAAGCACAGGAACCAAAACAAGTAAGCATTTAAACTCATCTTTAACCGTTATCAGTGATACATTATTTAATTCATCGTATGACGCACTACCTATTAATCATTCAATCATTAAGTTTACTTCAAGTGACGAGATTTGTCAGGGTTCTCGTCTCGACTTGCTGTTGATCAAAGACTTTATTACTTATTTTACTTCATATTGTTTTCCGAATTGTTGCAGAAAAAAGAAAAGCATGGTCTGTTCAGCAAGATGTTGAAATCTGTAAAACTCTTTAAACAAAAAGATAAGGTAAAAAAGAAAGAAGAAAAGAGTGAGGAAGACTTAGACACCTCTAGCGATTCCGATGACTACCAGACCATATACAGCCAGAAAATAGAGAAAACACTAAACCAAAGGAATCGAGCACATAACCTGCCCAAACGTAAAACCCATTCCAAGATATCGTACAAACAAAGTTATCAACGCGACAAGAGTCCTGAGAAAAAGAGGTCGCCCTACATGGAGCAGGAGTATCGGAGGTACTGGAATGAGAAGCTTATGTTCAGCGACAACAAAGCAAGGCAGTTGTCGGAGCAGGCGTATTCTGGGGATACATCACATTCCCAAAAATCCCCGTACTACCGGACTTATGAAACTAGGAACACATACGTCGAACCGAAAAAGCCTTACACTCAGAAAACAAATCCAAGGAGTCTGAGAGGTAACAGAGCAATAAGTACTCCGATAACAGAGCCTACGTTACCTTCGAAAGGGTTAGCGTGGCTTAAGAAGCATAAAATGGGCATCCAATGTGGCGAACAATGGAAGAAGTTGATACTCGAAAGCTAAGTTTGTGTTTTGTGGTATTTTGTGATCCGTCTTTATTTGTAACTTGTGTAACGTGTGGAAAATGTAAAAAAATGTGTAATAAATTTATAGTCTTGTTGGTGCTGTTTTACTTATCGTATATTTATTCAATAAATATTACAACCATGTCAGATTTGGAGTTTTACTCAAATCAAACTATTTCGATAAGATATTTCTGTGTCATAGAGGATTGGGATGGGATAAGGGTTAAGTTATTACAATTGGGACTAGAAATAATAGTTCTTTTATCAGTAACAAACGTTTATTAGAAAACTGTAAGCTTTTCGAAGGCAGTAATATAATTAGTTCGTACACAATTTGTAAAATGACTATTGCAATAGAATGCCTTCCAATAGGGTCCTTGTTGGTTACAAACTATATAAATAAAATAAAAAAACATTTCTTTGTAACCGTTTAAAAATCCGATCCGGCAAAAACTCCGTGTTTGTGTGAAATCCAAAAATTCCAATGTCCATCGGTCGAAATTCAAGAGTATGCACCCTGGTGTGAACTAAGCGTAAGTTATGCTTGGGTCCCAACTCACCTCCTTCGTATAAATAAAATAATATTTCTGTTAAACCTCTGTGTGTGAAAGTCTAGTCAAAACGTTTAAATGCATTTGTTTTTAAAACAAGGTCTGCTCTTTCCTTCTTTTCTCTTTTCAAATATATTAGCGATACTCGTACATCGTCGTTACATATATTCAGTATTTACATATATATGATATAATTATTCAATCCTTGGACGTCTATTACTTGTTATTACCTTAACTAAATTAGTCTCATATTTTTGCTCCAATCACATATTAATTTCAATTCCATAATAAAAACTTTAGCTATTAGGCAGTTATTTTCTTAAAAATAAACATTAGATTGAAATAATATTATTAATAAAAACAGCCATTAAATACAACTTGGTAGAAAACACGTATGTTACTTAGAAGATCGGAAGAAGTCTTATTTAATAATGGACGTTCTAAGCACGACGTGACAAATAGGTAGGTGACACCAATAACCAACTAAATGTAATTATGGGTTTCAGATGCAACTAAATAAATAAATAGCAATTGAATTGAGTTGGCAAAATAGTAGGAATAGCGTTATGTCAGCTCATAAAAAGTATCTACGAAAAATTCTAATACGTCATTTAATTAGTGGAGTCAAATACCTAATTTTTAAACAAGTCGTTAAAAATATCTGAGTACAAAGCCTCTATACAAAGGCAATTTTCCGTAAAAAATACGATTGTCCCGCGGTGTGTAAATATTTTGAGGGACTCGACGCATTAGCCGACGGCCTCACGCAGGAATGTCGCCGTTCCATCAACAAAACTCCAAAGAATTATGGATCCATGATATAGATCTACAACACTAACGCCCGTATCACGTACGGTAAAAAATAACCGCTTTTTTAGCCTTATGTTAGCGACTGCGCTATGTACCTACTGTTACACATTTATTAGTAAAGACGATACAAACACATTACTAGCTATTTAAGAGAGGTCGAGCCTGTAGCCTTATAAAGCACACTTTTAACCCTGCCCCCCTAGACAAGTGGCAAAACGCTTGACGAATAGAAATCGAATAGAATGATAAATATATGAGTTTGACATAATTATGTCATCGATAACATAGTCGAAACATATTATGTCATCGCCATACATACATTTCTATTCGTCAAGCGTTTTGCCACTTGTCTAGGGGGGCTGGACTTTTATTGTAAATTCCCTTGTAAAATACCGAATTACACTGTTTAAATAAATACTAGGCTTATACTATTATCTAACGCATTCTTTCAGATACGTACTCCTCTTCTTTCTTTCTCTCACACCAAACACTTAAAGCTCAGTTGCGTAGATATTTTGAAAGCATAATACACATAATCTATTTTCCTACTGGAAGTAGCGTTGTCAGGCCTCCCACCATAAAGATCGACGATATCGTCAGAGTTGCGGGCAACTGGTGGATGCAAATGGCAAGTTGCCGTTCAGTGTGGCGTTCTAAGGAGGAGGCCTTTGTTCAACAGTGGACGTCTTCCGGCTGATGATGATTTCCCTAACTTGCAATCACTATACGCGATTAAGGATTTTTTGAGTCAAAATCACTAAATATTGTGATCTTACCTTCATTATTGCTAATTCCTTGTCATTTGACCCTTGATATCAATATAATATTTCGATACAGTAACAACAAAATAACTCAGGTCAGCTTGAACGCGAACTTTTCTAGCTCTTTCGACTGGAGGTAGCGCAGGTCGTCTATTACGTATCTGTAAACAATTTCAATTGATAATGAAGGTGGTAATGGGAATTACACGTTACATAATAATTCACTCAAAAGTCTCCAATTAAATTAAATTTAATTTTGGCCCAAGTAAGGAAATGTAATATGTTCATAGTTATCATATTAATGCTTTATATTTTAATGACGACCCAATTGGCGCAGTGGCTAAGCGATTGGACTGCTGCGCTAAGGGTTGCGGGTTCGATTCCCGCACGGGACACAAATTTGTGCGATTCGCAGATGTTTGTCCCACGATACAGGAGGAATTCATAGTGTGGGGCGACGTTTTTTTTAAAAAACAAAAATAAACAAAACATATTTTAATGTCAATAGGTTCTTTTTGTTCTTATATCTGATTTTACTCCAAAACAAATTTTATTAAAGGCAATGTTGGGATTTAATCTCAAAAAACTTAAATACTTATAATACCTCAAAATAGGATAAGTCGAGAATACGAGTACCTAATCATAATCCATGAAGTCTACTACTAACCTATAAAACAACAACGGAAGTGGCGCAGTAGCAAGATGCCACAGCGCGTGCGCATCCCACACGCTGAACTTGGGCGGGAAGTCGAACAGCTCGAGCGCGAGCGCCGCGCCCGACAGCGCCGTGAAGGCGAGCATGCGCCACGCGTAGCCCCGCCCCCAGCGCCACTGCTGCCACGACACGCCCACCCAGATCAGCGAGCCCATCACACCTGCCCCGTACGACAATGGTATTACGAGGAATAATGATCTTAGTCATAACATAAAACTTAACATCACGCCTGTATTTCTGGTACCTATACCTGCTGTACACCCACATTTCGCCGATTATATTATTTATAGGTGTGTAATAGGAAACGAGCATATAGCCATTAACCGTTGTTCAGCATTCGCGCTTAGCGACCACTAGACCCACTAGGCTCTTAGAACAACGAATTACATATCTTTAAGGTAAGTACGCAGGCCGAAGAAGAAAGCTCTTCCGTAATTCGATAATATGTTAAAAAAACAGCTAACTACATAACAGGTATTTTTTTTATTTAATGTTTTGAAATCTTTACCTGAAATTAAAAACTTACCAAAGAAGATGTTGAGGCTCATGTTGTAGTCATAGTTGATGACGCCATCGTAAAGGTAGCGGACGTGCGTCACGAAGTAGAACAGAGGAACCAGGAGGATGAACATCGTCAGCTTCGTCCTCTTGTAGCACAGTCTACAAACAACGGCTCTTGTTAACTGGCTCATAGGCTTTAGACATACACCTGGGGCGTACACCTGGAAGACATGCACTTGGGTACTTGCACCTAGGGGCATACACCTGAGGACACCTGGAAGACCTGCACTTGGTTACCTGCACTTAGGGGCATACATACTGAATTCTAGACATATACCAAGTCTGCAGGTCAAATCAATATAATATAATCTCGAATGTTGGAATAAATATTTTTGTTAAATTTATTTTCTTTTTACCTTACGACAGCAGCAACAAACAAGCCCATCACCATGGACAGTGCACATGCGTAGTCCATGAACTCTGTGAACGGAGTGTCCCGCGTATGGAATACAGTAGACCACACCCACGCGTTCATGCACACCTGGGTATTAAAAGAAATTTTTAAAATAAAGAATTTTCCGACGAATGACGATGAGGAATACTGAAATGAAACCGGATGATAAGAGTAGCCAGCTATCTCGAATTTCAAAAAGTAGGTCTATCACCAACCCGTAGTCTTTATCATGCTAGACCCTCCCTTTCTTCACCACCCAGCCAAGGATGCGCGAGGAAGGGGCAGAAGGGAGGTTCCTCCTTCTATTTGTATTGTTAACAAGCTATTTTGAGCATAGACCCACTTATTATGGAGTATATAGGGGTGGGTAGTTAGGGGCTTTCAAACAATAATACTATTTAAATTGATTTTTTCAATAAATGATTACTTATCTTTTTATGTCTCATAGTTAACATACAGAGTTCTTCTTACCTACTTTTGGAAAAACCTAAAGACATAAGGACAGTTCAAAGCGCTTTGTTTAAATCGTAACTATGATGAAAACAAAAAGGCCACAAGGCAAGCCTAGAACAGATGTATTAACATTATAATGAAACAGAATCTCATTATGTATTTATGTTTTTCATTTATAACGCGAGAATCATGTGATAGCTTCATGTTCTGTTTCTATGTGTTTTCTTACCAAGGTTTAGTACATTGAAAGGAAAATAGAGCCCGATAACAATGAACAAATCTATAATAATATTAATACAAGATTTATAAGAATTGGATTTTTATTCTAAGGATACGCCGTGCACAGTGGAGTGTAATATTTAGCATAGTCAAGCTTATACGGACAAGTGTGAAAAGCATTCTTTTTCTTTGCTTTTACTTTTTACTACTTAATGATTTGTGGTCCAATTTCAACATCTAAGAGAACGAATTCTTACTCACCATAGCAAAGCCATGCCAGAAAGTGATAATGGGCAAGGCATGTGACTTGGACAGCGGGAACTGTCTCTGAATCTTCTTGTACATGAAGGCATTGGCTGCAAAGTTGAGCACAGACGCGAACACTGATGCCGGCTCCTGCATACCCAACATTCTCGTGAAGGGCCACTGTAATGGAAATTGTCATGGTGTTATGGTACAACTGCTATTCACATGTCATTGGTCTAGTAGTTACAAAGCACAACTGCTGAAGGTGAGGTCCAGGGTTCAATGCTTGGGTCAACCTGTATTATAAGGTTTTTTCCTTAGGTAATTCTCATTTTACTGAAAATCCTTCAGCTCACCTTTACCAGTTGTGCTGTTATGTTATAAGTAACATGGGACCTATAACTTTCCTGGTGGAATGGTTTACTAAACATCTCAGCCTACTTAAACTGGAGTGAACTTATATTTATGTATGTGTTTCAATTAGGTCATCTATTTAGGGGACAGAAGGAAGATGGTAGATATAACTCATATTTAAATGCACCCAGATAAACACCAATACAATACACAGTAACAAAATATACTATATGTACTACCCTGCCATGAAACTTGGGTGTCCCTTCCCCAGCTCTCTTGAAGCTCTGCACTGTGTACCACATGCACTGATAGCGGCACTCATCATTGCAGTTCCAGTGCAACAGCTTGCACCACACATCCTGATGAGATGCTGCTCTACTTTTAAATGTTACACCATCTAAAATAATGTACTTATACTTAATTAAGACCTATAAAATTTGTAAATGCCCACAGTATAATAGAAAAAAAGTCAAAGAAGAAGAAGCCCACTTTATAGGCTCTGAACAGGATAAATAGGTTTATAAAGTATTAATTTTTTATTGCACACAATAAAATACATAAAGATAAAATTACCAGAAAGATGATGTACAGAGGCAAGCTAAACTCAAAAGAATAGAACAGCAAGAGTAGATATTAAAGAAAAATCACATTGAATATCTGTATACAAATGCACACAAGAGACTGATAATGAAGACGAAATAATTTTTCAAGTACAAACCTCTAGTGCAATTTTCTTGGACACATTTATTCATGCAGTTCATGTATATCATGGAGCGGTCTCCTATGCTGCATGAAGCAGGAGCAAATCTTTCACATAAAACTAAAACTGTAACGCTGATAAACAGTAACTTCATTTTTATAACACCCTATGACTCCGATGTAAGAATATTATAGACTTAATTTGAATACGAAACTAACTTCAGCTGTGTTAAAGCATGTTAATATTTTAGTTATTAAAACAGCGATGAGCTGGTCTTCGTATTTATTACAAAATCATGTCATGTTATAAATGATAAGATGAAACGAGAATATAATGTCGGTGTCAGACGTAAATATTTGCGCACAAACTTTTAAGTAAAGCTTAATTACAAGAGTTACATCACTATTCAATGATTAAATCATAAAAATACTGTGCATGACATATTGCAAACAGCATGAATAAATTACTGCATTAGTACTGTATTTTATTTCCGCAGTCTTAGTTTAACGCAAGTCTGCCGCCAGCTTATCAGTTTCCTTCAACTTGGCTGTCAGATAAGAATTACGTTTCGTCTCAGTATGACTAAATGTGTCTCATTATATTAAAATATTAAATAAATATTTGTGCCTGTTGAATTAAATATATATTTAGTGCACATTTATAATTACACTGTTTTACTTTAACTTGGCTGGAAGACAATTATCACAATTTTGTAATTGTATAAATTCAGTACACGTAAAATATTTTGAAAAATTAAACGTATCTATCAACACTGTGCACAATGACAGATAGGTAACCTAAAATGTGGTAAAAATAATGCAATACTTTGTTGAGTTAACAATATTTTTGTTTAAAAAATGGTGTTGATATTCAGAACATTGTTTGCTGTAAAGAATTTTAAGAAGCCACGAAGTTATCTTCGCAGTAAATTCGTCGATTCTGTTAGACTTCATGTTAAAGGAGGTACCGGAGGGACTGGGCTCCCTAAGTTTGGAGGTCTAGGAGGGCAGGGTGGCTGCGTTTACTGTGTGGGAAAAGAAGATGCGAACCTTAGAGGTATCATGGGTAAATACCGCGGCAAAACTGTAACCGCTGGGCATGGGGAAGATAGTAGAAAATCAAAAATAGTTGGCAATCCTGGTTCTGACATAAAACTTGAAGTTCCCTTGGGAGTAACTATTTATAAAGATGATGGAAAAGTTCTAGGATCGATTGATAAAGACGGTGAACAAGTAATTTTAGCAAGAGGCGGACCAGGTGGCACTCAACAATCAAACTTTCTTGGTCACTTTGGACAAGTTCATCACATACGATTAGACCTTAAACTGATTGCAGATGTTGGGCTTGTGGGCTTCCCTAATGCAGGCAAAAGCTCATTATTAAAAGCCATATCAAGAGCTAAACCAAAAATAGCCAACTACCCTTTTACCACAATAAAACCCAACAAAGGTATCATATTTTATAAAGATCTTCGACAGATATCTATTGCTGACCTGCCAGGACTAATAGAGGGTGCACACATTAATGTTGGACTTGGACACAGTTTTTTGAAACATGTGGAAAGGACAAAATTGTTACTGTTTATAGCTGATGTACAAGGATTTCAACTTAGTCCTAAGTATCCAATGAGATCTTGTTTAGAAACAATATTATTACTCAATAAAGAGTTAGAACTATATGATGCAGAGCTACTAGAGAAACCTGCAGTACTTGCTGTTAACAAAATGGACCTGCCTGGCTCAGAAGAAATATTGAATAACATCAAAGAAGCATACAGCAATATGAATTCAATTCTTAACACTATTCCAGAAGAATTAAGGCCACAAAAAGTCATATCCTTTGAAGATATCATAGGTATATCTGCACTTAATAGGGGTGAAAGTATAGAGGAGTTAAAGACGATCATAAGGAAGAGACTTGATGAGTATGCTGATGAGAATGATCCAGAAATTGTGCATCCGAGCAAAGTATACAGACAGACAAAAGCTATTATAGGAGAAAGAGGACCCAAAGTTACCTAGTTTAATCAAATAATAAACAATTCTGTGATATAATTTTCTGTCTCACTTTATTGTAAAACCTTAACCTAAGCATAGCTAGTAAAAAAATGAGTTAATACATGATACATGCCTAAAAAAATAAAACCAGAAATTTATTTGTAATTTTTATTAAAACATATTATAAGCTCCATTATTGTTATCTGCCTTATATACTACAATCACTATCAAAAGATATTACACAACTAACTTGCCAATCCATCTTATCCTAGAATTTCTCAAACCAATTGGTTGAAATCTTTATCACAGTGATTCATTAGTTACTGTCTACCAAACTGGGGATAGAGAATGTTCTAGAAACTAACAGGAAGATGATCTGCTTAAGCAAACTTTCCAGACAGTGGCACCATGTGCTAGTAGTATTCTTCATAAGAGTATTGTTTTGTGCTATAAGAAATTTATTCGTATCGTGGGCGCGTGTATCTAAAACGTTACTTAGGACGAAAGCCCTGACTGGCAACAAATATATTCCTAACTGGAAATTCATAACTGAGAAAGATTTTACTGCCCACCATTCTCACCCCACTTTGAAATGCAGTAACAACATACCAGCATATATCCTACCGTTTACATCTAAGGGATACAATTACATTATTCCAGCATTATAATTTACATATTACAATGATTTATCGAATATATTATGAAAGTGTTATACAAAATGGTACACAAAATATATATATTTGTTTATTACTAGGCAGCACTGATATTGATTGGTGTAACACGGTAACAGAATGGCGCAAAAGAGGCTTAACACATTCATGGAGTCATTACGATTATTCTACAACTTACACTTGCATTTTGTGACGACACAGTTCCAATGGCTAGCTCTGTATTAGTACTATAATAAAATTATAGTATTATCTGACATGTTTAACACCCGATTATTAATAATGAGACCTCAGAGTAATGTCTTTAAAATTATGATTGTTTCGTAAGTGGTAAATTTTTTATCCTGATTTATGGGACCACAATTCTATTAAAAAATGACTTAAGATAGCTGTACTGTCGATTCATCAATTGACCATATTTTATTTCTGTTTAGCGTGTTTTTGTGTTTCATATGAGGAATGCGTAAAGTATATAACTCAAACATTACATACAATATGTAATACTGTGTCTACAGGTTAACAATATAATTTGGGCCAACTACATTTTTGCTTATTCTTAGATATTTATATATTTTCTTATCACAAAGCAAACTTACAAGTTTCCTTAACATGTCTAAGATAACGTAACATTGTGAAAAATAAGATGTCTTACAAACACGGTATTCAATTAACCGATAAAGAACGTACGGACAGCAAAAGAGATAGATCCCCAGAGAAAAACATCACTTCACACGATTGATGATCATAAGATTCATTACAGTGCTACTAGAAATGTGTATGTAGTGCACTATAATGTTATTCGCCTGAACATAAAACTCTTTTGCCGTGTGTACACAAAAGGTAGGGCAGGTGCAGAAATTCTACCAACATAGAAACGAGCTACCGTTCTCTAATTAGGTACAGCCCTTTAAAAATCATGTCGTAGCACAATAGCGGACGGCACTGCAGAACTGTTATAAAACCACGTAAAAAATAAAGTATATAATAATTTCCAACTGGCTACAGCCAGGCGCAGATAAATTAAACATTTAGTCCAAACTAAGGTCAAGAATTACGCTAGAATAACGACATGCTGCACAACATGAGAAAGGGTTCCATAACTAAAAGGACGAACCATAAACTCGTAAGTAGATTTGTTACATTACCCAGTACCCTGCACCTACCGAAACCATTGACAGAGAACAGACTAGAAACATTAGCTTACACACTAAATAACTAAACAGGTCCGTTTGTGAATGTCTCCATGTGCTGCTTAAATCAAATACGTATTACACAGCTATCGTTCTGGCACTGTATATTAAAGGATAACGCAGTAGACAGCCAGTTACAATTTATATACCTATTATTTTAAATTTTTAGATATCCGAATATAATATATATGAATACTCCCAAAAATGTTACCGACGCATTTAGCAAAGTTCAGCTGTTAAAACTGGACCATAAAATAGGTAATAAAATCTTAACTCTTGAATATGTTGCAAGGCAAATACTAACCATTTTTAAAGAATTCTGTTATCTGCAATCGTTTTATGTTTATAATACTTTGACTGGCTGTTTAGTACGTTATCTCATCTCGCTAAATAATTAAAATACTTCCGTAAAGAATAGTGCAAGTTACGCTACAATTATTTCAGTTGCAACATCGTGCCTATCTATCTAAAAGTTTATACTACGATAATAATGGAAGTCATCAATCTCACATATTTGTGTTTATAACTTTATATTCAACATGCATGATTATCATTTCAAGTGAGACATACAGACAGACGCACAGTTTACAACTTATTTGATAGATGGCAACACACGAACACTCACTTCGTTATTAAATAAAATCGTTGTAAAAATACTTCAAATCAAAACTAATTTGCTCTGTTTCTATTTCGTTGAAAACACATAACAAAATCTTACAATTATCGAATAATTACATAAATATACTAATTATCGTTACATCGACGTATATAAACAATTGAAATATTCGTGAAAAATTGATTAAAAAGGATACATCACAATTCCAAGATGGCGTAGTTTAATAGTATATAAAAACTGCCTTTACAATCGGCATGATATGCATTAACATATCAGTAAAAACTTAATCTTAATCCCACACCTTTAACTGTTCCGTTATGATAACTGGGTTAGTTTAAAATGTTGTTTATAACTAGGTCATTCAATCCTAAGTTATATATTTTTAAATAACTAATAATGGCTCTTGTATACAATGGCTGAAGTTAATAATGTTGCCATTGATATTGGACTATAGTCTCACATTCAGAAATGTAAAAAAATAATTGCAATTTAATTTAAGTTTACCATAATACTTACCATTTAACTTTGTTAAGGCTTATGTCCGGCAGAGGTTGGCTAAAGCCATTTGTCAATCGTACCACACAAAATACGTCCTTATTGAAAGGATGAGGAAGGAATAATAAGGCGTGGGATGCAGTCATTGTGTACAAGAGTGTGTTATTGCCGGTGCCAGTAGCTGCGCGCCAGGTGAAGAGCGGGTGCGCGCGGGGCTCAGTCGCCGTACCTCTCGTCGGCCTCGGTGGCGGTCTCGGCGGGCGGCAGCGAGCGCGCACGCGCAGTGGAGCCCTCCCCCTCCGCCTCGCCCGCCGCCGCGGCCCCCGCGCCCCCCGGGCCCCCCGGGCTGCTGGGTGGGGGAGACTCTGATGACGAACCTGAGATAGAGATTGTTAGTGTTAAAAGTGTTTTGAGACGTTCGAATAGAGTACAACATTTTATCAAGGCGATTCTTTCTTCTTTTTCTATTTTACTATAGCTAGTTTGTCTTAAATAAGCACGACAGCAGAGTACACTCAATACATTTTTTTTCCTAATATTCATTCTTTGGACGCATGGTATATGGAATGAAATATCACACGCTCATACCTGCATTACCTAAAGGGGTTACAGTAGGTTTTATTTCGGTTATCAAGTAAGCAGACTTGACTGTCTGTTCATAAACTATTTATGAAGTTTGTGTGTATTGTAGAGTACCTACCGTTGCTAGGGTTGAGCCTGTTGTCGTGCGCAGGCCTCTGCTTCTTAGGGGCAGGGTCTTCGCGCACCTCTTCCACCTGCGCCGGACACTCCAGGTGCACCAGGTGGAACACCTAGAACAACACGACATCGTAGTCAAATCGGTGAAATTTCCTGTCTTCATAAGAATGACGTTTTGGAATGAGTAGGTAACATTTCGACTGTTTAACGCAGTTTGAAAGTGGTTTATATACATGAAAAGTCTTTGGTGGGGTCTAATATTTTTTTTAAAGATTTGTCTGTAAGGTTTTTATTATGTAGGTCATTTTTTTTTTTAATAAAAATTTCACCTTTTACTTGTACTGTAAAACTTATATTACCTCGTTTACGGAGTTATTCGTTCCAACGATACGTATTATGGACACCGGTCGCGGCTTGAAGTATATCACTTGCCATGATCTAAAACAGAATATTTTGACAAATATGATTGTAATAAATTAAAAAGCGTGGGTAAAACACTTAAATAAAGGTTATGTTTATTATTTAGGTATATGATATTCACACATTATAAAATCGAATAAGTCTAGTGGTTTTCAAGTTAATTAATAATTATTATTATTTTATGAATATCTATATAAACGCTTGTTTGAATCCTTCTCATACCTGCAAGCCTCCCTCGTCCTATCGCACACCATCTCCCAGTCCCAGTAGTTGAGCGAGGTCTCCACGTAGTAGGAGTAGTGTCGGTAGTCGCAGTCCCACAGCAGCACGCGGATGGAGGACAGCAGGTAGGGCTGCGCCAGCTGCACCACGATGGCGCCCGAGCCCAGCTGGTGGCACGTGTAGCCCTGGTCCCAGTCGTAGTGCTCCGTGTCGCCGTTCAGCAGCGCGTTGCGCGAGCGGCTGGGTGGACGTACCCCGTAAAGGTTCATTAGGGGATTCAAAAGTATTTTGTGATTGACAATCTTTAGACCAAACTAGAATTTTTTGGGTGTAGCTAACTTTCAGATATATATTGAATTGCAAGCTGTACAGTACCTGTAGAGCACGACGGTAGTCAAAAACAAAATCTCGTAAAGAATAGCTTAGTAACATTCTGGAATAAACACACTCGTCACGTGGCATTGTCGTGTCTACACGTATGTGTGTAAAGATACGAAAATTGATATTGGTATAGTGATGTGTGCATCACTGGAGGACCTAACTAAGCCTCCGATACCAAAGCCGCCATCGACGTGGCAACAAAAAAAAACAGGGCCATATTAATGATTGTTATATGTATGTGTTCGTACCTGATGCCCTCGATGACGACGGCGGAGAGCTCGACGGTGGCCACGTTGTGCACGGGCTCCACCAGCCCGCAGCGCAGCGGGGGCACGCGGCCCGTGTGGCGCGCCTCCAGGGCCACCGCGTGGAACACCTGCGCACGGGGGTTGTGTCGGCGGGGAGGACGGACATTGCCGAGTTAGGGGCTTAGACACTCGGAACAAAGGCTCCAATATACATGAATAAAAATGCAGTAACTCCAATGATTTAAATTCTAAGATAACAGTTATGTCTACATTTTCAAAGTTAGATACAATCTTTTTTATTTATTTTCAAATCATAATTGTTAGCAGACTATTATTATGTATATAAATATAGTTATAGCTAAATAAAGTCTTTTCAAATGGTTTAACAATTGAACTCTCATAATATCCACTTAGAGACACTTAAGTCACAATCAAGTCTAAGTATTCTGAATATTATAATTCCTGGAAACTTCCTACATATTTTGAATGACTAATGAGTCATCTCCATCTCACCTTATTGACCGTGTTGCTGGTGCCGACCAGCTTGATGTACTGCACGACCCTGGGCTCGAAGTACAGGTTCTGCCAGGAGCGGCAGAAGTAGTTGCTGTGGTCGATGACGCGCACCCAGTCCTTCTGGTCCACCGACACCTCGATGTAGTACGCGTATGATCTGCGGGGGGGACCCAATCACTCTAAAAGCTCCTACACAGTATACCGGCGGCCTAGCCGGCGGGCATGCCGCGAACAAACCCGGCGGCATTCCCGGCGGTTATTTAAACTTGCCGCACAAACGAGCAGCCGTGATGGCCGCCGGGGGCCTGATCGTGCTAGTGTATGCGTGTGTCTATTGGTGCGAGTGTCTGTTATTGCGTGTGCATGCGTGATTCTATTGGTGAGTGTTCGTACACGAGTCTGTTGGTGCGTGTGCGTACACATGACTGTTGGTGCACGTGTCTGTTAGTGCGAGCGTATACTTGTCTATTGATGCGAGCGTATACTTGTTTCTATTGGTGCGTGTGTGTGTATGCGTGTAGAGGTGTGTGGGTGGTGTATGTGAGCGAGAAGCTCACCGGTTGTCCCGGTCCCACAGCAGCAGGCGGATGTGGTTGATGATGGTGGAGGTGGCGAGGCGCACGATGATTCCGGGGTTGTCGGGCGCGTCGTTGATAGTGTGGCGCGTGTAGCCGCGCTCCATGTCGTACGTGTCGGTGTCGCCATCCAGCAGCGCAGAGCGCATGTCGCCGGAGATCACACGGGCTCCGCGCTTCGGGGTCGCTACGTTCTCTTCCGCCACTATATATGACACAGGTAAAGGGCACATGTTATCGGGATGACAGGGTGCAGTGACGTAATTCTCCAGCGCACCCTAGCTAGGCGGCTGCATATACAGGGCCAGTCCCCGATTACTAAGGTTGTCGGTATATAGGGTGCATAGAATCCATATAATATCTCTCTTTATGTTCCTTCAAATATGTTTAAAAATTTCAAGTACCGCGAACCGAATAACTAAATAAAAAATTTACTATATATTTAAAAAAGCTTATTTTTTACGAAAGGCGTTAAGAAGTGTAAAGATTTTATGTAGCCAAGCAATCGTATTAAGTTTAAACTTACGCAGCATTCCCCTGTGCCGCAGCTCGGTGCTCTTGGTCTGCGTCTTCTCCTGGATGGCGTCGAGCAGCATGTCCGGCGTCACCAGCGAGAAGGGCCGCACCACCGTCAGCAGCTCCTCCAGGCTCATCAGCGTCAAGCGCACGCATTTCAATATCTTCTCCTGTCATCAATTATTACGTCAGTTTTGACGACGACCACATAGGTGCAACGGCTAAGTAATTGGATCGCTGTTGAATTGATTCCCACAAGGGCAATGATATATCAAAAAGTATAGATACGACATATGCTAACAAAATGAACGAGAAAAGTGTTCCAAACTGAACCCAAATATAATTATACAACTTGACAAATACGTGAAAGAAATCGTAATTATACCAATAAGAGTAAAAGAATAAACAAGTGTTTTACACTTGTGCGCGCATGTCTAACGTCACTCAGGCTAGCTAATCACTTCTAGACAAACTGTTCCAATTAAGAAATTTTCGAATCTTCAAAATGACCGCGATCGTAACATATCTTTCTATCCTATCTATTTTATGTATAATATCATTACACAAGGGTCTAACATTTGTCTGATTCGCAGATGTTTGTCCCAAATCTAGGACGTTGCGTGTAATATTACATGTCTGTGAATCACACTAAAGATACAGGAGTATTCCTAGGCTACGACGACGACCTTTTTGGTACTCACCACTTGTGCCTGTCCCCCCTCGGACTTGACCCACAGCTGGTTGGCATTAAACCAATTGCAGACCGCTTTGAAGATGTCTGCTTCAGGGGCGAAGAATGAGTCGCGTTCCAGAAGACCTTGGAGGGCTTCCTACATTTATAAAACAAAATACATTTACATAACTAGAGTGCAGCTAGAATTGGCTTTCATTAGTGCCTAGAATAATTAAAGGCGGTATTTTTATTATATGAAATTAAAAGTTTTTGAGATTACATTTTGAAAGTATTTACTCAATGCAGAAGTAACTATATGGCTATTTGGGGTTTTAAAAGATAACTTGAAGCCTAAAGATTGTTCTGGAAAAGTCAAATGGTAAAAAAACCGGTGGTAATTTACAATGTTAAAAACGAATTAAAACGATTAATAATTCATAAAAAAATTAACGGCCTTACTTTTCAATGCGTGGTCTGATAAAATACAAGCAAATAAAGCAATGAACAGAACTAATGAAGCGTGAACTTACAACGGACAGTTGCAGGAACGAGTCGTGCTGGAGGACATCGATAGCATTCCTGTCGAGGAAGTTGTAGCAATAGTCCATTAGCGCCTTCAGCCCGTACAGTCTACAAAAATGTTGAAAATAAGTAGTGTTACCACTAGAGGTACTATTTACAGCCTTCCTGGTACATACAGGACTTATATCGTCGTGAATTAATTGGCTGTGCAACGAGACACCTACATTTTTGCCAAAAAAATATGCTACATTCATTTGCGTAGTAATTACAAAAAAATAGCAGTAAGTTTGTTTGTATTGCTAAAATAAAATTATTGCTAGCTTGACTGAGGTAATTTATTCTTGCCGACCGACCAAATAGTTGCTTACGATTTACGCGCGCTTTCTGCTTTATGATTGCGTGCATTACAAAACCTTAATCATACATAATTAATATAGTAAGTACATTTATCAATATGTCATTCGCGATAATATCGATGACATACCTCGCCGCATCCAGCACTGAGCAGACATTCCTGAGCGCGAGCACCTGCCTCAAGTAGTCAGATATGGCTGTCTCCAACTCCTGGAAGTTGAACTGATGTGCCAGGCCCAGCATGTCAAGGACTGTGTCTTCGCGCAGCAGGGATAGACCCATGTGACCTATGGACAGACGAATGAATTGTACAGGGTGTGCTTTAATATTATCTCTTACTCCAATACACAGGCTAAGACAAAGTCGACATTAAAAAGCTCTTTCTCATAACTTGCGTCAGCAGTTTCCAAATATCGATTTGGTACTTTTCTGAGAATAAGATGTGTTATATAAATATTATTTATCCTGTGCTAAAATGCATACAATTACCTGAATAAACATATCGCAAGAGTGCCTTGAAAGCTTGTAGTGGTGCTTGTAGCTCTACTTCGGCCTGCGAAAGAAAACAACATTTATGACGAAAGCTAGCTAAGCTATAGTATATAATTCTGTTTTGGTTTTTATGAGTGGTGTTTTCTTTTTATAAACATAAATTCGCGAAACGAAGAAACACAATGTCTTGGTAACCGGTCATCAGACATATTTATTCACCTGGTTCGCCTCTCTCATGCCGCCATACAGCAGGGCTCTGAAGTAGTCGCTGCTGGCCGCGAGGATCACCTTGTGAGCGGGAATCCGCTGCCCCTCCACTATGAGGGTCACATCCGAATACTCTGAAGACAGGCACAGGGACCCTATGTGTTCTGATAGGTGACCTAATAGAATTTAAACAAGTTAGTATTTGACAGAGTAAATAGTAGCAGATACATAACAATTTAAGTAGATGTTGCCTCCTCTAACTGTAAAAAATCGGTGATCGGTTTTACGTGCTTTTGCTTGCTGCAAAAGCATTAATTTCAATGAACAGGAGTTCTTGACTGTTCTGTAGCATAAGCTCAAAATTATGTTTGCACTACATTAAAAGACTACTTTTTTTCTTGCTCGCAAACTCGGTGAATTACCTGTATGTTATGAGGGAGTATATCACTAAAAGTTTTCAAGATCATTAAAGTTATAATCAGTAGGGAAATAGGAAAATCGTTTGCACCTGATTAAAGGTGAACGTGTGTAAAAAAGATCACCCAATAAGATCGCGTTTACGCGATTTTTTACTTTATAAGCCTCGAACTAAGAACATACACTTACGACTATATCTACTGGACACTTTACTTCCAGGTTATCATTGCAAACCGTCGTAGGTAGTCCATGCAGAAATAACAATATTTGGTTCACTAAACAAAACTTTTGTTGGCGTGATCATGAACTATTGTGCGGAACTTACATTCGTAAATACAAATTGACACGCAAACGCCACATTTTGCGTGCGCGAAATTTATTCGTAGTATTTTTGAATGTAAAAGTGTTCTGTATCCATTTAAGTATGATTTCATGTTTGTAGGACATTAAAGTTTCAATAATGAGTTCAGATATGTGGGTTGGTACAGCATTTGCATACTTTTTTTTATTCAAGGCTTTGCTAAATAACTATTTTAAGGAAAAGTATTTCATCTAATTTATTTGATTTTTATGTGACTATTTGTAAAATAATAATTAAATGGGCATATATTAAATATATGTCACAAAAGATTTCTAACTTTCCACAGATAGACTGGCCACATTCCACAACTACTTACATTATTCAAGAAAAAAACCAACAACAAAAACCATGCAAAGCAAAGGGATCACCCTATTATACCCTGTGGAACCAGACCTTTCCATAACTCTAAAGTTTATCCAGGAAGTATGACCTCACCTCTTATATTATTCTGGTAATGGCAGCTTACTTCAGACTGCTTGGTGCTCAAAGTTCAAAATATTCTGACTATTCTGAGCAATGTCAAAGGCATATGGTGTAAATGCTCCCAATAATTTCATATTAGAAAATGCAAACGAAGCTGTGCCAAAACCTATGTGACGGGTATCTTATGTACAGTACATAAATAAAAATGTATATTTCAAAAACCCATTCTCACCAAAACAAACATGACAATTAAGTAACTCTGTGTGAGATTTACACACAACCCTATTGGAAAATCTGTTTGAATGTGCATGAAACCTCATGAAATCAAAATATGTAATTAATATACTGTCAAAAGCCAAAATTGTGGCTGACAACAGTGGCACAAAAAATTTGGAAACATAAGAGTGAATGTATATCTTACTAATGTGTTCAATGTCGCCAACGCGGGCACTGGGCGTGTTGTTGACACTCATGTACTGGTGCTGGCTACTCATTGTCCCAGGTTCACATCAAATATGCTGCAAATTTACAATAAAAGCTGTACAAGCTGTATTTTTTCAAAACAAGCAAATTTTAATGAGTGTTATGTAGCTTTAAATGGTTTGGTTTAGATGTTTTTTGGGATCAAAATACTTATAAATTATATTTGGCTTGATTGATGATGGCTATATGATTTATAACTGGCTTGAATATTCCTATATTTATTTAAGTAAACATTATTGCTCAACTGACCTATCTGTAAAAACTGGCAGAACTATCAAATGCAGGTTTAAAATTTCATTTAATACATCATTTGTCATGATATAGATTAACACTGCTTTTGTATTTAACCAAGGTCATCTGGTGGAAAATGCATTAAATCCCAACTTTGTATATACATCATATTATACTTGAAAAAAAGAGGGGGTTCCCCAATCAAGCACTGTAGTTGTTTGTGAAATTAATAATATTTAGATAGGTACCTACAGATTAGGTCAAGTATTTTACTACTTATATTTACATCCTGCAAAATCTATAAAATACCATCTATTAAAGACAGAACACAAAATCCGTAACTGATCATAACTTTAATAAGTAATAGGAAATATGGAAGTGTTTATGACCAACCAATTATAAAAATGTGAACAAACAAAACAAAGAATTATCTAGAACGTTAGTGTATCATACACAATATGTAAAACTACAGGTTGCAGCATGCAGAATAATGTTATTTACTCATTTAAAGTTCAAATAAAACTTTATTATGAATTGCGCTTAAGTTTGTCATTTAGAAGATTCATAGAGCCCAAATCAAAATTAATTGACAAACATAAATCATAAATACATACGCATTAATAGATAATCCGCGATAACAAATAATATCAATTGCTCAATCTTGTACAACAAACTCAATTCGCTGTATTAAACTGTTAAAAGATTTTTTAATACTTTTTTATTTGCAAAATCCAATACAGGGAAAATTGTTTTTGACAATATTTTGACAACATGACTTTTTTTCTCTGTAAGTCTGTATACCGTATACCGCGAACTCGAAACCTTGTATTTTTAGACCCCCATACAAATTGTCAGTATTTTTTACTTTACTTTTCACAGAAATTTCCGTACAATTTTCAGCTTATATTAACAAATAATATGGAATTTAATTAATAAATTGAGAATTTATTTATTTATTGATAATATCACACAATAATGTTCGTTTACTTTAGTTTGTTCTGTATTGTGCGACTTTAGTGAATGCGGTTTATAACCTCGTTATTTAATAGGGTCAGATGAGGGAACTAGGTTATCTGGTACTTGGCGACTATTAAAAGAACTTTAATGTTTATGATGTTTATTTCATACATCTTATCATATCTTATGGTGTTTGAATGAAGACCCTCTCCCGAACCCAGCAACCTATTCCCGATAATTAAATACCTAATGACATAGACTTAGATGCATCATTATCATCAACAATCAGTTTCGTTTTCTAATGCTTCTTTTACAGGTTTCATCATCATACAAATACAATAATTAATATTCTATGTTAATTTAAACAAATTACAAGCTCGTACTTGCTTATGTTGCTAGTTGCTACAACTTTTTATTATATTATCATATGTAAATCGAAAACAATATTTTGTATTCCCCATGACTCTGTTATCCGTTTCCGTTTTATGTTATTTTTTAATAGTGTAAAAGATATACTTTTTGACCAGTGTAAAGCTGTAAACAAAACGTAACTCAATAAATTCAATTTTAATCACTTCGGATCGTACTTCGGATTCTTCGTAATATTTCAAAACGCGATATTTATAAGTAGGTACATAACCAAAATGAGTTAAGAATACTACTCTTGATCTAAAAAAAAAATGTGCTCTATCATTATAACTATAAGGCATTAAGTGACTGATGTACAACCGTGTACCTGTACTGCAAATTGTAATAGACGAATAAGTACGTGTTCGATTGTTCGCGATTGCGTAGCAACAACAATGGAACAAAGTTTAAAAAAATATGCATTATAGTATTGTAAACTTAACATTCGTTACAAACGGTTAGCAAGAATATTAAATCTCAAAACTATTTTTTACCTTTAATATTCACAAATCTACTGCATATCCTTGCATACCAAACTGTATAAATATAAACTTATCTGTTGACTTTTTTAGCTGAATAATCGGGCGCGAAAGCTTCGTCACAAAATTGCGCGATTGTGATTGGTTAGAAAATTTGTCAGTACCAACGTAAGAAACACCTACAACATTTTGGCAATGTTGTCAGATTTATTACCAGTTGTGCTGGGCAGGTAAATATCGTCGCTTTAATGAGTATATTTTATTTTTCTTTAATGGTTTTTAATACGATAACGATGTTGTAATAGTTGGAAAGATACACGAAGAACTCATCTCTCTATTGAAACATTAAAATGTAAGTAATAAGTTTCTATTTCACTGTTTCGTGAACTTTTTGGTAGAAGGTTGTGGTTCTGTAAAAGTAGCTGCACAATTGATACGAGTGCGATACTCGCACAAGAAAATTGTGTGTAACGTATAGTGTATTAATGATTAAATAATATCATTTATTGTTATTAATAGTGTTTTATATTTTATTTCGTAACTAAAACTTTTATCACTGCATAGCATCGGTATTCGCGACTGGTGCGTCTGAACGATATTTTGATTTCGCGATATTTTATTTTTAAATGCATTGCAGGTCATCAATAATGGATTGTAAAAGATAACCGAGTGTCTGTAATGAACTCGCTCACTTTCTCGGCACTGAGAAATGGAGAGACAGCAGTGTAATTCACTTCAAAACTTTGATGAACCCAAAACAGAAATTTTGAAAAAAAGATTGTTGAAATCAGTGAACACGTCAGTCAGCACAAATTTAATGCAAAATAGTTCGCAGCAGAATGTGCTACTGAACACGTTACGCGTGAGTTTCTATTATGTTTATTATTTTTTTATTGTGATGTAGTATTATATTTTGACATCAATGACACACATTTGTCAAATTTCAGGCGCCAATATCGAGCAGCATGATCGTGTCCTCGATGCAGGCTTCGCAGAGCTCCTTGCCTATAACTCATAATTTACTTACCCATTCAATTGCTCCTGTTAAAATTCACCCAAACAACTCTCCCTACCCGTTGCAACTCTCCACTGTACATGTCCCAGTGCAAATACCTGGCTCTACATCCAATATTAATGTACCTGTGCAATTATCAGGTTCTGCAAACACAGTTCCACTACAGATAGCTCCTGTCAGTCTTCCACTTCAAGTCTCTGGAACAACTAGTGTACCCGTTCAGTTGCCAGCTGGTGAGACTATTAATGTTCCACTCCAAATTCCAGCTGCAAATCAAAACATCCAATTACCATCTTTGAACTCTAATCAGTCTCTTCACAGTTCTATTATTCATGTCCACATGGGCTCAAATCCAAGAGGTAACATGGATGGTAACTCTGACATGTTAGTGTCAAGCACATCTCAGCTACAGATGCCTGACACATCTATTTCTCAAGTCAAAGTAAACAACTCTATGGGTCAAGTCCAAGTCGGCCACAACAATACTGTAATACAAATGCAAAACTCTGCGAATCCTAATTCCATTCAAATCCGAGGAGCACACAGGCCTGTGCCGCATGTGGTGTACATTCAAACACCAACGGGACTGAAGCCTGTGACAAGCACCGACGTCATTACCCAAGCAAGTACAAGTGGAAACCCACCACAAATCATAGTAAGGAGACCAGTAAGTGAATCATCACCATTAACATGCATCTGGCAATGCACAAATAAAAAATTGGAAACAGTGAGATATATAAAAAAAATATTTTTTATAACTTATAGATAACAACTAAGTTACAAAGGTTTATAGTGAATTAATACTTTGCTGTCAAGTTATTATAAACTGATTATGAATTGGCTTATCTAATATTCATTTATACCTAGATTTATTTCAAAATTCATTTGTATAGAAGAAAACAAAATTAATAGATAAAAATTAAAAATAAAATGCATGGATGCACTTTCACTCAAACTGAAACAAACATAATGGTGGTGGTTTAATCACAAATCATTTTAAATGTGGTGATGTTTTGGTTATAAATTATTACAAATATGGATAAACCATTTAGTGATGGCCCTGATACAAATGATACTGTGCTTATTTCTGTCTTATACCTCTAATTATTTACCTTTCCTCTATAGTAAAGAAAAGGTACAGAACATTATGGAGCCATCACTAAATGACAAACTATTATTAAATATAATCTTTTTGTTTGGAGGTAGCCTTCACAATAAGTACAATCAAGGCCAAATATCACATTATATAAAGATAATTTATTAGTATAAATGTAATGAAGCTAATTATGTATAGATCGAAAAATATGTTTGTTAGACTGAGATTTTTCTGCTTAGCTTTCAAAATATAACATGCAAGGTTTTTATTTTATTAGGATATTTATTTAACTTCACATAGTTTATGTAAATTGTCATATATATTTGCATACATAAAAGACATGAAACCTAGGAATAAAACAATATTTTTATTACTATTAATTTTACTTTTGGCCTTATTTTACAATTTATATCTTTGTACATATAAAAGTTTAGGTTGCTGCAATTGTTAAATTATGTATTAAATACTTTCTATATTTACACAGACTTCGGTGCTAGGTATAGCAGTACTACATTTATTTCATAGTATTATTTTATAATTGCAGGTTACCAGCAACTCAAATTTACATTTGATATCAAATGTAAACACCAAACCCAACATAGCTCCAAAGCTGCCAGCCCAGAACAAGTCTTCCATCCTTGCTCCGGTCAACTCCACCCAACCAATAGTGATACAAAAACCAAAGGTCAATGATAAGATGATGGTCCCTGTCAGCATTGCACCAAACAACCCCAACAAACAAGCCTTAGCATACTTGGGTTCAATGAAGAAACCCAACCAGAAGAATTTATCAGAAAACCAATCTATCCTCATATCAAACAATCAGTCCAATGTTAACGCAAACAACCAGAAGTTATTTATAACTCCTATGAACATGCCTAAAATACAAAATACAAAGTTCATTTTACCAGTAACTTTGCCTGCCACTATGGCCTCGAAAGGGCCTATTATCAACTTACAAATAGCAAATGGTAAAATACAGAATGATCCTCAAGGGAACATAACAGTGATGAGAGACACTGGTCCAATGGACCCCCAGGATATGCCTCCATTACAACCACTTGGAAAAGTAGTTATGAATGGCAAAGAAATACCGTTAAGCCCGAAAGGCGACAAAACATTTACGATGTCGATACCTGGCTCAAGAGCGGAACCCACTGGCGAGCAGGGAGAGTACACTCTTTCAATACCTGAAACGAATGCGTCAATGAATGACGATATTTATACAGTGTCGATAGCAGACGAAGATGGGGCTCACAGGGAAAAATCCTTCACTCTAGCCATACCTGAGAAAGGGAAGAGTTTATTGAATAGGAATATGATAGAAAGACATGATGTGGGAACAGTTACTGTTGCGGCGCCTGCAATACTGAGGCGGTCGAACTCTGATAATAGTGACAGGAAAATAGCCAACGCTAGCATGAAAAGGCGCATCTCTTTATGTGCCGAAAACTTGTCAAATAAAAACTTAAAAATGGCGCTATCACAAAAAAATCAGAAAATTGTAAATTCACACGAGGTTGATAATAATGATGATCATCGCGTGCCCTCGCTGTTCTGTGACGAAAAGTTGGACAAAGACTTAGAGGCTAAACACTTGGATTCAGATCCTGATGATTTTAAGGATTCTAAACCAGATGCAATTGAGAGAGGGTCTCACGAAATATACTTTACTAAAATAGAGGATTATAGTAAAAACGATATTAAAGATGGTGTCTTGGAAGAAGATCCTCCAGGTTTATTATGGAGTAATGGGGTTGCTAGATTGCAAGGCAGCAACTTACAATTTCAGACTAATGAATTTGGTCTCATAGATTTAATAGACGGCAGCGACCCGGAAGAACATGTGAACAACATGAAATACAACACGCCGGCGAAACAACGCAATGATAAAAATAAGAAGCCTAACTCTCCGGAAGATCTTTTCCGATGTGAATGTTGCGGTTGCCACGGAATGGCGGCGGAGTTCATTACACCAAACTTCTGTAGTGTCGCATGTCAGAGTGAAGTAGAAAAAGCTTTACAAAAGAAGAGGGACAGGGAACGCGTGGATTTGATCAAGAAAAAAAATAAGATAAAAAAGTTACTGATGAGGAAACAACTGGCAGAGGCTGATTTATTGCCTGAAGGGAAGGATGACAAAGTTTTACACAAGCATTTTGACTCGTTGCCGTCCGACCAGTTAACTGAAGCAGCCCTATTGAAAATAAGTGAAGATTTAATAGAGAATGAGAAATATCCCTGGATGTGTGGAAAGAATGGGTTTTCGTGGATGCGGTACCTGGATATCTGTAAATCGAAGGCCGCACCTGTAAAGCTGTTTAAGAATCCCTTTCCCTATAACAGGAATGGTTTTAAAGTGGGCATGCGTTTGGAGGCGATAGACCCGCAGCACCCGTCGATGTTCTGCGTGGTGTCGGTGGCGGAGGTGCAGGGGTACCGCATGCGACTGCACTTCGACGAGTACCCCGACGTGTACGACTACTGGGTGAACGCGGACTCACTGGACATCTTCACGCCAGGCTGGTGCGATAAGAACGGCCGCGCGCTGAAGCCGCCCGCCAGCATGACCATGTCCAGCTTCTCGTGGCCGCTGTACTTGAAGCAGATGAGGGCCGTTGCGGCGCCTAGGAATCTCTTCCCGCATATCACCAACTCGGTGAGTTTGAGTATATGTTGATATTTTGAAGTAATCTCAAACATTTTCTCAATACTTTTGATACCAACATTACGAAAATTTTTGATCAGTTAATCATATTAACAATTTTTGTACAAGGTCTATACTCAGCCTTGTCATTATTTCCTTTAATTCACATATAACTTTGAATTACATTTTTAATTATATACTATTATGTACAAAAACATATTTTGATCTATTTTAGGTAACCATTATAATTATGGACTTGTGAGATTAGAAAGTGATAACATATTTGCTCTTTATAATCACTTACTAAGTGTGGGCTAATGGTTTTATATCAATAAATCCTTTTTTTTATTTAGGCTACCACGACATTGCTAATTCAATGTAACTGTTGTAGATATTCAAGCCACACTGCTTCCGCATCGGCATGAAGCTAGAGGCTGAGGATCGTAAGAACGACCTGGTGTGCGTGGCGTCGATAGCCGATGTCCTTGACAACCGCATGCTGATCAACTTCGACTCCTGGGACGAGATGTACGACTTCTGGGTGGACCCCACCTCGCCGTACATACACCCCGTGGGCTGGGCTGAGGAGAACGGAGTACCTTTGACCCCGCCTAACTGTGAGTTTACTACATCATGTTTATATTATACTAGGTTCGCCTCGCGGTGTTACTCGCTACATTTCCTCGGGATTAAAAGTAGCCTATGTATTCATCCAGGGTGTCTACCTCCATACCAAATTTTATTAAAATTAGTCTAGCCGTTTGAGCGTAATGAAGTAATAAACATACAAACACTCTCAAGCTTTCTCCTTTATAATATTAGTGTGATTATTTATATGCAGCATAATGCTATGTTCATAGTGCCTTGTTTTTTTCCTATTGTGTTAGTCAACTTCGTTCGATGTGCCTATTTATGAGTGCCTTTTATGCTTTATAAGATAGCCATACTAGGCTCTTCTGCTATCATACGGTTTACAGATATAAAATGTCCGTTAATTAATTGGTATAAAGCAAACATATACGAAAGTATAGTTACAAGGTTTCAAAATAGATTAATCAAACCTCAAAGTTTAATCAAAGTCAAAATATAATATTTTCCCATACTACGGCAGTGTAACTGCCTATTTCAATTATACATAGGAGTTTTTTATATATAACTCCATCTATAGCCGAAGGCAAGTTCGGCAACGTTTTTCTAACTTAAAAAAATAACCCAATACAAACCCCGTCAGCTGTAATCAAATCCTTCATTAAACAGTTATTAGGCCAATAAAACATAATATCTAAATAATTATACCGAATTAATTCGAACGTTATGTTAAATGGGTATTAATTAACAATTCAAGTGGAGTGCAGACTGCCGAAGCAACAAGGATAACCGGTACGTTATCTCTTCTATAGAACATACGAATTAGTCATATACGTTAGTTAATGTGTGGACGTCGGATACACTGTTTGGTGTTTAATACGTAAAGTAGTAATATTAACGTAAGAATAATTGTTTATAATAGTGTATTGTTTTCACGTGTGTATTTTATGAATACTGGCTGGTTTTCACGAGCTGCTGAAGATTGGTTGGATCTGCGACTTACCGCGCACTCCAATACTTTCGACGTTATGTCAATAACATCAGGAACTAAATATTATCATATATTTATTTATTTATATACGTCAAACTGGTTTAGTTTGTTTACGAGTCAGTAAATATTAAATACGAAATAGCTGTTTAGGAAAATTATCTACGCAGTTACTTACATTTTATTTGAAAAATATTTGTATACAGCTAAGTTACGTTATTTAAGTGTAAGTATATCGGTAAAGTACTTTCACGGATAATTAACTTTCCGCTCTACGTTCTTTAGTTAATTTATTTATTTTATACAGAAATCTTATTGCTAACCGTTACAAGTCCATGCGCAATAAGAGAATAATAAGATTCAGCTATATGTACTTATTAAAAAAAATTGGTGAAAACTATTAGTAACAATTTCATTATAACAACACGTTTGATATATATATATCATACAACAACAACATTTGATTGTAATTTCATTAAAACATTCCATTTTAGGGTAGAATTATATTAAATGAAATAAAATTACATTAGCAAAATAAAAATTACATTATGCTGCTACCATAAGTCAATAAGTTTTGTGCATGAGAACAAGTCTAGTGTTGAGTTGTATGTTAAAATTTCATTAATATAACGAAGTGCTCGTCGCAGCAGTGCGAAGTGGCCTAAGTTAGTGCTAGTTAATATATTGGAGAATTGCATTGTGCTGAATAAGTTCTGTCTTTTACTTTGATTAGTTAGGAGTCGAAATATATTATGAAGTACATTGATATAATGAAAGCCTTACGATTTTACAAAACGAAAATAAAATATTGTTTGATTGGTGCTGGCAAAGCCCATTTTAAAGGTACCCGTAATTACGGGACAGTGGTCCTAGAAAACACATAATAACTTTAAAGATAACATTGTTGCTAGATATTCTTATCCTCATTAGAATGCATAGTTATCAAAATTACCTAATTACACTGCTTGCGTGTGTTGGTCGACGTTTAGAAGTATGTAGATAGTCAAACTACTCTGATAATTCTTCTTATACACCTAATGGGAAGAAACTAAAGTACGCCGTGTGCTACATATTCATTGGTCTCGAAAGAAAAGAAATCGAGTTTAATTTGGTAAAGCATAAGGAACTCTTGCTTTTAATTCGCAGGTATCAATTAATTAAAGGATGCTACAATTAATACTCATTTCATATTCATACGTTTGAGGGTGTGATGGTCACACCCTCAAAAGTATGAATATGAAATGAGTATTAATTGTAGCATTCTTGACGCGCAATCGACTTTTATCGGTCAGAAATTATTACGCCCGTGCAAAATAAGTCTCGCTTAGTTTTTGTTCGGACGCCACGACAAGACTTCGATCAGCAAGGATTTTGCAAGCTATCGCATTACTACGGCGCCGTCGACGTAAGAATACGAACGGCTATAATCGCGTTCGACCGACAACGAACGAACCCGATGACTTCCGAACTCCGAACGATGTTCACGTTCGATCACGGTCGAACGCTTCAACAACGTTGTTCATGAAGTTAGGAACGATTGCGCCGCATTGGTAGCGCTACCTAGCGGGAGCGAAGTGCAACCAATTATTTTGTAGCATGTTAGTAGACGGCCACTCGTTGGCCTCGACGGATGTTCGGCGGCGTCCATGGTCGATACATAATGTTTTGGCGGACGTTTCGCGGTATTAACGGCTGCTTTACTTGGTATGTGGTGATCTTATGATGTGGTCGGCTCAAGCAAATTCCACGTCGATAACTGGCCTTCGACATTTACTATTTTTAATTTTAAATCAAGTGCTTTTTTAATTTTTGACAAATGTGTAGGTGGCATTACATTAATATAACATTTTTTATATAAAACAACGAATCTTTGAATGAATACAACTCGTGACCTACTTAACTAGGGCCCTTTTTTTTTCAAGCACTTTCTCAGTAAGGCAGTAATGTCCTCCGTGTTTGTTCCTCAGACCAACACAGTGATAACCTCAGAGCCCTACTAAACACTGATGACATTCCAGGCTCGTCCAAGCACAGAAAAGATATCTGTAAGTTCTACGATATGTTCCGAAAACGACGTCATTCAGCTTTACCATCAGTAGTGTCAAGAAACGGTGGTGGTATCATCCTACCATAGAAAACCCCCTGTTTTGGAGTGTAAGGTGTCTTCTCTGACTAATCCATTTGTTCGCAGTTTACAAAGACCCTGATACGTTCTCGTGGGAGAACTACCTGGCTGAGACGGGCGCGTCGCCGGCGCCGCCGCGCGCCTTTAAGCCCCGCCCCCCGCAAGGATTCAAGCCGGGCATGAAATTAGAGGTCGTCGACAGAAGGGTGAGATTATGACTAATTTCGCCGTTTCAGTGAGACCCGCCATCATCTCATTGTAGCTCAGCTATAGTTCCAATCTTCATTTCTACAACTAGCTAAATCGGGCAATCGGGCTTTGGTATTATCGCTACCTGCCCCCTTACCATGAACTCTTAAAAAAGGGCAGTTTACGATGAGGAAGGGAGACGCCGCTACGAGCAGTGTTATGCGGCGTTTCGCTTCCTCATCGTAAACTGTCCTGTTTTAAGAGTTCATGGTAAGGGGGCTGTAGACAAGTTACTATTCCGCTGGGGGCGTCAGATCTTCATACGAGCACCATATAGCTACTTTGTAGAATATGCTTAAGACCAGCCTCGAAGTAGAAGACGACAAAGAAGAATGTTAACATAAAGTCGTGTATGTGACAGGTTCCTTTCCTGATTCGAGTGGCGACCATTTGCGCGGTAAAGGGTCACCAAGTGCAGGTGTCGTTTGACGGGTGGCCAGAGGAGCTATCGTGCTGGTTCGACGACGACTCGCCCGACCTGCACCCCGTGGGCTGGTGTCTCAAGACCGGCCACCCTCTGGAGCCGCCACTCAGTAAGTGCTCTAGTTAGAAATTGTCAACAAGATGTCATTCTAGTGCATTTCACTTTCTTTCTTTTGCCGCATAACGAGCTTTTAACGTGTGTAAACAGTGTTGTTTTTATTGTGCGTGTAGCAGCAGAAGAAGTGCGTACGGCGGGCCCATGCGGCGTGGGCGGCTGCCGCGGGCTGGGCTCGGTGCGCGGCGGCGCCCACAAGCACCACGCGGCCGCCTCCGCCTGCCCCTACAGGAGCCTGCCGCCCCGCGCGCCCGACCGCCTGGCGCCCCCGGCCGACGCAGAGCAGGTGCTGCCCAGGGAGCGCAGGTACGTACATACAGTGCAGCACACAACACTCCGCCTGCCCCTACAGGAGCCTGCCGCCCCGCGCGCCCGACCGCCTGGCGCCCCCGGCCGACGCAGAGCAGGTGCTGCCCAGGGAGCGCAGGTACGTACATACAGTGCAGCACACAACACTCCGCCTGCCCCTACAGGAGCCTGCCGCCCCGCGCGCCCGACCGCCTGGCGCCCCCGGCCGACGCAGAGCAGGTGCTGCCCAGGGAGCGCAGGTACGTACATACAGTGCAGCACACAACACTCCGCCTGCCCCTACAGGAGCCTGCCGCCCCGCGCGCCCGACCGCCTGGCGCCCCCGGCCGACGCAGAGCAGGTGCTGCCCAGGGAGCGCAGGTACGTACATACAGTGCAGCACACAACACTCCGCCTGCCCCTACAGGAGCCTGCCGCCCCGCGCGCCCGACCGCCTGGCGCCCCCGGCCGACGCAGAGCAGGTGCTGCCCAGGGAGCGCAGGTACGTACATACAGTGCAGCACACAACACTCCGCCTGCCCCTACAGGAGCCTGCCGCCCCGCGCGCCCGACCGCCTGGCGCCCCCGGCCGACGCAGAGCAGGTGCTGCCCAGGGAGCGCAGGTACGTACATACAGTGCAGCACACAACACTCCGCCTGCCCCTACAGGAGCCTGCCGCCCCGCGCGCCCGACCGCCTGGCGCCCCCGGCCGACGCAGAGCAGGTGCTGCCCAGGGAGCGCAGGTACGTACATACAGTGCAGCACACAACACTCCGCCTGCCCCTACAGGAGCCTGCCGCCCCGCGCGCCCGACCGCCTGGCGCCCCCGGCCGACGCAGAGCAGGTGCTGCCCAGGGAGCGCAGGTACGTACATACAGTGCAGCACACAACACTCCGCCTGCCCCTACAGGAGCCTGCCGCCCCGCGCGCCCGACCGCCTGGCGCCCCCGGCCGACGCAGAGCAGGTGCTGCCCAGGGAGCGCAGGTACGTACATACAGTGCAGCACACAACACTCCGCCTGCCCCTACAGGAGCCTGCCGCCCCGCGCGCCCGACCGCCTGGCGCCCCCGGCCGACGCAGAGCAGGTGCTGCCCAGGGAGCGCAGGTACGTACATACAGTGCAGCACACAACACTCCGCCTGCCCCTACAGGAGCCTGCCGCCCCGCGCGCCCGACCGCCTGGCGCCCCCGGCCGACGCAGAGCAGGTGCTGCCCAGGGAGCGCAGGTACGTACATACAGTGCAGCACACAACACTCCGCCTGCCCCTACAGGAGCCTGCCGCCCCGCGCGCCCGACCGCCTGGCGCCCCCGGCCGACGCAGAGCAGGTGCTGCCCAGGGAGCGCAGGTACGTACATACAGTGCAGCACACAACACTCCGCCTGCCCCTACAGGAGCCTGCCGCCCCGCGCGCCCGACCGCCTGGCGCCCCCGGCCGACGCAGAGCAGGTGCTGCCCAGGGAGCGCAGGTACGTACATACAGTGCAGCACACAACACTCCGCCTGCCCCTACAGGAGCCTGCCGCCCCGCGCGCCCGACCGCCTGGCGCCCCCGGCCGACGCAGAGCAGGTGCTGCCCAGGGAGCGCAGGTACGTACATACAGTGCAGCACACAACACTCCGCCTGCCCCTACAGGAGCCTGCCGCCCCGCGCGCCCGACCGCCTGGCGCCCCCGGCCGACGCAGAGCAGGTGCTGCCCAGGGAGCGCAGGTACGTACATACAGTGCAGCACACAACACTCCGCCTGCCCCTACAGGAGCCTGCCGCCCCGCGCGCCCGACCGCCTGGCGCCCCCGGCCGACGCAGAGCAGGTGCTGCCCAGGGAGCGCAGGTACGTACATACAGTGCAGCACACAACACTCCGCCTGCCCCTACAGGAGCCTGCCGCCCCGCGCGCCCGACCGCCTGGCGCCCCCGGCCGACGCAGAGCAGGTGCTGCCCAGGGAGCGCAGGTACGTACATACAGTGCAGCACACAACACTCCGCCTGCCCCTACAGGAGCCTGCCGCCCCGCGCGCCCGACCGCCTGGCGCCCCCGGCCGACGCAGAGCAGGTGCTGCCCAGGGAGCGCAGGTACGTACATACAGTGCAGCACACAACACTCCGCCTGCCCCTACAGGAGCCTGCCGCCCCGCGCGCCCGACCGCCTGGCGCCCCCGGCCGACGCAGAGCAGGTGCTGCCCAGGGAGCGCAGGTACGTACATACAGTGCAGCACACAACACTCCGCCTGCCCCTACAGGAGCCTGCCGCCCCGCGCGCCCGACCGCCTGGCGCCCCCGGCCGACGCAGAGCAGGTGCTGCCCAGGGAGCGCAGGTACGTACATACAGTGCAGCACACAACACTCCGCCTGCCCCTACAGGAGCCTGCCGCCCCGCGCGCCCGACTGCCTGGCGCCCCCGGCCGACGCAGAGCAGGTGCTGCCCAGGGAGCGCAGGTACGTACATACAGTGCAGCACACAACACTCCGCCTGCCCCTACAGGAGCCTGCCGCCCCGCGCGCCCGACCGCCTGGCGCCCCCGGCCGACGCAGAGCAGGTGCTGCCCAGGGAGCGCAGGTACGTACATACAGTGCAGCACACAACACTCCGCCTGCCCCTACAGGAGCCTGCCGCCCCGCGCGCCCGACCGCCTGGCGCCCCCGGCCGACGCAGAGCAGGTGCTGCCCAGGGAGCGCAGGTACGTACATACAGTGCAGCACACAACACTCCGCCTGCCCCTACAGGAGCCTGCCGCCCCGCGCGCCCGACCGCCTGGCGCCCCCGGCCGACGCAGAGCAGGTGCTGCCCAGGGAGCGCAGGTACGTACATACAGTGCAGCACACAACACTCCGCATGCCCCTACAGGAGCCTGCCGCCCCGCGCGCCCGACCGCCTGGCGCCCCCGGCCGACGCAGAGCAGGTGCTGCCCAGGGAGCGCAGGTACGTACATAGAGTGCAGCACACAACACTCCGCCTGCCCCTACAGGTCTTACCCCACAAAAAATTGGATCTCCATTTTGTTGGTAAAAATTGAGCATATTCTATGTACAAGTAGCGGCACGAAACTTTAGCGCTGACCGTTATTGCGCAGAAGTAAAAATTAAGGTACCTGAGGGGGCTAGCGGGGTGAAGCGCGAGCGTGCGTAGCGCCGATTGGCTCTCCAGTCGCATTCTGTTCCCCGCGCCGATACGACGCTCCGCGCACATCCCGTGTACAGTCGCATCATTAATTGTATTGTTATTGCTGTTGATTTTTGTTGGTTTTTTGTTAAGTTTGAATTTGTTCGTTAAATTCAGTTATTAAGTTTGTTTGTGACTTTAAAGTGAATATGCCTAATACTGTTTTGAAAAGACAGGCAAGGAAAATTGTTTATGACGTGAATTGTTTTTTAAAAAGGGAATCTAACGAATTAATTGATTCTTTGAAACAAATTAAAAATGAGATTAACGAAGCTACAAATACATTACTCAGTCTTTCGGACAGCAGCACTGTAAATTAGACCTGCTATTTGACATTACATTAAAATAATGTCATTAACGTTATTTAGCTAATAATTGCATTGACAGTACCCATGCGCAGCAATCCCCTCCGCGTATCGTTCAGCGCTAGAGCGTTCAGAGGCTTACGTGCCGCTACTTATAAAATATACTTAAAATAAGTTTGTTCCAACTTCCAAACTTCATGACAATCCTTACAATTGTAACTTAAAGGAGTTTTGAAAACAACAATATAACAAATACTAATAACAGTGCATTCACAATCTCTACTTTTATCAGTAATAAATATTGATATTTTTCATTGCAGAGTGCTCAGTAAACAACCTAAAGCAAACTCTGTACACGCGAGCACACCCACTAGCGACACGAAAGAGAGGTAAGATTGTTATTAATATTATTGTAATTTAAAATTTTCACCTTGTACCCTCAGCAATCATACAGACTAGATTCACGAAAAATAAATTAACTTATGCCTTTCCCCTTAAAAGCTTGCTTTTATTCCATAAGGCATACGTTTAAAAAAGTTGTCTTCACCATAACAAACATTTCTTACAGACCGCTACGAGGTAGACCGCCAAAACACAAGCGTGTCGAAGAAGTCGTCAAAAATGACCCCGTGAGTAATCTTTATATCTCTAGTAAAAGAACTGCCTTAGTTAGTAGATCCAGATTGATAAAATTATCTTGGTTATTTCCAATTTGGTACATTTTAAACATAGTGTGATGGTAGTTAACAACATTGAAGAGTGTGTGGCTCCTTTATTGGTTTTGTTGTAGTATATTTATTAGTACGTGACAGTATTCACTTATTCTAATCTTAATAAATAATGCTTAATAATCCTACAAACTTACTTAAACCTTGTCTACGTGATCTCAAGGAATGGGATGCGTGTACGTGCTTTAGTCACACCACAATAGTTATGGTCCCATAATAGAAATAGTCTCAAAGTGTTTCATTTAATATTTTGGAAATAATGTCGAAATGTGACATCAAAACCAGTTTAAAAAAATTACCTAGTTTATGTCAGTTATATTATAATTTGAGTAATACTGCAAGTTTTACAAAGTAATTAATTTTTCGGCCATCTACAATAGTTTTGTATTTGGTTTGGATACAGTTCAATTTGTGACCGACTTAAATCTGTTATCATCGCCTGCGGTCTCCTGCGAGATAGTGATGGATAACAACATTGATTGCTACGTAATGTTTTGTACTGAGTGTGTTATACTGTTATGTCATTTTCACAATCTGCGAAAGGAAAACACGGCACTCTCGCACGATTAAAATAAATTCTGTCTTATCAAAGATGCAGAGATTACCCTAAGAAATGATACAGGTGCAGAATGAAAAAGGGTTCTCAATCGCCTTTAAAAATAAGGAGTAAAAATAAAGCTGTATTTGGGTTGCGTTTTTTTTATTTATAAAAACTTATTCTATCTACTTATAATAAGAGTTAGGTTTTGTAACAAATAATTTTTACGCGATATGGTATTAATTATAACTTTGTGATTGTAGGCATCGGATGATGACTCAATATCGAGCGGCGGTGGTAAGCGCTGGCGCAGTACGCGCGGCTCGGAGACGCGCACGCTGCGCACGTACTCGCGCGCCTCGCTGGCCACGCCGGCCGCGCCGCTGCGCGAGCACCTGGCCACGCACCTGGCCGCGCACCTCGCCGCGCTCGCGCTGCCGCACGACCCCACCTCCTGGTCGCAGGTACGATCCTACTGGTTATTTATAACTATGTCGAAAAGAATAACCTTGAACGTCCTACACTCTAGTTGCCAAACATCAAAACGCAAGAAAAAAACCTGTTAGTAATAAAATTAGATTTGTTGATTGATTAGATTTTTATAGTTCAAGTAAAATGCACAAAATCATGCAGTTTAGTCCACATACAAAAGTGTCGGTACCGTTCCAGAACGACGTGGTGGCGCTGGTGAGCCGGCTGGCGGGCGGCGCGGCGGGCGCGGCGGCGGCGGCGGCGCGGCTGTCGGGCGCGGAGCTGCTGATGGCGTCCCGCGACGAGCTGGTGCAGTGCGTGCGCCTGCGCCTCGGGCCCGCCGTCAAGGTCTACAGCGCCATCCGCCACCTGCGCGACAACTACACGTGATCGCGCGCCATCGCTAGGGCTATCCTCATGCTCATATGAACTGCGGTGTAACTCTAGTGACGTCAACCCCCAATGTACTCGGACATGCTGTGGACGTGCTCAGTGGAAATGAACCTCTAGTGAGGATGCGTAGCGGTTTCTTATTAAATGTAAGTGTTGTGCGGTCGACATCTTATTTTTAATCTAAATGGTTTATTAGGATGGTGTCTATTATTCACGCTACTATATTGCGCCAGTGTCGGGATTATTTTGATTACCGGTTGTGAGTTGGATTATTTTAAAGTGCTTTAAAGATTTTGCAATGTGTTAATATGACTTGTAGCATTATTAGTGCTTTGTTTGGAAACACACGGAAAAATTACGGATTATATTTTACTAATTGGTCCTCAAATCAGGACACGATCAGACCAATGTTGGCCAAATTATATTGTATATATTTTATTTCTCAAAATTACTATATTTTTGTATCTGTTGTAATATTTAGGATTTTGTATTAAGTAATGATAAAAATTATTTAAATTGTCCTCAATTTGCATAGATATTAAAAAGGGACAATATTTGCTAAGCTAAAACTTATTGTTTGCATCAAGCAATACTGTGTAGGCACAAAACACATAAAATAAAAAAGATGCTTTAAATGCAGTGGTTGTGATTGTATGCAATCTTTGTGTCGTAGGAAATGTTTAAGCAATCGAAATTTTTATTCAAGAAAGTTAGATAATTTTGAGAATCGAAAATCGTATGTGTATTATTTTTTATATTATAACATGGATTTGTATAAATCGAGTAATAATATAATTTGATGTGTGTTTTACTATGTTGCATAATACCAAGTTTTGAATAAGTACTGGTTGTGCAGACAGGTTTTAATAATACTGAATGTGTAATCAAACTTAACTCAGCATTTTGCTGTCAGACAATGGCATCAAGTTTGTGATCTGGACTACCTTTCACCGTAGTGGTCCAACAGATTGGGCATTCTATGCTGATGCTAATTCACGGTCTTAACTCAAGGACTCGTCTCTTCTAACCGCCATCAGGTTACGTCAGGCATGGTCAGCTGACTGTCTCATTATCATATTTCCAGTCTGCCAGCTAAGTCAGTTCTTTGTTACTTAGTTAGTTAATTTTACGAATTTACTCTCCTAAGAGACTACAAGCCTGGCTAGACGAGTGCCTTATATAAATATCAGTGTTTATAATAATAAACAACTTGCACTGGTATTGTTTGATAACTAAAGTTTGTCAAAATGTGACTATTTTAATCGACAATCTTATATTGCTAAACCTGTTGTTTAGCTTGTTTCTTATATTCGCCTTAAATATGGAAATGAAATAGCTACTACTAACTTGTTTAAAATAATTGCTTCAGTTATAGTACATACTTTGACGAATTGAAACAAGCTGAAATATTGCTATATTTTACGCATGTCTCGAAATTAACGAGGCCAATATAAATGGACACAAACAATGTTGTTTTTGTAAATATCAAAACATGTACATAGTTATATACCTTGTGCAATTTAGTATTAATAATGAAACAAATATTTGTCACTTTACTAAATTAATATGAAATCATAGTCTTGTTCATTTATTATTTCATTCAATTTGATAAATCTTCAACATTTAAAGTTAAGTGGCAATTATACCTTAATTTATGAAATTATTCTTAGTTATTCTTTTATCCTTATTGTACTAGTATGAATGGAATTTCGTTTTGTGAAAAATAATCACGTCATGGTTTTATTTCTGTTGAAATTCGATAATAAGTTATTATGAGTTAGTTACAATGATATTAGATAATCATACAATTTAAGTTTGAAATTACATCTGCTTTTGGATGAAGTATTACACAATTAAAATAATGTGAAATATCGAAAAAATGGAAATGTGTAAACACTAGAAATGTTACAAATATTTTGAAGCTCCATTATATTTTTGAAGAAGAAATTTGATTTTCTTGAATTAGGTTTTATATTTTTTCGCTAAGAATGTCCTTAGAGTGTTTCTATTCAAAACATAGAGTAAGTAATAAGAGAATTGTTACTTATTTTGTAAATATAGTGTTTGTATGAGGCTGCTAGAGTATTTTATAGTGGCCACGGTTGTACATAGTGCTATGTACCATGTAAGTTTTTACACGACGACTAGTTAGTATTACAGTGCCATTTCGATTGGCACCAAATATTTTATTGTTACTCTGTAATTTAATAAAAATTGTGAAACTCGAGTTGATTTCTTATTTGTAAAATACTGTAACTGAATTTAATATCATTATCACTGAAAATGTTTTGATTTTTCATGCAGCTATATAATTTATAGTGTTATCTCGGAAGTATATCATGGAACTGTTTGCCCCACTGTGGTAACTCTGGAACACTCAATGGATCGCGCGGTAAAGTTTTGTAGCCTATATAATATGATATAAAAATAATCCCCATGACTATGAAGAATGGGTAGCCAGGCGAGCTTAGAATTCATCGGGTTAAGGTCTTTTTTCCCTGCGAGGGATTTTGAGCAAGTTATATTCTGAATTATTCCTCTATTCGTAAACCATAACAAAAGTGTTCTTTCGCAACAAATTGTAACAGGCGCCACTCATTTCCAGAATTAAAGTAGAACTAGGCCGCAAAAGCACTGATAGCCGAGTGGTATGACCGTTGGACTGCCAAGTCAAAGGTCGCAGTTCAAACCTAGGCACGCACCAATGTATTTTCGAATTCATGTGAATATTATCATATTATAAATTAGTTATCAATGAGAAAACCGGCACACCTGAGAGATTTGTCTACGGTCTTTAAAACCACGTCAGAGGCCTAAAGTTGGTTAACCACTTCACTGTCCACGATGCAGACACAATAGTTAAACAATGACCATGTATCACATGTGACTCACGGGACAGGGAAGTTGAACGGAACAGGGAAACTCTGACACCAGGTTGTTCATCAACTGTATGATAAGAAGAAGACTGGGCCGCTCTCATAATTATAACTGAGAACCTGAGGTAAATGGTACTTGACTACAACTTTCAGAGCATAAAGCCTACTGCAATAAAATTAAAAGCCCATATCTCAGACCCCCCCCTACACTGTTCTCACATAAATTATTGAACTTGTCTGGACTTTAAAAGAGACTGACCCCTGAGTTTGTATAAGTATTTCTTTAAGCCAATTAGGAAATGCCGAAGCCATCAAGTTTAAAAAAAATGACGTTTAAACGTGTGTGTGTGTTTTTGTGTGACGTGTATTTTTTGTAAAACCCATTAGCACAACATTTGCAGAAATAAAATTATTTACATGGAAGAAAAAGTTGTGGTCATGATCATTTAACCATATTTTGGTACTCAGTTAGAGTGTGGGTTAGAGGTAAATAGAATAAAAGTCTATTTTTGATTGGTTAAGCCCCTTCCAGAAGACACAATTTAATCAGCCGATTTGATTGCCGACCGAATCGGGCACAATCTGATCGTCCATCCACACGTACACAATTAAATCGCCAATTTTAGTTCTGTGCCGCTGCCTCTACTGACCGGACTTCTTTATTATCAAGATGCCTCTTACTAAGAAGCAAAAACTTGGATTGATTTTGGCTCTAACTACAAATGTAGATGAAAAAAAAATGAAATAGAAGGATATGGAGCAAAGAATGGTTGCTAAAAAGAAACCAACTGAGTCACATAAATATAGTAAGAGAGCTGGACAGTGACGATTTTAGAAATTTTATGAGGATGGATCATGACACGTTTCAGCAAGCTAAGCAAAACACTATAATGCGAGAAGCTGTTACTTCTGAGGAGCGTTTAATAGTTACACTCAAGTATTTAGCATCGCATACATCCGCTTGGCACGCCGCGCGCCGCTTCCTCGGTGACTACGTCAAAGAATTGGCCAATTAGCGTCCACATCACCCAATTTGATTGGGCAATCTCAAATCAGGCGATACCGACTACCCAATGACCTTGAATTTCATATTTCCGTCCAAACGACCCGATTCGATTGTCAATCTAGTCAAATTGGGCGAAAAATTGTGTCGTCTGGAAGGGGCTTTAATCTAAATCCATAGACTGTGTGTCTTGTCTAGTCTGCACTTCAATTTTTATGAACACATTTAATGCTCTATCTATGGTATAATTTTTAGTCTGTCTGTTGTAGAATTTTGTTTGGCTGCTGATTTTCATGAGTTTTATATTCGAGTGTTTTCTGGAATCTTTAGCAAATATAATAAAATACAATGGCTTTATATTGTGCAAGTAAGTAACTTATACTAATTTTGTACCGGTAGATATACGGAAACAGAAAGTTTTAGTATGGCGCGTATTGCCGACTACCGGTTGGCTAAACTAAAGAATACCTTTTTAGTTTTGGCATGAATTAACTAAATTGGCAACCTTATTTAAATCATAATAGTTGTAGAAATATGTGTTTTTATAAATAACATATAATTTGAGAAATGTTTATAATGAATTGTGTTTATAACCTAACTTTGTTATTGTAGTATCTAATGAGGTCCCCGAGCTTCCTGTAGTGTCTCCTACGTCGGGCGCCGTGTTTGAAAAGAGAGTTATAGAAAAGTACATAATAGAAAATGGGGTGGACCCAATTAATGGCAAGGAGTTGAGAGTTGAGGATCTCATTGAAATAAAGAGTAAGTTTAGTTTATGATTACCAAAACTCTACTAACACTATCTGTGATAAATATATACAAACTATTGAGATGTGCATTATGTCTAATGATAAAAAATAATGCTAAGTGCTTGCAGAGAAATAAATTAATGATTTTTACATATTGTGAGAGCCATATTTTGAATGACTTGCCCCGTCAGGTATAATTATGTAGGTAGTAAAGTAGTTATCATGTGTGCCAAGGTGTTAAAAATAGTTTCTCTTACCTCAATAAACAATGGCTTGTTTTGTACTTATCCATATTACCCTTATTATAGTTGTTTTGAAGATTCTTTCCTGGAGTTTTCCCTATTAGTTTTAGAAGTTTAAAGTTTGTTGTCTGTTATATTATAATAAAATTTTCATCAAGCAACTAATCCCTCTTTACAGCTCCCCCCATTGTAAAGCCAAAGCCACCAAGTGCCACATCTATCCCGGCCACTCTGAAGAGTATGCAGGATGAGTGGGATGCTCTCATGTTACATGCATTCACACAGCGCCAGCAACTGCAGACTGCAAGGCAGGTATGAATGAGACCACTTTATTCTTAGTCATAAATCATTTATTTGCTTGGTCAACAATGTGTATACTATAAGTAATTGTTATATATGACAAAACATCAAATGAAACTAATCATTTTGTATATTCTGTCACAGTGCTGGGCATTAGCATCCTTTCAGTTTCCAAACATAACATAACAACAAACAGATCTGTACACATATCAAATACATGAAATTATAATGAAACATGTTTGTTCCGTGTTCAGGAGCTAAGCCACGCGCTATATCAGCACGACGCCGCGTGCCGTGTGATCGCGCGCCTCACTAAGGAGGTGACGGCCGCGCGAGAGGCCCTGGCCACGCTCAAGCCCCAAGCCGGCATTGTGGCGCCACAGCCTGCGCACCAGGTAAGCTTACTGCTAAATATACCTTTAGTATTTGTAAAACTATTTACTTTTAATTTCTTCACAAGACCATTTTTGGTACTATAATGTCTAATTGCCTTTTTTTAATGAGTATTAGATTACTACAGGTAAAGTATTGTATAGCCTCATGTTGTACACGTGGTGTGGGTGGGTGCGTGCAGGCGGAGGCGGGCGCGGCGGGCGGCGGCGCGGCGGCGGCGGGCATGTCGGGCGGCGTGGTGGCGCGCCTGCAGGAGCGGGCCACGGCCCTCACGCAGGAGCGCAAGCGGCGCGGCCGCACCGTGCCCGAGGGACTGCTCGCGCCCGACCAGATACGGGCCTTCGTCACCTTGGCCTCGCATCCGGTAACTATCATAACAACTTATTCTGCTATATTTTCGTTTTAGTACCTTAAAAGCTTTTTTAATCGACTTCTAATAGGGAGGAACAACATGTAGTTACATTCAATGTTTTGGTTTACCTCAGTGATTTAACATGTCTATCATACAAATAAAATTCAACTTACTTCAAGTTTGGCCTCAGTAAGTATATAAAAAAATACCTATAAAAGCCTAGCATGCAATTATGTGAGCTATCCTCATGCAATACCATAACATACATATTATCCTCACAGGGTCTTCACTCAGCCAGTGTGCCCGGTATCCTGGCGCTGGACATCAACCCCTCGGACCACAGCAAGCTGCTGACGGGAGGAAACGACCGCAACGCGACAGTGTTCAACAAGGACACGGAGCAGGTGGTGGCCATCCTCAAGGGGCACAGCAAGAAGGTCACCAGGGTTATTTACCATCCCGACGAGGACACCGTCATCACCGCCTCCCCGGATCATACTATTCGTGTGTGGAATGTGCCGACGTGAGTATAGCTTGTACTTATTCTAGACGACGTTTTTGATAAGGAAAATATTTAAATTTATATATTTACGAAAATTACTGAAAACCGAACATTATTTATGTAACTGCATTCCTCAACAGATCTCAGACTACAGTGATCCTGCGCTCGCACGACGGCCCGGTGACTGGGCTGTCGCTGCACCCGACGGGCGACTACGTGTTGTCCACGTCCACTGATCAGCACTGGGCCTTCTCGGACATCCGCACTGGGACCCTGCTCACTAAGGTCAGCGACTTCTCCGGTGTGAGCCTCACCACCGCACAGTTTCATCCTGACGGTCTCATCTTCGGTACCGGCACAGAGAACTCCCAAGTCAAGATCTGGGACTTGAAGGAGCAGAGCAACGTGGCCAACTTCCCTGGACACGTGGGGCCGGTTACATCGATTTCCTTTTCTGAGAACGGTTACTATCTTGCCACGGCCGCAGAGGATGCGTGCGTGAAGCTATGGGATTTGAGGAAGCTGAAGAACTTTAAGACTATTCAATTAGAGGAGGGTTACGCTATTAAGGAGTTGTGCTTTGATCAGAGCGGTACGTACCTAGCCATCGCTGGTACCGACGTGAGGGTGTACCTGTGCAGACAGTGGCAGGAGCTGAAGGTGTTCAACGACCACACGGCGTCGGCCACGGGCGTGAGGTTCGGTAAGAACGCGCAGTACATCGCCTCCACCAGCATGGACCGGACGCTCAAGCTGTACGGCATAGAGTAGGCAGACCAACTAGTCCATATTATGTATGATTTGTATCAGTACATTGGTGCTGCGTCCTGACTGACCTCATTCCTGTCATCATATCCTGGTTACAGACATAATTCAGTTTTCATTGGCGTCGCGCGTGCATATCGTAACATCTCTCCAGGAAATTGGTAAATATACTTGTGTATAAAAGTTTTGAACCTTGTAATCTCATCCACGTTCAGGCGTTCATATTATCTTTTCCTAAAATCTAATGACTAATGATTTTATCTATCACCAAGCTCAGCACAAGCCATTAAAGTAAATAATTTAGGGGAAATGCGATGCGTACGCGCGTTAATTATCATTTAGAGACAAGGCGATGATTTTAGTCAGGACGCGTAAACCACAATGGGTCTTTTTGACTTTGAGCGATCGTATGGTAGCAGTCCAGTAAGTATAAATTTCAAAGCGCTTTATAAGTCTATCCTAAAATAAGTTTCATGATTAACTGTAAATTACTGGTGCATTTTTGTTGCCCTTACATTTCGTTAAAACAATTGCACATTGCACCATTACTTTGTACTATGCTTCAAATACGTAAATTGCCTCAGGTTATTTTGATTTTACATTTATCATTTGATTATTTTTAACTTTTCCCTAAAGTAACTAAGCTGTTTTATATTTGTTTATGGTTAAAAAAAACCGCTACGCCTCGGTCAATTAATTACTTACCAATCACAAACCACAGATTTGACTAACCAATCCATGATTGGCACGTACAATACAAATATTATACATGTATTCTGCTCACTACCCTTGACTACACAATTATAAATAGTTAATTCATTTAATTTTCCGATGTTTTAAAAAACATTATTAATTACGGTTTGACTACCGAAAATAATAACGAGGCAAACGGCTGAAATGCCTTTTTGCTTGTAGAAACAAGTGCTAAGAAATTGTTTTAGGATCCTTGGTTTTGTATAAAGTGACCTTGCTATAAGGAGTATATTGTGTGATGAACATACCACATGTATCTATGACACAGTAGCAAGTAGCAATAGCTGCTTCGTTCGTTGGAAATGAAAAATATGAATAAGTTCTTATCCAAGGTCTCATAAGAATAGAAATTGATAAAAATAGAAAGAATACAAATTGCTTGAATGTTAATTATCTAGTGACCCTTGTAATCACTGGCATACTGGAAAAACGAAAAATATATTCATACATGTAATCTCACACGCTTGTAATCTCCAAGGGGTGGGAGACGTATTCTCTTTTATTCCACACCGACACACCCAAGTTTCGCCTCCGCCGGTTATCTGGCCTACTCACTGGGCATAAAAACGCGAAATTCAGACTTTTTTTAAATTTCAACGATCGAACAGTTTTAACTTGTAATAAATATTACTAAGGACCGGATTCTGAGTCGCCAAATCAATTCTCTCAGAAAGCTTGATATTTCGACATTCTCTCTTACAGTCCGTCAAATTAGTTCTCAAACAAAAAAATACTGGCGTTTAAGAAACCGGCCCTTAGAAGAGTGCATACCAGTTATTAAGTTTATTTAGTCTAGGCTAGTTAATATGTCTAATTTTAAGAATATTTCTAAATGCGTGGTTATAGTTGTTTTTAAGAACATAAGAACTGACGAATTGTGGAAGTATTTCATTTCTTTATCAATAAAGGGAATGAATTCAATTAAAACGTTTTACTTATATTTGTTCAAACTTAAAGTCTAAGATCTTGATATTATGGCTGTTGCAGTGCACCAGTGTTTAATGTAGGCTTTAACCAAGATGTTAGCACTGCATTGAGGCTGTAAAAATCTGTAAAATACATACATAGTCACGCCTTTTTCCACGAGGGGTAGTCAGAGACCTCGGATTTCCATTTGCTATGACCCTGACATACTTCTTACGCCTAAAAAAAAAACCTCCGATTATGGTGCAATGTAATAAACTTTAAACCTAATTTTAATATAGGACCAAAGGGTTCCATAATAATCACACCAGTCAGCATCATGTATCTTTATTTTCAAATTTACAATTAAAACAAACCCTCCCATCACAACGTAATTATTTTGATATACAATTATATATACACTTATCATTACAGGAATATTAACATAAAATCTACCAATTCATATAATATACGTCTTTCCGAGTATCCGCAACGCCATTACAAACAACTATCATACAATATGTAGTCACACCCTCGCACTAACATAAATTATAATTTAAATTCTTCAAGAACAATCAAAACCTAACATTTTGTATGTTACAGTTTGCTTGTGTTATTATAACTATTGTATTGTGTACAAAATACACAGATTATAAATGTTTCTGGTACGTCCGTTTAAGTTAATCTTGAGTAAGATGACGCTGAAATGATTCGCGACATCTTGTAACTTGCTGCCTAACGCAAGATGTACTTACATATATCTAACAGCTTGTTTGATATGTAACGACTAGATGGTTACAGTTCGTATTGTGTTAAGGCAGTAGATTCGGCAGATAGTCTATGTACTTTGTACTCAAATATACATAGGTATTGGATACAGTACTGAATCTTGTAAGACTAGCCTAGAAGCGAACGGGAATCATGGAGGCCCCTGAAAAAGTTACACGGGTTTATATACAAAGTAGCATACACACCACTCACTATTACTATGACAGATAAGATTCGTTACACAATCGACAAGTCGCACGCCTCCATACGACGACGTATAACGAAGCGTTAGTCTTTAGTAACTATAAATATATTGTCTTAGGATACTTATCGAAGTCGATAAATAGTTTATAAAATTATATTTACTGCTACAGAACACGATATTTTGTCACTAATATCGACTTCGAAAAATATTTGAAATGCCCATAAAGATATAGAAATAAATAATACACCAATTAATGCATATATAGTCGATACAACTTGATACATATAAACATAAATATATTAGGTAATATTATTAATTATTGGAAGATTTGTGTAAGGGTACTTTTTAAGGATAAGGGGTTTGTATAATGGTTTCATCTGACTATTTATTGAACGATTTCGATATTTTGTACTACTACTGTTTTACTGTACAATTAAGTGCAGTTGTATTTTATACAGAAACTGTGCAATAATTCGTTTTGTTTTGATAAACGGTAAGATGAGAACCTTAGAGATGTTGCCATACAACAGAATGTACGGCTATTTGGAAGAACAAAAAGATCGGTGGTGTCAATATGTTTACACTTGTGAACAGTTTCTACATAATTGTCTATCTTAATAATAGTTTGTAGAAAATTAAGACTTTTGTATATTGAGCTAATTCCTGTTTTACGATTTACGGCTTACCAAGACACTGTTAAATAATAGTAGACAGAGAAATTTATGGTCAATTTCACTGCTAAGGTTATTCTAAAATGCTTTTGGATTAAGTTTATGATTTTTGTGGCAGGGAGAGTGTGTTTTATTTTTCAATTTCTTTTGTATATTTTATTGTTAAATACTGTTTGTATGTTACTTATATTGCAATTGTTTTGCGCTTCCGAAGGCTTCCTAAGAATTGTGCCTATAGGCGTGGCTGGGCCACATTTGTAAGTTTCGTTTATACCATAACTATACCTACATAGTTAACAAAGAAAAGCATAAAAAAAACTTAATAAATTAGTTAATTTTCAAACACACTAATTGTGTTGAAATAAATAATCAAAATCCTAGTGTTTTTTACACTGCTCAACAGCACAAGTATACGATATTAGATGGTGTAATAAATAACTTATTTAATTGTCGGTTGTCTAGTTCGACTTATGTGTTAGTTATTTATGTAACGTAATATTAATTGTCCTTGACGGCGATTTTCATCGTACTTATTTACATATAAGAATCAAATGAAAATAGTCGGTAGACGAGCCGCAACAGACCTTTAACTGAAACACGCACTAACGATCCAGACTCCTCGACAACATCTAATACTCATTCCATCAACACTCTCACACCGTTTCGGGGCGTTAAAGAATAAAGAGCTCCACCAAAAATTTAACCAAACAAACATATCAAGGAAATGGGGAAAATTTGGGTACAGTCGCGAACCAAAGTGTAAACATACCGAAGCACACTGGTGGTAGGAGGTAAGTCAGTATGGGTGCAGGACGCGGCCCGTGGGTAGCGGGGTTGTTTCCGGCGGTCATGCGAAGATCAGCCACAGCACAAACAAGATAGCTACCCACAGGAAAATCTTGGATAAGAACTGCTCCTCTTCGTATTGGGCGGTGCCGCGAGGCGCTGCGTATGGACAACAGAACATTTAACAATGCAAGTTCACAAAAAATATAATTATTAATGAATGCCTTCTCAGCTATAATTTAGTCTACTTTCTCATCACATCCGAAGGCAACCTCATACTTTTACTACAACCTTTTACTAAACCCAGTCGCAGACGACAATGCATAGATATACAATAGGACTGCATACATACCCCTTGACCCATGAGTTTGTTTCGGCATGTCCTCGCAGCGGTAGTAAATAAGGAAATGACGACGCAATCTACTTTAAAATTACGTGATTCTTTTAAACCTATTTGCGAAAAAATATCATTTATTTACCAGCACTCGGTCTTGGATCCCCGAAGTTAAATGTAGAGGTAAAGACTCCAAATGGGAAGGCGCCGATGCCGAATGACATGTGGAAGCCCTCGCCGAAGCCGAACCCGGGGAAGCCACTGTTGTTTTCAGGCTCAGTGCGCTGCCCCGCCGGCCGCGGCGGCACCTACAAACGATATTGACTTGATGTTATTAACAATACAATGAGCTGCTTTTGTTATTGTGTTCCGCTGCAATGCTGCGTCTGTGACGGCACGGTGTTTAAAACAGGGGTTGCGTACACACCTCTAAATGCGCGTCGCACGAGCGCTGATAAAGCGCTAGCTATCTTTTTTTGTACAATTCGTGAGAACGTGTTTTTCAATCTCCATACCATACCCTTATCAAATCAAACAATATGCTTGCACAAGAACATTCAAATTCATTCATTGCATGTTCAATCAATGAATTTGTAGTAAACATTGCTTACATTACATAGTCATACCTTATTCCTTGGGTCTTCTTGTTTAGTGTTCCCTCTGCCATACAGCGGAATGACTTTGTCTCGGCTGATAGCTGCCTTGCAGACAGGACAGACCTGTCGACTTGGCCGTGTCTCTAGCCACTGGTGCAGGCATGGCCAACTGTGGGCAATAGTAGGTGCAACATGTGCTACAGGTAGTCAAAGGTTTTGTTTAGTCTGTAATTGGTATTGGTAAAGTTGAAGGTTTCCAAATACTTATTACTTACTTTCCACATTCTTGCTGAATAAATGTATTTCTATTCTATTGTTATTACATTGTATGTAATAACTAATGTATGTAATAATTATTACTTTTTTGTTTATTTAATTATTTTGAAATTCACAATTAGTTTCAAAATATGGCAGATAACCTTTCATTCTAGGTAAAGGACCTGTGTTACAAGCCAGTGCCCGCTCATCTAATAAGATACATAAAACATAGTTTCTTTTTATGTCATTGACAGATAATAGTTTATTTTTGCAGCTTATGTTTATTTTGTACCTAGATGTTTTGCACATTAAGATATGAAATTTATTTGAGTTAATACGGTCAATAAACTTTAATTATGTTTGCTATTACAACAAGCTGCAAATAGGGATATAATAAAATAAGTTAGACAACACAATTACTCAAATGCAACAACCTCATAATTATGATTTTATATTTTTATATGAAAACTATATTTTTAACTCTTTCAATTATTGTAATCAATTTAAAGAGTTAAAAATGTAGTTTTCAATTTAGTTAACAATAAAATACAAAACTTAAATCACAAAGTTTTAGTATTCATTAATATTGCAGTTTTGTATATTTGAATAGACTTAGATTAGTAAGTGACTTCATTAGACATTTGAGGAGAATGCAGTTCTAGACATAACTTGTTAAACAAGGTCAAGCTATTAATTACCTGAATTTATAAGTATACTCAATGATAAGTAAAACTTTTTAGTATTATTAATCAATAATGTGTATGGTTTATAAAATAAAATGTTTATTATGTATTCATTACAGTACACATTTCAAACACAATCAAGTGAATGAACACTCGATTTATACAATTTGCATTTCAAAACACATTAGCATTAATTAATGTAATTGTTTTAGGTTCATTATCTTTATTAGCGTATGTTCTTTAATGGGTCGTACCAGAACAGGTGTCCACACATGCTAACGACGGCATCTCGTGCTGTGTCCAGGCAGATGTTGCACTCCAACATACGTTCGTCATGTTTGTCGTCCTCGCCGCCAGCGTCACCACCTGGCGCCGATGCACTCGCCCGCGCTTCACTCGTCTCAGCCATCGCTCTGTTCGACAAAACACTCCTCAACTGATCACGTCAATTACACATAAATATTCAACATAAAACCTTATCACCACCAGTGACGTTCTCAGTGTGACACGACAAAACTTAACAGATCTTATTGTACACTCATCTGGGTACAATTGATTAACGATATACAAAAGAAAATCACCTGACACTGTTAAATTTAAAATAATACCCAGCTTATTCACACAGAAAATTATAAAAATAAATAAATCACATCCCCAATCCCGTGGTTTGATGATCTGTCATTTTTATGTCATAGACTATAAAGAAATTGAGAAAACTGTCAGGTAGTCTGTAGTTTTTGATCGCTTCAACGTGGCTAAAATAGTTCTTTTTGAAGACCCATCTCCAAAATCAATTAATCTTTACCTAATTTATTAAAGAAAAACCTTAAAATGTTTTAAATTACAACATATTCATTGCAAAAAAGCAACATAAGCAAATCGATTTCATTTGTTTATAAACAAATAATTTTTATGTTTTCTTTGCCATTTCTGTTCTCCCTATTCAGTGTTGTGATTGGTCGCCCTTTGTTTCATCGAGTTTGGCTCATGGCGTATTTTGCGCAGTCGATAAATATTGTTCAAGGAAAACAAATGTCTAGATTTTACCTGTGAACTGAACATATTCTTTCCATAAACTATTGCTAGACTTAGGTGCTTAGTGATTATCGAATGGTTACTGATTTTGTGTTTCTAGTGCTTGATTAAAATCACTGATTGTTAGTGCTGGTACGTAAAATATGTTGAAAAACATTTGTGACGTCACAATCCCAATCAGCTGAGGCGGTGTGTGGAGGGAGGGTTGAAGACTTTAAGTGCAGCAAGAGCATAACAAACAAGATGGGTGGAGCGGTGAGCTCAGGGCGTGACAATAATGAGCTGATAGACAATCTGATGGGCAGCAATTACATCCGCACCCGGGCGGTGGAGCGGGTGTTCCGTGCGCTCGACCGGGCTGACTACATGACGCCAGAGGCTCGGGACCAGGCCTATAAGGACCTGGCCTGGCGGAATGGGCCGTTACATATGTCCGCACCATGTATCTACAGGTGTGTATAACTGGTAGATAAAGATAGATGTGATAAAAGTTAAAATCAATAAATAGACACTTGACATTGTAAAAGTACCCACTATACATATTATGTGTTATGGTCTTTAACTCGTGTACTACTTCCATGTATGCTTTACACTAGTACAATCTTCATCTATAATGCAACATAAGTGCAACATGTAGCAATATAACCCGGGTAGGTATAGCTGAACATTTACATTCTGTGCTATGATAACATTGGTTTTATTTAATGCTTGCCTCTATACCACAACATTCTAATAGTTTCTGTTAATATTTATAAGTATTTGGCCTACTTGACATTTCCTTAATAGTTTTGAACCATTAACATTACAAATAATCAGTAAATAATATTATAGTTAAAGTTTATTTTCACAAAAGCAATAATTTCACAAAAAATACATTATTTAGAAAAAAAAACATTACAAGTTCAGCTACTTTTGAATATTTAAGTTTATGCACCAGGTAGCCGAAACAAACGAATGTTCAGTAACTTTTGTTGTTTATGATGATAAGTTTCTTTTGGACATTGTTGCGATTGCACTAGATAGCTAAAACAAGCATCTAATACTGTTCAGTGACTTTTGAAAAGCTTGAGTTTAAGATGTTTTTGGGAATTATTATGGTCAGCAATTTTTGACAATTAGTGTTAATTTTGAACTTTAGTGATGTTCATTCAATTCTGGCGCTTGTCATGTTGAGTGGTTTTGGTATATTAAAGCATATAGTGATTTTGAGAAACTAAATATTTTCATTGAATTTTGAAGGTGACTGTACCTGTATTAGTGGAAATATCAGTGTATCACTCAATCCTTCTTGGCCTACTCAGAAATACCTCTTATAACTATTTATTTATCTTATCTGAACTACCCTCAAGCTACATTAGTGTAAGGTACTATGTTGCTATGTCTGAATGAAATGCAACAAGATCAGGTTTGCTAAAATTGTTTATAAAAATAAAATTGTTATCATAACCTCTTGATAATATGGGTATCATTTTCTGTGACATAAAATCTACTATAGACTTATCAGGTGTTGAACTAGCTACTATTTATATTAAATAATATTCATTAACTCACTAGTCATCTGTAGCTATGCAGCAATTCAACGGACCTGCAGGTCAAACTGTTTTTGCTAGAACCATAGATATAGTGAGATTCCCTTGAGTACGGAGTTTTAAATATATTGGTCTGACTAACAGAACAGTGCATGTGGTATCACCTCTGAGATGGATAGGAGTTAGTTGGAAGATGGAAGAATTAATGATGTTGAGTTGAAACATTAATATTGTGCTGCAACTGGTTGGTAAAAGTTGATGGGCAGTGGAGCTTCATAATATATGTGGGACAAAGTATTTAAAAAAATAAAATAATAATAATTTAAATAGCAACTTGTCTGGATTAACTGGATATAAATATCCTTGTGGTAGTAGTCCAGTAAATATTATTAATAGACATGTATAGTATTATTATACTTGACTACATGTTAAAATTAGCTGTTATCATAACATCATTATCTGAAATGAATTTTATTCAATTAATTATGTTATTCAATACCGGCAGCCTGTTTGTGGGCATTGTGGTTTTCTATAAGCATTTGTACTTAGATAACAGTGTATTAATCAAGTAAGTTATTTGTTATACTTTCCAAGTCCTTATTTGTTAGTATTATTATTACTTTTACTTGTATCAGCAATCAGTCTGATGATATTTGTAATTCTTACAGCAGATGTGATAAGAGGCAATTGACAGTTGGAGTGTGCTCTCCAGTGAGAGGGACTACTCATTAGGTGTAGTTTGTTTATTTTAGGCTACTTACTAGTAGGTAGTAGGGTACAATGTCTTTTTGTTTATGATGGTTTTGTTGTACTCTCTCTCTCTCCTAGCAGGCGGCTCTGGCGGTCCACTGCTGGACATAGGCCTCTCCCAAGTTGCACCACAACACCCGGTCCTCTGCCTTCTGCAGCTAGTCCGACCCAGCTACCTTTTTCATGTCGTCGGTCCATAGTGTACTCAATTATTATTTAAAGATTAGATACTAAAAAGTTGATTTCAAGAGATCACACTTTTATAAATCACATCTGTTAATGTACTAAAATGTTCAGAATAATAAGATGAATTCTGAATGAATGAATATATTGTGCATACTGAATATTTTGTAATGTAGTTGCTCCCTGTGTGTTCTAGTGAGGTGTTGGAAGGGCTGGAGTTAAAGCCGGGGCACTCGTTTCTGAACGTTGGCTCCGGCACGGGCTACTTCAGTACGCTTGTAGGACTGATCATTGGCTCCAGCGGGGTTAACCACGGCGTGGAGGTGCACTCCTACGTCGTGGAGTACGCAGTCAAGAAACTGGGCCAGTTCATAGAGAACTCACCAACTTTGGACGAGTTTGACTTCTGTGAACCTAAGTTTTATTGTGGTGGGTTAATAATATGACTATGCATGTTTCGATATGCTACCAGTGTCCCGTTTAGTAAGCTCTCAGTTGAAGAAGTGCCTGTTGCGAAACTGGCTACTATGATACAGTAAAAGTAAATCTAACTGTAAAACATAGGTAAGGGAGGGAATTTAGCTTAGCATGTAATCCTTATTGTATTCGTACATTTTAAGTATGTGTGAATGGCAACACGTTTTTGTATTGTATATCAATTTCACTGTATGAGAAATTACCAAATATTATTGCAATGGATTGTGTTATTAAAATGAGTGAGAATTTTGTTGAGAGCACACTCCTGCTTCTTCAGGTAATGGTTTATGCATGGCTCCGCTGCAGGCGCCCTACGACCGCGTGTACTGCGGCGCCGGCTGCCCAGACGAGTATCAGAACTACTTCAAACAACTTATCAAGGTATACACAAACAAATCATACATATCAATGTTAAAACAAGAAACAAATTAAGCATTTAAATCATGTGTTACATTGTGTATATTCAATAACGTAACCAGATTGGTGTCTTTATAACATACGTTTTTAATAAGCGAAACATGTCTGACCTTTTGTGTGGCAACTTACACAGGAACTCATTTTAGTTCCAAGATAATGTTAATAGTTTTTTGACTGGGTCGTACGGAAGGATCACAGTTAACTAATTAATTTTGATGCTGATTGATGATATGATTTAATAATGCCATCTAAATGTGCAGCTAATAGAAACTCATCGCTCTATTTAGCGGGCGGCGTCGTTCATGTGTTCTGGTTCTTCGCAGATGCCGAATTAACTTGGTTTCTTTAATTAAGGAGGTAACCTTAGAGTAATAAGACTAATATTTCTATGTAGGTAACTTATCAGCAGTGTATTAAACATACATTTATTTTGAGAATACTGACATAAGGTATATTTTGTGATAGTGTTAGACTTCGTATCAACGTTTATATCATGAATATACAGGTGACTCCCCAGTCAGGCCCATGCATATAGGTGCTTGTTCCGCTTCTATATATTTTTATGTAATTTTCTCAGTGTGGACAATTTAAATAGTTTTTACTGCTGTACACTTTTACAGTATACTCGAGTATCAGTAAAATCGATTTCAATTGTCATGTCATTGATATAATGTAGGTTACCTACATTATTATATACCTACAGTAGGTAAGTGTACTTCACTCGACTCTACCCTGTATCATGTATGCAGGTAAAATATGCGTTCGATATTTATTGTATTACTAGCTGACTTGACAGACGTTGTCCTGTCTTAACTATGAATATTAAATTCGTGTGACAGATATGTCAAACGCCATAAAGTTACTTTAGAAAAATAAAATATTGTCAAATGCAGGTTACATTTAATGTAAACTAAACAAAAATTGTTAAGTTTTCTGAAATTTTCTAATGTTCCGCGCAACTTTCTATTTTTTTTCTTTCATAAGTAAGTCTTCTCTTGGCAATAAAAAACATAACAAAAAAAGGTTTGAAATTGGTCCAGCAGTTCACGCGTGATGCCGTGAGACCACTATGATAACCAGGACAATTGTGTCGTAGTGTTGACGTGGTGGTGTGTTTGTGGAAAGGTGGGCGGCATCCTGCTGATGCCCCTGAACGACAACCTGGTGCAAGTGAAGCGCCTTGCCGTGGACGAGTGGAGCACGCGCAGCGTCCTCAACGTGTCCTTCGCGACCCTCAGGGTGCCCACCAAGGAGGAGGCGGCCGACCTCATCAGACTTGGTGAGATATACACTTGTTTTGTTAGAAATGAAGACTTATACATGCATCTTTCTAAAACACAGAACTTCCAAATTTAAGTAAAGGAAGCGGGTAATATTGCCAAGTTGTATGCACTTTTTAAACTATTTACATAGTTCATAATACCGTAGACAATACCGAAGTTTGAGGTTTTTGATTCAGTTTGAAAGTTTCAACATACTGATTTTAGACGTATAATAAAGAGCATAAATGAAGCTCTTTCTTTCAATTTAAGACGATACGTTAAGTATCACAATTGTGTAGTCGTACACTAAAGTATATCGTGCGCTGCCCCCAGAGGAGCAGTGCCCGGCGCGGCTGCAGGTGCTGTCGCGCGCGGTGGTGCGCAGCCACATGCGCGCGGGCATGCTGGCGCGCCACCCGCACCTGCGCGAGCCGCCGCCGCGCCGCCCGCTGCCCGCCAACGCCTGCCCGCGCCGGATATGCATACCCATCGAGGATGACAGCGACGGTGTGTACCAATCATATTTGCCATTCCTAAATTATTACATTTGGTCTTAAAGGAAGTCTGTAGAGTTCAGAGTTCAGTTCCTAGTTCAAGTTCCAAATCCTGCTTTCGCTCATAATAACATGTTCACACAATTACAGAGGGTTTGAACGCGCTGCACGATCTGGACCATGTGAATGGCGCCAATGAGATGAATGCGCTCCTCAGCCTCGTGCTGAGCATGGGGGAGAACCGCGTGGCTGGAGCCTTACGGTTCGACTCTCTCGACTCGCCTACCGACTCGTCGGGAGAAGGTGATGGTGACGGTGGCGGTGGTAACCCAGACGATGGCGACGATGGTGACGATGGAGACGACCACCCTGATCGACCCCCTCCCTCTGAAACACTCCCCCAACCCGAAAGCGTATCCCAAGCCGACAGACCTCAACGCCCTGAGAGACCTTCCCGCCCCGCCCCCGCTGACCCGCGCTCGCAGAACGACGAATGCTCGAAACCGTTCTCTTGCCACAGCCTCCTCACCGTCGAATTCCAAAATGATCGGAAACCCGTATCCGTCAGCCACGCGGCAACTAACACTGATGACTGGTCTAGCTCAGATACTGAATCTAAGTCGGAAGAACTGGACAATATTGCAGTCTCCAATGAAGTGGAACTACTCTTTGGCTTAGACCTTCCAAGTACATCCCGCGATATGATCTTTGGGGGATCTGTAACCGAACAGAAAGTGGACTCCTCCAGTGAGGATGAGACCACAGAGGCCTCAAAGGAACTGAAGAGGAAGAAGCTGGACAGCGGTATCGGGGAGGGAACCACCACTTCCAGCGGGTCCTCGCCCGTCAAGTCAGAGTCGAACTGCGACGAGTCCGAGGCTGACGTGGTGCCCTCGGACAACCTGTCCGATGATATCGACGACGAGAACATCGGAGGTGGGCTTCTATTTGTTACTAATGATTATATATTGCTATTATTTGACTAGACTAGGTAAAGTAATTAAACGCTTGTGTGTGCGCAGGTCGGCGGCGGCTGCAGAAGCGCGGGCGCTGCGCGCTGGGCCCGCAGTCGCCGTCGTCCACGGAGCACTCGGGCAGCGGCGCGGAGTCCCCCTCGCGCGCGGGCCGGCGGCGCTGCAAGCGGCGCGCGGGAGCCGAGCAGCTGCGCCCGCGCCGCGGGGTGACTGACACGCTGCGCCCGCGCCAGGGGGCGCCGGACACGCTGTGCCTGCGCTACGAGAGGAGTGACATCGTGCGCCCGCGCCGCGGGGGAGCGGACTCTCTGCGCCCGCGCCGCGACGGGGCCGACGCGCGCCGCGTGCGCCTGTCCATCCTCATGAAGAGGGGCGTCAAGGAGCTGCCGCTGCCCTACGCTCTCAAGAAATACGTCAACCTGGGGCGTTGCTTCGAGTTCTAAGTCCGAGACGCTGTGGACTGTCGCTACGACTGGTATACGAAGGTGACTCCTAGCAGAGCAGCGTTAACCAATTAATGGTCTGTAGGCTCGCTTAAACCCAGTTACGGTAAAGTGGAAACCATGTCAAATTGTTATTTATTCCGAGCCCTGAAACATCTTACTTGGCTCAGTTCCATACGCCACATCACCGCAATGCGTCGCGCTGCCCAGCTAGGACAGAGGGTTAACTAAATGCGCAGAACATCAGTTTAATTTTCACAGCTTATATATATAACCTAAACTGGTTTAGTATGGTTACCTATATATGGGTACGAATTACTGCCCGTTACATCAGAACTAGTATCTTGTCTATATCCTGTTGACGTCCAACACGTCAGTCGGCAGGTCCGGGCCAGGCAAACCTTTATCTTGAAAAAACTGAATATTTATAATGTATTAGTCGATTTTAGTATCGATTAACACACCTAGTCGATTACAGATAAACCCAATTTGACAGGGGCGACTAGTTGTGTAACTTTTATCGTAGGATCAGACAGTTATTTTCAATATAAAGCCAATTGCCATAGTGATTTGTTTTTAGGTTTTTCAGAATAAACCAACATATTAATGGTTACAGATGGATTATTTTGAAATGACAAGAGAGACAGGCTGCCGTGTGATGTTTGCTCTCTTTTAATGCTTCGATGTCATAGCGTTATCTCACTCTGTCATTCCGAATACTTTGCTTTTAATTGCCATATCTAAATAATTGATCTGTATTTAGCAACATAGTTAAAAATATTTTAAAACCATATTCATTACTTATACAGTATTTGACATAATTAAGTGCCTCGGGTGTTGGTCGTGTAGTTATCTACTACCAAGTTTTGTATAACAATATCTCACTGCGTCACGCTACCTACATAACTCGCACGCGAGGTACGTTTTCTCATACATTTTTATATACATAAGATTACCGCTATAGGCAACACTTACGCTGACTGTACAATCGAGTGTTACCATCATAAAAGGGTGGAAATAATAAAGGAATTTTGAATATTTAATATTTAGAAGCCAATCGCTAGATCTCTGTCTGAGCGTACTAGCATAACATTTTTAAATTGTAAATAATCCTTATGTAGGCTAAGGTCGGCCACTTTCATAGAACGATCTGGGATGCTTTGAATCCTACAAATTGAGCCTCCATTTTGTTACACAAGATTCGACAGACGCTTCCATCATTGTAATGTAATGAATTTAAATGTTAGGTTATTGTAGTTATCATCATTATGTTTAGGAGACTACAACCCTGACCGCTTGTAGGATGAAAATCTCTGAATTATATCTATATACGTACAGACAGTGCAATAAAATGGAGACTCACTACACTCCATTTGAAATAACATTAGGCAATTAGGGAGCCCTCTTTAGTCAGCTCATTAGTTCAGTCCGTTCCCAATTTTGATTTCTATTGCACTGGTAATACAACAAATGACAACTGCAGTCAGCAGTTGTTTTTGTAAATACATTTTAGCTTCTAATGTCACCTTTATGCCTACACAATAGAGTTCAAAATTTGTTGAATAAACTGTTCTTAGGTTTGTATGTCTAATTTTATACAAATGGAGTTTAAATATATTTTGTACGCCGTTCCGTGGCGAGTATGCAGCTATTGTAGATTAGATGTCTATTATTAAGACTGTCGATGCGCTGTCTCGTTCAAATGGTCATAGACAATAGCGTGCGTCTCTTACATTTGTTATATTAAGTTCGAATCATGTCACGTTATCGTAGGTATACAGGTGTTTGTTTGTAACATAAAAAATTTAATGTAACATGGTTCATTTATGCCAATATCTAATGCCGGGCTCGCAGTTAGATGGACCACGGCCCGAGCCTAACCCTATAATGAGACCGTATCTCTCTTCCGAGGTCAGCTATGATCTGTAATTATGTTTTATTTCCCTCTAATAGTTCATCAGATGCGTCTTATGTTTATAATAAATACCTATACAATTACATATCATCAGACTTTCCATTACACAAGTTCTTACTTGATGGTATATGTTTCCTTATTTCTGGTGTTCACTCAGCGTGGGCTCCCGAAACTAGTCAGTTTAGAACCTTTGTATCCACGCGTTATTGGTTGGACCTGACAGCGTATATTATGTGTCATATATAACTGTAACTTTGGTAGAATATATAGCGGTGATTCTATTCGGTAGTTTACAGTACAATTGGTAGGCGTTTTTAAGGTCTCAATGCAATTATAACTAAATCAACTGCTTAAAAATAAACACTAATGTTTTCCAAATAACATTGTTTATTGTTTTAACTAAGCCTTTGGTTACTGTAATAGTAGGTTTCTTTGTCAGCAGATGTGTTAATTGCACAGTAGGTATCAATGTATTAAACTTGTCTACGGTAAATCTTGGCCATAAAACTCAGTAAAGGTTACCTATGAACGTCCTGAAAATTCATAGAGACGTATCAGACATTACCAACTATTTGTTGGAATTTACCCTATCATGGGTCAAATTGAACTATACAACTCGTCTGAAAAACTAATAACACAACGGTGTTGTTAGGTAAATGTACTCAAATCGGCTCATCTGGCTCAGTTTTTAAGCAAGGTATTTTACAAAAATATCTATATTTAAGTTTAATTATATAATTGTTACAAAAAATGAATTATTTTATCTCATGGTTTGTTAATTAAAATGACGTTTCCTTTGTTTCGTTTTAGTAACCCTATTTTTTTAAGTTTCGAGAGTGTTGACTGCCCTTTTCAATAACGTAAATTGTAGTATCACGTTAACCATATGGCGTACATATCTATATTTGTATCACATGAACATGTTTTCTCAGCTACTATGTTTACATAATTATTGTAGACACGCAGTTGGGTCACCTTGTACGTCGCTTGAAATAATTGATTGTTTTATTCACTTGTTTATTTAGTACATCAGAACATCCACTTGTTCCTAATTAATGGTTTAGTATATCAAACTACATTAATTTGTTTTGCATGTTCTGTTTTTTTATGTGCGATCTTGATCAAATATCTACTACCATGAAAATGTTGAGGTTGTGTTTAAAATAACCCTCTTTTTTCATTATATACCTATTTAATATCTAAGTGTATAATATATGATTTGATTAATTCTTAGTTACTCAATGAATACTAGCGTTATATTCAACCAAAGTTGAGTATATATGTCGTAAGCTAGGTGCACACACGACTCAACAAATACTAGTTTATTAGCAATAATCTTAGAATGCTGCCCATCGTTATAATGATTGTTATTACTTTAAATTATTTTATAGAAAGATAGTACGTAACATATACATATGTGAAGTAGGATGCTATAAACTGTAATGTATGGCTGAGTAGCGTGTGCACCCAGCTTTGGGGAAGTTATGTAACTGTTTATACGATATTAAATTGATGTACATAATAATGTCTTTTGTTTTTGTTGCTAGAAATAATAATAATTATAATGATTGAATATCATACATGTTGTTTTATTTTGATATCATAGTGATTGTTTTTTCCGAATGGTGCACATACACCATTCGGAAAAACAATTTATTTATTTAAAAGTCAGGGCTGTGAAAAGCGACTAAAGAACGGGTTAAGTATGGTTTATCCTATGTAGTATACTATGGTATACTTTAGCCGCTTTTCACAGCCCTGACTTTTAAATAAATAAATTAATCTAAATTGTAGCTTGACATCACACATTATTATTACAAAGTCAAGTGTCCCGCAATGGGCAAAGGCCTCCCCACTCTCTTTCCACATCTTGTTATCACCTGCAAACGACTAGTCTTGACACCACACATATTAGGAACTAAATAATAACCAAAAATAAAAGGCATAATACGTTTATTGTCTTTTATACATCTTAGCCAGCTTAAACTACTCGTACGACTTAAATAAATACGCTACAGTTAGGTGAGTATTACGCGGTGGGTGCTAACATAGTGCTATTTACATTGTCCTGTCGATGTCGTATCTATTTCTATATATCTATTGTAATACCTATCTACTATACATTATATACACTGGTGTTAGGTTGATCGATTCCTTATAAAAGATATTTGTTTTTTTAAATGTTTTATAAAAATATTTCATGTTTTTAAAATGTAAAATGGAATGTCTTTGATACTTTTACAGGATAAAGTTTTAACGCCGATCTTATGACACTAATGCTATGATGCTAAAATAACTCAACATTTGGAGCCTCATTTATGCTACTAGGCCTAGGTATTTGTCATGTACGGTCGTAGATGCTAGCACCACTTGCCAGCCCTGCCATTAATCCTCACAGGCATGTGCGTGTTCTCAGGGTACAGGTCGTCGGCAGCGGGGGCCTCGCAGGCGCTCAGGCCGTTGAGGTGCTTCCTGGTGGGGCGCGGCGTGGCCCGCCCCGCGTCCCGGATCCTCTCCCGTGCCCACTTGTCTGCCGCGTGCGTCCTCTTCACTGGCCTCTTGTTACACTCTGGTTCGCTATGCTTCGCCTCTGAAGCTGGTCTACTAGGCGTTTCAGACTCGCTGCCGTTGATCAAGGAATGCGCACTCCTCGCCTTATGGAGGGACAGTCGTAATGGTTTCCGTGGAGGTGTCGGTCGAGACTTTAAATCTCCGTCTTTTCTGTCCTCGTTTTTCTTGTAATGGCTCATCCTAGAACAAGTTTCAGAACCGTAGTCTATTCTCGGCGAGCTGCTGTACATGTCACCGTTAGGAAAATCGGATTCCGATTCGAATTCGGAGGATTTGGCACTTCGAGAATGAAGTTTCGAAGTTCTCCGACTGGACTTGCAAGCGTTTTCCAGAACTTTCCCGTCTATTCTATGATACATGTAATTTCTTTCAGATTCCAGCTGCACATCTTCTGTGCTCTCGTTCTTCTTCATTTTCCGTAATCGTTGCGATCGTTTCAATTGTTCAATAATTGAAAGTGTCTTTCTTTCCGCCCAATTGGTCTTCTTGATACTTTCTTCGATTCTGTCTGCTGCCTTCTTTATTTCATAATGTCGTGGGTCGACGCTGGCCGTGGAGTGCGTGTCGCGCATGTCCAGATCGCTATCTGACCTGAAGTATTCCTCACACTTGGACCTGTTGAGTCTCTCGTTTTTAATTCGTTGTTTCTCTATGTGTCTTTGGTTTCTCTCGATCATGCGTATCGCTGCGTCCGTTTCCGCGCTGTAGTCGATACCTCCATGAATGCAGTGATGGGACAGAGAGTGGCGCATGCGTTCTGCTTTGTGTTCTAAACTATGGGAACTGTGGGACCTGTGGTTTAGAGGTGGGGAAGCTCTGGGAGATATAGCAGCTCTGGATGATGCTCCTGAAGCGTTGGACCTTGGTCTGATCATTGGTAGATTGGATTCAATACCGTCCAGGCCGGGCAGCTTGGCGACGATGGCGGTGATGTCTGGTCCTTTCTGGAACACTTGTACTTCCGACTTGGGGCTGGGTTTGGGCTGGGGTTCCGTCGTGATGTTGATGTTAGTCACGTTCTTCTTTGTCTTGTTCACTGTTATGCAGCTGTCGTTACTGCTCACGGTGTGTAGCTGGAAAATAATGGTATATTTATTTACATAACAACATCTTCTCTTTAATGTAATATCCTAACAGTTTATTAACATTTTTGAAAGAACCTTACCTACGTTACAGAGTGCCTAGTGCTGTGCGTTTTTTATGTTCGATTACCGACCATACATACATCAAAACCAACTCAGTGTTTATAAGCTGCCTTATGTGATTACCTGTGTATGTCTGCTTAGTAGTTCAGCGACCTGTTCCTCGAGGTAGGAGATTCGGTGCGTGAGCCGGGTGTTGTCTGAGCGGAGTCCTTCCTTCGCCTTCTCGGCGTCTTCGGCCGCTGATCTGAGCGCCCCTAACTCTGCTCGCAGCGATGCTGCTTCGTTCTGAAACATAGAAATTGTAAATACAAAGAAACTTTGTAACATTTGCGTCTTTACTTTAGATTGAAACCAAATTTCGTCTTCTCCAAAGATAATATATAAGTCAATATGCAATACATACATACATAAAGTTACGCCTGTTTCGTAGAAGGGGAAGTGAGACCACGGATATCCTTTTGCTACTATCCTAGCATGTGATTACTTACTACCTACGATTCTTTCGCCTCATACACTTGCATGTCAATACAGGTCGACTTTTCTGGATATTGTCGGTACCAGTATTCTCAGATGTTTATTTAATAGTTATAATCTGGATCTTTCCATATCTTAGTTATTACCTGTGTGAAGCCGTTAGTTTGTGGCGCCTGCGCAGTCTGTCCGGCGTGGCGCAGGAGCACGAGTCGTGCAGGGTTAGCTGCACTCGTGGCACGCTGCAGCTCGTCCTGGCTGCGGCACGACAGCACCGATGTGCCGTTCACTTCTATTAGTCTGCCAGAATTAGAGGGAAATAGGCAATTAAATGATGTTGTTAAAAATAAGCAGATACCTTGCAATCACAAAAACAAAGTCTGTAAGTCATAATAGGGTGTTTTTTAGAACTTAGCACTTCCCTATATTGTAAAAAGCAATACGTAATAATTATCATGAAAGAAACATCATATAAGTTTTCATTCTAAATTATCAGCACAAACGCAGAAATCCCCTTAAATACACGTACATTATATTTCCACGAAAATAACTTTCGTAGACTTTAATACGCAGTAGCGTGTAGCGACCGAATTTGCACATTTGACTTAATATGATTGCACAATAATTGTATACTTAATACAAAAAATTGTCAATTTCATCGTAGGAGCATGAATTTCTTTAGAAAAAATACTTTCTAAGTGCGTGTGTAACTGTCCCGTGGCGCAGAATTGGCCTATTATACATGGAGATTGTTGTTGTTTATTGCCAAAAGTAAATATAATTTTTGTCTACCTTTGGAAACGCTTACGTTATGTACCTATTGAAGAAGAACAAAATGTATCAACTGCTAATTCGACTTTTACCAAGGCTACGAATATTCCTAGAGAAAAATCTATAGACTTGTCTTACACATAATAGAGTAGGTAATTTGGTCATCTTTCAAGTCTTTAACTACAAGCATCTAAATGTAAGCACGTTTCAGAATAATGTTCCGCTTTCTACGGGTTATTAAAGTTGTTATGGGACGTACAAGAATATCTGTTTGATTGACAAATGAGTATGAGGCGGTCGTTAGTGCCGATAAATCGTGCTGAATTAAATAGGCCGAGTCCTTATAGAACGTTAGAGCAATTCATAGATATAAATATTTATCATAAAACCCTCAAGATACGTGACTGAGAGTAGATGTTACTATTCATAGAAAATAAGAGATTGAATTGTAGAAATGGTAAGAAAATGCCGACAAGAAATGGTAAATATAAATATATGTTTAAGGTGCTGTTTAGTGTACTATTCACTGAAATTTAAGCATATTAATAACAAGGGGATTCATATGTATGATAAATTTAATATATAAAATTGATATTTTTATGAGCAGTCCTAGAAATATAGTGCCATATCTTGTCTAGCAGACTCAAGTAAAGAAAAGCTAAGCTTGTTAAGATATAATTGAGTTGTCACGAATTACAGGTGTGGACAAGCAGGTGAGATAATGCTCGATGGAGATCAAAACTCGTTATCGTCGGCTCGTTCATTACGAAACTTGCGCTCTGATAAGGATCTATCAACCTCTAGCTTTGCATAGAGAATCATGATTAAATCAGCGATTGCTACAGTTTATTTTTCTCACAATTACATGGGAAGTAGGCTTAGGAAGTAGGTATCTACTTCTAGAAACTACCTCTGTAGTACCGTAGTCACAAATGGGACATCCAAGTGTGAGGTTTGACTCCTTAGCAGAGCATCAACGTGTTAGGTGTTGTTCAGATTTGTTTTTGTCGTAATCGTCGAAATCAGCATATGGTTAGGAACTAAACATTTAAAAAAAAATCCTTATGCAAGAAGGCTTGTCCTGTTGAGAATTACACATAAGACAGAAACTGTCGGGCTGAAAGTAGGTGTCGAAGATCATACCTAAGTTAACTTCACAAGAAATACTGGCGTTCGAAGGTGAAACGAACATACTTGTACGATGTATTCGGCAAGAAATACCGTAAGGAAGATTAAATCAATAAAGTAACACGTAGTAGAATACCTAGTATTTTGAGCGTTCGAGCTGAGGTGGCAATGCAATCCGTGCGCATTCTAATGGGACGTGTATTGATGGTCGGACGGTGCAAGCTACCTCCCGGTGTGAGGCTAAGCAAGTGCGCATGTGCGTCGTTTTGTATTCACACCTTTAACACCCTAAGCATAGTAGCGTAATGTGTCAGAATAAGTCAGGTGTTTTTTTTTAATATTGCTACTGTATTTGTATATGTATTGTATACTTAGTACCCACCTATATCTCACACCTATTATCTAATATGAAGTCCTATTTCCTATATATAATTTTGTAAGAAGAAGTGCTAGTTTGGAAACGCTGGCCTGATGTGAATTTAACACTTAACTGTGTGTAATAATCAAAAGTGTGAAAAAAAGTGAAAATTAAAGTAGTGTGATAATCAAAATAACGAGCTATGTGTACCTATAGTATAAGGCTTTAAAATATAAATAGGTTCTAACTGAATAAACTGTGCTACTCGGATTGCCAGTAGTAACATTAATAAACACATAAAGTTATTGATATTTAAAATATTCTAGTAGTTATATGAACACAAAATAAAGCGATAAAGTGCAACCGTAGATTGCATATCTGACTAGCTAACCAGTTATTTGGCGCGGTGTGTGGCCGTCACAAGTGCCAAGAAATTCCTTGTACTAATGTAAATTACTTTGACAGTGTTTGCCCACAGCCCATGGCCCATCGCTACCCATCTATGGGCACAGATAGCATCTCGATCGTCGTGATTGCGGGCCGCTGACCTGCTGCGCCGGCGCAGATGCGCACGCGTTTTGGTGCGCATTTACGTAGTTATTCCGCACTATAAAATGTTCAGTGTTGAGATTGCGTCGTAAAGGCGTTTTATGTGGGATTCAGAGTAATGTGAACAGAGGTTGTGAGTCTGTGACTATTTCTCTGAGTTCAATCGTTATAGGAAATAGGCGTTTATGTATCGTAGTTTTCATATGATATGGAGTTATGGAAAATAAGACGTGGTAAGGGAGGTGTAAATCTAGGTTAAATTATACATTGGTAAATATAAAATAGGCAACTCACAATGATAAGTGATTATGCTAGTTTCTTCACTTTTTGAAATAAGTTTTAACCAAGTAGTAGTACTTAATACCTTGGATACAAAGTAGTGGGTAACTATATGCCGTTATAGCGATCTAAAAAAGTCCATATTGTTCAGGGCTGGTTCGATATGATATGATAATGGTACCAACCTGTCTCCGGCCTTCAGAGCGGTGTTGTCTCCGGGCCACTCCACGAGCATGCCTGCGCCGCGGGGAGCTGCGCCCCACGAGCCCTCGCGCGCCTCCGCCGACACCAGCGACGCGCTGCCGCCGCACTCCCGCACCGCACTGCGAATAAGCATTTATTATATTTATTTGTGTACAGAGTAAAGTAACATATGTAATGCTTGTATTTCCGGAAGAAGAAAGCTATTTTTAGGAATGTGTTTTTAAATAAACATCCACAAAGTCACCCGTCACAGAAAGGCGGGCTTATTGCCATTTTTAGGCTAATTTCAACATTGTCATTTTCACTGGACAGTTGCGACTTTTAAGGCCCAAAATGATACGAGTTAGTTCCCCTTTAGAGAGAATTGCAACATATATGTAGGTAAGACACTAAGACATTATCAGAACGATGTTAAATTAAAATCCATCTTGTAACATTGAATACCCCTGTATTTTTCTAAGACAATGCTTTTTAATTTCCGATCTGAATGAAAATTACTGACAACTACAGAGTGTGACAAAAACTGTTCGTAATTACGGGATAAATTTCACACTTAGACATGTGAAATATATCTCGCGACAAAAACATAGCTTTAATTAGAAGATTGACGCTATAAAGAGCTAGAAACCTTGCTCTATCCAATATCATGATGTACAGATGTTTTTGTTGCAAACAATATCTCTATTGTTTTGTTTATTTGTGTATTTAGATTGAGAATATTGGAAACCATTTTGCATTAGGCCATTAGAAAGAGAACGGTCAGTTGGAGGTTGGATAAGAATTGGCGCAAATGGACATACCATATTTGTTGTAATTATAATTATCAAAGAATAAAGAACAAGGATGTTTGGAAAATCTAAGTCCTACTTAGAACTTGTCTTTGTTCAGCTGTGGTCTGTGGGCCAGAAAAATAGACTAACAAAGAAATAAATTGCCATGACTATTTTTAGTACGCCCAATGGACAATTGGGCATGTCTAAAATTTCTGAACGTTGAAAATCATAGGGGCCTAAAATATTAGGATGTTGATTTGACGAGCCACATTCCTAGTGACTGCTATCTTAAGCTCTCATACATAAATAAGACACTTAGTACTAGGTGTTTTATTACAGAACATGATTTTACTAAGAATCAACTCGTTGTATGGACCAATGGTGCTAGAATATCCACGAGAAAAGAAGTGAAATATGAAACCCATAAAGATCCCGTGCAAACTGGTTTAAAAAAAACTAAGACGTCGAATGCTCACGCGCTGCACGCTATACCGGAGATACAGACTGCTAGACAAGTAGTACTGGCGAAAGGCTAATAAAAAACAAAGAGAACACACTTGTATTTTAGTTTGTATTTGACTGACATCTATACTCTATACATATAATAAAATCGTAAACGACCCGTGTCTGTACATTCAATATTAAAAAAGAAAACCAATTTATACACTCTCTATTTATGTAACCGAAGCCAAAAATATAGTTTTTAAAATTTTTGTCTGTTTGTCTGTTTGTCGGTTTGTCTGTTTGTCTGTGCGTTTGAACGCGCTAATCTCAGAAACGACTGAACTGATTTGAATGCGGTTTTCACTGATGTATTGTGGCAAGCTTCCCATAACATTTAGTGTTTGTTTCATTTAAATCGGTTCACAAACAAAAAAGTTACGTCAATCTTTACATACAAGTATTAAAACAGTACGGCTTGGCGTAAATATTAATAGAATCTGCTCAAACTTGGCAAATATATTCTTTAAGGGCCGGCGGGTAACATAGGCTATATATTATCACGGTATTTGCAAAAGGGGATGAGCAATATTGCATTGTATCTTTGTTCGTCTACTATTCACTGCAGAATTAATAAAAGACAAAACCAATAGTTGAAATATGTAGATTAGTTACAGATGAACCTCTGAATTGGAAATCACCACGCTATCACAAGGAACTCAGCAGTAAATCATGACATGTATAGAAACGTCTATTTTGAACCAATTGCCAAATATCATCGTAGCGTGGCGGTTCAGCGATCGCCCTGCGTGTGATTAGTATAGTGTTCGATCCTTGGCAAAGGTTTTTCTTTTTGCATTAGCTTTCATTTCTTTTTGCATGTTTTTGCACTTCAATAATTATAATAGACCTTTATTTATACTTTTCACATAACATTTCGGACTATTTACTATGTTTTAATTAATTTCAATTTTTAATTAGTTTTTCTACAAAATACATACGATAAGGTATTCGGAAACTAAATTTGCATTTGGATAGTAACTATAGGCCCCCATCACAAAGAATTTATACGAACGCATTAAGGGGGTACTAAATATGTTGCTGCCTTCCTCCGAAGAATATAGGCGTTAATTAGCGAAATTGTGGGAGTAGGTATAATATGTGCACCTCTGCCTACGCCTTTGGGGAATACAGGCGTGTCGTTATGGTATGTTTTATATCAATATTTTTTTATAAGAGTTAACTTCAATGGTTCCCTATTTTAACTAAATTACGAATAAACCGACAAACAGACAAAACATCCAAAATAATATAAATGGGTTGTATTGTATAGGTATATTTTTTCTTAAATAAAACGTTTCTTAAATTTCGGCAGAATCGTGGGTGCGTTTCACAAACTTGAAATATCTCATACACGAACACCCAGACTCGGGACAAATATCTGCAGATCACACAAATTTTTGTCCCGTGCGGGAATCGAACCCGCAACCTCTAACACAGCAGTCCAATCGCTTAGCCACTGTGCCAATCAGTTCGTCAAGGTTGTCTTTATCCCTGCCATTTTTTTTCTACAGTAGTTTCAATGTACAGAAACTCAAAAACGCACGCAATGGATTTATTTATGTTCTCTTCTTCAGTTATATATTATTTTCAATAGACTTTTTGTAACTTCCGTATTTACCGTTCAAATTTTGCGGTTTTGTTAAAAAAATACCAGAAAGTATTCGTAGATACGAGTAAATAAGTGTTTTCAAGATTTTTAACCTACTTCAAAAACCTAGCCTGGTAGGTATTTTTTTCAGTTAAAAGTTCAATGTGCTACTGGTGTTTTATCCGAAATACACGCGGACGAAGTCGCAGGCAACAGACAGACATGTAATAAAATAGTATGGCTAGGCGTAAAAACTACTAAATAGAATCCAATTTTGCTGTGTCCGAATGTCCACGCGAACGGAGTCGCGGGCACAGCTATCAATAATATAACTATATCTTTACATATACATACATATATACATACATATAATAAAATCGTGAATGACCCGTGTCTGTACAATCAATATTAAAAAAGAAAAACAATTTATACACTCTGTATTTATGTTACCGAAGCCAATAATACAGTTTTTAAAATTTTTGTCTGTTTGTCGGTTTGTCTGTTTGTCTGTGCGTTTGAACGCGCTAATCTCAGAAACGGCTGAACCGCTTTGAATGCGGTTTTCACTGATGTATTCTGGCAAACTTTCCATAACATTGAGTGTGTGTTTCATTTAAATCGGTTCACAAACAAAGAAGTTACGTCAATCTTTACATACATGTAATAAAACAGTAGGGCTTGGCGTAAAAACTACTAAATAGAATCCAATTTTGCTGTTTCCGAATGTCCACGCGGACGGAGTCGCGGGCACCGCTAGTCATATTATAAAATAAGTAGTGATAGTTTTAAATTCCTTACGATTAGGTCGGTATGACCTGCTTTGCTGTGACTAGTAAAATGACGGGTCTGCTATGCTATTCTGAAACACTAACATCATCTTAAAAATCATCTCACACGGCACCTTGCATCATATTTGGTAGCGCCACCGCGGATTTAGAGTGAGTTCGTTAGTGATGTCTTCAGAATAGCACGATTACTCGCAGTGTTTTTCGAACGACTGCTGCAATTACTTCTGAATTAGTATTTATAAAAAGTCCATATATGCGAATATGACTAATCTAGCAACAGGGCTAACTACAAAGAACTAACATATAGATGTTAAATTAATTAAAAATCCTCTAAACATATTATTGTGCTGACTGTACCAGCGCTGGTACAAGACGTAGGTAGACGTCTGCGAGGTGCTGGCGCATGTTTAGTTATACATGTATATACAAATGAGTGTGTGTGTGTATATCCTGGAGTTATTATACTATCAGATGAAAACTAAAACAAGTATTTAACTAAGTATCATATTTTAAATATCTTTTTTTGAAGAAATAGGTCCACGACCTTTCTTTCAAATGTGCTATAATTCATTGAGGTATATAAGTTCATAATTGATTTTAATTACTTCTGTGCCCAATGGCCTTATTTGTCCAGTTAAGCAGTAAAAGCCACCGCCAGAACCAATGTTTATAATTAAACTAATAAACCTTGTGGTGCGCAAGCGCATCGGCGCACCTTTTGTTTCCGCCACATACAAAGCCTGTGTTATTTATATAATGAGGCTCTCGGGATTGGAATGAACATTAATTGAACACGTCGTAAAGTATGGATAATGACTTAACTAAGTATATATTGTAGTTTTATACCTAACCATTATGTCGTTGAATACAAAATAAGAGAAGGAAAACGTTTATAACTCACTTTAATTTAGGGTTCCGTAGTCAGAGTGCAAAAATAGATGACTTATACGTTTGTTTGTTTTGTGAAAGTCATCACTTTCTATCGATTAGAAATATTACTTTTGATGAAATAACTAAGTTTAATACGTATCACATCTCCTCTTTTCGCCTTTAACAAGACTAATGTGCCAATGTTATCATACCATTAGGCAAGCCTATTGCTATTTATTAGGCCCACTCCAGGTTTATCGCTTTTAAATACTCACTCACCTAATGCCGTGATGGCAAAGAATTATATTTTTAATCCGCCCTCCACGGACTGATTACCAATATCATTGGAATGAATTGTGCCCACCCATACGTAAAATTGTTAAGGTTTTATAGCTCCAAAGTTATTTTATATAAGTTGACCATTGAACATTCCTTGTTTCTAAAGCTAGATTCAAGTTTTAAAAATAGATCTAAATACAGAACCCAGACTATTTTAAGCTCAACGCGTACTTGGTGGGTAATCCAGTACTCTTGTTTGCAATTTACTAGATTATGTGTACAACACTTATCCAGGGTAATTTCCAACTCGAAGGCTATCCACAGGCTTTAATAAGATCTGTGCTAAGGTCCAAAGTTAAAATAATAATAATAATAAACGCTGTCAAAACTTTTTTCCAATCCAAATACTGAAATCTAATTTCCAGCCAGAGATAACTCTTATAGCAGTATTGGTAAAGTGGTAATTAAGTTATGATCAATTTCGGCCTATTTTCCTTTTTAGAGAATGTGTCGACTCTCGAGCCAAACGTGCTTCGGTAACGACTTCATAAATATATCATTTAAATGTATGCAAACAGTTGGGAATAGTTTAAGAATACATTTCCTAATATGTTCACGTCATCCTACTTGATCGTTGAATTGATTTAATTTGAATAAACTATGTTCTATAATATTTGATTGTTATACCTAATACTTACTTTAAACAAACTTTTGCCTTCTTCAATCTATAGGTAATAAGGGCAGGACAGGCTAAATTGTGTACCACTTTTTAAGTATATTGCACACATTCACACACCGATGTATCACTTTTTTTTATTTGGCATAAAGTTTAAGTTATGGAGAAGCAACAGAGAGCATTGACTTTTCTAAATTAGTTTTTGAGTATCGAAAGAAGGCTGTCATCAGTATTGTAACTGGAGAAGTTTAATACCACGACGTCAACCGTGCTAAAATACCCTATTTATAACTACATATACGCAATTAGATCTAACCTTTGGAAGAAGATTGGTATCCCCTAACAGTTAAGGGTCTGAGGTCTAAGAGTCTAATGCCGACTCAAGTGGAGACGTAGAAAACAGTTTGTCAACCGATAAATATCGACAAAATATAATCGACATTGGTCTCATGTTCGAGTTTGAAACTGCAACGGTAGCTAACCACATTTCTATTAGGTACTTCGATACATTGTTTATAGCAAGCAATATAAAAGGCGATTGCAATCAATCCGCTCTGAAACGCTAAGTGTAAGATTGCGCACCATGTAGGGTGAAAATAAATAAAATATGCCCCGTTGTTGGCCGGACCGGCACGTGAGCCGGGCGCGTACGGTGGCCGATTTATTACAGCCTCTGTTTAGTCTGTATATGGATTTATTGGTATTTACCGTTTATAGTGGAAACACTATAGAGCGTGGGTAAAAAGTGGATTTAAGGATTAGTAACTTTATTTTATTTGCTCGTTTCTGTCCTACATTTATTGTACGTGATACATCCGAAAACGACGTTTTTTTTATAATAAAAACAAGTAAAGAAATTAATTCAAATCGTTATTAATTCAATAATGAAATCAGCTCAGTGAATACAATTTCTGGCGAGGTAGAAAATCATACCTACATAAAAGTATCAAAACGCTAACTAAACGCTAACGGTAGCCAAAAATTCCAAAACCATCTCATCAACATTCAAACGATTAGATATTAGTAGAATGAGCTTATCAATCTTTACCGACGAGTATCTATGCAGTATGTATAATAATTATGACGGCAGTGTCGGAAATTGAAGAAGGGAATATTAGGATAAGGAAATAAAAATCTCTCATGTATTTATTACTACGAGTATCTTTTGCTATCATACTAGCTTTTGCCCGCGGTTTCGCTTGCGTTAATTAGATTGTAAGTTAGTATTATATAAAGGTATATATGTATATAAGTTTTGCCCGCGGTTTCTCCCGCGTTAACCCCTGTTTAAAACTTAGAGGGATAATTTAAAAAAAAAGTAACCTAAGTCCTTTCTCGGGTCTTAAACTTTCTACATGCCAAATTTCATCAAAATCTGTCCAGCGGTTTAGTCGTAAAGGTGTAAAAGACAGAACAGACAGAGTTACTTTCCCATTTATAATATTAGTATGGATTACTGGTACAGTTGTACCTACCTAGTACTTTTCGATCTATAATATACTTTTAATGACTTTTGTTATGATTTGTGGGTGCTGTCTTGGAATATGTTAAGCCTAAATTGTACTGGTAGTTACCAGTAACAGCGGCGCCAGCGCATGCGATCCCACGGCGCGCGCGCACTGCTCCCAAGTAATACGATCGGCTAATGTGCGTTTGACACGCGTAGGTATAACGAATGTCGGTGTCGTGTGCTATAGAAGGAAATGTTATATAGGATGGCCTGATTGACGTGTAGACGGAGAATGTCTAGTGTACGTATTTATACTAAAAAAGTATTGTAGTTTGCCGTGTGGTATCCGGCCTAGAATTGATCACCCCTTTCCTCCTGTGGGTGTCGTAAGAGGCGACTAAGGGAAAATTCAGGAGATGGGCAGCAGCGTCTTCTGTAACTTGACCACCAATACTGCGATCCCCAAGCCGCTTGCCAAGCGTGGGGATTATGGCAACCCCCCCTCCCCCTGATGATGATGATGATATATGTACCTACCTGGAATCCCCGAAAGGATAGGCGGAAGTGTTTCTTTAGGAATCTATAGGTACCATTTCATTTCGCCGCTTATCACATGTTCCAAAGCCTATAAATCGGTATTCGTTAACCTTTGTAACAATATCTCAAGAACTTTCTATCAGTTTAAGCCTGTGATCGTTTAAGTATTCATCAAATCTAGGTAACGTCTAGTCTAGAGGTGATAAAATTTAAAAATCAGTTTCGTTTGTTTTTAATTATCCGAGATTAATTAAACATGCAGATGCAGACTAATGGCCTAATTGACAAATGCACCATTAAGTAAAACATCAATTAGAAACAAATGACGCGCGATGTTGTGTCGCTCCTAATAGATTCTTAATGACTTATTTGACATGACTGAAACTAACGTTAGAGATTCTTCCCACGGTGAGAGAAATTACTTGTTTGAATATCTCGAATCTATTTTATGGGGAGAATTTACAATATGCAAATCACTCTAATGTTTTGAAAGTGATAATGTTAACCATCACATTGTATATAAGTAGTTATGTTGGATAGAAGAGAAGATGATTGAAGTGTATGTTATATAGGAACTACTTGGGTACTGTGCGGTAGAATTTATCTTGTATCGCGGGTAAGTTGTGTAATATCTCATACACAAACAACCAGACTCGGGACAAACGTCTGCGGTTAGCACAAATTTTTTCCCCGTGCCGGAATCGAACCCGCAACTCTTAGCGCAGCAGTCCAATCGCTTAGCCACTGCGCCAATCGGGTCGTTATTACTTCTAAACTACAAACAATGACTGAACACTACAGGAATCGACGCAGCGCCTTTTACCGCTTCTTTTTGGTACTCTACTATTCACAATTCTATATAAATCACATTTGTTATACGATTTGGTATCCGATCCAATTGTTGTGGTGCAAAACATTGCCATTACATTACTAAGTATGAAAGTTTTTTATCAAGAGGCCGCGTTCTATACTTATAGAATTGTTTTCGTTTTAAAAATAAAAAACAGAGTGATGTTACTACTCAACCTCAATAATGGTGCGGACGCCTGATTGATTTTATTCGAGTATCTTGTAAGAATCTAAATGTACTTTTTCCCACTATACACAATTTCCTTCCCACAATAAGACAAGTGTTGTCCAAAACTATTTCCCAAGTATATGATTGGTTTGCGTGGGCGACCGGCAATCATTACCACGTTAGTACGACGACGCATCGTTGCGTGCGTATTACCCGGCAAGTGGCACGCCAGATACTATCTATGTCTCATTACTATTTATCGAATTAGACAACTATTTGCTTGATACTTGGATTGAGGAAAACTACGTCCATTATGAGTTATTACTTGCCTGCATGTCTTGTGAGATCTACACTGCTGACAGATATAGACGCATTAGTTTCGTAGGCTCAGGGTTTTCAGAACATGGAACAGCCTCCTTGCCATGAACTCTTAAAACAGTACAGTTTACGATGTGGAAGCGAGATGCCGCTACGTTAAGGGTAACGCGGCGTCTCGCTTCCACAACGTAAACGGTCTTGCTTTAAGAGTTTATAGTAAGAGGGCGGTTCCAATGATAAATGATAAATGATTTTATTTCTGTAAATAGGTCTTAAAAAAACACTTTTACACGTCATTTTTTTTAAAACTAGATAGATGGCGTCGGCATTTCCTAACTGACTACCTCTGAGAAGAAACGCCGAAACAAACTCAGGGGTCAATGTCTCTTTTAAAGTCCAGACAGGTAAAAAATAATGTATGTGAGAACAGTGTAGGTGGTCTGAGAAGAGGTCTTTTTAAGAAAGTACCACGGCGAGTTTGAGTCGACCTGTCCTTACAGACGACCCGTCTCGTACCATCTGAAGGACATTTGGGTAGGCCGCTTGAAATACTCAAACCGTCAGACACGTGAAAGAAAAATTAGTAAAAAAAAAAAAAAAAGCAAATCCTACACAATGCTCACATTTACAAATAATATAATTTCATGTCTGTTTGTACAATGTAGGTCGTCTGTGATGGTCTTTTGGAGAAAGCCAAAGCAGATTTGAGTCAACCTGTCCTGACAGACGCCCCGTCTCGTACCATCTGCAGGACATTTGGGTAGGCTGTATAAAAAATACTCAAACCGCCAGACAAAAAAAAAAAAAAAAAACTACATAAAAAGGATAAATCCTACATTGTACATTAATTTCACATTAACACACTCATTTAATTTTCCATATTGCTTAGTCATCCTAATGCTAGTATTAAAGTATTTATAAGTTGATGGGCTACAGGGTTAGTAAAGGACATAGCTGAATGCTTCAAGCCGCTCAAGTCGTAACTGAGTTCACTTTCTCTGCAATTCTCATTCATAAATAAGTCGAAATTTCGTACGCTATTGTGAGATTTCCCACGGGTGAAATCACAAGTAATGTATAATTATAAAATCCTACAATAAAGGCTTGTTACTGCATGACATATGATGTATTATGTGTATATGCCTATTGTTGTATTATATGCTTTTCATTAAGTAATGTTGGTTTCGGTGATTTCATACAAGATAAGGTAAGATCCGTCTGTTATTAGGTATTGTGGGTGTTTACTTTCGTTTATGCTCACCACTGGGAATTTAATGAAGACATTATGTATTATAATTATGACATACGAACCGACACGTGGTAAGCGTGTGTCTTACACATTCTTCGTCAGTTTACTTTCTTTGTTAGTAGGTGTTGCTTTTACACAGTAATCGCCGACACAAAATATTCTCAATTCTTTTTGTAGATAGGGTCGTTAGATATATTAAAATACTAATCGGTATTTATAAACATATTAATCATTGTTTTATAAACTTTGTGACTGGTTATCAATGAACACGCTGATTATAACATTACTCAGACGTAGATGATGTAAGATCTAGACAAGAGTTCCAATGTCCTAATATAGAGGCAAATATTGTCTTTCAGCACACTGCATTTATGTTAAATACGAGTTATGAATTGATATTATTAATTTAGCGCTTTAAAAGGAGGTACTTTCTATTTTTACAAATTTGCATATATTAGCCTTATTACCGTACTCTATACATTAGAATACAGTTATCGGATGTATAATGGCCTGTTCGCGGAAACGATAGAATGATAGAGCGCGCACACATCACGTTTGACAAAGGTGTGAACCAATTAGTCGGCGCGCAGTTTTTGTGTTCCAAGCAAACGGTACACGACGCGGGACGCTGCGCCGCGCGCCGCCTCGGATCATGCGTGTTGTATCTCGTCAAGAAGATCTTATTGTTTCAACTTGTACACTTTGATCGTTAGGTGCACCTTGTAAACCCAACCGAACTGTTGAAGGGCTAGTCTATAGGCAAGAGTATGGAGCAAATGATTCTATGTATATGTAGCTCATATCGACACAAGTTTTGGTATATGAGTAAAATAGTTCTCATTTAAGTGAACCATAAATTGTGAAAAAAAATGCTTTAATCACACATGAAAAGGTGTCAGTCTTTATAAAGAAGAATTATAAACTACATTATGTATATTTTATGTTGGTGTACGGACCTCGGGAAGAGCATTAGTAATGGGTTATTTGTTCCTGCAACTAAGGAATATTATGTTCTACAATCAAGTTTACGTCAGTCTTCAACGGCTGGGCTTCTTTGAAATCACGGCCTGTCAATCACAAGTCCGAAGCCCCAGCTGTGGGGCTATCGCCACTTAAGTAAGTTCCCTCCAAGCCGCATTTAGAGTAACAGTAACGGTCTGTTCCAGGAAACGTATTAGGGCGCATAATTTGCCGCTCTCAAACGAAAGGCTCGAACAATTTGCGTAATTTTAAGTGTCTCTAATTGTATGATATTATGCAGAAAGACCTTTTCCAGTGTTTGGAGAGGTTTCTGAGTGAATTCTTAAGAATTGTGCGTTTTAAATAGGGTCTGTTTTGCACAGCTAATGTTTTGATACACGCTTATCTAATTAGCAGTCTACCACTCTACATGGGATGATCTGGTTTTTGTAAGAACAAAATTTGTCATAAAATGCCGTTTTAACGCAGATATATTCTTTCTGACATATAAAGAACTTATTTGATTTAAAAAAGTGTTTTTAAGCACTTCCATAATGAACTTTTGTAATGTCCTGGACAAAACTGTTAGAGTTCATCCATGCCATGAGAAGGCAGAATTTCATTAATTTATCTTACCTTTTGATATTCTGCTATCAAATTGTCTGCTGTAATAAATACTTCAGTCTATATTACCAGTAATACCATTTATAAAACTGCAGCAATTCATAAAATACAACAGCAACATTTTATTGACTTATAATTACGATTAAGTAATTACAGTGAGTGCCGCGTATTTGTATCGTTGAGCGTGCGACGCGTAGTCGGATTTCCCAGCCTTCCACAAGGCGGTACCAACTCTGTTTCCGGTAGTACATGGACCATAGATCATAGAAGAGGGTATTATACATATTTTATGCTGTCACTATAACTTAAAACTTCCTGGCAGAAAACTGGAAACGTGTAAATTATATAGTAGGTATATATTTCGAGAGATGAGTCAGCGGTTCACTCCGTTAAGTTTGTCGTAGATTATGTATAGTAACTAAATTTGTCACAAAAGTGCTTTTAAAGTGAGTTATTACGGTTACTCGAAACCTAAAGATATGGTATACGTATTGGCACTGAGGTGATCTATGATTGTGACGATGTGTTGTTTTCAATTATCACTTTAGAAACATATTCATTTTTTAAATGTTCTCATAGTAGACTGTTTACAATCATTCGTAACAGTTGTAATACAATCAAAGATAAATACCAACACATCAAAATGATTTTTTTAGAAATATATTCTTTAATGCAGCACATCCTAACTGTCCTATAACTGTGTCCTCATCGATAATATAAGACAGATTGAATTAATAATGTCATAGTGTTGTGCGATATGCGGGATGTGTGTATTTACACATCCACATGTCTGGAACACGTGTAGATGTTATGTGTTGACACTAAGTACTGGCCTCACCGTGTTATCAAAACATTATTGTCTTAAGTAGCGACAATTAAATATGCGTGATGCGTGAGGTGCTAACACATATATGTAATTTGTACCTGAATTTGGCGCGTTATCGGACGGGGATACAAGTAAAATGTTTCACGCAGTAATTAGCAGATCAATGTTGCTTCAATGTCATAAGTATGAATTCCGATGAGACATAACTTAGTATTATCGGTGGGCTACAGTACCACGGCAGTCATTTTTAATCATTAGCTCACTGTTAGAGAATTTCACTGCACTGTTCAAAAGGTAACCCAGCAGTCTGTAAATACAAAACAAGCGCTGTACGCTATAACACCACACACGTCACCGACTGATACACGACCGCATATTATTCCTTATTTCCTTCTTCTCTACTTATATACAACATCTCCCTTATGTCCATGATCTGTGATTGTATTGACTTGATATAAACTTCCGATAAGAAGCAGTCTTGCTACACATGGCAGCAGTTCTATGTCTTCACGTGTCTGGGGTATTAAATGGCGGACATTAATGATTTGCTATGGTTTATTACTTGTTTATTGGTTCTGCGGCTGCGCAGTAAGTTAAAGCAGTACAACTTACAAATTAATAGTTAATAACAAACTATAATAATAAATAAGAACTGCGTTATTGGTTACGTGATCGGGTTAAGAGTAATAAGGTATTAAGTGTTTAGTGTAGTTATAAATTGTCGTTATATGGGTACAGAATTGTGCCTGATTAACGGTAATGGTGATAGATTTCGTTCTCGAATTTTGGACAATCTGAGGCCTCGCGATAGTACACGTCTACACTATTAGTTAGGTTATATAAATGCATGTATTGCTTACTTCTATAGATAGGGTTTGGTAGGACAGGTATAGGATTTATACTTATATTTGCTTATATAACGAGTAATAAAATATTGTATTCTAAAATTTGTTTTATCATAATTATACTATTATTGTATATACTCATGTTTCATCAACATGAATCATCATCATCATCCCGTTGCAATCCGCTGCTGGACATGGACCTCATGTTTAACAAATAAAAATATATTTACCTTGATCGCGATAAAACAAGAAAGTTTCTCCAATCCCACAGAACCAAATTCCCAGCGTAAAAAAGGATATAATTCCACAGTGAAGCCTTATGTGGGTCAGTGTCTCACCGATAGGATGCAGTCACTGGAGCTGACCGCAGTAGGTATACCCACCACCACAACTACAACCACACCACAAGCCGCGGTAACGAGCCGTGGGAACCACACCGACACGCTAGGCAGACTGACTCCTGGGATAGGCAGAATTGTGATGTAATGTACTGTATAGTAAGCAGTTTATACTTGAAATTTAACATGAATTCATGATAATAATAAAAATAGGCATATAGGTTATAGTTGTAGAAGGAAAAGATTCGAATATATCGCAAAATATAATACGTCATAGCTGCGGGTTTATCTGAATAGGAGCATACATAACAGTATGTACCTATATGTAAACATAAAACTTATTTGGACCGATGAGTAGAATAGGTTTATCTCATGACTGAGATGTTTATTAATAGTTCTTACTGAAGAAAACAAAAGGTCTGAATGAACAAAATTATGTTCCAACACAAATCCAAACAGACGATAGATAATAATATCATATGCGATAAGGAGAATAAGAATAAAGCCAATATAGGCAATTCTCATATTAAAACATTAGCAGGACTCTATTTTCTCTACGTAACAGGCGTGATTTGCCGTATGTCAATAAAGCGGCTTCAAAAAGCTTCCTGAGGCTAGACTTGAGACCACAGAAACCGCAACGCTTGCGGCCAAGTAGTGTTGCACCGTGGGAAACCAATACCAATAATATTTCACGTATGATTGTGCCCTAATAGAGCATTGTTTGTGCTCGGTCGAGCGCTTGTGGGAGACCCGACTAGGGTCACCAGGTGGAAAAATGAAATATCCTGTCGAAATCCCCGATAGTAAAAGATATGTATATCCTGAAAATTTGTCGAAGAGAGAGTAAAGAGAGAATTCGTTGTTATTTGTCATGAAATTACTAAAAAAGATGGTAGTTGATTGTGACTTTCTCCTACTGACATTTTTTACTTACTAAAAGAAAGTCCAGGGATTTTCTAAATCCCAAGGCTAATCCTAAGATATGGTAACCCTAGCTGTCGCCGATTGCAGATATGAAGAAGAATGAGCTTCGTTCTGTGGGAGGCTGGAGGTGTCGAGTAGGTGCAAGATGTTACTTAATTGTATTATGTTGTTACTACTCTATCTGAGATGTTACTCAATGAATGGGAATTTAATTGTTTATGTTTACTAGTGGGCTTTGCGGAGGAATGATTACTAAATGTAGATTCCGACATGTTTGTAAAGTACCAAATATAAAATTAATTAAACACCGACGGTAATTTCTACCGATATTTGAAATCAGAACCTTAAATTTACTGCCACCCTGAAGTACCTATTATTAGTAAAGTCTGTATTATTAGTGAAGTATAACGTCACTCCGCGAAACTTATCACCTGCAGATTGCCTACATTCGCACGTTCCGCACAACTCTCTAATTACAACATGCAAATATCTAAATCAGAGCGTCCAGAACTTTCCCTATTGACGGCCTGCAATTCGGCGATTTTTCCCACAGATTGTGGTACATTGCTCGGCGGCTATAGAAAGTGTGCTGCTGAGACACGCCCCGGGGAACAATGAATGGCGTAACGAACGTAACACACGATCTGGAGATCTGATCTTTAGTTTTCCGTTTATTGTGGAAACACAGGAAACGATAATGTGCGCAGGCGCGCTGTTTGTTAATTTAAATAGATCGTATCTGTGTGTGAGTATTTATTGCTTACAAATGCCTGAACTGTTTATAGATGAAACTAACTTGTTAGTTACTAGCGCGTTGTCATTATATTCTAATGGCAATGATGTCTCGCGACAGTGTGATACGTGCTTTCTTACTAATGATTGGCCGCCAAATAATCTATTTCTATATCCTAGTATCACATTAGTTTGGGTTTACGATGGGTTATACCTATCTAAAATTAATGTTCGAAACGTAACTTTTTGTTAGACTCTTTTGCTTAATTTTACTCCGACTCCACTTAAGCTATGTGAGGCAGATTTCCATAGTTTCGTGAGGCCACGATATTAGGGTATACTGTGCAGTTTTTAATAATATTTTTATCAACATACAACGACAGTAGTAATAGTGTGATCGCGTCCGTCCCGAGTGCATCATGTCGTACGTATACATGGATCGGTTGCGTGCGCATGCGCCGTGTGGTCGCGTGTGGCACAATTTACACGTCCCTGATACACGGTGAGCGATGGTCGCGACCAATCTGTCAGCTCTCAATGGCCGAGTAAAAACGTGATGATCCACTGATTCCTACTGCTTCCATTGTTAGGGGATAACGTTTTCTAATATATGCTGCGGGTTTTAGAGTTTAAAGTTCACTATCGATTATCTATGTAATAAACAAAACAAAATATTATATATTAAACGAGCAGCGGCATAGTTGCTTAGTTAGTAAGACCTGCGCCACGGCTAGGTGAAGGTCACGAGTTCGAAACCTGTATCCTTCCCATCCGTCTATGATCCTTTATCATTTGAAAGGAAAATATGTATCTAAATTTCTACGTGTGGTGGCATAATTCTGCCTACCCGTTGGTGGAATACCGGCGTAATGATTATGTGTACCTCCTAAATCCTCATTCGGTTGCATTAGGTACCTGTACATGGTGGCGCGGTGGTTCCTTTGCGCGGCGGCATCGGCCTGCTCGATAAGCTGCGCGAGCGCACGTGCCTGCTCGCTCAGCGTGAGCAGCTCCAACTCCTCGCGGCCTAGCTTGTACTGGAGTTCTGCTTGCTGGATCCGTGTGTCGATGTTACTAGAACAACAAAGATAAAAAGTTAAAACTTAGTTCTCGGGCTACAACCTTATTTACAGCGAGGGCAAGTCGAAGTTGCAACTAGTTTTCTTTTTACATGGAATCTGGACCTAAAATAAATATTATCAATAAAGTCTCATCACCCCAAGCTGGTGTTTGATTTGAAACGAACTTTAACTCTTGTACAGTTTGATATTTCTTGTTGACTTTCACTGTTAGGACTTTAGACTTAGCCAATCAGGATCCAGTAACTTTTAACTCCTAATGGTTACTTACTCAGTGACATGGGTCTTCTCCAGTCGTCTCCTAAGCTCCTGAATATTGGCCTTCCTGGCGTCCAGGTCGTTCCTCACGGCGGTGGCGCGCTCCTCCAGGGCCCTGCGCTCGTCGGCCGACAGGGCCGCGGCGGGGTCCTCGTGCGAGCTGGCGCGGGAGGCGGTGGGGGACGACGCCTGCGCAGCAAGGCGGGCCGCGCTCAGGGAGGCGCTTAGCTGCTTCTTGAGACTGTGAGGAATTCAATTTAATTTATTTATTCGTTTGAATAAAATTAGGCGTTGTTAGTATATAATATTTTAGTATTTTAAAGTCGTGATGGGTATTCGGTTTAAACCATAGATTTGAAATACCAAGTAGTTCCGTTTAAACTATCCTCCCACACGAGGTAAATTGTTCGTTTGTCCTTTTCTGTGTTATCATTTTTATCACTCAAGTGTTTATTGGTAGAATGTGTCTATATGAGTTATCAAAAACAAAAACACTAAACTTAGTTCAATAATTGCTGTTAACTTGAGGTAGCGTGGGTACAGATGAGTTAATCATGGGAAAAAACCGTTTAATATTGTCCATAATAGGCAATCAAGTACAACAAGAGCAATCCTCGTCACAATAAGACATGAATGTTTCAAGTGACCTTTGTATGAGGGAGTCTTTATCGGTGAGGGCGGTGCGCAGCGCGTCCAGCTCCCGCGTGACGTCACGTGCGCCTGCGCTGCGCCGCCGGGAGCCGGCCAGGGACACCTCGATGCTCGCCATCTGTACAAACAATATATCTATGATTAATTTTGGTGTCATTATAGCATGTTGCCCATGCTAAGGTTTAATCTAAATAGATAAAGGAAATTTAAAAAATGATTGACGAAGATCCCAGAAGGTAAATTGTATCTAACCCTCAACTAGGGTGGATTATCACTGTGTGCAAGACTTATCCATTCTGTGTTAAAACGCGCTGTAGTTAACCCTTCTTCTTCTTATCGTGTCGATGGTTTCTTTATTATGTTTGACTAGCTCAATATATAGCCAGACTAATTGCTTTTTTAGTTAACCCTAAGAGACTGCGAGTTGAAAAACACTCTTGGTAGCACCTTAACCAATACATTCAATTTCCATACAATTTATTTTGTGGTATACGCATAACCAAAGTACGTAGTCAAATACCTGCGCGCGCAGCTTGCCATAAACCCCGGTTCATCTCGAGCCATAACTCCGTGTTTCCGACGCACGGCTACACAAATGTCCCCAGTTATGTATTGCAGTTCGTTCGTTCAGTCATTCACTCTACACTTTATGTTGTTGCTTCATGTCATTCGACTTTACAAACTTAATTAAACGGCGAAGTAAGTTATGTTTAAGTTAGAAGTTTAAGTTATTCTAAACAAGTCATTTATCTATTTTAACTAGGGCTTTCAAATTTAAATAAGTTGTTTGTTATGTTTAATTTTCTTGCGCTAATTATATTTATTAATCACGGAATGATTTGATTTGTACTGTGAGTCAAGACTGAGCTGATGTCTCGGGTTCAATTACCTTGAGTAACATGTGTTTATTTAGTACTTAAAATGCGAGTAACATATATATGCAAAACCCATTTAAGACACTTAATAAAATTGAAAATACTAGACTAGATAAAAAAATATTTGTTTAGAAGTTTACATTTTCTGAAAGACTAAGATACCGTTATGTAGCAGGTTAATAAATATCTACATGATGTTTAACTATAACATTATATCAAAGAGCTTTAACTGACTTTGACTGTGACTTTGATATCATTAAATCGAAAGTATTTTTAAATAATTTGGGGCATAATAAAATTGTATGGGGTAATAGGCATTCTGAACAAATATCTAAATATAATAAAATTTGCAATAACGGGTTAAAATATATAGACTTTCCGGTCGAGTTTTGTGATTGTGCTGATAGAAATTGTCGTAACTCAGAACACCGAGTGGTCATTGATAATATGTACGAGCGAATAATATCAATATTGAGTGATGCGGCCCGCGATAGTTATTATAAGCCTCGTTGTAAAAGAAAGGGAGGTTATGTCAAAGGGTGGAATAGGCATGTTAGTGGGGCTCATAGGGAGGCTAGACTTTGCTTTCAAATGTGGTTGGGGGCAGGTAAGCCACTAAGTGGTCTGCTTTATGATAATATGGTGCAATCTAGAAAGCAATTTAAGACAAAGTTAAAATGGTGCCAAGACAATCAGGAGCAAATTGTAATGGATAGGTTAGCTAGTCTTCACAGTGCGCGTAATTTTAAGGGCTTTTGGAAAGGTACTAATAACTTGAACCCTGGGTCTGGCTTTCCTGTCAGCATTGACGGTTGTACTGATAAGGCTGAAATTTCAAACATGTTTAAAGATTATTTCACTGTGGATTCACCACTGGGTTGGTCGTCGTCCGGTGACGGTGCCTCGGAGCTACCTACCTCGGATCACCTGACTATCAGGTATTTAGCTAAGGAGGTTAGGAATGTAATAGCACGTATGAAGCGTGGGAAGTCTCCAGGACACGACGGGCTCAGTGTGGAGCACTTAAAGCACGCTGGAGTTCACCTGCCCAGGGTTTTAGCTTTATTTTTTAACTGTTGTGTATCGCATGCTTATCTGCCGAAGGATGTAATGAGGACTATTGTTGTTCCTATTGTGAAAAATAAAAGTAAGGATAGATCTGATAAGGTAAACTATAGGCCTATCTCCTTAGCAACCATTGTGGCTAAGGTTTTTGACTGTTTGCTAAATAATCATTTGAAAAACAATGTCAATCTACATGATGCTCAGCATGGCTTTAGAGAAGGTCTTTCTACTGAAACGGCAATTTTATGTCTTAAGAAAACTGTTAGATATTACACTGATAACCAAACGCCTGTTTTTGCCTGTTTCTTGGACATGTCGAAAGCTTTCGACATGGTTTCTTATGACAAACTGTGGTCTAAGCTATGTAGTATTAATATTCCATCTGAACTAATAGGCGTGTTTAAATTTTGGTACACGCATCAAGTTAATTGTGTAAAATGGGCTAATGTACTGTCAGATGATTATGTCATGCAATGTGGAGTTAGACAGGGTGGGCTAACCTCCCCTACCTTGTTTAACATTTACATAAATGACCTGGTTGTCGAGCTCAGCAGCGTGCATGCTGGCTGTTACATAGATGGGGTGGCGTTTAATAACATAAGTTACGCTGATGACATGGCGCTGCTGAGTCCGTCAATGGCAGGTCTTTTGAAATTAATTAAAGTCTGTGAGTGTTACGCTGAGGGGCACGGTTTAAGATATAATACGAAAAAAACTGAAGTTCTTATATTTCGGGCCGCTAACAAGGCCGCAGGAAACTACCCAGCTGTCACTTTAAACGGTGGTATCTTGAACCGTGTACGTGAGTTCAAATATTTGGGACATATTGTGACTGACGACTTAAAGGACAATCTAGATGTTGACAGGGAACGGAGAGCACTGGCGGTGAGGTGTAACATGTTGGTCCGTAGGTTTACACGCTGTTCAGGTGCAGTCAAAGTGACACTGTTTAAAGCCTACTGTCAAACTTTTTACTCGTGTAGCCTTTGGACTTGTTATACTCTGAAATCCGTCAGTGCTCTCCGAGTCCAGTATAGCAATGCATTCAGGATGCTGTTGGGGCTGCCTCGCTTCTGTAGTGCGTCAGGTATGTTTGCTGACGCGCACACTGATTGCTTCGCTGCAATTATACGCAAGCGTGCAGCGTCATTGTTATACAGAGTGCGTGCCAGTTCTAACGGTCTCTTGTGTGTCATTGCTCGGAAACTGGATTGTCCTATTGTGCACTTTTTGAGTCACCTTCATGTAGTTGACTCAAAAATATCTTGTAATTACTAACATAGTTTTTAAGTAGTGCTACTAACAATTTTATTGTACACTTATATGGATTTTTTTCTGAATTAAATGAATTATTATTATTATTATTATTATTTAAAAGTAATATCTTAACGAGTACACTATTAGCATTTTTATAACGTTAGCGACGTTATGTGATGCAATGCAATTCAAATACTAATGTCCGCAGATAAACATCACCTTAATGTTTAGTGGACGGGCAAGGACGTTAAGACGTCGTTACATTCTTTATATTTAACTTACGCTGTCGTTAATTTTAAATATAGCTAATGTTCAGCTACTGGAAGGAGAATCTTACAAGACGTTATTGCTTGTAAAATATAAAGGTGCTGCGCGTTGATGTCGTTTGTTCCTGCGACTTCCTGCGTAGGCGCACGCTTCGTTCCACACGGCAGACTCGCGTCAAGTATAGGCGGGACACAGCCAGTATGACGCTTCAATTTGAACAGATAATAGGTTATTGTAATAAAATTTTATGAGACAGGGTTTTTTTACACATGAAAACTTATAATTGTTATAGTTACATACTAATGTGGTTGATTTCCTTAATGCAAATGCATGTTTGTAGGTATGTATATAACTTTCTTTGAAAGATATTTTATATTTAAGTAAGTCACTTTACGAGTTTTGTTCCGGGTATGTGCGCTTGTACCTCTGTTGTACCTAAGTGTAGGAAGCACCATCTTCCCTTCACCATATTCTACTTCGTATCGATAGGAGCTTTGTCTAAGGACAAAGGTCATGCTCATGCCGTAGTGTAGAGACTGGACATTCGACAGAGATGGTGGCCAGGTTGACCACCCAGGGTGCGTCGGATGTACTTAGTATCACAACCTACTCGAACCGTACCCTTATTTTTCAAAAATATCGTTTTTAACCTCCGACGGAAAAAGAGGGGTGTTATAAGTTTGACCGCTATGTGTGTCTGTCTGTCTGTGGCACCGTAGCCTTGAAACGGGTGAGCCGATTTGGATGCAGTTTTTTTATTTGAAAGCAGGTTTTCCAGCAATGGTTTTTGGATATGTTTTAACATAATCGGTTTAGCCATTTACAAGATATGGGGGGTGAAAGTGGGGATGATTAATCAAATATTTTTCAATTTCAATCAAAGAACGTTGGTGACATTCTTGGATTATCATTTTTTTTTATTTTGTTAACAAAAATTACGTACAGAATATATATCCTAGCTTAGTTGAGAAAAAAAATGGCTTGAAAATTAAAGACGTGATTGCGGACAGGTTATTTTCGTGTTCAGTGCTCGTTGCTTTTCATTTCAAGAAACTTTTACTTGTAGTGGGCAGGTTAACGTTTGACATTTGTTTTCAACAACAATTTACAGGATATTGACCCAATTATAGCTGTATATACCACCTATTAAGCGAATATACATATTATACAAATAAGCGAAATATGGGTGTAAACAAATTAGAAACGTAATGTAGAAAAATTGAACGAGATTGTATCTGAATAAATATTATAATATATGTATATGAATTTATGGGGCTGGCATGAACCTAAATTGGTTAGAAGTCCCTAATAAATAAAGAAAAAGAAATATTATAAAGAGGTAAACTTTATATGTTTGGATGTAATCTTCGATACTATTAAGCCGATTTCCAAAATTCTTTCACCAATATTTAAATTAAACTTTCAGGGTGGGCTTAAGCTTTTTTTTATTTTGGGAAAGTCATTACAAATCCCCCAGATAAAGTCGCGAACTGAATCTAGTCTTTGAATAAATTATAATAGCATCGTGTGTGCACTGACCGTTAGTGTATAACAGATACTTCTGTAATTACCACTGTAACGTGGAGATAGTCTCGTTGTGGGAATGTTGGCGGATCATGCGTGAGATCGGCGCATCTTTCAGTTTATGGCCGCGCCTGCGCAGGAGATCACTCTGCGATTAGTGTTAGGTAGTGTACACATGGTGTTAATTTAAATTTTTAGGTATTTTTTTATAACTAGATTTCGTATTGATTTATGAAGATATTTTTCGACAAAAATACTGTCCGCGGTTGTACGAAAACGTTGTACGTACACATGTGTTACTATTTAACCAACCCAACAGAGATATATTAACCAAATATTTCTAAAAACAAACATTTTAAAGAAGCAGATCCCGATTTTTGTCCTTTTGGAGCCTTCTTGATCTAAAATTATTCAATTTCATTTAATGACAAATCAATTAGTGATTACAGGCGGTTCACCATAGTTGTGAGTTTCATGGACGTCCAGTTTCTACATTGGACGGAATGCCTGATCCACATTGACTCAAGTCATCCGAGAGCTACATATACCTACATACATAAAATGAACTTCCACCGCTTTGCACTCTACACAAACCTTACACCACACGTTGGTGTTTATAGTCAAGTACGGGTTATATTTACAGTCGGGCCTATCAGTTGGTTCCCACCCATTGTGTATAAAGTACCGCAATTGTATTACCGCCCTTTTTTCTCACAAATTATCAACTCTTATGATATGTAGTTCTCGATAAACTTGAGATATTACTGAGATTGAATATTTTATTGTGTTTATTTAAATTTATCTAAGTGGGTCGATGGACTTGGAATAGTTTGAGATCTCCCGCAGAGCAGTACACAGACTGTATTATGAAATAAATGACGTCTAGTATAAAATACGTAGAGGTTTGTGAGCGGTAGAGCGATTTCATCCTGTGTACCATACTGTTTTGGTTATATTTTATTTGGTTAAACATGAGTGCACAATGGCTGCAAGATGTTAATTATATGTGAGGAACAAACATGTATTATCCTCTCAGGCGTACAAATATATAGAAAAGGAATATTAATGTATTTTTTTAACAAATAAGAAGAAATTATGAAAGATTCCGGTTGAGTCTGAAAATATTAGATAATCGTGAACAATTTACAATATAAATTGAAGAAATTATGCGTAACTATTTATGCGTATGAAGCAATAAAGTAACTTAATAATACTTTTATGTCGTTTATAATAAACCAGTCTATTAATTTTGATAGACTTGATTCAAATGGAACAAGTGACAATTTAAGCTTTTATGTTTGCCTGGTACTTAAACTTTATTAGGGAGTCGCCATATAAAGTTATTACAATGTAATAAACAATACTTATTAATTTTAAAAAGCAGTCAGGCTTGAAGGAATTTTGCCGGTTCTTTATTACCTATGGGTAGATGGATACGTTACTGTAAAAACGTGATCTCAAGTACCTATAAAAGTTTACGTGCTATGTTGTAAATAGTTAATTATAATTATAACAAACTTATTTGAATTATGTTTTATTTAAGTATCGTGCACGTTGTTGCATATATTACATGGTTGTAAAATGCACACAGAAAAATAAAGCAATAAATCTGCGTGCAAATCATATGCGCTTTAAATCTGCAACAATTATCTCAAAATGACAAAAGCTTGTTTTGCATAACCATCCATTCGCTACATGTTGCAATAAACATTATTACACTCCAACAAACCAGACAAAAAGATTAACATTATAAATAAATAAAAAGGGCACTAATTCAATAAATGTCGGGCGCGAAATCGATACTGGAATATAATGAATCGCGTATAATCGATTCGGTACAAAAAGCCGGCGGCTGCGTCTGCGGCGTCGCGTGGCGCATAGCAAATTGTATAATTGAATCCGAACCGAGCCAGAGCCACTGTGAACTAAGGCAGAGAAGACCACAATATATTTACGAAAATACTGGGTTTGGAAGAAACTACCCTATTTGGTAGGAATGATTTACCTTAGTTTGTAGTACATACATGAAGCTGTTGCATGTGATATCGATGTTGCTTTATGAAGTTAACTAGAAATAATTAGAACTAACAAAAATAGCCATTAGAACCATAAGTAGCCATAAAGCCATATACCATTTATTTTATAAGATTCTAGGACCTTACAAAAATCATTTTAGAAAATTACGGTCTGAATGTTAATTTTCATGTTCATCTTATATTTTAAACACGATCACGTCGAATATCTGCTAAACGTTGAAACAATAGTTTTCACAATAACTGCGTGCTTCCCATCTCCCCTCTCTCCTCTCCCACAGCATGACAGATTGTGTAATTGTTAACCTCTCGATGCCACTGTGTACTGCACTACACAGTAACGAAACTCAGGCGATTGAAGGAAAATGGATTTTTGTTAAGAATGGCAAATTGTTGTCTTAAGTAGGTAAGATAAATAATGTAGTAGTTGAAATATGAAAATAATCAATTAACTAAGTCATTGACGAGGTTATAAAATGGTAAGTTGTGTCTGTGTGTACGCTCCTTTTATAGTACTGTTTGATGTTATAGTTACAACTGTACTAATATCTGGGGATCAGGCGGCCCGTGGGCACCAGACCGCCTCCCAAGAACTGGTTACTTAATAATAGCACAACGTTAGGAACATTGATATCTTCAAATAGTCCCGCATTCTTAAGACGATGTTAATTTGGATTACCGCGGACAATTTACTGTACCACAATCGAGTATCGAGCACCTCTTAGTCGCAGCACTATCGAACAAATATCCCAACTATCTCTTTCACCCTTTACAATGTGTAATAAGTTCGAGAGAGATAGAAACCGTGTATGTCGAAGTGACAGCGCGATGCGGCGATAAAATGCAAAAAGGATTGCTGACAATAAATTAGCGTGTAATGCCATATGCTGGCTCGTGATTGCATATGCATGCAAGAGGACTGTGGCATAGAGCCTGCTACGTTATGGGAGATCGCTATGATATGATGCGGCCAGATCGTATTGCCGCAGGCTGGCTTAAGTGGTTTTTTGGTGCCAAGCAATTATTTCGTATGGGATATAAAGGTATTACGGCCAATGTTATGTTACACTGGACTTATTTACTGTGGATATTATGTATACAGCGCTCAGATCAGGTGGAGGGAATATCTGGTTAAATGGAGTGTGTTCTTTGACTACCTGGTAACTTTAGAATTAAAACAAAAAAGTGCTACCGGATTCTGAGATATGAAATAAGCAAATTTAAAATCACAAATGACGGACATTAGAAATAAGGTCACAGTGCTCTCATATTAATGCGACCAAACATTACTTCAATAATTATAGGACGTACGGCTTCATAGATTGCTCCATTCTTAAAGAAAACCATTTACCAGCGGTAGGCTTTTGTCATTCGTAAACAATGACATACTGTTTACGAATGACAAAAGCCTACCGCTTGATGCATTTTATAGACAGTTGACGGTCGTTTAACTTTTATCATTTAGCGTACGACTCCCTCAAGTAGATAATAAATAAAGCTTCAAGTTGCCAGTCTACCAACATATCAAACATCACTACTAGATGACCCCTTAACTTACATCATATTTGTCTTAAAAGCTTATACACTTGCTTGTTAAAATTGATTCAACGTGTCTGTTTGGAGGTTGTCCCAGAGGAAATACCAGCGTCATGTCAACTAACTTTCTTGCAATTATTAGATCAATTATCAGAGATTACACTATTATACCTTCCGTAACAGTTAATGGCCGATTGGTATCGCGGCTATACTTTCCCACTTATCTCAGGCTGGCTTCACTTTCTTTCTTTCTTGTTTAAGCGCCGATTACAAAGGGTCTCGACCCGCCCCTCAGTACCGGTTCTTTCATCGTGATAGGTTAGTTTGTCTCCCTCAGGCATCCTCCATTATTAATGTTTTGACTTCCAGTATTTATGATGTTAAGAATAAAGTATTTACGTACCTATAGTAGTGGTAGACTACAGAATTTGTAGATTAATCGGCATAATGAATTGACAATTATTCATAAACTAAAAAGGAAAAAATAACTGACTGTCGATTGATATAAATTAGGTCTATTTTAAGGTCTAGCATTAAAAAAATACATTTCCTTGTGTAACATATTTACTACTAGTTTTCTGACCCGTTTAAAAAAAAAAAAGGTAAATATCTATGTTGTTATTTAATTTCAAATCGCCACTGCCACAAATGCCAGCACTCGCTGGAACCGTAGTAATTAAAAACCAATTCTTCCTTAAACAGGTGAGGTAAATATATCAACAATAGCTAAGTGCGTGTTAATCAGTGAATCTTAATTAGCGCGCACTAATCTTCGTTAGTACAGAGTGGAAACACCGGTGTTATCGCGGCATCATCGCTATAAATCCTGGTGCGTGAGAGTTGTCGCGAGCGTGTCGCGCGACTGCCGCCGGCGACAAATTGTCGCAAGCCTAACATGGACGAGGAAGAGTAGTGGTGACTCGTGATTTATTTTCTTTTATTGCGTTGTTACAAATAGTTTTACACGACATTATTTAATTAGGTAGCGACGCATGTATAGTTTTTACCCGACTGCGCCCGAAGGAGGAGTTATTACTTTCTTAGGAGATTTTGAATTGTTCCTACCATGTAGACAACATTTTTCACACAACAATACCGATGTTAAAAAAGGTTTTTGAATAAAGATTCAAAATGTAATAGTTTTTAAAAACCTAAAATAACAGAAGGTTTTACCAAAATTTGCTATGCGAATTATACTTTATTTGTATGTTAATAACTGACTTCAAAAAAGTAGGAGGTTCTCAATTCAACTGTATTTTTTTATAAACCTATAATGGCAGTTAAACAAATTAGGAACCAGTGAAATTTACTTACTATGAACGGTTATTTATCAGCGTTTTAGTCAGGAGGTAACACTCGCATCTCGATGTAATCAAAACGAATGAATCAATATATCATAGAGTTTGAGGACGCAAGATGTTAATCAAATTGAATCTGCGCTCCGGCAGCGGCCGGAGCCTGACACTCGATAAATCCTAGGACTTGCTCACCATCAGCAGGATGTCACGCCCGGAACATGTGGCGCTATCTAACTGCGCATAATTTCCCCTTAAGGGCTAACCACACTTAGTACTTACGTGTGTGACTGTATATCATTAACTGTATGGAAGGGTAGGCAAAGGGTTTTTTGCAGACTTATATTTTACCTGTCTGTATTAAGTTTCATAGAGAGAAAGCTAATTATTGGATAAAATAACTCAGTGACGTCTTAGTATCATCACAGGTATAACTAAGAAAATACATAATGATATCAAACAGTCCTATTTGTGTCCTCGCCGTGGTTAGATCCTCGACCTTTCCTATGATTGCGGTTCGTAACACTCAGAGCTACTACGACACAATGGTTCATAAAACTTACATGTAAAGACTTTGACGGATCATGTTTTATGAGATAGAAGACGTCTGACAGTCACCGCATGCGTAGGTGCCCGTTATGACTTCTTTGTTGTAAGTTTATTGCGTTGTAAAGTATAACATAAAAGTTATTCTGCAATACTACTATCCTAAATACCGTTTTATTTTTATAATTGCACGGCTTCCGTACTGGATGTATTTCGACTACGGGTGTATGTGGTTAATCCTTAATATTACATATGGCGATGTGGCTAACCCTTAGCAATGTATAATAAATAATGACATGTTTAATCTAGTTTTAACATTATTTATCGCTCGCCATTTATATTTAATAACCACAGTAATTAATTTCGTAATTGCGTGATCTTTGATTTATTTAGAAACGGATATTACTTACATGAAAGTTTGTTTACAATTATTTTAATATGATTTAATAATTGGGTGTTACTTTGAGAGGCTTACATGTGAAAGTGTCGCTCCATTGATTTAGGTTAGCAGTCGCTTCTTTATGTTATTATTTACCTGCATTTACATACCCGTTATTAAGTCTATCATTAAGTATATGTTTTTAATAAATTGAGATGTAAGTGGATAACAAGAATAGCGAAGTAGTTAAACGAAATTTCTTTACATTCAAATTGTAATCTCTCCATGCTAAAAGAGGGGTGTTATTTGTACGTATAACATTAAAAATAAATGTAAATTTATTTATATTTTGTTCACATTTTTAGAAAACTTCAGGTAATACAACATTTAGCAAATAGTCCGCATAGTATTATGACATTTTCCTTTGGGATACATTTGTTTGTGATGTGTTGCAAAGTGTTGTAATAAACTTCCAGAGAGTGTGAATGTTTGTTTATATTTCATATAGGTCACTGACCTTGGCCTCCAAGCTCTCGAGGTTGGTGACCCCGCCGCCGCCTGCCTCCAGGGTTTGCTGAAACAAACAAATATTCATATATCAAGTTTTTGATATAAACTAATAACGTATAAAATCATATGCATGTGCAGTTTTAAAGTATTAGATCTTAACCGACTGACTACAATTTTTCACGTCAACTGTTACACATATGTATATCGTGTCAAAACTGTATGAAAATATTTTTGGACATACAACACATTTTTTGTTTATGAGATTAGATTTCTGTTTATAGGGCCAAACTCTAAACCACTGTTAATATGGTTGTGCGTCAAATGGGACTACAGGCTATCGAATCTACCTACGCGTATATATAGTTAAATAAAGCACTCAATATACAGTTACAGTAAGAGATCCAAACAAGTATTCATGATCAATACATCCAATATGCGGTTTTAAGTCGTGGATCCAGCAACACTGAGTAACAGATCACGAGCGATGCGCACGCGCACGTGTGCCTAAAGTACTAGTAAAAACCAGAACAGAAGGTTTATTTTATAGACGTACAAGAGTTTGAATAGACGTTACGACATTGATTGATTGGACTAAAGATAATATAATTTTTACACAATAGGTAAACTCCGAAGAAATGTTCAGTTTGTGATCATTGGTTCAACAGTATTCCACTCATTATAATAGACATGATGCCTGTTTAACATGCACACAGGCACTACTAATATTCAAGTTTATTCTCTTTTTAATTACCAAACATTTTCCTTATCGTCTTACCATAATTGTTGTTATAACTTCTACAGTATTCCTGTTTTGTAGTTTTACCAAAGGTAATTCATTGGGATTATACTTCTGTAGTAAATTGTGATGTATCATAACGGTGATGTTTTGCATATCACCCTGCAAGGGAGAGGCGCGGGGTGGCGGGGCACTAACGGAAAAGGGCGGGAAGCCGAATTAACTGGAGATGGGCAGTTAAACTCAGTTTACGATGTTGTTTGATTAGGTCCGTGTGAGCTCTGTAGGTTGTTCATATAATGATAAGATATGTTATGTGCTTCGTTTTGATGCACGGTTATGTTGAATTAAAGATACAGTATTAAAAACTGTTATTTGTATATACACTCTTCGCGTTGTTTGATGATTGAACACAAAATATATTTGCTTCCATAAAAGTATACTTCAATTAATAATGTGTTGGTTTAGTCATAATAGTAGACATCAATGGAGAATGTATGGACTTATAAAAATATACAAGTACAGAACAACAAGACGCAGTGACTTGGGACCCTACGCTACTGAGCGCTGATTGAATACGCAAGAATCACAGTGCATGTAATAAGTTTTTAATATTACGGTGACCACACTGTCGCTTTAGATTTAACCTGTCATTATAGGGGTGTTGAGAGGAACAAATAAATAAATAAATACTTGGGCTCCTTTACGCGACATTCTTGGATTATAGATATGACAAGATTTAGATTAAGATTTAGAAGCTCACCACATTTATGATAGACTATGTTTATAGGTCTCAACCTTAAAACATTCTTAACCTTCCCTACACTCTGCTAATTGTAGTTAACATGATTATCGTGAAGCTGCATGTAGTGTATCTGGAGCAGGGACTACGGTCGGGAAACTTAGGCTTCATTATGGAGATTATCACTCAGTTGTTTGATAGACGTCTGCCAAGGCTACCGTGTAAAGGGTAGGCAAATCGCGATACTTTAAATTGAGTCAAATTGTTTTTTGACGGTACTCCCGTACTCACAGTATACAAAAAGAAAATTGAAAAGAAATCACATTCAGTTATTGACAAGTTAGAAAATTACCATATAACAGAGGGCGAAGCTAAAATGCCATTTTTCATATTAGCATAACGAGGAATTTCCTTAACCTTTGGCAAAGAACGCTGAGTTGTCATTTTAAACGTTTACCGTTAAGTCTCAAAACGCAGTTTATTGGCATTTGAAGAAAACTAATATAAACATGGAGGAAATAGATATAAAGAAAGATTCGATTCTCAGTATTATACAGTATTTGATTCAAAATATCATTATCCGAATGTCGTCTCCTAACGACGACATTTATACACGTCAATCACTGTAATATATTCTCAGAACCCTAAACTATCTTCAATCGCGGTGCGCTCTCTCCGCGACGTTCATCCATGACCGGCTGCGCATGCGCACGCCATGCCTCGGCTTTCTACTTCTCGTCGCCGTCAGAGTTAACGTTATTAGCAGCTCCCGTCCCATTGTTCCGTCCCATCTCGGGCCCGCTGAAGGGAAGAACCTTATTTTGTCAGACCTTTTAAGGCTCTACCAGAGAGCATGAATAACTTCTATTATTATTTTATTTGGATCTAAAGGTATGTTTTGAGACGTATAACAAACACTTGTTTACGTGATATTTGATACCTTGTTGGGAACTGAGAATATCTAACAGTTTTTCCAGAACAACCCAAGAACAAGAAGTAGATATATACATTTCTTGTTGTTTTTGTTTATTGAATCTGTTAGAAGTAAAGAATCAATGGACGATTCTTTACACAAACATTTGAGTGAATAAAAGAAATAGGTTAAGACCGAACTCTATATATATAATAATGTTGGTAGAATTAATTTCAAGGTTACACCATAATAACACACTCTCTCTTTACTAATTACAGAGGAGTAATAACACACGAATGATGGTCATTGTTTTTTACATAGTTTGCGTTGTTATTGCATGCCTAAGTAAAGAAAGTTAACCTTTATTTGTTTGACTAACATGAGTTATAGAAACTGGTTAAACACGTTAAAAGCACTTTTCAGTATCTGTGCTTGAAAGTTAAGTTTTTGTTAAGTTTAATATTAAATTAATATTCTAGGCTTTCCTATAGCGGGAAAAAGATATAACAAAACATAACATAACATCACGCCTGTATTCCTCGAAGGGGTAGGCAGAGGTGTACATATAGTACACCCACATTTCGCCAGTTATGTTGTAAGTCCCAATGTAATAGGGGGCGAGCCTATTGCCATCAACCGGGAACAAATCCAGACTCCGTGCTGCTATTGAGAATTACCTAATGGAAAACTCAGTAACACTTTGCCCGACCCGGGATTTGAACCCAGGACCTCTTGCTCAGCAGTCTCGCTTAGCGACCACTAGTCAAAAAAATATATTACATAAAATATACAACAAGAAAAAGATATATTACATCTTATTTAAAGGAGGAAACATAGAGGAAAATGTGAATATATTTGGGGTGCAAGTAGAGAGCCTCCACGGGTGACTATACATAAGTACGTTCAGCGCACCCTGAACGGTCCACCTCGCTACCACAACAGCGGAAACTACCGAATTCAAGGTTGAATGTGCATTGTGAATCTTATAAAGTTTCAACAGAATAACGATTTTTTTTTTCAGGTGACTACATCCAAGAATTCTTTTACAATATGCCTATAATATACCTATAATTATCCCTAATTCCTTACTTAATCCCAATTCTGTAAGTTTTGGAGCGCGTCGCGATACAATTAGCTTCACGTTTCATTAGCGATAATGAACATGTTCGATAATTGCAGGTTTGTAGCGCACCGCCTTGTCTCGGCCGGCCGTCGTAATGCGGGTAATTTACCTGCTATGTTACTACAGATGAGGGACCGATAGCAACCGTGGTCCTAGAACTAACCCTTTATTCATAAGACTGAAAGAGAATTAAAATACGTTTGCGTTGTAACATGTTTCTGACAAGGACTGGAATCATTAAACTATTTGTGAAAGCTATTTTTTTGATGTTGAAATGATACCATTTGTATAGATATAAAATAATGTTAAGACAACAAGCATTACAGAGTTTTACTTATTAGAGGCTAGATCTTTGAAGATTACCTTGAAGAAATTAAGTACAATGATAAAAACACAATACTTTAAATCTTCTAAAATGTAAAGTTATATTACAAGATACTTTGTTTTTTTAAATGTTTTTAATCACAAGTGTGTGTAGGTAAACCCTACAAGTACAAAATGCAATCCCTACAAGGTCCAAGTCGATTCATCCAACTTAAACTCTGCAGATTGACATCATTACATAATTATGAATTATTTTTTCCAGATCGCGTTGTATCTGACTAGGAATGTTAATTGGTCGCCTATGAGTTAGTTTCTCTGATATTTTTCGAAACATTTGAAGAATCGCAAACACTTCCGTATGCCTAACGATAGTTGGACCATTAAAGACTTTTTTAATTCCTTAATGAGATTTTTTCTTGGTCAATGTGTTTAGAAATCAGTGTGCGTATAAGGGAAATTGTATGACGATGTCAGTTGAGCTCGTAATAGACGATCCATCAGGCAGGATGCTGTGAAGGCGTACACCGTACATAGGTAGCATACAATCTTTTTGTTGTTCCTTTTGCACAAATATTTTTATAGAAACGTTCTAAATAACTTAAGGAAGATATTTTCAGATTAGGACCAAGTTAGGTTTGTTAAGTGTTGTTCATGTAAGTGCGCTTTTAATTAGGTCTAACTAAGTATAGTGGTATTGTGGCTGTATCTAAACACAAATTGTGAAGTGCTTATTAAACTCCGTTGCTGCCAAACTACCCATGAATAGACAAGTGACTGTAAACTAATGGGCTAAAGTAAATGGTCTGGATCGAGTGTTCTGAAGATTCCAGAATTACTGACAGGACGGCTTGCTGGGTGTAAGGCTAGTTACAGGCTTGCTGCTGTACTTATAGGAAATAATGACAATAGTTACAGCGCTAACGCCATGACGTCCTCTAACTGTCGTTTGCAAGGAAATAAGTATGAAGCTTTAATTATGTTTGTTATTGACAGACAAATTATAGGCACTTATAGGTGTCTACAAGAGACTGGAATCATTATCTAAGCAAAATAATATAAAAAATATAGCTATCGAGTTTGTCAGCTGAGACAGTTGTTACTTAGGCTGTCAGTGCAACGTTTAATAGTTCGTGTGATTACATGCTGGAGCTGTAATCTATCGTAAATAGTACAAGCAGAGTGTGATGAGCTGCGCCACGCCTTGTGGTGTATTATAGCAGGGTTGTTTAATAAGGACTCTCGATGCTGTCATGTGTTTCTGTAAGGATGTTCAATGTTAATGTGGGTAAGTGGTAGTGTACAATTATGCTGGGTTCTGTACATGTTAATTTGAAGCCACGCTTGAGATATAGATATGTACATCTACATTTTGCCGATGATGGTACCATATATAGGCTCAATGTAACAAGTATGTATTCCTGTGTTTTCATTCAGACATGATGTATGATCTTGACACGATTGACGACAATGGATTGTATCTATCGTCGTGTGGGTGCCGGTACATACACATTATGAATATGACTAGCGGATCTCTTCTAGGGTTGATCAATTGTTAAAATTATTTTAATGGACATTTCGTCAGAGTATGTTGGAGTTGCACAACATGGTTTAGATGTGTCAAAGTGCCAGGAAATTAAAATAGACTGTGTATAGGAAATACGTGATTAATAAGATTACAATTGTATTCTAACTAAACGCATCGCTGAAGGAACACTGAGTCAGTGTCAGCCCTAGCAGTCTTAGTCAGCATCACACTACCATTACACGATGTAAACAAGCTATTAGGGCGGCTAAGCTGTTAGAGCTGTCTGAAGGCCAATAGCTTTAATTACAGCTCCTGGCACGGCCACAAATCGCCTAGTTTTATCGCCTATCGTCAGCTAATCATTAGCCACTTTTGTAAAGAATAACTATGATTTTAAAGAATGATTAGTGCCAAAATAAATTGATGGTTAAAGTTACTAATTGATTTTAAAGTTGGCAACAAAGCAGTCGTTAAATATGAGAGGTGGCTGACAGGTTTATGTTTACTGCGGTTAGAACGATGTGTTGATTACTATGTTACATGCAACTATATTTTTTGCGATCTTCTTAGCAAGTCGCCAAGAAGAAGAATTGCATAGTTCCATTAAATTTAAAGATACAGAATCAGTTCGTTATTTTCTATCCTTAGTGTTCATTGCGCCACAACATATAAAAACATCAGAATATGTGGCTTACGTTACTGCAATGATCATTATGTGTGAAATCGCGACGCAAAGCGAAGGTTTTTTTACGCATGTAAACGTGACTTGAATTTCCACGCCTTATCCTATTTTTATTTCAAGAATTTTTTTATTTGGTTGTAGATTTTATAAATGTTATAAATTTAAGAATTTAAATGTTTATTTCGTTAACTATTCTAGATACTTTGCTGATTTATCATAGATGATTTACTACTATTATACAACTAATAAAAACACGGTAGCTTTACGACCTGTCTCTGCTTACAATTATATAAAATAAATATACATATATAGCCTGTTATCGGACTCATTACATAAGAGTATAAAATGTGACAACTATTTTACACAAACCCATACAAAATGTAGACTAGTTTGCCAATATGCCAGTACAATAATATAGCATCGTGTCGCATTATATCGCTTAGCACACTTCGCTCGCGTAGAACATTGCCTCACGGTACACTGGCTTTCGCATGGACACGGAGGACAGGCAATTCCCGTCCTCTAAGTTATGAAGGATATAATCTAGTATCTTCAGGGGCCAGCGACGTTTAGTCTGTTACATTTCTCGGTCATTACTGAACCGTGTGAGGATACCCTTAGGGTGGTATCGAGTAACTCAAGTGTTGAGCGGGTTTGACTTATTTATGCCCCGTAAGTAATGTAACAATTGCCTGCGGTAGATTTGTCGCCTCATTAGTGAGCGAGTCATGTTGTTTGAGCCAGTAGCTGTACCTAATATGTCATGTTCGTGGATTCGACTTTGTATATTACTACAATACAAACAATATATAACTAACGTGCTCAAAGTTTTGATAGATCCCGCGTCCCTCGACCTAGGGTAGCTAGGAGGACACCCTAGAGTTTAAGCCAGTAGGAATCCGGCATACTCCTTCGTCCGCCCCAGGACGGAGAAAGTCTATAAAGATTTCCCCAATAAAAAATCAAATAAAAGGTATTATACTTATTAAAAGGGTTGATGAGATTATGATGTATGTTAGCTATAATTCGTCACTCTTGGGCTGAAACAAAACAATCGTAAACTGTGTTTTACAAACAAAGACTACTTACTATCTATTTGGTCTGTCAACATATTTTATTTCCTGATGGCTAAACAATAGTACAGTATAATGATAAATGAAAACATTACAATAATCAGCTGTTAAAAAGTACGAGTGTGTACACAAACATGCCAAGCGCAACTGGCAGCGTCATCACGTTCCGAAAACATACATAATAGTGACGTGTCTCAGCGGCTTGTTAGCGCTGTCATCGAAACTGTTACTGTTGTTACACATATCCACAGTACATGTATAAACAAACATACTTGATCGTGGATGACTTGTTGATATACACTCGTGTATAATTCTCGTAATGGGGTAAATTGTTTGTTACCAAATTTTTTTTCTGCTTCAATATAGTGTTTTACAAGATGACTTTCTCCTGTCTTAAACTGACTTAACATCTATTTAGCACATTAGTGTAGTGTCTGTAGGACACAAGATCACTTTTGCCGTGAAAACATGTAACCAGCAGCAGTGACACCCCTACTCCTTACTAGTTTTCATAATAAGACTCCCAAATAAGTGATGTGCTTTTTGCGGAAATAACAAACCACAATCACATTCTTCATACTAACTGTCGTTGCTGTTAATTACACTAAAATTAATCCTTGAAGCATTTAACCCCAGTAAGTACGATTGCATATTATTTAAGGATCTGGTTACACAGTGTAACTTACGGAAGGCGGGTTGCTTCAAAAAGTCTGTTAACGTTACATACGTACGTCAAAAAATAACGATTGCCGAAGATGTATAACGCACGTACAATATGAAGCGTTGTTTCATGGCATAGATAACCCAGTTATCAACGTTATTAGGACTGCAAATAGAAAATAAAATATTTTCGTTATTAAGAGTGCTGGAAGAAAACAAAATTGATATAGTCATTTTTAACATTATCGTGTGCATCAACTAAAGCTGATGCAACTCCGCCTAAGGCTAATGGCCCTAAGATAAAGTTTCAGAACACAGCCAAAATAATATCACAGACATAGAGAAACATCTCAGATTTGATCAGAATGTAAACTTTATAGCAGTAACATTGATTGCACTATCGCTGCAATAAACAAGCCAACAGCCAATAAATTACATCATCACGAAAATGTTCATTTATAATTTAATATATTCGTATTACAAAACGCTTTGTCTCAAATCCCTTACGAGTGGCGATTTATGAAGCTGTCGGGCATGGCATCAATAATAATAGCGTTTTGTAACCGATCATAACCACCGAGGGAGTTTATTGTTCCACTTTCATTTGACAGACTATCTCATAAATAATTACATTTAAATCAAGCTGGACTTATACTACTGTAGCGGCATAGCTTGTTAATAATTACAAAACAAATTGGTCACTCTTAAATTCTCGGTGATTCTAGACAAGGATAGCAGAGTAAAAGGGAGGGCCAATACCCAGCAGTGGGTGATACCGGGCTAAAATGGTGATGATGATGATGATTGTAGACAATAGTTGCTAAAGATATATTTTACCGCAAACCAAGAATTCTTTACCAATTTTCACATGTCTTGGTAAATTATAATAGTACATCTTTAGGAAGCTAACAAACAAAGGATCACGTACAGACATTCTCAGATAATCCCGAGATCATCACAATACCCTCATTTATATAATCAAAGCAAACTAAGCTCTGTACAAAGGGCCGCCTGGTCGCGCGGTCCATACAGGGCCTCAAGTCTGCTATTACAATAGTGTCAGAATAGTCTATCATTGATTTCATAATTGTTGATTTTGACAAGTTTGGTAATCTACTAATACAAAAGCGTCACTATGACTTTCCAATGGTCAACCACTGACACTCCATTGAAAGAAATGGCATAGAATGGTAATCTCGTACATAATGACAAATCAATGACAGACGTAGACGGTAATCTGCAAAAATTTTGACAGTTAACTCACAGACTACAATTTAATATGGTAAGGTATAAAACACAATTACTAAACTGTTTAATATTATTAAACTGTTTGCAAAACACGGACCACAACAAATAAAAACAGATTAACGTCAGACGTCAGTGAGCAGTAATGTCACATTTGACAGCAAAACATAAAATATTATTGAATTTCATTATGTTTTTGCTATTTACGAACAAGATTGCATAGAACATTACTAAATAATATCATAGATAATATGTAGAAATATTAAAAAAAGAAATCTGGCATAATTAAATGTTCAAATTTAGTAGTAGTTTTTCGAAAATCATTTTTACTAACGGGTTTTATAATAATGGCAATACGATAATGTCATTCTACCACCATTCTATTACGAGACCATTGACAGACCAATGATCGACCATTATGAATTTAACAGATTACGAACTTTTAGCAAAATGACAATGGGATGGGAATTGGATCGTGTTGGAATGACGAATTTATAAAAATAGCAGACTAGGGGCCCAGGTCCGAGCCGTCAATTACGTCGATGCGATCGAGGCGCGCGCGCGCCAGGGGCGTGCACCGTGCGCCTACGCACGACAACAACAATGGACGTAGCTAACAGCAAGTCAAGTACGTACAGAAGGTTTATCTGGTATAGTTTAAAGCTGATAAAGTACGTGCATAGTATCTAGAAGCTTTTGTATGAACAACAATATCTAAGGTTCTTTTAACCTTAGAAGCAAGCCACTTCAAGCTAGCCGTCAACTGAGCCCCTGTTTTCGCCGTAAGGTTAGGAAATAATACATAATTATAGTTTTTTACACGAAGAAACGAACTTTAACCATGGGTGATTAGGAGCCTAAATAATTATCGTACTTAGGTTTCTATTACCTATTGTTTTGAGTGAAACTTCTGTGATTTTCCTTGTTTTTGTGTCGTTTGTGTACGTTCTTATATTATGTTCATTAGGCTAACGGAATAGGCTCCAGGTAAAACCACAAATTACAGGGAACCTAATGCGAAAGGCTACGATGTGAAGGGATGGCTAGACAATATGACTTCGTGTAATTAGTGTTAATATATGGATCCATATAATAGCAATTAGTGTTAAGGAGTTACAAAGGTCTGTCTTTCAAGTATTCTGATGAGTTATTTATGATTGTTAGACACCCACTTTTCGCAAGACTATAATGAGTATTTACTAGTTCAAAGGAAGGGGCAAGTTATTGCCATTTAGGCGGTGGTTTATAATAATTATATATTGGAATAATAAGGGAAGGACATGGGATGACGTTGGAATTTCACATTTAAGTTAAAATCCCATTAAAAGTTGTGTGGCATGGAACAATGGGGCTAATTTATAAGATACGGGATTGAAATCCAAACATTTCGCTTGTTTTAATCTCCACCTATAGTGACACTGATATCGTCGTAAATCAACCAGTCAGCAGTTGATAGTAGGGATAACTACCAATGATTATCACTCGTAGAGTCTCTTATCTCTTTAAAAGCACCCAAGTATTGATGCTGAAATAATATTTGTATGAAATTATTGTTTCTGTAACAGTATCAGCCTGGAAAGGCGTTCACATATAGAGAAGAAACGAGCTTTAATTGACATCGATTCTAATCTTTTAGTAATAGTATACAATTAAACATAGAATAGTATTACAAGCTTGGTACTCACCAGCGACGCCGACCGCTGCTGCTTGTTGAGGTCATGCTGGCTGCGCGAGCGGTCCTCGCCGGCGTCCGAGAACTGGCCGGACTTGCGGCCGCTGCGGACAACAGTATGCATGAGACAGCTGACCAAGACACAATGATTAAAGGTCACTTCATCCGCTGTATTATGTATCTAAGGCCGTATAGTTAGTAAGTGGTGTTTGACGGATATATTACCTAAATATGTTCCGTGTTCATATCCGGTTACTGTATAATAAAGTATAGGTACTCTATGTTTGTAGTTTTGTCTCGGGTATTTAATTTAGTATGTGTATGTTGGACTACGTTTGGATTTTCGAAATTTAAAGGTACGTGTACACATGTAACGTCTGTGCGTAAGTTTTTACCAAAAACACGCCACTTTGTTACGGTCACGCAGTAATGTTAGTCGAAATGTTGTTCCGGGTGGAGACGTACCTTTATTGGGCTCCCTTCAAATGTGCATTACGAGCGTCTATTAGTACCAGTCTTTTTAAATGCTTTTTCCATGTAATATACTATACATTAATATTAGTTAAATACGTTCATGCTCGATGTAACATGAACTAGAAGTTTCATACATTGAGCACAATCCGGTTTCGAACCTTGAACAGTGGCTCTATATATCTTGAATGTCAAAACAAAGATAATGTGTGTTAATGTAAACATATCAAACATAGGTACCGTATTTACGTGTTAATGATGTTGCCAGCGCTATAACTAATTACTCAGGCATTAATTAATGTTAGTACCCATATTCGTAGACTGATATACCTACGATTTGAATTGAATATTCAAAGCCATTGTTGCAATATAAAAAGAAGAATAGGTAGGTGTTTTATTTACTGCCAAGCAAGGTCAGGTGTAATTAATCAAATATATACAAAAATAAAATATTTTATAATAATATGTCACAAATTATTTATTCGCTATTGTCTTTTAAAGAACAATCCATTTTATAACACCTTGTTACCTTAATTACGTAGGCCGGTATATACGAGTGATACAAAACTTAATGATTCTGAGAAAATCCTGTGCATTATGTATATCACGACAATGTCATAGTTAACAACCACACAACTTATATGAACGGGTGTCACCTCTGGGAACTGTGGCCACTAACTAGGTTTCCCACCGTTGACACTTGTTTTATCGACATTTGTCTCGGTGGGATACTAATATTTTCCATTTATGTCTCGTTTGAGGGTTTAATTACGTAATCAGTTGTGGTATTTTTTATGAAGGCTTGTTGAATGGTGTTTCGAGTGCAGGTAACATGCCTTGATCTGTCTTCTAGAGCCAGTGACTTTAATTTAATAGAATATAGTGACAAACATTTATTTGCTTTAGTTTGTTGTTAAAATACCTCGCTCCACACTAGAATTTCCTCCTGTATCGTGAATAAGTTTCACAAACATGAAATATCATACACACAAACACCCAGAATCGGGACAAACATCTGCGGATACACAAAATACTGTCCCGTGTGTGAATCGAATCCACAACGCATAGCGCAGCAGTTCAATCGCTTAGCTACTGCGACAATCTGGTTAGATAGAACAAATTAAATTATTGATAATATTGATTCAGAAGTGCATTATTTAATCAACCCGATTGGCGCAGTGGCTAAGCGATTGGACTGCTGCGCTATGCGTTGTAGATTCGATTCACACATGGGACAATATGTTGTGTATCCGCTGATGTTTATCCCGAGTCTGGGTGTTTGTGGATATGATATTTCATGTTTGTGAAACTGAGGGTTAAGGGTTGCGCTAATTTTGTTGCGGGATGCGGGTTCGATTCCCGCACGAAACAAAAATTTGTGCGATCCACAGATATTTGTCCCGAGTCTGGGTGTTTGTGTATGTGATATTACATGTTTGTGGAACGCACCCACGATACAGGAGAAATTCCAAGTGTGGGGCGACGTATTTAAAAAAAAAACTACCCTGCAAGAAGATGAAGAAATATAACTTACCTACATATTGTTTAGGTAATAACTTACAACCAATTACGATTAGTAAAACAAACATTTTGTAACAGACAATAATAAGTATACCTAATAACATAATGCAACACGTATAGATTTCATTTAATCAATCAATTAATCAATCACTCGCTCACCTTACGCATAACTACTAGCAATTGTTATTGTAATTACCACAATAACATTAATTTAACATTACACATATCCTATGAACGTTCTCTTTACTAAATAAATAGGTCCAATTGATTCCAATACTTGTTATTTATGTGTATCGGTAACATCAAAACATCATCTTTAATTATTGCAATCACACTTAATTGATTCGTACACTTTGATTTCGTAAGGTAATGTAGACGTGTTTGAATTAGGTTGTAAAGCCGGTCGAGCCTAAAAGTAGCTTCCGATACTTACATTGATTATTATCATCAGTACAAAGGTTTAAAAATGAAGTTTTGGCGGGTTGTAGAAGGATTTAGAAGAACAGATAAATCAATCACATCTAAAATTGCACTGCCCACTTACCATGGACAGTTTACGTTGTGGAAGAGAGACACCGCAATACGCTTCACGTATGGTATGGTATGGTATGGTCTTTATTTAAACATTAACATTTAACAGCGTTATAAACAGATGCCCTACAAAACCGTTTGAACGGTTTGACTGTAGGAACTAAAGTCACTAATTTAAACTATAATTTTAACAGTAAAATGCGGACACTAATATCTTATACTTGAGAACTTGTAACAATAGTATATACATATGCATACATACACACAATAATAACATATTTATGTAAGTAGACACAAACATATAATACGTAGCAGCGTCTTACTTCTACATCGTGAACTGTCCTGTTTTAAGAGTTCATGGTAAGGGGGCTATTCCTGCTTTTGAAAAACAAAAGCTACGACGGGCTATAATACGATTAATCAACTAGTCAAAAATACATTCCAACTGATTATCTAACAAAAACCTCCTCACCTTGTTCACCGAATAAGTTTATTTTCGCCAGTCCCCGCGAGTGACCGACACTGTAGAACATAAGCTCGGCCGCCGTAAGGTCGGGAGGCGCCCACGCCGCGCGCTGGACGATGCCCGTTCGGGTATGGTAATTGAATTGCTCGATGCTCTGCATTCCGAGCCTGTCCGCCACCCATAACGAAGGCATGATGCCTATTGTGCCTTCAACGCTAACTGAGAGGGTTTCGTAAGAAAAGGTAAGACCTTCTAGATTCATGCTTGCCGGAACGCGACTTTAATAATGAATGAGATCATTAGGTTCTTTAGTTTGAAAACCTTTATTTTTCGTAAATATTAGTGTTTAGCATCGCAGCGTGAATCTCAATCCCCACACATAACTTTTATCAAATGCGAACGAAAATTTTCAAAAAAATTCAAACACCAATAACTGACTACCTAGTCTAATTGTGTCGTCACCTTTAAATGAATCATTAATTTAAAAAAATACATTTACCATCATCTCCTTTAATAGTTTATCATTGTAGAGACTCTAGCGTATGTTGTAAGTATCGTAAGATGACCAACGGTTATTAATAATAACCCTAGTGGCCTCTTACGTCGCCTGTGACAGATGCTGGCTGTATCGATTACACGATTACCAAGCTTTTCACGGGGTATCAAGTTGTGTAGTAACCGTAACGCTAATTTGTGTCGAAATACTTTAAATATCGGATCTTAACTACTTCTATATGAACTAGACGAGGCTTAGTTTTTATTTTTATTAGGTGTTTATTTAGATTACAAACTTGCTACGAGAGTCTCGTTGCTACATAGCTAACATGAAGACCAGTCTATCCACAAAGTTTAGGAGCGAATTGCTACGTCATTACCTTCTTCATACACCGAGACCTCTCTGTGCTTCATTGAACATGATTCTGCACCTGATTTGTCTCCAGTCATGTTAGTCCACCATCCCTTCGGACGATAACTTTAAGAGTATAGGAAGTGCACCTGTATTTGTGCTCAGTATGTTAACATTTACCTGCATCCGAGCTTGCGGTGCGCGCGCCGCGTGCCGCTGATCATGGACAGAGTGCTCATCACCGCGGACATGGCGCGCGGCTAATGTGGACATGTGATCTGCGGACAAACAGGCACGTTATTCATACTGTAGTCTACACTGCATGCTTCGTTGTTGATGTGTAATTTGTACAGATATCTAGATAAACTGCAGAAAATCATACGTGCCACACATTAAGAAGATAATAAAGAGATGGAGGATACTGTGACGACTAAATAAACGAACAGTTTGTTGAGCCCGAAACTGCATTCAGACTGTGTACTGCTGACTTGCAAATAGATCTCATCAAGATAATATGTCGCCTCTCAAAGGTTAGTTTCGGGTAATACACATACACATAGAAATACAAGAGGAAGAGTAACAAAAGAAATAGTACTCCTAAATCCGTCTCTCCTCGGACTTACACTAAAAACATGATCCACATAAAGTAACAAGAATACGTTACATAGTAAGTGATTTGCTTATAGACCAGTTTACCGCATTGAGCATGTGAGGCCGGTGTCGGTCCATAAAGTGATGCTAATAAATCGGACAAGTGGGACGCTTGTCCCGTCGCAAATCATGGTGACAAATTGTTAAGCGATGTAGCGCTTAACGAGTCGCCGCAAAAAATGCGTGCGCGCAGACGATGTACACTTGAATGGAGATGAGATGGGTGTACGGACTGAAAGGGGATGAATGTTTACCATTTAAAAGTTAGAGATAGATAAATATTTTATACAGTTTACCATAAATAAGGTTTAACAAAGAGTTAAAATATCAATAAAATTATGATTTAAGAAATAAATACATAAAACATCCAATTAAATAAATCAAAGTGCGTATGCGCATGCCACTAATATACTCTTAAAAATATAGGATGAACATAAAATACATATATTGGTATATGCAGTCGTGTCTGTATACAATATTTTACTCTAAGGTCGTAAAATAAAAAGCAGTATGCCTGGCTCGACACTTATTGCACTCCTTCGCATAGCGCGTGTTACAAAGCTGTTTATATTACTTGTTCCCGATTTACCTTATTATTCGCACGCTTATTGTATAGAAAATGTTACAAATGTTTAATTAAATAAGTATTTGAGCACATTCTTCTTCTATTGTGTCGACGAGTGCCCTTATAATAAGAATTATTCATACACGAAGAGGTAGAAATAGTCTTTCAGCACATTAGTTTTTTATTTGTAAGAGGAGAGGCCTTTGTCCTGCAGTTAGGGGTTAAGTTAATCAATAATCATAATGACAGTAACTTGATATACCAATTCTAATAAAAAAAAACCTATAATAATGTAAGGTATAAGTGTGTCAAGATCAATAATGATACATTATTTGCTTCCCCAGAGCGTGCAAAATTCGTATCGGTTCTAGCCAGCACCGTGCGGTTAGCGGCGTGAAGTGGCGTTAATGTTTTGCACAATTAACCCTAAAACATCTTGTGTCGGCGACTTGCTAAACGTTTGATAAATTAGGTAACTATTGACGATTCGACGCGGTATTGATAGTTAAGGCTAAGACATTATTGTTTGTTTTGTTTAGCTATTAATAAATGGTGATGAAATAACAGACATTATTTGGCAATTCGGAAATTAACTTATTTTAATTAGCTGTGTTTACGCGGCGTCTCTGCAATTGCGAGGATGTTTGTTTTTACGTTATTTTTGTATGTGAAGTGTAGATCTATAGTTATTTTAGTATACCTACTATATTATTTTGCACATCAGAAAGTTTTTCAAATGAGAAATGTCAGCCAGTCAGATAGCTTCCAATTAAAAATTAAATATGAAAAGTTATCAATCACTACATAGTATAAAACAAAGTCGCTTTCTCTGTCCCTATATCCCTATGTATGCTTAAATCTTTAAAACTACGCAACGGATTTTGATGCGGTTTTTTTTAATAGATAGAGTGATTGAAGAGGAAGGTTTATATGTATAATAACATCCATTAAATAGTGGATAAATACTTATAATATATATTTTATACCCGTGCGAAGCCGGAGCGGGCCGCTAGTAACTAATAAATAAATAGCACCATTGACTTACAAATACACATAACTTCTTCCTTCTGTCATAAGACTAGAAACTTTTTCTACAGACAAGCATCCCATCAGTATTTACTCTCGCATCTCCGTTAGATCCTGGTGCAATTAGGAGAGAACCTATTTATGATGAACCTAACGTTTTATGACTTCATTCAAACAGCTCTAGCGATCTGTAGGGACTCTAACGACTAGAGGAAATTGTAAATGTATTTCAGATTGAACAGTGCGGATTTGCTCTATTCACATTGGCTATTATTATATAATATAAGCAAAGAAATGATGAATTAAAACGGTGATAGCTTTTTCAACACTTTACTGATTTTGTGTTTAACATAGATAGGGTAGCTTTACATGTAGATAATAGTTCTAAACAAAAATGTCCAAACACGAAATATTAGTACAAAGTACGTTGCATGGTTTTATGCCGTCTAGAATTCAAAACGCGACGCTGACAAAGAGGTAATACTTAATCTCTTTTTTTACACAACTCACAAACTATCATTAATTGTCAAGTTTAGAATTCAATTCTTAAAGCATTGATTGCTGAGACTTCAAAAATATTTCTACATTAATTTGCACTTTTATAAATAACACCATTCATCATGTCTTCCGAACATTATTTTCGACAGCCCTACAACATATTCAATGTCGTTCTGAAGGATACCTTAATGAATGGTTACTCAAATTGATTTTTAGATTGGCAAGCTTAATAGTCATCGTAATATACGATAGTGTTGTCAGATCGTTAGATGACTGATGATAATGTTAATTAAAACTACTGCACTTGGATCGTGACGGGTAATGAAAGAAAACTCAATCAGACGACGCTGCAAAGCCGGTGTCCTACGTGGCGACGCGCGTCGTGGCGAGCGATGCGAAGCTATGGTACGGGAGGCTTTATATAAAAGTTTGGTTAGAGTAGGTATTATCAAAATACACATCTTATACTTCGGTACCTACAAATTATGTTTGTGGGTCGGTTACACCGTATATAGTCTGTCTCATTATGGAAATGATAATACGTAATTAAGTAAAGCTTTATTGACAAAAGCGACTTAAAAATAATATTACTTATAGTATTATGCACCTAAATATGTATGCGTTTCTCAGTGAACATTATTTAAAATTTATCTCCAAACAAACATGTTTTTAAGCTCTTGGTTCGCGTGCCTTGAGGCTGGTAATGACGGGCCGTGACGGGAATGATGGCGTGTGCCGGGTAATGACATCTTGCGTGCGCCTGCGCCGCGCCGTGACTTACCCGGCATTACGCTGGCATCCCACATATAATTCTTGATCTACAGTGGATAACAATCAATGTACTGCTATTATCCTGGTTAAACCTTAATCTAACAGCAGTTACATTACGTCTGGCTTTATTTTTGACTCTATTCAATGCATAAGCCGAAAAAGAGACGTAAAATACAGCTATACGCTTCTTTCGAAGGTTTTCCACACTCAGCGTCCTCGTTAGAGAACATCTTTGTTAATTACCCTGGCCTAGGCGTGACCCTAGCCTGGATACATCTGAACGGTTACATTAATCTTACATTAGTACAAGGCTTTTGTGTAAAATTGTGTAATTAAATCTTATAATATAATGTAGTGACTAAACTTTACCTACCTTGACTAACAATTTTGCTCCTAATATTCATAACTATCAGATTAGCTTTGTCCATACCTCGTTTAAATTTGAAATTACGATGACTTCTGCCATCTCCTAAACATGAGCAGGCTCCTGAATGTAGCAGCGTCTCATTATCTATGTATAACCCACAGCACGTTGGAACCTCTATGGTTTTTGTACAGCTTTTCCCATTCGAGCCGCTCCGGCTATAAATTGCATGTGAAACGCATTAGCCCGATTCTCGCTAGTTAGTAGTCGAGCGGAGTATGACAGAAGTCCGTCTCATGTATAAACGACAACAATAATAAAATAACTGCGACGTAGATGCGTAGATAAGGCGGTTGAATTCTTGGAATTACATCGTGTGCGATATCAAAATAAAACGTTCGTTGCCTGGCCAAAAATGCTTTTGTTTGTTATTTTTAAAGGCGCGTGGTCGCCATTTTGGTGTCGAGAACGATGGAACGATTGCCAGCCCTCTTACCGTGAACTCTCAAAACGACGACAACGACGAACGACTTAAGACGCCGCTATGTGCAGTGTAACGTGTAACGTATAAGTGTACGGCGTCTCGCTTCCACAACGTAAACTGTCCTGACCCCTTAGACAAGTGACAAAACGCTTGACGAATAGAATTGGAATGAAAATGGGTTGACACATGTCATCGATAACATAGTCGAAACATTATGTCATCCCCAGCATTTAACAGCACTGATAGCCGAGTGGTATGACCGTTGGGCTGCCAAGTCAAAGGTCACAAGTTCAAAACCCGGCACGCACCAATGTCTTTTCGAATTCATGTGCGTACTAAAAATTAGTTATCAGTTGCTAAAAACGGTGAAGGAAAACATCGTGAGGAAACCGGCATACCTGAGAGATTTTTCAACGGTGTGTAAAGCCATGTCAGAGGCCTACAGGTACCGGTTTAAACTCTGACACCAGGTTGTTCATCAACCATACGATAAGAAGAAGAAGATGTCATCCCCATACATTTATCATTCTATTCTATTTCTATTCGTCAAGCGTTTTGCCACTTGTCTAAGGGGCCGTTTTAATAGTTCATGAAAGGGGGTTGGTGTAGCAAACTATTTTCTGTTAGGACAATATTAATGTCAAGTCGCTCGCCTACAACTTGACTCGAGCTCGAATTATTAAACTCGTCCATAGCGAAAATATGGTATGCAAAAGCATATTTTCTACTTCAATACATACATATATAAGTTAGTTTCCGTGCTTTTATCTGCGCCTCGCCCGCTGCGATCCAGCATGAAACCTCCATTAAACTGCATGTATACAGATAAATATCTTCGCCTTTTTTTTTCTTTCACGGTATCTTCGACGCACAGACGCTAGGGGTGGCAATAATGAAAACGCAAGTAATCGCGTCATGTGCAGACAGCGCGGCAGATTGATGGCTTGCGGACAGTTGCCCCCGACGACGTAATTATATGTTGCAGGGTTACCACACGGCTGTGTAACTGTCAGATATTTTTGTTGCTGTGAGAGCAAAGTTAACAGCGATGATTGCAACATGGTGATCATACTATAAAATACTAATATTGTAAGTTAGTTTTTGTTTTTACTAATTACAATTGCTTTGGCTTTTGTAGTTCTTTTTATAATAGGTTACAGTAAATACTGAAATGATCATTTGGTGATAAGATCAGATTATCTTTAAAGGTAATGATGTTGTTATTTGTAGCGATAGTTAAGGACAACAGTAGGGAATTGCTATAATCATATATGTAATAATATGTAGTTGGATACATCATCATTAGCCCGCTGCAGTCCACTGCTGGAAATAGGCTTCTCCCAATGTACGCCACACAGCCCACATGCGTGTTAGACACATGATTAACATTAATTGTTACTTTCAGATTTCTTTTCAGTTAAAATCTTCAAACATTATTAAGAATCGCCAGCCCTACAGTAACTGCGCACAGATGACGCTGTAAGTTCTGTCTTTGTCAAATTATAATAATACGCACTTAATGGAGCCCGACGTGCTATTGAGGCAGTGCACTGATACCAGCTGTATATAACTTAGTATAAACATTATATGAAACGTGAACGTGACTCATTTATATCAGTAATCTTTGGATTATCTCAGTTGATTATGCGCATATTCAGGGCTTGTACAATTGATTTCTGGTTGATATCCATAACATGAGCATTGTGCAGGGTTGTAGGTACTTACGAGCAGTTCGACAATGCCTGACTAGTTTAGGACTCCAACAGAGCCCTTATTCAAGAGCTGGTGACGGTGAAGTCGAGCCGATTAATAATAAATTCGTTAATTAAAGGTAAATTCTAAAGGGCTTAATAGTGCTTAAATTATTTCGCTTGCTTGTTGTATTGCTTGTTAGGGACTTTTAGTTTCTACTCACAGAATTCGGAAATAAATTAGTACATTCATAATTTATATGCAATTAACATTAACACTGCCTACTATGTAATTTAATTAGTACTTGGGTGATAAAAATGCCAAATAAAAAGCATTTACCTTTTGTATAGCAATAAATCGATACAGATATAGATCCTCAATAAATAATCATTGCTATACAGCTGCCGCTAGTAAACAAGAACCGATACCAGTTTGTATTGAGTGCTCCTCGTACAACAGACACACGCCATATGACCTTACAACATGGATAAAGTGTCAAGATGTTATTATAACGGAGTTTTGGTATTCGGGTCGGATTTTTTGTTCCGAAGTTGAGACAGCTGGTTTCGAACCAACAAAGCAATTAACTAATCCGCTTATTAACGAAACAATTGATTTCGTTTTTTAAGAAAATTCTAGAGGTCGAGTTTCGTTAAAAAGTGAAGATCGACATCTGAGATCTACATGACCTGATGATGTATAATAATTAAAATAGGGGTCTATTTCCAGCAGCGCACTGCAACGGGTCGACGATGATAGGTACTATGTCTACCTTGAAACGTCTGAGGGAATAATTGTGTATTTGTTATCATAAGGTATCTATGACAAATGACAATATTACTAAAACATCAATTAATAATTCCGATATATTAACGATATAAAACGTATTCCGCCGCACTTGAATGAAACGGAATTCTGAAAATGAATCAATTAATTTGCGCACTCCTTAATTGAGTCGTCGGTTTCTCTCGAAATCTTAATTGCCACTTAATAATGCAGATTATTTACATTATTTATAAACGGCGATCGCTTCAGGGCCGTTCCAATATATTGGGTGACCGGCAGAGGAGTAGAGGCTAAGATGCTGCATATAACTGGTGTTCGTTGACATACATACATGCCGTAGTGATATGTAGTATGTATAGACTATAGAAGTGTGTAGCTTTCTAAAAACTAATTTTGTTTATTTATGTAAACCACTTACACTTTACAAATTGTCAAGACTAGCCTATAGACAAGAAGGAGGATACCGATACCTTTTAAAATTCTAAATCAATCATCATCATCTACAGCCGGTAGACGTCCACTGTTGGACAAAGGCCACACCCTTTTAGAAGGGGCGTTTTGGAAGGGGGGGGGGGTGCCATAATCCCCACGCTTGGCAAGCGGCTTGGGAATCGCAGTATTGGTGGTGAAGTTACAAAAGATGCTGCTGCCCATCTGTTGTACGGTAATATCGCCTACATAGCTAAATCATACCAATATCCAATTATGTCCAGCAGTTTATCGCTCTCGAATGCTCGCTATTTATGACAAAAACGTGACGTTGGTTAAAATCGTGTACAAACACGTATGAGAGAGAATTTACCACCCTATAGTAACACAACCCGCTCGGATGATCGGATCTGCTATTTACGGAATCATTTGCAGTTAGTGCCCCAGTGTTTTTATTGATTACCAGTATGAAAATAAACTGTAAATAAATGTACCTAATAAAAGAAAAAAACATAAAATAAATATATGCGACTTTTTAGAAACCGACTCATTTAAATAGTCGTTTATGATAACGATAATAGTCTTGATGGCAATCAACGCCATATTAAATTGCTTTATAATAAAACATTTTTTTTATATTAAATAAAAAATACACGCTATTAATGATTTTAAGAGTTTGTGGCTTGAAGAATACGTTACGTATGTCACAAAAGGCATAAGTACATGATGATAATGGTGAAAGCCTAGAAAACAAACAATATACATTTTTTCAGGTGAGAATAATCCAAAGTCTTTAGATCTATCCATGTTTTTAAATAGTGTCTTGGCCCTGATTGTTCTATCTCGCGACTCTTCTAGACATTAATATATATACTATTTGCATATTATACACATACACGTAATCTACGTAACATTCTGTATCATAAAACCCATTTAGGGCGGATTAGGGCAATACGTTACAGAATAATACATTACCTATTAAAAGTCTAGTATACTTTATCTGCTTTAAGTATAAATCGATATTATAAATACCGCAAGCCGTAATCTATAGCCAACATCTGCCGTCTACCGGCCCTGATGCAAATGTGTTCATAATTCACGAGGTTGTGTGTACACTATGCAGCGAAGAATGTGACAGACTACGATAGGTGCCCCTAGTCTAACCAGCCTCTCTTGATAAGATGATGATCTCCGATCGTGAAGCCTCGGGTAACTATGATAAAAAATTAATAAAAAGTATAAAATAATATTTGTAACTGCTTTTTATCATACGCTTGTTTGAATTCCTATGTCTATGTAACATGATAGAAAACATTTTTAAATTACCAAGTCTATCTTTACATCAGAACCCGTAGTAAATTTCTTTCTTTTGTATCTTTAATGAAAATTTAATTTTTCATAAAATATGTGTTTGTTCCAACAGTATGCAACCAATACTTAAGCCGTGCTCTTTATGGATTGCTTCTGTTACTATTAAAGATAATAAAATCGCGCTTCTAAAAGTTTTCTGAACTTTCTTTGAACGTAGGTGTAGGCACGGCATCCAGTAGTAGTTATAAACGATATAACGCGAATACCAATGGTAGATATTTATTAGTTGAACATAACCTAACAGAGAATTTGCATAAATATACCATTCTAAAACTCTTATGTACTCAAATGTACTTATATAGGCTGTTTTTATTTATATACTCGCTAGTGGATAAATTATATAATACTCGTATATTAGCATACGGATCCATTGAATTTATTTGAATTAATGCTAGTCATAAATCTTATAGAACAGGCAACATTAACACTTCGTTTAAATGTAGATGCCACAGAAGGAAATGACTAACTTATTTTGCACAAATTCAAAATAATTATACGTAAGGTAACAAATCTGAAACAGATGTGAACATTACTGTAACATACAAGTCACGGAGAGGGGTTATTAGGATAAGTTTAATTAAGAACGGTGACGGATGACACATACATATGTACATACGCTCGTGACTAAATTCTGTAGGCTCTACAAATATTTATGCAGCGGAAATGGTGTCCGCGACCCTAGCATGTAAGGTCTAGCACAGAGGCAATGGGGTCACTTAAAACATTAGCTAGAGACCACACAAGTTCTAGTGCTAGACACAGCCAGCAATGCCAGCGTCCTATATTCTATATACACGTGTTATTGATAGTGTTGTAAGCGTGTGGCTGCGCTTGCGTCACTCTCGTAAATCATCGGCGACAGGCAGCCATGTTTATTGCATGAAACTATCGATAAGTTAGGGATTAATGCTTCTCCGAGCAGACGAGCGGCCGCGTGATGTATCGGTTTTATTATTTACCGGGATATGTCTAAGAAATATGGAAAGCCCAGTGATGTGTTGCCGCTAATATTTATAGAGTTTTTGCTCGTGCTGAGAGATGGGAACAAGCTTTACGCTCAAGGAAGTGCCATTAAAGCTGAACACAACATAAACGTTCTGTCAAACTCGTCTGTTGTTTTAGCTACTGAGCAAAAACGGATTGTCTACACCGTTTAAGCTCAAAGACGTTTTTATCATTTATTATGGCCAGACACAGAATCTTAAACGTTTAAACGACAGGTTTGGATTATAAGAATATTGAAAATCGTTTATTGCATAAAGTTATCCAAGAAGTGGAGTTTCTGAATGCTCGTAGCGTTCATATCAAAATACATGAAAGGTAAAGTCAAAAAGGTTGCAGGTTTAAGAGCCTTCATGCTGCAAATATGACAGGCACAAATCAGAAGAAGATTAATACTGTTCTTTTATTTCTTAACGTGTTCTGTAAAGTTTCTTAACTATAAAATCAACATTAAAATCATCTCATGCGTTCTGGAATACGTCGCTCCAGATATCGGCACGCGGACTATCGAAACGGAATTATTCCGTACGGTATCAAGAGAAATTATTCAAAAGTGCGCCGGCGCAACCGGTTTAGGGCAAAGCGGCCGCGGACAAGAAAGCTTATTATTTAATCTTTTTTTTTAATAATAACTGCCGGTCCACTGTTAATATGATACTTAAAGAATGACTTGAAGATTATATTTGCAATATTATTAATTTTATTATGTTGACTTAATTTTCGGCTTTCGGTTGACTACCTCGTTGGTCTAGTGGTCGCTAAACGCGACTGCTGAGCAAGAGGTCCTGGGTTCAAATCCCGGGTCGGGCAAAGTGTTACTGAGTTTTCCATTAGGTAATTCTCAGTAGCAGCACGGAGTCTGGATTTATGCCCGGTTAATGGCCATAGGCTCTCCCCCTATTACATTGGGACTTAACAACATAACTGGCGAAATGTGGGTGTACTATATGTTCACCTCTGCCTACCCCTTCGGGGAATACAGGCGAGATGTTATGTATGTTATGTTATTTTCGGCACATGATTTTGCATTACAGAGCAGTGAGATATCTTGCGTAAGTATCAAGTTTTATATAATTAGTTTTAAACTCATGAATAATTCAACAAATAAACATAGTTTGCAAATGCAGGCAACAAACTGATAACAATAAAACACATTAGTGCTTATTCCTATTTAGGAGTTACGGGTCGTGGGTGTTTTGAATCTCTCATTTAATCGACTAAGATATCGATCGCGATTTACTAAGACATACTTAGCTAATATTGTGTTACGACACTGTTTGATTAACTAGGTAGGAGTGTGTGGTCTTAGCCAGTGAACATCATACATAAATCATGTTTATTTGTAGATTTTGCAGAATGTTAGGAGTCGGTTGTCGTTCATAGTTTTCTGTTAAATCTAATATGTTGATAGATTAGTCTTGAATATAATGATAAATTACTTTGTGTATGAAAAGCGTCTTCGACAGCTCTTTAACTTGTATCTTTAGGACAGCCTGTAAATTGTAATTGGTGTTTTTCTCTATGTGTTATAATTTGGCTAATCACTGTTTAGGATTAGGTGTAGGCAATTCAGTTTGCAGTGTCTATATACATATATATTTAGCAATAACCTTACAGTGAGGACACGGTATTGCTGAAACTGAGGAGTGCGTCTATTTATTTTCTCTTTTTTTTCATTTTTTTTTAAAAACTTCGCCCCACACTAGGAATTTCTCCTGTATCTAGGTAGCGTTTCTCAAACATGTAGTTTTACATAAACAAACACCCAGACTCGGGACAATCATGTGGATCGCACAAATTTTTGCCCCATGCGGGAATTGAACCCGCAACCCTTAGCGAGTCTAATCGCTTTGCCACTGCGCCAATCAGGTCGTCAAGTATTATTGGAAACTTACATTTTTTTTTTGTAATCTAACCAAGATATTTAATATCATTACACCAATTGTAAAACCAACGAATTATGAAAATATATCAAAGATCTTCCTCTTCCTGTTGTCTAACATAGGATCGGTTGGTCTATTCGGACCGGACTTCAATGTCACTCATAATGAACGGAAGCGGCGCTGGCCACAGAGCATGCAGCCAGCCAGCTAGTTAATTACCGGGGCGAGCAGCGACGTCGCCCGCGCCGGAGGGACGCCCGGCCACGCTCCACCGCTCATAATGGACCCATCAATCATTTCCTCTTTACAATTCCTCTATAATTACTCTTCCTTATCGACACTGTCGCATGACTGTTGTTTGACGCCATTAATGGTCGGATTAACGTACGCACTCCTAAGTACTTTGAAGAGTGAATCCTCCGGGATCATTCTGCCGGATCATCGCTTTAAACTAAGTTTATTATTCAAAAATGTAGGGGTAACTAATCTATTTTTATTTTAAAATTACACAGGGCTTTAATTTTTCTATTGCCCCATAGCTAGCTATTATTATCAATTCATGTACAATACAGAAAAATCCTTGAGCTCATAGCATAAATAAAAAAATGTTTTAATAATTATTTGAACATTAGGTGCACCTAAAAAGTCCAAATCGATTTGTGCAGAAAACCGTATATTTCACGGACGAATCGACCGAATCGATGCAACATTAGATCTTGCAATTTAACTTACCTAATGCGTAATACTAGTCTTTGGTCCTGCCATTTAATTTAAATATGACCCTAAACAAGTAAGCAGTAACATTTCATGGTGTATATCACACGAGTACACTGTCCAGGGATGGTGTCGGTGTCGGTAGATGTTACGCACGATGGCCGCCTAACTCTCGCAGCGGGCGTCCGAGGTTGGCCCGATACATTCTGTGCGGGGCAACCGATGAGTCACGCACGTGCGATAACATTCAACCGACTGCGCCTACAGTTCGGAGTTTAAGAAAACAACGCTACAAAGGAATATTGATATAAAACAATAGTTGCCTTTATCGTTATAAGATTTTGTTTTCTATTAAATCGTCGTATTTTCTTTATAGTTAGTTGCTGGTGTGTTTACTCCGGGAATCGGGTAATAATATTTGCTCTGTCTGAGTATTAAACGAAACATCTGGAACTAAGTCGTTGTGCGAACACAAGTTTTAATTTTAGATTCATCGTGGTCTACCCTAGAATGAACATATGTCATCAATGGATTGATCAAGTCGGTCCAGTTACCCAGAACGAAGCTACGGATTAAAAACCACGGTGACTGATAATGTTCACACACAAATAAATTATAATTATTGATAAAAAGTCCTCTAACCGAAATCATCTAACTGTCATGTATTTTACCCAAATTGTAAATGAGAGAATAACCGATCTATATTAATATTTTTTATTTGACTTTGTTGTACTCGTATTCTTATTTTAGGTATATTGTGTAGCTCATTATTCTCTCATACTTGAAATGATTGTTAAACATAACTACAACATACTTTTAAAAGAGTAACTATGGAGTTTCTTGCCGGTTCTTCTCCATAGAAACGACTTTTTGGAACCGTGCAACTAGTTTGACGTTTTGTAAGTGCTCTTTTGTAGCCTACATGAAATAAAAACATATTGACTATGACTATTATGACTATGACTAAATCCTTCCAACACATCGAATGAGACTCGTGCTCGCGCACACATCTGCAACTGTACCGACCCTCGACGGCCAGTCACTGACCTCTGACACTATGGTCTATAACAATTTTATTAAGGTGTCGAGGTGTAAACTGTTTCCTACATTGAAGCAAAAGACAATTAGTTCACACGTTCTTAAATCATAAACTAATAAAAACTTTATGATGTTAAATATGCACATTTTGTCCGTAATGTGCTAGATTTAATATAAACCTGCCAGCCTGTTTAGCACCTTCCTAGTAACCCAACCGCCAATATTCAAGCTGTATTTTGTATATATATATTTATACTATATATTAAGGTTAAGTTTTATAAATATAGGTATAATATGTAATAGTTAATTTTATATAATATGTTAAGTTATGTATGATACCTAATGTACACCGTCATCTGCCCGCTATTCTTATTGTTTCTACATATCCATTAATGGTTGTCTGGAAGAAATTGCTTTAAGCAATAAGACCGCCACTTGCACTGTCTTTAATTTTAAGGCTTTTCTTTAAACTGTGTTTCTTGGTGTGCAATAAAGAGTATCTATCTATCTATCTATCTATTTTGTTCGGTTGTAGCCATAGGATCGTAAGTCGAATTCCTAATTAATATACTACTATATATAGCTACCTATTTATAGCTACCTTAGTCTACTGTTTTTCTTGGTGACTTAATTTATGTGAACATCGCCCTAGCGAGCCCCTAGCTCGAAGGGTTCGTCGATGCGATTAAAATGCACCTGTGATGCGGAAGAAACTTTTGCAACATTGTCAACATAAGGATCTGAATATTAGTAATTACAGTTAGTAAATTAATTTAAATTTATTTCGGGCAAATTGTTATTGGAGTTTCCATTAGGTAATTCGCAGTAGCAGCTCAAAGTTTGGATTTGAATCCGTTGCCTGCCGTGTGGCTCCCAATATCATCCGAGCTGACCTGCAAATCGTGGATGTAAATACGTGCGAACTAACAGTTTACGTATAAAGTAAAAAACTAAAAAGAGTCTGACAGCATTCGTATTACGCAGCGCCAAACCAACCCGCGCGGTTTTGCAAGTACCATATTGATAATATACAAATGCTAATGTATTTGTGAATTACTGTGTCGGTCTGTTTTGCAAGCTCTGCAGTTATTGTTGTGCGATGACATCACTCGATGGTGGATGCTCTATCGTTTATAGATATCGATAACTGTCGTAGATTTCGAAGGTTTTCATTTTGTGGGAGTCAAGCCTGGCGTGGGCCGTATATATTAACCGTATATTGGCTTGCCACTTTTTACATGGAACTTTGTAAAGGCGAAATAAAAAAGGATAAACTTCTGAAAATAATTACAATAACCTATCCCTTATGTCACTTTAAACAGTCAATCATAAACTCCTTGTTGGTCCTCGGGTCGCAACGCGTCTGTTGATCGTTAGGATTGATCAATTGACAAAAAAACTTGATAGGCCCGAACCCGCAAATTATTTCTATGTTAGGTTAGTGTGAATTAATACACTTCTGCCGGCCCAAAACCAATGTTAAACTTGGAACTTATGTCTAACATAATTTATTGTCCTACTTCCGGGCAAAAATGTCCCCTAAATACGATATGATTCATGTTGGTTTGTTACTCGCTGATCCATCTGAAACAACGCAATGATTACATCTAATAATCACTGTACAGCATGACGACCTTCATTACTTCTCGTAAGAAGTAATAAACGATCTAGCATTAAACTCTAAACTCAGCTACCGCAATTACGCCGTTCCATTAACATTTAACCGAGTCGGCACAGTAACAGGTTCGTTTGAAAGCTAATATTTTCTCCAGCACCTAACTGGTACGTTACGTGCACTTGTCCCTAATTAATTATACAAGATACCGGGACAGGTATCTTGTTAATTATTCTATTAGGAGCTCTATCTCAAAAGAGAATTCCGTACGTAGGCGGCGCGGCGCGGCGTAATATAGTAGCACTTTCGCTGCGTTCCTGCAAATGCTAACGGTCAACGATGACCGTTGCCTGTTTAAATACCGCGAAGATTAATTGCAAAAGTTTGACCATAACATTTGTATTGAATAACCACTTAACCTCCTCCAATTAATGTTTCTGCAAATTAAGTTATAAACATGTAACATTAGTTGGCATATTTACTTATTTATTATTTGTGCACACACTAGATATAACTTAAGAAACATCAAGCAAAGTGTATGTCATAGATAAATCTCTCAGCAGATTAAATAAAAGCACGTAAATACTTTTATATGTAGTAGGTACCTAATGGTTTTCAGATATTTGCAATACCTTATAGACTAGTTATGCGATACGTAATTTATTATTTATTAAACGCCAACCTTTTTGTTTTAGGTTTAAATACAAACGGTAATTATCGGTTTAAACCCACGCAGTTAATAATAGTCCAACATAATGTCATTGCACTTGCCACAGACACACACTATCGGTCAAGTGCGGCGAGCGGAGCGTGACGGACAGGTGCGCAGGCGCAAGAGGGCGGAGGGCGCGCATGAGCCGTGACCTCGCGTTCCCATGCACCCAACACCCGTGGCGAAATGTAAGGAGGTTTAAATTTAAAAGGAATTTATCCTCAAGTAAAGACTTAGCAAAAGGGTTTTCTATTTCTCGCTATATAGGTAATATAAAAGATTTGCTTGACCTACATGATAATATCTGTGTGTGAAGATCATGATAGAGCCTCAGGACTTGTGAACATTTTAAGCGCTTTTGGTAATCACTGACATTATCTGCTAAGCAGTGTTTGTATCCAAGCTCGCAGAGTCATTTCAGCAGAAAATTCATATGAAATTAAATCAATTTAACTTATGTAAGCAATAATTATGAATTATTGCCACCACCCCCCTTTTAAAAGGAGGAGGCCTTTGTTCAACAGTGGACGTCTTCCGGCTGATGATGATGAAGCAATAATTCTAAAGGTACAGACTCTGTGAAGCCTCCTGGATTAAGTCACTCACAATAGTTCAATAGAATTCATACCTAATCATCCACTTGCGCATCCAATTCGGACTACAATGTAGTTGGCAATACTTCCCACAAGATTACACCCGCCGTGTGCCCTGGATCCCACGAGGGTGTGGTCAGGCGCAAATTGACAACTATCACGGAGAACGATTGCGCGCATGCGTGTAGTGAAGTTGAAGTGAAGTGTAGTCATCTATCATTCAACTGTCTTCATTAAAGTCTTTATTACTCACGAGTTTGGTATTGTTGTGACGAGTTGTGATGACGAGGCAGTCGGTAGTACGCTGGTAGACGATGAACTGTTTAATGTTATATATCTTGTTTGCTTCTGTTTGTGTTAGGTTTATAAACAAACGTAGGTATAGTTTCATAGCGAACGTTCTTATATTTTAGTTTTAAAATTAAACAATATACACCTTGCGCAATCCCTAAATATTTATGTCAAACTTCTTTGTGGGTAGAGAGTAGTAAGAACTATAGAATGCATAGAAAAGTAAACAATAAGTACTACAAGTATACAAATTAAGGAAGTGTATGGAAGTAGCGTTTGCACTGCACTTAGTCGTACAGGATGATATTGGCTGTTTATATCCAACGTATAAGATACGGAAAAAGCCAAGCCGTCTGCCGTCAGCCGACTGATGGAATACATAATAGTGACTGCATAATTACTTGTGTAGTGTATGTAGTACGTGATTCATTGTAGAATCATTTGTAGAGCTGCCGTGGAATTTGGATGTTTTCCAAACATGAGCACTTGCCAATTAGAAACCTTATATTTATTTATTTAACTAGGGTTGGGTGACAGCTTTGATGAATATTGATAACCCTTCGCTGATTAAATGTTTGGAAAATTAAAATACTGTGACCTATTTCTTTACGTAACTAATAAACTTTGGCAATAACAAACTTTTATTACCAATTTCACTAGATTACAAAATACTTTCAGTAAACTTAATCAAGGCATACCAAATATTTTGTTAGATTTATTGTATTTTAAAATTCGTAACTAGGTATTATTCCAGAACAGTTGTAAAAATGTGTGAAACAATAAAGTCATGTCATAAAGAGAAAAAAAAATATAATGATAAATGTCGTACACAATCTAGACTAATAGACGCCACACAAAATAAAACAAAAACCACGTTTCAATCAAATACATCACTAAATGTTTCTCCTTCACAAAAAATCGTCTATCAAGGTTTCCGGGTGACTGGCCATCACTAGCTGTGAGCTTCAATTGTTCTATTGTGCTGCTGAATGTTGCAGAACTTTCGTTTGCAATAAGTTAGGCTGTCAACACCTGTCCCCATGATTCGCTCTACTGGCACCGAACGCAGTCTGGTCATCTGGTTATCAAAACCACGCGGCGATTGGACTACATTCCAATACAGAAATACCCTAAATTGGTTAGACTTCATGATTGATAGAATGTGGTTTAAAGTCTGAGTTGATGTTCGTTTGTAAACAGAAGAAAATATCATAGCATATACTTAATTAAATACAGATCACATTTTGGTATGCGTCGGTTGTAGCGGGAATTATTCACCTATCAGGTATCCATTACCTATACAGCTTAACTTACTGAAGTTAAATGTGATGGATACTGAAGTACACAATTACACATGAAACACGCTTTCGAATCTCAAACTTGAGATTGGACTAAAGAGCACACCATTATTAACCTTATACGAGAATCGAGCGACCCTTGACAAACATTCCACTTACTTAGCCACTATCAGCGAACCATTAGATACACATATTTTCCTTAGCACCTTTATTAACCTTCTTGTTTGTCTACCACCATGCTGGTTCACAAGCAAAGTATCAATGTAACTGCTAGAGCACTGAAAGCCAATTGGTATGTCCGTTGGACTGCTAAGTCAAAGGTCGCAAGTTCAAAACCCGGTACGCACAAATGTCTTTTCGAATTCATGTGCGTACTTTAAATTAGTTATCAGTTGCTAAAAACGGTGAAGGAAAACATCGTAAGGAAACCGGCACACCTGAGAGAATTTTTGATGGTGTGTACAGCCATCTCAGAGGCCTACAGGCGGTATAAACTCTGACACCAGGTTGTTCATCAACCATACGATAAGAAGATTAATGCAGTAGTTTTGTTTTAATTTCTGGAAACAATCTCAAATCATAATCAAGCGACACACATTGATTTCCACGCCATCATGAGCTAAGTTGGACTATGTTTGAAGTGCAGTGTAGTGGATCAGCCACGGTCTACTAACTCAACACCTACACGCTCTGCAGCACAAAAACTTAGTTCAATTTAATTAAATCTTGGTTTTAAGACATGTCGGTGACTCACGTTCTAACGGCTGTTTTTGAGTAACTGCCAGTCCTTGTGTGAAGGTATTATTAATATATTTGACATTCATGAGCCCTCTATAAATCTTATCTTTGATTGTCGTTTCCTTTGCAATCAATTAGGACCGATAGAGATATAACGCGTATATACGTAAGTAGACTTGTCTACTAACATTTAAAAGTTATTTTGGGTTCGATTGGTGCACTGACTAGGTGGTTAGACTTCTGCTCTGCGCTAACGGTTGCCGGTCGATCTCCGTTCGGAACAAATCTGTTTGAGCTACCGTTTTTAGTTCCATGACTCGGTGTTTGTGTATGTGATAATATTTCTGAAAAGCTGCCAGAAAACAAGAAAGGCATAGATTGGAGCAAAGTTTATGAAAAAAATAATCTGCCTGATCAACATGGCTTGAATTAAAGGACCAAAGGGTGAACGCCCTTCAGGCCTTCATGTGTCGGACACACGTCGAGTCACTCGCTGCTATAAAGGTGGCGGTCCTCGTTGTTCAAAACGTAAGGGACTTGTAAGTTTTTATGTATATGGTGATCATTAGCCACAACTCGTCACGGACGCTGCCATGACGAGTCACCGAAAGATTAGTCCCATGAACAGTGATTAGATAGTTTTCTTGAACCAATTACAAGCGTACATAGTTTTTCTTGTTTTTCTCTGAGTGAAACCTATAATAGGAGCTACTTAGCCAGTTATTTTTCATCGTTAGCCATAAAGTGAGCGGAACAAACGCGCAAAAAATTTAACCGCTCGCGATGTATCTGTGGTAAGAGCGAGTGACGTCACGCGCACTAGTTAATGAGCACGGGATGCCGCGCATGCGCACCGCTCTCACGTCGCGAAATGCGTACGCGCCGCGCTGTTAGGCTGCCTACAAGCATGCCGACCGTGGCAGCGTTTAATATTATATGGTTTAAATATTATACCAATTGGAAATAAAGATGGGCAAATAAATGACTATAGTCAAAATTAGTGTAACGAATGAGAGACAACAAAAATGTAACAAATGTCAGTTGTATTTTGTCCTCATCATAGTGTAAAGTAATTAGGTTAAGTAAACAAACATTTCCCATAAACTACTGCTCAGAAACGAGACCCCAGAGTCCCAACAGACTTATTTAATGGCCGCAGACATGTGAGCTGCGCCTTGTCGGCCACCTGTAGCTGGCCTTATTTGTGTCATTTATTTTTATAGTACCTAATAATTTTTAGGTGTATATTGTTTTAATATATGAATACTGCTAATATATGAATGCTGTCAAAATAAATATATAGCAGTATTTTATTTGATACAACAGTTATTATATACGTATAGTTCTGTATGTATAGATAAACTTGTCCGACTATTGATGCTTTTAAGCTAATTAGTGTAATTACAAATAAACTGATATCTGTTGAATAAATATATTGCCGACCTAACGTTACATATATCAGGTCAATGAATGAATCATTCAACTTAATGACGCGCCACTCCGCATATGGCAGTAAGTAATCATATCATTTAAGAAATGAGTATGTATGTACATGTAGAGTCGATTGAAATATAATACAATTGAGATTTTTTTTACAATTAATTTGGATAGAAGTTTAGATTAATTATTATAATTATATTACTTTAATATATTTAACTTTAATAATAGATGATTTGTCCCTGACTTAAAGAAGATCGGCCTCTCCCCGTGAACTCTTTAAGCAGGCCTATTTCCGCAAAACTCTTTACGTAGCGGCGTCTCGCTACCACAACGGAAAGTTTCCTGCTTTAAGAGTTCCGATAAGGGGGCAGATTTTCTTACTTAAAATCAAATAAGTACCTACTATATTTAACGACAACATTCCGAACAGTTAACAGTTCTATTAATATACTTATTATGTTTCACTGCTATAGCAAATGGTAAATAAATACGCTTTTTCAAGTCATATAGACGTAATCTTGAAACTATAAAATGAGTGTCAGGGCGCCGCGCTCGCTCCAGCCACTTATATTTATGAAATCGGATTACCCGCGCTCGTTTCCTTCTCAAAGACATTCGCACTGAACGCCTAGATACGCATAATGAAGACTGGTTTAATGTCCATGTGTAATTATTTAATACGTTTATAAAGATAAGCCTTTGATTCTTAGTTAATTTAATAAGCAAGAAATTATGCGAAGATCTCTTTGATAGGAATTCTGTTGGTACGTGCATAACATTAAGTATTTAAGTACATGAAATTTAAGTTATACATGAATTAGCAAACAAAAAGTGTTCTACGATAGTTTAGAAATTCACTGTTCTTCATAATACGAACTCTCCAAGCAGAACATCGAGTAGGTAATTGCAAGTCGTGACCGCGAGCGTGGGAATAATTCGTGCGTCCACTTCTATATCGATAAAATAAATATAATCTGCATAAATATGTTAAAAAAATCCTAACGTTCACACCTCAACGAGTAATATATCATTACCTAACAAAAAACGCAACATAATTTGTTATTCCGAGAAGATTTGTAGCAAATAAATTGCCGTTATCAAAATATCGAGTTACGGACAACCCTCGTTTGAATATATTAGAAAAAATTTGAACACAAAGGGTTGTTTTAGAAATAGTTTTGCATTGTGCTTACCCCCGTTGGTGTTCGGCGTGAGTGATATAAATGAGTTGACGTCATTGTGAGCCGCAGGGCCGCGACCGGCTTCGGTAAACCAGTTCTGAATAAAACATTTCTAACTCAATTCGTCAGGAAATGTTTTTAATCATACGAAGCGTCATTCATTTATGTCAGAGGGGTTTAGTTAGAGGCCTCGTTGATCTGTATGATGTCTGTATCAAATAAACTGGAGTTGATATACTTTCGTATTACATATTATGTAGGTATACAGAATGTAATAAAGTTGAGAACTTAGAGTACAACTTGTACATCTATACTTATAATAAAACTGTAGAGAGGTCAATTCTGTACATTGAATATATATTCAAAATTATTATTGGAGGATGACTGGTGATCAATACTGATGCCGAAAATGCAATTAGTAAATTTTTTGTCGGTCTGTCTGTCTGTCTGTCTGTCTGTCTGTATGTGCACGCATGGGTCAAAAACTACTGAAGGGATTTTAACCAAACTTGGTACGATTGTAGTCCATACGCCTGGGCAGGTTATAGGCTATATAACATAACGCTAAAACATATAGGAGCTGAGCAGTAACGATAAATTTGAAGCAAGTCGGATGAAAATGCGCTTTCGAGCTCTTATCCTCGCATACGTCGATCATACACCAAAAGTATGTATTACAAAAATGATGGTCTCTAAAAGATCTACAAAAAAGTCCTTTATAGTATATATCTATCTTTTATAAATTAGCCACAATAACGTGTTTAATCGTTTGGCACTTCTTCAAGTGTATCAATAAAATATATAAATATATTGTATTTCACATAGATATATCGTTATCAAACTCTAATATTCAAAAAGTAAACTTTAATATCTATTTTTTAAAAAATAAAAAGAAATCGGTATATAAGTTATAGATTAAATAAAACTTCCAAATCTCGCCGCGCCAGTATGGGTACGGCGGTATAAATGGTTTTTCTTTTTTAAAATTGAATGTACAGACACGGGTCGTTTACGATTTTATTATATGTATAGATATAGATTTTTTCTCATTACCTCATAGACAATTGTAATTCTCGCAGCAAGTAACACATACGGTTCTCCGGAACTTATTTCTGTCAAAGTAATTTAACGACTTTTAGCTCAAAGGCATCCTTCAGCTGTAACATCATTGAGGCGGACATTCTAGCAGCAAGATAGATTTTCTATCCTGTGTATAACGATTTCGGCTGAGTGTACAGCCTTATGCTTCGCCATGACCATCAACATCAACCATTACCATTGACTCACGCAGTCTTAAAGTAGCCTTTAATCTTACGAATACTTAGCTGCTTCTTACACGCACACACAATCGTACGACGCTTACTCTTAGGTCACGAGTTCTCTATAAATTTTTTCTGATACATTGGGATCTACACCAAACCTAGCGAAATTGTGGGAGTAGGTACAATATGTGCACCTCTGCCTACGCCTTCGCGGAATACAAGCGTGTCGTTGTCGTATGTTTTATAACAATATTTTTTATAAGAGTCAACTGCAATGATTCCCTATTTTAACTTAATTACGAATAAACCGACACACAGACAAAATATCCAAAATAATAGAAATGGGTTGTATTGTATAGGTTTCTAAAACGTCGCCCCACACTAGGAATTTCTCCTGTATCGTGGGTGCGTTTCACAAACTTGAAATTTCACTTACACAAACACCCAGACTCGGGACAAACATCTACGGATCACACTTTTTTTGCGGGAATCGAACCCACAACCAATCTCTTAGCCACTGCGCCAATCAGGTCGTCACGGTTGTCTTTTATCCTTGGTATTTTTTTTTCTACAGTAGTTTCCATGTACAGGAACTCAGAAACGCACAAAACGGATTTATTTATGTTCTCTTCTTCAGTTATATATTATTTTCAATAGACTTTTTGTAACTTCCGTAATTACCGTTCAATTTTTGCGGTTTTTTTTAAATACCGGAAAGTATTCTTAGTTAAATAAGTGGTTTAAAGATTTTTACCCTACTTAAAAAAGCCTGCCTGGTAGGTATTTTTTTCTGTTAAAAGTTCAATTTACTACTGGTGTTTTATCCGAAATACACGCGGACGAAGTCGCGGGCAACAGCTATACATGTAATAAAATAGTACGGCATGGCGTAAAAACTACTAAATCGAATTCGCTCAAACTTAGCTAATATATTAAAAACAATTTAAAAATACTTTTGCTGTTTCCGAATTTCCACGCGGACGGAGTCGCGGGCACATCTAGTATTTGAATATAAGCGCCAGCGGCCTGTTAACGTTTGTAGTTATTAAGCAATTACTATTTATATTAGTTTGTTTGCATAAAGCTTTTTGCAGTCCAAGGCTTGGGCCATGATACAAGCAGGTAAATAAGCTCTCAGTTAACAAATGCTTGGATAAAGTGCTGTCTTCCTGAACTGATAAAAGCCTTGGTTTTATGTATTTGTTAGCTTTCTGTATTCCTTCTCCATATAAACTTAACCTGTATCAAATCTCACACTCCTTCGTGTTTGCTATTTGCATAATAAGAAAAACCAAGTTTTCTCTTTACATAATAATAAATAGATTTCGTATGAAATACTGCATATAACAATTCAACTTCTTAATTACACATATTTTCAATGTATTATAGTACAAAAATATTTAATTATGAATAATTTCATCATAACAGTCAAGAGACACTCGAGAAACAACATCCACAAGCTCTCAACACTGTTTGTATACTCAAAACAACTCAAGCGCACATTGTAATTCACTCATCCGAGTATTATTTGTTCATTCATTCAACAAACATTCGCGTTCCCCTCGCAATAACTGGAGAACGTCATAACTCAATGTGCGCTTGACATGACGATCCAAACGATCGAACTCTATTGTCAGAGATGTTCTGACATGCGCGGGAGCCACATAACAGGGTGCTCTCAATAACATGTGTGTTCAATCAAAGCACCAATAGTTCGATGGAGCGATGAATGAAGGTGCGTTGTGGCATCAAGTGTAAGACGCAGCGGGTATCTTAATAGTCTATGTAATACATTTTGTTTAAGAGATTAAATGTAAATTTCTTCAGTACAGAAAAATACATATATTGAAATATCTGCCGATAAGCGAATAGAGGTACATACAAATTTACGAGCTAATAAGAAACAATTTTTTCTACACAACCAACCAACAAAGAAGTACTAATTATTATAATTACTTCCTGTGCTAAGAATAATGTTTGTACGATTCACCATGCAATAGAAACAATTATTAAAAATTTAATTCAATTGCTTATTTCTTGTAAGCTCATTGTAATCAGCGCTGGCATCCTCTTTCTCTCGTCACTTGCACCACAACGACCAACTGCATCTCTACAATACGTTTGTTACGGCATATTTATATCGGTAGTAAATGTCAATCTGATGCGATTGTCGCGCGGAGGTGCGTTTACGATCGCTTTGTGTCGCATGTCGTACCCGCCCGGTGCGTCGCGGCTGCAGACAATGAGTTGCGATTATTTTGTCGTTATAATTGTTGCGTTAGAGCGAATAGTGTTGATACTTGAATCTAGTGGGATGATTTCTTTACACCGTCGTAAAATTATTTGTTTTAACTTTATACACTATATTCATGTTAATATATAAATCTCACCTCACCAATGTATGTATGGCAAGAATTCACTGTTACAATAAGTAGATCACTCAAGAGTCACGATGTATGGAGAATCATCGCCCAACAAAATCGTGACTGACCTTAACCTCGCCTGATCGTACCGCGCAAATTACTTTACAACGTAAGTATGAAACAAAGTTGTAACGTTACGTTTTAAGTTGTATAAAGGCTTTAATCCTAAATCCATCGAATATATAGTTATATAACCTAAGGTTATGTTAGGGCTCGTCCATTAATTACGTGATGTTTTTCAGCAACGTTTTAAACCCCACCTCCCCTCTTTGTTATTTGGTGAGGTTTGAGACTAAGCCTACCCAAAATAACGTGTTTTTTTTATACAAAGTAATTTTCAATGATGTGGATATGCTCGTTTTTTTCATGCTCGTGATAATCTCACTACCGGAAACCGGGGTCCGGAAAAAATCACGAAACATCACAGGGAACCCCCCTGTGATGTTTCGTGATTTTTTTCCCCCCCTTTTCAAGCCTCACGTGATTAATGGACGTTCCCTCAGTGGTTAGTTAACCACCGCCCACACCGGCGCTAATCACAAAGGAAACACAAAAGAACGATTTATTTCCGGCACAAATTCAAACACAATTCACCGATTGAAAGAAAGCCCCATTGTTGGCGTAATTCAGCTTGTGTTGCACAAACAAACAAACGGACACAATTGAGGAAATCAGTCGAAAGTATTGGGATCTTGTGTAAAATGTGCGTGCGCCGGACGACTCTATTGTGTGCTGATGGTGGGTTACCAATGGTACGGGTTGTAGGGCTACCGGGTTACGGGTTATGATCTATGAGGCTGTTTAAAAGAAAATTATAGATGAAAGTTAGAAGAGACTTCTGATTTTATCCTGTATAGTACACTCTAACTCTCCGCTCGTTCGCGCGCTCACACTGATCAATGCTCTCATGACGTCCGTACCTGAGTGTGATGTGTTTGCGATGAAATGGAAGGATTTATATAGTGAATGCCTAAGATTTTGCGAATTGATGAACGACAGGTGAATTGTTTATTTCCTAGTTGGTTTTTTTTATTTTTTGTAAAACTTTGTTACTCATTTTTTAAATATTGTTTATACTTGTACCTCTACTGTGCAACGATTTAGTGTAAACTGTTATGTTGTGCATGTAATTTGATAAATAAATAAATAGTTTCTAGGTTGACCTAAAAATAGACATCCTAAAAGATACTTTATTACCTAGTTCCATTAAAAACGTAAAACCAATCTCCTTAAAAGTAAAAGAAGCCTATCATTGTACAAAGAATGTCAAAGGCAAACAATACACAAAAATAAATTTATTTTTATTTAGTGGCAGCCCTGCGCAGCGTCACGGGCATTGTTCGGTGCGCCGGCGCAGCTACCGCATGAGCTCGCCCATTAACAGCGCCATTGTTCCAGCAACCGCCGCCGCCGAAGGCGGGGGTCACTCAATGAGGAGTATCAGAAGTCTGAGCTTAGTAAGTCTTTGATTACAGAAGAAACATTGAGTATAAAATGTCCATGTTGTTGTTAAAAGCTATTCTGGTATATCCGTTTAATTTAAAAACAAAATTCAGCTCTTATCTTCTTATCGTATGGACTGATGATGGCGATGAACGACCTGGTGTCAGAAAGATGATGTCGTTGAAAAATCTCTTAAGTATGCCGGTTTCCTCACGGTGTTTTCCTTCACCCTTTTTAGCATCTAATATTAACCAATTTACAGTAGGCACGTGAATTCGAAAAGACATTGGTGCGTAGCGGGGTTTGAACTTGCGACCTTTGACTTGGCAGTCCATCGGTCATACTACTCGGCTATCATTGCTAAGCACTTATCAAACCACGACGAATATTTTCGGCTCACATATAATTATATTTACTGCTATCAAGTAAAGAAAAAGAATCAGCATTCAGTTTTTAATCCTCAAGTTGTAATTCACAATTTACATAAGATCCAGTAATTATTTCCTAGAGAATAAAACTAATATTCACATTTCCATAAAAACTAAATTCTCTCTTGCACGCGATACAATAACATATTAAATTACGGCAGTTTTGTTTTTGTCGTGTATGTGAACCTTTTGTTTACATACTCTATGACGGCATACATAAAAACTATTCCTTGGCTGTCTCCCACAATGAAAGGATCGCTTGGTTGTGGTCACTTTGAATATTCCAGATACCATCTGTCAGGTAATTAAGAAGGTATAACGTATACTTTGTGCTCTTTCTCTGCCCGTCGTGAGCATTACGCAAGCTGGTGTATAAGCATTGTAATATATAATATTGTTTTGGTATAATAATAATTTTATTAAATGGTATTTTTGTTCCGATCAAATAAAAAAAAATACGACAGAAAATGAAAGTTTTCACTTCTGTAAATATTGTTGTCTGTATGACTTTTGGTGCCATTTTAGCTACTTGCCCATACTAAGCTAGAATCTAAATTGATAAAAGAAATATGAAAAATTATGGACAAGAGCGGGACTCCTACCCACGACCTTCGTCGATCCTAGGCGCACGCCAACTGAGCTATCGTGTCGCAGCTGATTACTGTCTAATAAAAATAACCACATATCTCTTTCTGATCTTAACAGTTCAAGAGGGTGTACAAACTGTACAATAGCAATCTACGTCCGACACGACATTAGCAGCCGGCCCCGTTAGGCCGGACAACCGTTTTTATCGCCTCCCAAAGACCCAAAGAACAAGATTGATTTGCACGGTAGCCGAACTCATTACTTTTTACATCAAAGCTTTATAATCATCTAACACAAAGCCCACACAGACACAGCGGCGTACATTATACCTACTTATATTACACCAACTTATACCTCTGCACATTTTTCGCACAGCATGTATAAGGTTACCTAGTGTTAGTAACTGGACACCGCAGCCCGCGGTCATTACACTAATACACTCAAATTACTTTCTGGTAACACGATTCTTCTAACACCCTGCGGATAAACCTCGGCCCGAATCTATACACACTTTTTTATACAAAATCAGTCGTGCAAAATTACACCCTATCTCGTTAATTTAGGGTTTAATGTTGAAGTGGTGGTCACGATTAAGGTATTTCATAATTATACGAAAAAAAAGAATCGTAGGTAATTTCTGTGATATGATCAACGGTTTTTGTGCATCCGTTACGAGGGGCGTTGTTAAGGGTTCGAGGGGCTGCGCGGGGATGTTTCGTTCCTATTATTCACCTCAGCGTTAGGGTTGAAATATTTGCATCAAAGAATGTTGTATCAGACTTGTTACAGCATTTTTATAGCCATAAATAAAATTATTTGTAACTTGACAAGTTGCGTAAACTCAATTAATTTACACTCGCATTGTTTTCTACATAATTTGCTGATATGAAGTAAATTTAATTACTCTAATAATCTATTATGCATAGAATAATAAATTAATATTTGCTAACAAAGAACAATAATTAGCTAATACACAAGATTACCTCACATTATAAACGCACACGGTTTGTAGAACAAAAGACATCAACGCGCCGGGCACACGCGTTCTCGATGTTACTAAACTACAAACAATCGGACCGTTATTACACCATGCCTATAATTGCCAAATACGCACAGCTACAGATATATCTGCTCCTCCCACTTGTGTACACACATTAATCTTACCCTACTAATTAAAAATTCAGCGGTTTGTATTGTGAATGTGCTAACACACCTTTTATTTTTAAATCGTAGCAGTCGACTAAGAGACATAAGTAATAATTATGTTTCTTCAAAACTATGTAAGTATGTATGTATCATAACGATAAGCTAACCATATGTGCTTAGTTTTTTATGTTTATTATGTGAAAATGTTGAAATTAGCCGTGTCAATCGATTTTCGCTATGTATCTGTAACTTTATCTATGATAATGAAATGAATGGAAAAGTATAGCGTGAAAGTAAAGAACTGTAGCGGGAGGCAAGTGCAACACAGCTACAGAACTGTAGCGGGAGGCAAGTGCAACACAGCTACAGTTATTCATGAAAAAATCAATTAACATTGTAACTAACTGTAGAAAGCTTTCAAAAACATAGCATTTGATCTCGAAGTAATTAGCGGCGCCCGGCGGGTTGTTCGACCGAACGAACGATTGAATCTCAATCAGACAATAGAACAAAATGCTATTCCCTTTTCCATGGAAAAACTTAGGAATGCGACTTGCGCAGATCGCGCCGTAAGATACTACACCAATCGAAACGTTTTTCTGGTCTATTTGTTAGAAAAATACTTCACACTGGTTTTTATGAATTTTATTAGTTCATTGCTATTTTATTTATGCCTGCAATTTAAAATATTTACGGTTTCTCAGTATGAAACTGTCGTCATTGTGTATTATATGATCAGAGATTGAATACTGGAATACTATTCTTAATAGAATCAACGCAGACACAAACGTAGTAGGAGTTTGATGAACTCTTTTCGTGATCCAAGAAGCATTGGGAAGATGCATTTTTCTTGGCTGTAGTATAGTTAGCTGAGTCTTTCATATTATAAGATACTACAACAGTAATATATAGCCAGTTAGTTAATCTTTTTCTATGTATTGTGTAATATTTGTTAAATGCATTGCAATGCATTGTAAAATGCAATAAACTTAAAGATTAAATACATACTTCAAACAAACATAAGCTTCCTATACGACAAATAAGTACTAGTTAATAGAAACCCATTAAAATGTACATATAAATGCATCCAAGCAATGCGTAGTTTGTTATATATGTAACAAGCAAATAAATCAATTATACAACTTAGGCACGTCATCATCATTTTACGTCTGTCTTTTCACGATATAATTAAAAGTATTCAGCCATAATCTCAACATACACAATATACATATCCCTCAAGCAGCATCTCATGTTCTCTGGAATTAGTCTTGCGTCGCTATAACCTTAACAAAACAAGTACATTCTACAACTAAAGTAGCTAGACATTTGAATTTTTACAAACCATCAATTGAATAACAAATCAAACCCTATTTCATTGGGCTGGCGAAAAGTGGGTGTACTACATATCTGCCTACCCCATCGGCGAATACGGGCGTGATATTTATGAAGAACATTATACATAATATAAATTCTTACATATTTACAGATCATCTTTTTTACTATAATAACTTCCGTGAGTGTTATCCATATTATTTACTATATATCCCGGTTATACTCACGTGTGTATTCGGGAATGCCCGACTAGTTTCGAACTCGAACGGAGCCCTTATTCATGAGCTGGTTACGCGGCGGAGTCGCGAGCCGAACTGCGTGCGCAGCGCACCGCATACCGCTGCGCCCGCGACGATGGTGGTGGTGGCGACAGGTGTTGTCAGTTACAGATCATCATTTGAACTCTCTTACAAATTGTCACTACAACTTGAATAGATGCATATTTCTATGAATTATTTGAAATTAAGTTTCTTTCAGTTACGCTTGTGTCACTGACGGTACCCACAGCTAATAGTTTTTATATTTGCACACATAATGAGCGATATTACCGTCTCTCGTCTAATTACGTCGATCAGGTTTATCGGGCTCTTCCCTGAGACAACTCCTTTACGTAAGGCTGGTGACGAAGAGCGCACACGCACATGCTACTGATGTCGCACGACTTTTAATCGCAATCGCATCAGTTGAAGCTATTATGTATTGGATAAGTAAGGTGACAAAAACTATTTTTTTAAACTGTAGTTTTTTTGGTAAAGGTTACTGCTTCAACTAAACTAAACTAGTAAGACCATAATAACCTACAAACACAAAACATCTTACTTATAAAAGATGGCATCTCCTTACTTACACACCTTACCTTATTAAGTCTATTCACATCTTTATTCTTTGTCATACAAACGACAGTAACAGGTATAATCTCGTCAATGGGTAAAGATTGTAAATTTTTATAAGTAAGTAAATTTCAAGTACTTGTATAACCTAATCAATTGGTTTCCTTGTAATCGCCTTTGAACTTGCTCAAACCCCATAGCACTACATTTACTAGGTACCTAGGGTTAATAAGCTGCACTATACTACTTTATTCAATTATACTCAGGACAACAATGCCTGTTATTTGTACTGATGGCTGTCTTATCGCTAATTGCGATCTCTTACAGACATCCATTGGACAGACATGAAAGTCGTGAGAAATAGATAACGACTTGTTACTTACATTTTATACTAATACCTACTAATATGTTAATAAAAAAGCTACTTAAAACTGACATAAATCTTCACCACCTTACTAGCACAGCAGCTAAATAATTAGCAAAATAACTAAGTAATTAGACTCCAGTGCAAGGAAGTTCAGCCTCAATTTCAGCACGAAATAAATAACGAACATTTCTTTCGTGCTAACAATTTCAGACTGAAAGTGTTACGCAAGTATAGGTAGCGAGTCTGGGCGTTAGTGCATGTGATATTTTATGCCTATTAAACATACATACGGAACAGTACGAAATCCAAATCGGCGGCAACGCTCTCGTAAAATAAAATAAGCGGAACTTCTCCGCTTGATCGAAGTTATTTAACCCGTTGTCATTTTGCCTGTCTACCTGTCATCTTTTATGTATTCAGCGAGAAAACGCAAGTGCGCACGCAACTGCAGTTTTTATTCCGTCGAGATCAAGTAAATAACTTAATTAGACACAAGATAAAAGTTAGGTATCGATAAGATGAGGCAACAGGCTTCATTTGCGTGCACCTTTTTATTGGCTTCGTAATAGTTTGGCTGTTCATCTCAGATGTTAAATAATTGAGTTCTGTAGAACATCTCTCGTAAACTTGTGGCTTTAGATCGACCCGACAATGTTTGAGAGATTGATTGGTACCGGTTGTGTAGCAGTTAAAAGCTGTGACCTGTATAGACAACTTATTTATGGTGACTTTGAATTTATTTTATGAGAATAACTTAAATAACATAGCTTTTGGGTTCTACTGACTTATATGACTTACAAAAATTCGTAAAAATCCATCAACCGACTAACTTTCTTCCTGTATTTACCACTACAGTCAAAAGTGCCAGTAACAATGCCCATAAACACAGAACCCATTAGTTTTGCAAGCAGCCTCTATCTCTGCTCGATCCAACGTTTAATTATGCAAGCTGGATCAATTACATGGAGGTCTAAGTACAGAGCCCGGTCCCACACCCAGCTGATATGTGCTAAGAGTTGCTTTGAGATTTCGTAGTAATTATAGAGGCTTTCTTCAAAAGCTTTAAGTCTTTATAAAATGTCTTGAATGAGGTACTAAATTACACTAACAACAAATAAATTCTTAGCCAGAGACTTGTCGATTAATTCTTTCCATTCAAATGAGATAGTCACCGTATTCATACATACGTTAGAGCACTTGCCCTGACGAGCCAAAGTTTGCTCAAACAGAATTTATCTAAACATTTGCCGACACGTTTTTACACCAAACATTTGAACGTATATAAAGTATGAAGATTGTTTATCTAACAATATTATCTGTTCCTTTGTTTACACGAACTAAATTAACAGTAAATTTTATGTAGGTATATTGTTAGTCACGTTTTTTTATTCACGATGATCGGCGTGTGCGCATGCTTTGTTCCGATTTTACTGGTTGTCCGTCTTTTTCTTTTTTATTTATTTGCGCTTGTCGTTACTTTTACATTTCAATAAGCTATTGGTGCCGAATGCTGCTGTAAAAAAAACATCATGTTATTTCCGTCATGCGTGTATTTTCTCCGGTTATAAAGTATGTACCTATTGTTTTCAGAAAACTGTGTGTGTAGCATAAGGTTAATTTGAAAACTATCTAACTAAATAACAATACATAGGTATCTGAGGTAATATATTTGCTTGTAACTTTTTATTAATTTTGATCCGGAAGTACTGTAGTTTTGAGCTAGTGTTATATACATTTAACGTTTTTTCTGATGGAACTAGCAGACGGATAGTGTATTTTTGTGCAAAATAAACTCGTGCATGCTCTAGTGGGTTTCTAGGCTGTATCGGAGCCACTGGCGGCTGGCGTCTATAATCTTCAGACATCTAAAGGTCATGTGTGCAGAACCCTGCGCTGTCATTATGCAGTAGGGATCATTTCGCCAGGTTATTGTTGTTATAGAGTTAGTTGGAGAGAGAGAGATGATTACAAACTTAATGTCCTTTTATGACACCAAGCATCTTTACACAATCATTGTGGAAATCTATCAATGATAGATCAGCTTCAACAAATAGGTTCACGTCTCCATAGCGTGGTAATTATTGCAAAACAGTTGGTAATAGACCCAGGTGGTACATTACCCGGTTTCCATGATCCATGAACATTATAATCTAATTAGAGTGCACAGAGCATAATGTTCAGTGGGTCTGCGCACGCGCACTTTCCCTCGCCTCTCTCATTTGAATACATCTGCTTATCTTCTATCTGAACAATTATTGCGCGGACGTTTTCACTCAACCGATGCATGAACGAGCTAATTAACAATTATATATGAAAATTGAGTTTTATTTGCATTTATTGTGTATACTTATAACACATTATAGATACATAGTTTGACAGGTTTATTGTTATGGTTATGGGTTTACCTCAACTTTTATTTGTAGAATCTCAAGTTTATTTACAGTTCTAATAATATTTTGTAAGTTATACTTTTTATGATATTATAAAATCGTCAAGGGGTTTCCCTCAAAAGTAGCTTAGGCAATTAGTAGCTGCTTAGTTCCTTAAAAAAATTGGTGTGGTGTTGAAAACCCTAGGAGAAACCCCTATTAGCAAGGTTTCTTTATTCTAATGAGTTGGACAAATCAACTTGATAATGTTCCATCACTAGGCAACTATTTCACCAGATTCTCTGGAATTGATGACTACGCCTGCACACAAATCCGTTTCTCTGTGCATGTTGTGTTAACCTGTAATTAATTGTTGCACTTGCAAATGTTACTTTAGTCATTAAAGCAGAAATGTATTTTGTGTAAACAATTGTTGGTTAACCTAAATAAATAAACATAGAAAGAACCGAAACACGTTAAATAAAATACATTAAAACAAATATAGAACCTCCTCCTACTTCGAAGTCGGCTAAAAACTGGTCTGTATAACTCTAGACTCTACGACATAAATAAAAAAAGTGTGTGATGTTCAGTGAGAACATAGTGTAAAAGAAAAATACTGTACATTCTAATATGAATAATAAATGCTTTATTCAGAAGTCTACTGAACATCACAACTTGAAGCTACAAGCAAAGGCAGCAAATAAAACAGAGCATGTAATTTTAAAACATACAAATGCACGTTTAATTTTTTAATAATCTCTTCCAACCAGTTTATTAGCATAACAATGAAATAAAAAGATACAGTGGAGCACGACCCGCGGCCCGACTGCCCGATCCAACACTACGTGTAGAACATTTGCATTTGTTAAATAAAGTCAGTTGCATAAAAAATTATTTGGAGGCAACGGGGTATCCGTTGCCTCCAAATAATTTCGAGAAGGCTTGAACCCATTATATCTAATTAGATCGTTTGTTATACATCAGCTTTGTTTTATTTATTCAAAACAGGATCTTCCCCACAGATATAGATAAACCGTATCTGTAATCTTCCCCTAACATTAGTCTGGCAAACCAACTGCTAAGGTATTATTTATTAGTAGTTCATGTCAGACAACATAATAGGTTTTTCAGTCCGAAAATCCCTACAATCCACACAGGCGGTAAAAAAAATTAACTAAATGTAGAGATGACAGCCTGTAACTATGGTACCATTCCCACTAGTGGACCACCATCCATTCTCTTAAGTGGTGGAGTTAAGACATATATTAGAGAAACTACTCTATAAATTGATTCTATGGGAACTGGGATGAAGTATAACTTATTAAAACTTAGTTTGAGATTGTTGTTTCAATTAAAAACAAGCTTGAGAAAAACTTCTTCCATAGCTTGATTTAAAACTAGCTCATCATAAGACAACATAGATAAAAACTAAAACAAATTAGGCGTGTTATCAATTAATTTCATCTCGCGTCCGTCCTGAGATGGTATCGCCGCAGATATTGTTAGAGATTAACATAATAATGTGCTTCCGGTGTACTGGCCGTGTGTACGCAGTTGTTTTGTATCGTTCTACATGTTACACGTGCCTTTAAAAGTTTAGAAAACGTTTGGGAATAAATTTATCCTATTTTAAGATATATAGCTACATTTATTTGTTTCTAGAAGATGTGTTGTCAACCTTATCTCGCTGTGTATATGTATATATATTATATAGATTCAGTATATACATATATATGTAATATATATTCAGTAGACAATAAGGAACATAAACATAGATTGATAATACCCACATTTCACAAATGACTGTAGTAACTGTGTTAGCGACAAGAGATGAAGTCGTCTCTGATAAGAAGCACAGTTCCCCATGTCATTAAGATAAGATTTTAATTGCTCGCCTTTGTGTCATCCAAAGGAAAATATAATGTGTTATTCATTTAATTACATCTTGACATAGACACAGCACGATTTTCCTTTGTTTTTCTCATAATTTTTTACGTTAATATTTTGCCTACATAGGGACTAGGTAGAGCTTGCCTTGTGAGAAATACACACAAGTCTAACAAACAGAAAAATCAACTTAAGCCAAAGCTCGACTCATGAAAGCTTTTAATTTTAAAGATCTTAGATCAATAACACTTAAGATGCTGGTTACGATGATACGTAAATAATCTCTGTTTATCGTTAGTGTTATAACCATTAACACACAAAATACAGGTGTTATGTATATTTGTACATCTAAGTGTGGGATTTTGGGCTGGTTTGACAGTTGACGACTCCCAATAAACACTTTTAGGTGGAAAAAACATACATGTTTCTGGTTTTATTGCAAGCGACGCTTGACAGAGATAGATCGCTATACGGTGTATTATTCGGGGAATTTGATTATAAATTCTTTTTTAGTATTTATGTTAGTTTTAGGTGGTTCATCGCTAAAGAACTGCTGCTTAGTAAGTACCTGGTCTAGTTATTCACTCAGTACGTATTTTCATAGCAATTGCGTCCCATAAACTTACTACTTCTTGGACCATAACCCTTTAAGTACAACTCTATCGAATTACCTTAGCTGAGGCTTGGCATCAAAACATATAAAATAAGGAGTACGTAAAAGGGTCCATGCCTCCACAGGGTCCTGCTTGAAAGCCACTTTGGAAGCATTCTTCCAGTTAACGAAATACCTAAGTCTGAGTGTATTTTCTAAATAAAATTAAAATACCTACTTATTCGTCAGATATGTAAATATTTCGATAGATCGCTGGAAAAACCTACTTAAAAATTTACTTATTTCTGAAAAAATCGCAACGAAAACCAGAATATATAAACTTGCTGACTCTTGTACCTATATCCCGAAAAAAGAAATAGGGCCAATCCATAGAGTATAAACATCAAATAAATAACTTCAATAATTCTCAATAATCTGTGTTTATAAATGATTATTAACGATTCTGTATATTATAAATATCGGTCGCTACGACGATCGTCGACCGTTACTCAATTAATACGATCTCCGAAAGTCAGTTCGTTAAGTCAGCCAGATGATTGGTTTAACTGCTTTTATTAATGAATGGTTATGTGTTATAGCTTTAGAATATATTATAACTTTGTAAGCTGCGCATTCACTGGCCGTGCTGGGTAGGCAGGAATATCGACTATATTCGTTACTTTTAAAGCTCTACAATTGCAGAAATATTATTTGGAATTGATTAATTAAAATCATGTTTTGTAAAAAATGTTGCCAACGCCAACGCGAATTGCGTTGAACTGGTAATATACTAGCCGTGAGTTTGAGTCCGAGAAGTTACATTTTAGTACCAAAAAAAATACCTCCACCGTAAACATAAAAACAAATAAACCAAAATCAAACTTACCAATAAAAATCAAAACAAAACCAAATCCGCGAACAATTAGAGGTAAACACAAACAACACTCATTGTCACGCACAAGACACAAACAATGCTAGTCGACGCGCGACTTACGAACACTGGCCGGACCACGGACTGGGGACGGGCGCGAGCGAGCGGTCGTGGGGCCCGGCGTGCGGACGCGGCGCGACTGGCGGCTGCCGCGGCCCGCCTGTGGGCCCCGAACCCCCGTAGGCCGGGCAAGCCCGGGTTTAGGGCCATCTCTTACTAGCAGGCTGGGTTAAGAGCCAGGGGACTGCCCTCTTATTAAATCTTATTTGATAATTTCTAATAAGAGTAATCAAAAAATATAATCTTTATCACTGTATTCCCTGAAGATCATCGCAGCATCATATCCGCTATGTACCATTTTTCATGTCACCTATGTAAGAAGGGGTAAGCCTAGTGCTGTAAGTATATTAGACACAATAATATAGAAATATCATCTATAGGTACATACATAGTTATGTAGGTATTAATTAATTCCATCCATGTTACGAAAAATATTATAAAATGTCACAGCCAGGAATTGTACTGTGTATGTACTTAACCCCACGTATGAATATAAACTTCATTAGATACTTGAATGTTAGTTGAACATTGTCTACATATGTATGTAGTATCTAAAGTACAATAGGAAGTATTGTTACAATTCGTTTATTATATAAAAGATCATAATGCGCTCTTCCGGTTACGTCTTTTACAAATATTTTGACCAACTTAATTCACCTAGTGGTATAACATTTGGCTTCATAAAATCATAATTTTCTACTAATTTTTAAACTATCGCGTAGCATGACAATTAGGACGACAACACGGGAATTAACGCGAACACAATTTTGCATCGGCCGTGGTCACAAGCAGGAGCTGGTTGTTACCACGGCCGATGCAACTCGGTCGAAACGTCGAGCAAAAATTTAAAAATTGTATTCCCGTTTCTTCCCGTGTTGTAGTGCTAATCATAATTCTCTTTTGAGGTCCCTATAGTATTAAGAACATTGTAAACGTATAAATACCTTTGCGAAGCCGTTGGCAAGCTGATGCAAAACGTCTCATTATCGGAGACACCTTAAATTATATTCTAAACCTATGTCCATCTGTGGACCATAATAGTTATTTCAGTATTCATAGAAGATGCTTTGTAAAGAAACCATTAGAATAGCCCTGGTAAGTTTCGTATTGTATTGGTTCTGGTGCTTGTCTAATAAAGAAGTGCACATAAGACAAGAATAAATCTTTAAATAAGCCACAGAATAATAAGTATGTATGTCTTACCTCTTAGACCATTAACTGACCCGCGAGGGCCGGATCCCGCGTGTCGGTCGGGTGCGCGTACGCCGCTGGTATTCTGCGCGCCGCTGCCCTTCGCCAGCTATCTACCTATGTATGTACCTATACAGGCACTTGTAAAATTGCCTTCATCACCTTCTTAACCACACATGACTCCAGATTCGTAATCGTGTGTTAGTGCTGCAACAGACTCGCCACAAACAACGTAGCAAGCATTCATAAACGCTTGAGACATGTGACAGATGAAATTTTCTATTTTAAAATAGTCATTTTTTTATTATTATTTACACAGAGTACAGTACAACCCTACTTACTACATAGTTATTGCCCCTGGCCAATACGGCCGTAATGGCATTCTTATATAATTAAATAAAATCAAATTAAGCAAATATGCGTTAAACCACTATGTCATGGACATAAACCAGCGTAATTTATTAGCCTGTAAACTTATACGGCTGACCCGTGTGACCTGCACTGTATATCATGCAAAATATAAAACACGAAGATGTGTCTGTGTTTATGTTAAAAAATATAACCGAATAAGGAGTATAATATTAAGTTGTAATAGAGATTATGTCCTTAAAAAAAAACTTGAGGTATAATTATATATTAGAGGTCTATTGTGAATCAAGTTTGTGGAATCGGTATTGTATTCGATCTTATAAGAAGCGATTAGCGCGCACGCCGCGTGAAATTACCCGACAAATCATTGTCACAGCTCTGACTCATGGGGATCGTATAAACAGATAGACCTCGTTGAAAACATCGGCTTATCAGATGTAGTCTCGAAGGAATTCCGAGAAGAAAACTATTTATGCGGTTAGATATTATAAAATACATACAAACGTAGGTTTGTTAGTAGAGTTAGCATCATGTTTTTTACAATAAATAGGTATCATTAGTTTTAAGTTTCCATGCCCCATTCGCTGCAATATGAAATCCTAGAGGGTATCCTCATATATTTAGACAGATTCGGTATTAAACACAGTGGATTCAAGGCCCTTTTAATGCGGGGTGCGTTAAACGAGGTTCCACAAATGGCGCACCCTAGGCATTGAGCACCTAGGAACATAGTTTACTTACAAAATGTCTTCAAATATTTCCTATAAGACCAACCGGTTACACTAATAAATATAACATACTATCACAAGTGCAATACGGTTTTTGGCAAAAACTATCAACAGAAGACGCAGTGTCAGCATTAACCACTTATATTGTTAAACAAGTTGATTTAGGTAAAGCACTCCTTTTATACTTATAGGTATCTATTGTTCCGCTAATAAAAACAATTGGCAGTCAATCAGTTTTAATTATAATTATGTTGAAATTGTGTGAAAGTTAGACAAGGACATGACAGTTAGATAAGTTTTATTATAGTTTTGTTCCTGAAGTTATTTGTGCTTTCTGACTACACGATAGCTTTTGGTAGGTACTGGATCTAGGAATCATTTGAGTTGGAATACAAGATACTATTTATTTCAACTCTTATTCTATTAATATTTATTTCAAATTAAACTAATCCGAAAGCAAAGTACGGCAAACACTATTACTTTTAACAGTCGTCGTCTCTATTAAGATGTCTGTGCAAATTGTGCGATGACCAAACCAATGGCCAGTGAGGAAACCGCTAAGGCGTATTAGTTTAAAATAAAAAGAATATTAAATTGCAAAAACAAATAACAACATGCGGATACATTTCCCTGCAGAACTCTAAAACATTAAAATCCAATATAAATAGGTAATTAGCTTGTCATTTGCAGCGCACGTCCGTTCGTCTGTCTGTTTGATTTGACATGACGATTTCTAAAACCTTTGTATACTGTTCATTCGAATTGATTTCTAGCTTTGGCTAGGAGTACTGCAAGCGATTGGCCAACAAGTGGGGTAATGAAGACGTTCGCTTTGGTAATTAAGTGTTATCGTATATTGTATCGACCCGCCCCGCACGCCCGCACGCCTGCGCAGTGCGCACCCGCACGATCCAGCTACGTATTAACTAGATAATGTTCAGTTATTAACACATGCATATGGAACGTAATACTAACTAGTTATAAAACTAGGCTACACTTAGTGTTACACGCTTGGCCTTAAATCAATATTTCAAGTTCGTAACATGTGTCGGTACCTAATACACATATGTTTACCTACTTGTTTACTTGACACAAGCATGATGGTGTGGTGTACATAGGTATTAGAATACTTAGCATGACACGTTTTACTTTCGCTCCATGATGGCATATAAATATAATTTAATTCAGATTGGTGCTAAGATATAATTAACGAATGCTACAAGTAACACGATACCGTCCGTGGCAGCTGAACATCGCGGGCGCGCGTCACACTCTCTTTGCAGACTCGCGCCCGATCCATAGCTAAACCCGGCCACACCGGCCACTCGCCGACCGTCTAGCATTAGATATGCTTTTTGTTATATCGTCATTAAATAACTTAATAGCAAACTCAAAAAATCTGTGCGAACTTCCGTAGCGACCCGATTGGCGCAGTGAGTAAGTGCTTGTAATAGTAGTAGTAGTACCCTGTAAATATTAGTAGGTTTAGACATCTGAATATCTTGGCTGGAAATGCAGCAACGAGACAGGTGAGAATAGCAAGGGGTTAGGAGCAAATTCTTCACCTTCATTGAAATGGTAGTCCTGAGAATCGAACACGCGACAGTCCCACAATTAGAAGCATTTCCTTTAGCGTCTGATGTGATTAAATTGACTACCACAAACTTAAAATGGTTTTGATTTTTATTTAGATAAATTATAAAACAGAACTTTTAGATGTCTTTTAAACACAAAAGTCTTCCGAAATAGTGTTGTGCTTGTGATTCGTCCGACTCAAGTCGTGAAGTGTTGAGAATCGATGAATAAGTATATAATTTATTCCAATCGATCAGAAATCATAAATATCTGCATCACCAATTAACTTTCTCCTTCATTCATTTACAAGCATTATGGTTTTTATTTTGCCGGTAGTTATTAAATACCGAGCAGGTTAGATGGCTTATGTGCATTTAAATATTAAGTATTACACGTGTTTGAATGCATTCAAAGATAGACCTGGAATTACAATGAACCGTCTATAAATTATTCAGACATTGCCGGATTTATGGCAGGCCACGCGTAAAATAATAGACACTTGATAATTTACTATAATAAGTACCTCTATGTATGATTGTGGTATGGTACGATTATCGTAACGGAGCAATGCGCGCAAGTTTATGATACATCGGTAAATTTTAAATAAATCCACCACACATAACGATGTACGCAGAAGTTTAGATTTTAATTACCAACCTACAGGTTTGCCCAATGTGTGTTTAGTGGCTACATCAAGTGTGTAGAGGTCAGAGGAAGAAATTATTGGTGATGGACGGAAAATAGGTGCCATTTAAAGTGGTAATGTTCCTTTATCCTTGCCTAACCCTGTGAGCGCCATCAATGGTTTTTCTATTGTGTTTACTGCGTGGCAATCAACGATTTAAAAATAAGAAAAACAAGCGTTGGATCTTGTCGCCCATCTTGGCACAGTCTGACATTAGTGGCTGATGCTGAACTACCAAAAAGCCAAGGGCTTTTTTAACGTACCCTGTTTAGTGTCCCACGGCTGGGCAAAGGTAAACAAGAGTTTTGAGGTCCTGTTTGTTGTGAGATGATTTCCTAGGCTAAGAAGTATCCCTACCGCGTAGAGGATAAAAAAGCATTGTTACAGCGTTCACCACCTACAGTGTAACGTCGCATGACTCAAATGATGTTATACATATTTTAAAACATGCTTCACAAGCCGTGTCGTACTTTATGTTATTATTTTTGCTAATTCTGCGCCGGTCCGTTGCACTTGACGAGACAAGATCTCGCTTGGACAGCGGACTGCGAATTTTTGCTTTTTAGAATACATAGATGTCTATTATGGAAATATACGGCGAGTGCAATGAACTTGGACGAGTGCACCTCTCTCAATTTTCTTAGAATTAAAGTTGGAGGCAGTTGGTTTATGTATTGTGGTTTCACATTTAGACGATTCTTATGACAACTTCGATAAGGTTAACTTCTCTTATCTGATCAAGTTGTGAAAATAGGGAAAATTTTGATAGGTGTGTCTGTATGATGCCTGTTAACAAAACTACGTTAACATTTGTTGTAATGGACGTTGTGAATTATTAAATAAAAATCGATACTTACTTAAGTATAATGTATTTATTTCTCAACCTTGACTTTCTTGTTGGGATCATACTCTGTTACATCAGGACTATCATAGTATCTCTTATAATTCTCTTCACTCTCAGTCTGTTCTGAAGTAGAGCTACTTGATTCAGAACTGCTATCTGACGAGTATCTTTCTTTTCTCTTCCTATCTCTTGATCTTTCATGTGTTCTATTATTTTCTCTTGCGGTACTGTCTTCTCTCTCTTGTTTGATGTAAATTCTTTCTTCTGATCTGCCTTCATCTCTGTAATGTTTATCGTCTCTCGATGTTTCCCTATCATTGTAATTCTGTTCTCTCCTACGAAAATCATTAGACCTGTCATTCGTTCTGTACTCTTCTCTCTCTCTGGCACTGTTCTCCCTTTCTTGCTTGATGTATGTTCCCTCCTTAGATCTGTCACTACGTGTACAACTGTCATCTTGAAGTTCACGTCTAATTCCTCTCGATGATTCTCTATGTTTGTAATTTTCTCGTCTCCCGCGACTATCTTTTGATCTTTCATACATGCTATAATCTTCTTTTGTAGCACTATTTTCTCCTTCTTGCTTGATGTATCTTCTTTCTTCTGATCTCTGACTACTTTTTTGTTTTTCATGTCTACCATCTCTGGATGTTGCCTTCTGATTGTAACCCTCTTCTCTCCTGCGACTATCTTTAGACTTATCATAAGTTCTGTAATCTTCTCTTGTAGCACTGTCTTCTCTCTCTTGTTTGACGAATACTTCAGTTGGTCTCGCTCTATCTGCGTTATATTCACGTTGCTTGTCTTCTCTGGATCTTTCAATATGTTTATTATATTTACTATGATCTCTATGATCTTTCTTTTTCTTTCGGTTCTCAAGATCAGCGTCCCGGTGTTTACGACCGCCACTTCTTTCTTCCGAGTATTCTCTGTCTGAATCACCTTCATGTCTTTCATCCCTGGACCGTCTTGTGTGTCTATTAAAATTGCTGGGATCTTCATCAAGTCCCGGTTCCCTCTTCACTCTACCCACAAGATCGCCATCTTTGTATTGACGACTTGTACTGTTCTTTTCAGAGTAGTAATCTCTGTCAGCATTGTCATTGTATCTCCTTTTGTTGGATCTTTCATACCTTGTATGTCTAGATCTTTGTCTCTCTTCATACTCATCTCCGTCATGTCTTTTTCTAGAATGATCCCGACCACTATGGCTCCTTTCGTGATCTGTCCTGTTTCTTCGTGCTCTCGGCCTTTCGTATTGATCCCTACCATGTCTCTCCTTCGGTCTTTTGTCATACCTATGTTCCCTGTCCGAGTTTTCTCTTCTATACCCTCTGTATCTCTCAGAGAAATCCTCTTTTTCTGTTTTTACCGTGATATCGACGAGGGGTCTAGGCATTATTTTAATAGATCGTTCGTGTTTATAACCAGCATGATTATCTGTTTGTGTGTTCATAGTATCACGATGGGAATCATTATCCATAGGTTCATTTTCACCTACATTGTAGACTTCCATCTAGTGAAAAAATTAATAAACCAGTATTAAATATTAAAAAAGTAATAAATCACTTATATATTATTAGAGCATTAGATACCTGAGTTCTAATGACGTCACGCAAAACATCCGAATAGTTGCGCGTCTTAGCAGCGACGCGGTATTTGATGCGCCTGCGACGCATGTTCCGCAGCTCTGCCAAGATCTCAAAGCGTGTGAGAATAACCTTTGAGCTCTTTTCGCCATCACTGAGAAGTAGAAAGACATTTTATATTATTTAAGACATTTTATACACCAATACATTGATTAGTCCGTACTTTATTGGATGTAGGTATGTAGTAGTATAGTAAATGTAGGTATGTTTATTTCTCACTGGAATCTCTTCTTTGTACACTAAAAGGCCACTAACCTGAGTAACGCCAAGTCAGCTAGGTCATGGCAGGAAGGTACGGCGCTGACGACCGCGTCGTGTATGGCGCGCCGCTCGTCCGCGGAGTACGAGGCCTGCAGGCGCGGCAGGGACATCGGCTCGGCGCCGCGACAACCCACGCCTTGTGTCGAGGAAACTCATTTGTTAACTATGGTATGGTTGTAGTTAAGGTTGTAGTCGTACAAAGAACCTATATATTCCTATATACAGGTATTGCTATCAATTGTGTTATATTAAATGTTTATTATGACAATTAATTGTTTTTAATCATTAAAAGTTTAGTATTATTGTTCCAAACTGTATACATTTTAACTTAAAAGTTATCCACTAAATAGAGTTATAAAATTACACTCACAAGACATTTTATTAATGTATTGTTTAGTTTTCATTCACTTCCAATAAACATAAATTACTAAACATTGACATGTTATAAAGGATACAATATAAGGAGATAGTGTATCGGAGCCTTGCACATTACTATCAACTGTAAAAATAAAGGTTTCATTCACATATATCTCTGCGGCAGTAATGAAGGATCAGAAAGACTTCAGCAAGACTGTAAAGCATTTAGTTTTGACAACTGTATGATATTATGTTAGTATTTACTTCAAACATACCTCTCTTAAACATAGGGTCTGATTTGCAAGCATTTCCAATTATTTGTGCTATATCTTCCTTACCTAAAACAATAAATAACATTAAAACACTATAGTAATTATTATAAAAAATTACATTTGATTTTAAAAGAAATTTATCTTAAAAATATTTCAATAAATTAAATTTAATTATTCTTACTATAAAAATTATATCCCTGATTCATTTATTGTATAAATTGTATGTATGAGTTGACTTAAAATATAAATAAAAATTAAATTACTGAGTTTAACAAGAGTGCTGGTGGTGGTATCCAGTGGGTCTGGTAGAAGCTGATCATCATCGGTGTAGCCATTATGTCTGATGTAACACTCTCTCTCGTGTTCATCAATTTTGTCTGGTGGTATCTTGTGGTTAGGGTCATATCTACATGTGGTCATGGCAGGATTCTGGAAACAATACGATTAGATATTATTGTAAGCATCTTCGGAGTGGAAAACGAGTTAGTGAGTTTTTATTATCTTGTTTAAGGTTACATATTATTTTAACCAAAGATACTCGTTTTTAGTGGATTTAATGCTAAAATACAGAGTAAGCTTAATATCACTCATAATAGTGTTGCAATAGGTTGCTAGAAGGGACCCAAAGAACATATTAAGTATTAATTTAATCAATAATTATTATTTCAAACTGGAAAAATGATTAGAACTTTTTAATCTTCAATTACATAAAGACAACCCCAAAACCGCCCTTCACCGCTTCCTAGTGCTATAGCCAGGTAAAAGAAACGGCGCAACGAACTCCCCAGCAATAAACATAAAATAACCTGCAACAGATGCTTTCTATCCCATTGAAGACTTTGTAGGATCATTGATACTTCATTATCGACCCCTTCTGTGTAGGATCGTAAGTTAATTAAATAATCTTGTCTCCCGTCCATGTTTCCTTTTAAATACTTATGAATATGGTTTTACAATCTCCAAAAAACGTATTAAACTAGAACTGGAAGTAAACAAATAAGAAATAAGAATAAACTGAAAGAATTTATATAGAGAATGACAATACGGCACTGACAGCGTTTTTGTAACTTTTGACATTTTTACTTTCGTTCGTATTTATTTACGTACGTAATTTAGTCGATTAATCAATAGCCGAAAGGTAATACCGTAGTACTAACAGACAGATTGTAATCCCTAATTAAAAAAAACTGGCATCCCGAAATTTGACAGATCACTCTATGTTATAATTCTTTATAATCTGTATTTCGTTTAGCGAGACGTGTGTGCTTTTGCATGAAAATTTTCTCAATAAATGTGTGTGAAATATGGCAGATTCCGAGGTAAATTCACCATAAAATGACAATTTACTGGTATGAAACTGTGAGCATATTCATCATCAATCATTCTGTTGACAGGTATTAAAAAAATTGAAGGATATACCATTTAAAATCCAGACCGCAAGTTTGAAAGCAAGACGTGAGGTTGTAGATGAAATTCAAAATGTACTATCAACACCTGGTAAGTTAAAATTATAGACATATTTATTCATAATTGTGGTTTAAATGGTTATATTTGTTAACTAGTTGCACATATTTTTGCATAGTATTTGTAGGTTGGTTATCCAGCTGTATTGATCCACAGACTCCTGAAATAGCTCAGGTATTGTGCTCTCACATGAACGATTTTTAAATGTGCCAATCATAAGTCACTGAATACAAAGTTTCTTGCATCTATATATAAATTTAAGTATTTAAAATTATACTGTGTGAAGTGAAATTTATTGAAACAACTTGATGAAAACAATTCAAAAATTGAATAATTTCATGCATATTCTGAAACTATGGCGATCTTATTGTATGATATTTGCAGTTTGAGTTGAAATGCAACAGGTCTTGTTTTGTTTTCTGTCATAATTTAGTTAAATATGAGACCCATGTTGAGGAGTGTGATTGTATGATGTGGTGCAATATTAAGTGACTTTAAACAAATCTCTTTTAGTACTGCTGATGCCAAAGATAAACAAGGTTTTATGTAATAGGTTGTATAATCATAATTATAGCTATGTGTCTAAAATTATAGCAAAACTGCTTACAATAGCAAGCTTACTTAGCAATACTTATTCTATTTATGTACTTGGACAGTTAAATAAACTGCAGTAAAGCATGCAGGGGTTTTATTATAATTTAAAGATATTGTAAGCTTCCATATGTATGACAGTTATTTTATGCAGAACACTGGGTTCCAGCTGCCTCGGATAAGACTGGAAAGCAACCCAGACCAATTATGTTTATAATTTTTTACCTTTAGCAGGAAGCCAGCTCTTGTTAGAGATAGTGCTATAATCAACATAGTATAAATCATTTCAACTTATTGTATCTTTTTTTTTATTAATAAGTTAAAATTATTGTATAACTATATAAAAGCCAATTGTATACAGTATAAACAATAAGTTACTTTGTTCTAGGGCCACAATGTAATGTTCTTTGTATTGTTATCAGGTATCACAGAGCCTGCAGTTAGATATGTATGTCGGCTGCTGATACTAACTCTGCACCGATACCGGGACTCTACCTCTCAGTCATACGTAAAGAGTTTAGTGACCTACCTTGCTGCCAACCACAGAGAATGGACACTCAAAGGCCTGCTGCCTGTCCTGTTAGAGATATCAGAACAGCTCAAAAACACAGCCTCATCGTAAGTAGTTTGTCTTTATTAAATGTATCTATAGCTTTACTTGCATAATTATGTCAGTTATTCTATTACTGGAAGTAGTTTATCTTCTTAATACTAATAAAAATATATTATGTTTATAATGTATGATCAACTTGAAAATCCCAAAACATACTCTTTAGCAAACTAAAACATTATCTAAGCTACTAACTATATTTTTTAATTATTATTGAAATGAAAAAGCTATATTTTTTAAGAATTTGTACTAATTCACTATTCTCATTTCTTCAGCAAAAGTGTATGCCAAAGTGGACTGTATGCACTGCGCTGGTCCACTGTCCTCGTGGATGGTGCTCTGAAGGTAGAAGAGGAGAATGGAGTGGACTATAATTCTCTTGTGCTGTCTCAAGCTAACTTACTGGCAGCCATTGTAGCCCATGGAGACAACAGGAAGAATGACAAAGCTTATTCTATGGTAAGCCCCTAATGTTTAAGAATACTGAATATAAATATAGAAGATGTATTTATAATATTCCATGTCTTTATTATGTGTGTATGTATATTTACTAAAACTGCGCCATCTAAATGGCACAGATTTATGTCAAGGTCAAAAGTTATAAATATTTCATACCTAAAATATACAAAACCAAATTTATGTCTTATAAAAATACTATTTCAAGATGAAAAATCATTACAAGCATTTACACATTTTATTATACGATTTTAAGATAATAAAACTATTAACAAATTGTATATCTGCATTGACTCAAAATGTTTCAGCCAAGATCCTTACCAGTAGATTTAAGCTTTGTACTTGTTCCAGCTGCATACATCATGGGTGGCTATCGGGAAGGAGAAGCTCTTCAAGTGGTTGGAGGTGTTGCTGGCGACCCCTGCTGACTCCGGCCCCCATGTCTGCGTCATCTTCTCTATCCTGTGCCGACATCTCAAGCAGATTGGCGATGACGCGAGTATTCAACAACACAAGGTCAGTCACCATAACACCTGGAGCAAATTCCACAGTATCATCTCCAATTACCTTTTCATGTAATTATACTAGAATAACCGTATTTAATTTCAGAGCTAAATTATTTTGGACCAGATCCATACTTATCTGAGAAACCGAATTAAATTAAATGATAATAAAAGCAACAAAATGTTAATTTCCCAAAGTAATATAATGATTTTAGAATAAAGTACATTACTTACCAAGGTATAAACTGTATTTACCTACTAGTCCCCTTTCTTTCATTGATTACAGACAAAAATGCTGGAAAGCTTTACAAAAAGCGTGATCAGCGTAAAGTGTCGCCCGAACGCGAACTACATCAAGGGCTGCCACGACCTGCTGAGCCAGCTGAGCCCGGGCGACGTGCGCGACGTGCTGCTGCCAGCCCTGCACAAGGCCATGCTGCGCAGCCCCGAGACCATCGTGCAGGCCGTCGGGGAGGTGTTCGCCTGCCTCAACGTAGAGCTCGATGGGTTGGCTGTAGATATCGGGAAGAGCTTGATTGGTAAGTATTGTAAGGATAGTTTGATATTAATAAATAACATTGTGAGTATTTAATCTAATAGAATGTTCTGTGTGTAGTGAACCTGCACTCGAAAGATGAATGGGTTCGTGGCGAGGCGCTGTGCGCACTAGAGCGATTAGCGGCGCGCTGCTCCCACGGCGAGGCTGCGCGTGCGCTACTAACTCATGCCTTCGCTGAGTACAATGGGGCCAGCGGGAAGCTCACCTCCAGCGAAGACAAGATCGCCGTGCTCGTGGTCAGTAGACTATTAAGAATAGTTATATATACAGCATTACTGAACGGTGTTTTGAATAGTATAGTGTTGATACCCTCGCTGTGGTCCGTCCGTCGCAGGGCGTGAGCACGCTGTGCGCGCTGCCGGTGACGGGCGCGGCGCGCGCGGCGCTGTTCGCGGAGGCGGCGGGGCAGCTGGCGCGCGTGCTGGACAGCGAGTCGCACGAGCGCACGCTGTGCCACGCCATGGACGCGCTGCAGCGCTGGGCCGCCGGCCTGCACGGGGCCATGCCCGCGGCTGTGCTCGACATCTTCAAGGTTCGTTGCTTTATATTGGTTCTTGAATTCTACCCACTGAGGGACACTCTTTTATCTGCCATTCTCTGACTTTATACGCAAAGCGTCATAAACTGAACTTGCATATATAATTCACTTTTTCAGAAAAACCTAGCAGCTAAGAGCACGACACAGACCGTGCGCACGTCGTACGTGAACATGGTAACGGCGTGCGTGCGCCGCTCTGGCTTCACTCCCGCGCAAGCCGATGTGTTGCAGCCTATACTGCTTAAAGCTGTAGAAAAAGCTACACAGCAACCATTGCAGGTATTATGAGAATTTCGCTCTGTCTAACAAACGCTTTAGCTCTAATAGTTATTTATTTGTGTCTGTCACCTGCTGTAATTATTTCAGCACCTGGTAGTAGGCGAGGGTATCTGCGCCATGCTGGGCCTGGTGCTGCTGGACGAGGCGCGCGAGCTCCCTCAGAAAGCAGCCGTCTGGGCCGCGCTCTGCCACGTCGACAAGCACGTGCTGCTGCACGACCGCGTGCTCACCGCCGCCAGCGATGACGGTAACTGTCTCACACTTGTACTTGAATCCTGTTAAAATCAGTCCAGCCGTTTCTGAAAATCGTCAGAACAAAAAAATTGCTATATGTATTGTATATACTTTCAGATGCATTGAGTAAAAAGCTGTTATTTTATATTACAAACTGTTTCTCCAATTACATTTATGTGAATTCTTCTAAACAATGTATCTGACTACATACTGCAGACTTCGTTATTTGTTTCGAATGCTGTGTCACCTAAAATATTTTTCAAATATTGATAAATGTACTTGTTTTTTTTTTTCTACACATCTCAATCCCTTCCACCTTACATCACATTATAATTGTTGTAAATTGCCAAGTGTCACTATAGCATTTACCCCTTTATAGTCCTAATGCAGGTGGTGTTGCTATGCAGAACAGTGCTGGAAAACTACCAAAGTGTTGCAAGCGAACAAAACTCCCCAGTTTACAGAGCATTTATACTAGTTCTTCTATCGCCGATCAAGTCAGTGCGCAACGCCGCTATATCGGAAGTTAAAGCTCTACTTGCCAAGGAAGACAGGTTCTTATTGGCTAGATATTTAGCGCTGAAGTTGAATGAGGTGCTCGATGAGGGCAAGTTGCTTGGAGGCAAGGAAAAGACGCCGACTGATGAGAAAAGCACTGGAGAGGTCACTGGGAAGATGATCCTGGACAGTGTTCATGCTCTGTGTGCGTTTAGAGGTGAGTTGTGCAGCTGCCTACAACTTATAAATTGACATGATCTTTCGAGCATTACGCATTTGTACAAAACCAATGACTGGCATTCGCCGAAAATTTTTAGGCAATATTCAGCTAATCTGAGAATTTATAACTAAAAAAAGAATAAAAAAAAAGCTCTTCAGTAAGACGGTTAAAGCAGTCGAATAACTGACCATTCATTTTTTTGTAGTATTATTATTTTCGTTTAAGCAAAGAAGGAAGGGAAACCTTTGCCCTGCAGTGGGACAGTACGGGCTGATAATATTATTTCCGTATTCAGGATACCAAGAGAAGGACTCCCAAGAGTTAGCGATAGCGATCCTGCCGAGCTGCCACCAGCCGCTGGTGTCCGCGCTGGACCGGCGCGCCTGGCCCAAGCTGGTGCGCTACCTGCGCCACGAGCCCAAGAAGCTGGTCGGCCTGTACTCCAACAACCTCAAGAACAAGTACATCGCCGGCTACACGCCCAATGAGGTAGGCTACCAGAACAGAGTATAGTGTTATTTACATGTCAGTAATGTTGACTCCATAGATAGGTATGAGATAGATATATAGATAGGCATAGTTCTGAACATATTGTAGTTTATAAATACACAAAAAATATATGCAGGTTGCCAGATATTAAGGTATCCGAATCTTCGAAGACGTAAAGTGAATATCCCCGTCCTAGGTCCTAAAAACCTTTTGTATTAGAATTTTTGAAGTAGACCTTCGCTCTCATTCTTTAAATGATTTTTTTCAAAACTCATTCTTTACAAAAGCCTAATAGGCCCTTATGTATCATCTACGAGACTCAAGTTTTGTTTATTACTGTTGTATTATTTAGACGAAAGTAAATTTTTGTTTATAAAATCGTGGTTTTGCACAGACCATGTCGAACGTGGTGTCTACGCTGGTAGCGACAAACGCAGAGGTGTTAGCGGGCAGCGCGGTGCAGTGTGCGCTGGACACGCTGCTAGACGAGGAACTCCTGCGCATCACTCGCGACGAGTACTTCACCTACCTCATGCCCGAGGGAGAGCTGTACGACAAGAGTTCCGTGCCAGGGTGAGTCAGTGGCGATTTAACGTTAGCCAATACTAAATTGCTCTTTTAGTTGAGAACTACAATTCGAAGCTTTACAGTAGTCCCACGTTGGGCGCCAAATTTGAAGGAGGTAGAATTAATTTATAGAAATGTGCCAACTTACTTTACTGGAACTGGAACTTCAATTGTTATTGGAATGTAATATGATAAAGCCGCGAAAATGCTACAGGATAGGTAGAAAAAATTACGACTGGCATAGCAATACTTTAAAAACTTTTGAGACCAATTTTAACAACAGTATATAGAAAACTGACGTATTTCCATCCTATAAATAGTAATGAAGACAGCAAAGAGATGAATCTCAAACGTGAAAGCAAAGCGTACAGCTACAAGGAGCAGCTGGAAGAGATGCAGCTGCGACGCGAGCTCGAGGACAAGAAACGAAGGGAGGGCAAGGTCAAAGAGGTAAGGATTATTGTGATATTCCCTATTAGAAACTAGGTTTTTTTTTCATTGGAATGACAGTTTTAAATAGCACTTCGTCTTGACTATTCATGCCTGAAAGGATTCTCTGTATCTGCTGTCTATTAATTAATTCCGTCTACTCACATAATTAAATTTGGATCGTGGTTATCGGACTTGTCGTTCTTTCTGTGTTTTTGTAGATACGTTTTTTGTTCATAAAAGATAATGTTAATTGTGTTGCAGGTGCCCCTGTCAGCTAAACAGAAGGAAGCAATCAAAGCGCAACTAGCGAAAGAGACTGCAATACGACAAAGACTGAACGCGGTAAGTTTTTTCTTTCCCATAAGAGCCATTTCACAAAATTGTGACGTTCGAATTCTGTATGTTTTGTAAAATTTATATTAATAATAAATGTAAGCGATTGTATTTTTGAAGGATTATTACTCAATTACGCAAAAACGGTTAAAAGGACATAGAAAAAAAATTGCACATAGATAGTTTATAACCTGGATTAACATATTAAAGGCTACAAGCTACTTTTCATGCGTAAAAAAAATCCAAGTTGACCAAGTCGCGGACAAAAATAGTACAGTCAAGATTAAAGTAGCTGAATATTAATTTAATAAAATATCATAAACTAATAAAATAATATATTTTACTTGATAATAAACAAAACCGAATGAAAATAATACATAGAAAATGAAAACGTTGTGGTCGTAGTATAAACATGCGTTTGCAATACGAATTTTCGTAATTTGAAATTAGAAAAAAGTGACACAGATCCTAACTCTTTGGGCGCTCGGGCCCGACTGATCATTCTAGGTTTGTGCATCGTAATTTATTGTGATTTAGAGTGATATTGAAAACTATGTGATTTCTAATTAAATAAAGGAATTTTGAAAATCACTGTATTATTAGATTTCTTAAAGAGCATAGTTTATTATGACATGTTTTTAAAATTAAAATATACCTTTATTAAAACCAAAAAGTCGCGATAAAATTACAGTATAAACCGTGAAAATAGGTTTCAGTTTTATTTTTTTTATCAATTAAAAGTGTAATTATTCGTAAATGTTGCACCGTAAGTTTCAATAAAAATATATGCCTAATGCTTACTGTAATTTTATCGTTTACATTTGTGAATGTAATTGATAGAATTTGGAGCCCGAAATTGACTCTGCGATGATTTTTCAGAAAACGTGTTGCGGGAGATTGATCACCATATAGCAATTAAGTTATTTTTTGTAAATCTATTAGCTTATGTGTCAATGCGAAAGATTGGTCTACATTTGACATTTATATATCAATTCCTAAATACTACCTAATATGGTAAATTAGGCGTCCAAAATCTTAGAAAACTGCGTAAAAATGTAAAATGGCTCTTAATATTGATCGACTTATGTGTTTTCGCGATGTTTTGTGGGTCATGCATTTTCATAGTGCCACTGCGATTGACCGCGACTCACGTGTCGTGTCACGATGACGTCACGTGACTCGTATAGACAGAAATGAATGGCGTCGAATTCGGATTCTCCGATATTAGAGTGGTAGCGGATTCCAAGTGCCGTATGTTTGTCTGTGTGTCAGCTGAACGAGCGGGTGGTGATAGCGGTGCAGCTGCTGGGCGCCGTGCAGCGCGGCTCGGCGGCGGCGCTGGCCCGCGGCGCGCGGCGCGTGGTGCCGGCCGTGCTGGGCGCGCTGCGCAGCCCGCTGGCCGCGCCGCGCCTGCCCGCCGCCTTCGGCCTGCTGCGCCGCGCGCTGCTGCCGCACCACCGCGCGCTGGCCGACCTCATCTCCAGGCTCACCATACGGTCATATTACTAATATTACATGAACACCTGACTGTCAATTATCGCATGATCGAGACTTTATTAATTGGCCTAAAATAAAAAGTTACCTACTGTACGTGTATTTCGCCCCTATAATCGTCTTCTACCTCCAACAGTCTCCACCGGCCACAGTGTGACCTGGAGCCCAGCTGGGAGGACGACGAGCTTGACGGGGCCACCGCGCGCACCATCAACAAGATCCACGCCGTCACCACAGGCAGCAAGACCAATAAGGACACGCAGAAGACCACCCACTTCACTGCACCAGGGTTTTGCTATGCATTCCCCTTATTGAAGATCGGTAAGTATTGGTCTCATCTATATGTAATCTTCACTAAACATGACTCAAAAATCACAATTTCTCCTTAATATATTATGTTGTTCAGGTCTGTCGGGGCCCGCGGGGCGCGCGGACGAGTCCATGATGTTGAACGGGCTGGCGGTGATCGAGCACCACACCGCGCTGCGCACCGACAGCGACATGATGCACCCCGCGCTCTTCCCCATCGACCACATCTTCAGACTGCTCATCGACCTCATCAGTAAGTATAGCTAAACTTCTCATATTTCAGAAAGATCAGTCGATGGTGAAACTATCCTAATACTGATCCATAAAATGTGCTCTGATTTCAGTCAAGTGTTCTCAAACTCTCTTTCTGTTTTGTTTATTCTTATAAGTTTTTTATAGCTAACTCTCATACCCTTCATCTCATTCTCAACTTCATTTCAGCGAGGTCAAATATGTTTAAGTAGTAGTAATTCTGAGTATTGCTTATACGAGATGCAGATGTAATATAATACGGTCCTGTCCGCTCCCCCAGGCAGCACGAGCGGGCGCGTGCAGGCCGCGTGCACGGTGTCCCTGCTGGAGACTGCGCAGTGCGTCGCGCGCGCCACGCTGTCGCTCGATGACGTCACCTGTCTCTTGGCTGGCCTACAGAGCCCACTTGAGGTAAGCACCCCAAACCTACACCGGATTTTGCTGGAGATAAAACTCGGATTTCAAGCTTGTGCAGCTATAAGACGAATATAGTTGGACACGATTAATTAAAAAGTATAAGTTATCAATCAATTAGACTTTATAACAGAGAAATGCCAAACCAATTCTGTTATGAACAGAACCGATTCCGTACTTAGTGTCAATGTGATGTGACGTCACTCGCAGGTAGTTCGCGACGCCGCTCTCCGCGCGTTGCTGTGCGTGGTGGAGTGCTTGCCGGCGCTGCTGGAAGACCCGCAGTACGCTCTCACGCTCACCAAGCGACTGCTTGTAGCTACCTTCGACATCTCAGAAGACAATAAGTGAGTGTTAAGTTATTTCAGATTAAGAGACATGTTTGATTAATAAAATGTTTCATTTTTTATCTAATTTCTAATTATTATCACAAAAATTTATATTTGCTGTATTTTTATAATAGAAAATTAGCTGAAGATCTGTGGTCGAAACTGCCTCTTGCCCAGCAATGGAGCCGAGAACCAGAACTTGTAGAACTACTCTTAGAAGAAATCCAACACCCTGCAGAGCCTGTGCAGCGGGCTGCTGCCGCTGCGCTTGCGCACCTTGTAGAGCGTAGTGCAGACCCCGAAGCGGCTGAACATGTGCTGCAGAGGTTGCAGGATATATACTCTGAGAAGTTGCCGGTAAGTGTCGTCGATGAATTACACACTTGAGTTGGACTTTGGAGGCTCGCGGCTGATGCGGCAATAGACGAGCTATGAAAATGTATAGCGCCGTTTCCGAGGTCTGCGACAGATATTCGCAGCCGTTGCCTGACGCACGTCTGCGCGCCATAAATTTCCACCGCAAGTGTCACGTGACTATTTTCGCGATAGACGCGAGTCTCAAAAATATTTTTTAATTAAAATAAATTATCAATAGTTAATTATACCTGACACTGCTGTTTGCATGTCAAATAATAGAGATGTCATAAGCGATGCGCATGCGCATAGCAAAACTGTTATCGTGGCAGTCGTCCTAAGGCTTCGTTCTGGCACTCAGCTGACGCCGGCGAAGCTGGACCAGTTCGGGCACGTGGTGCGCGCAGCGCTGGACGCGTGGGGCGCGCGGCGCGGCGCGGGGCTGGCGCTGCTCGCGCTGGCGGCGCGCCTGCCGCCCGGCGCCGTGCCGCCCGCCATGCGCTTCCTGGTGGAGCGCGCGCTGGCCGACCGCGACGACACCGTGCGCGCCGAGATGCTCAACGCCGCCATGGCCATCGTCGACCTGCACGGGAAGGTAACACACACTCAGGCGCGGGGCTGGCGCTGCTCGCGCTGGCGGCGCGCCTGCCGCCCGGCGCCGTGCCGCCCGCCATGCGCTTCCTGGTGGAGCGCGCGCTGGCCGACCGCGACGACACCGTGCGCGCCGAGATGCTCAACGCCGCCATGGCCATCGTCGACCTGCACGGGAAGGTAACACACACTCAGGCGCGGGGCTGGCGCTGCTCGCGCTGGCGGCGCGCCTGCCGCCCGGCGCCGTGCCGCCCGCCATGCGCTTCCTGGTGGAGCGCGCGCTGGCCGACCGCGACGACACCGTGCGCGCCGAGATGCTCAACGCCGCCATGGCCATCGTCGACCTGCACGGGAAGGTAACACACACTCAGGCGCGGGGCTGGCGCTGCTCGCGCTGGCGGCGCGCCTGCCGCCCGGCGCCGTGCCGCCCGCCATGCGCTTCCTGGTGGAGCGCGCGCTGGCCGACCGCGACGACACCGTGCGCGCCGAGATGCTCAACGCCGCCATGGCCATCGTCGACCTGCACGGGAAGGTAACACACACTCAGGCGCGGGGCTGGCGCTGCTCGCGCTGGCGGCGCGCCTGCCGCCCGGCGCCGTGCCGCCCGCCATGCGCTTCCTGGTGGAGCGCGCGCTGGCCGACCGCGACGACACCGTGCGCGCCGAGATGCTCAACGCCGCCATGGCCATCGTCGACCTGCACGGGAAGGTAACACACACTCAGGCGCGGGGCTGGCGCTGCTCGCGCTGGCGGCGCGCCTGCCGCCCGGCGCCGTGCCGCCCGCCATGCGCTTCCTGGTGGAGCGCGCGCTGGCCGACCGCGACGACACCGTGCGCGCCGAGATGCTCAACGCCGCCATGGCCATCGTCGACCTGCACGGGAAGGTAACACACACTCAGGCGCGGGGCTGGCGCTGCTCGCGCTGGCGGCGCGCCTGCCGCCCGGCGCCGTGCCGCCCGCCAGGCGCTTCCTGGTGGAGCGCGCGCTGGCCGACCGCGACGACACCGTGCGCGCCGAGATGCTCAACGCCGCCATGGCCATCGTCGACCTGCACGGGAAGGTAACACACACTCAGGCGCGGGGCTGGCGCTGCTCGCGCTGGCGGCGCGCCTGCCGCCCGGCGCCGTGCCGCCCGCCATGCGCTTCCTGGTGGAGCGCGCGCTGGCCGACCGCGACGACACCGTGCGCGCCGAGATGCTCAACGCCGCCATGGCCATCGTCGACCTGCACGGGAAGGTAACACACACTCAGGCGCGGGGCTGGCGCTGCTCGCGCTGGCGGCAATACACACTTCCCGATACATCCTCTTATCCACTTTCCACCACCGAACAACCGCAATCCTACCAAAGAGTGGGAACTAGAAACAGGTAAGTAATAAGGGAAGCCCTTCATTCCCTCTTTCCTATTTCTACTCTTTAATTTCTCCTGTATAGAAAATATAATCTTTACAATCTGCTAGAAAAACATACAGTCCAAAACCAGATATGTTATTGTAAATGATTCCCATGTTTTCGACTACCGATTTTCTCCAATCAACCGCTCTTAAATATCGGTAAATATTTCACCATCGTAATTCTAAACCCTGAATATATAAGTAAGTAATTTCCGTTAATTTGACTACAGGAAACCCTTAGTAGCCTACTGCCGGTGTTCGAGAACTTCCTGGACAAGGCCCCCAAGTCCGGCGGCTACGACGCGGTGCGGCAGTGCGTGGTGCTGCTGGTGGGGTCCCTGGCCCGCCACCTGGAGCCCAAGGACGCGCGCATCAAGCCCATCACGCTCAGGCTCGTGGCCGCGCTCTCCACGCCCAGCCAACAGGTTATTTGTCCTTAGCCTATATAATAATACCACGTTTTTGTTTTCTGTAAAACAATCCTCTAGTATATGATTTAATGATCACACACCGCATCAATGAAATTTTAAAAAATTCAGATATGTTACTATCTCACTCTTATACGGCTTTGTCAAGTTCTGTAATGTATGTGTGCAGTTTGGAACACTCTTCTCGTTCATTTTGTTAGCATTTATGACATCTATGCTTTGTGATATATCACTGCAGCATGTCATATACCTTCATAAATGTATGTACAGCAACTAATAAAATATTTTCAAATTGAAATCACTGTTACGCGCTCATTTTTCGCTTCCACATACTTGATTGCAACTTGTTAAAACTTGTGTCTTAAATCTTGCGTCAAAGTATCTCTATCGACACTAACAACACGTTACAGGTACAAGAAGCAGTGAGCAACTGTCTGCCCCACCTGGTGGGGTCCCCGGCGCTGGTGGACGAGATCCCCACCATCATGAACAAGCTCATGAAGCAGCTGCTCACCGCCGAGAAGTATGGAGACAGGAAAGTGAGTGTAGCCAGCCATAGTAGATAACTGCAGTCTAACACAAACATACATTAACCGAATTTCGAAATAATTACATTTTTTTTACTGTAACCCAGGGTGCCGCGTATGGAATTGCTGGCATCATCAAAGGGCTCGGCATCTTGTCACTCAAGCAACTTGATGTAATGGGCAAGCTTACCGAGGCGATACAGGAGAAGAAGAATTTCAAGTATCGTGAAGGTATTTACAGTAGTTACACTTATTGAAGAATGTTGAATTTGAAGACCAGACTGAATAAATTGATTCAAATTTTTATATCTTTGAGAACATATTCAACGATGTCTAAACAATCACCATTAGTTTCGCACAAATAAAAGTTCCCATTTCCATTACATCAATTTATCATTTGAAATAACTGTCAAATACAGTATTTTTTAAATCCTTCTTTCCCAGGCGCCCTGTTCGGCTTCGAGATGCTGTGCTACAAGCTGGGCCGGCTGTTCGAGCCGTACATCGTGCACGTGCTGCCGCACCTGCTGCTGTGCTTCGGGGACAGCTCGCAGTACGTGCGCGCCGCCGCCGACGACACCGCCAAGCTCATCATGAGCAAGCTGAGCGCGCACGGCGTCAAGCTGGTGCTGCCCTCGCTGCTGCAGGCGCTGCAGGACGACAACTGGAGGACCAAGGCTGGTCAGTGAACCCAAACTCTTGTGAAATTAGGACTAATACTATGACCCAACTTTGCAGACAATTTTTACTATATTACTTGACACTGCAACCTATGTAATCTAATGAAATAGGCGCATGCAGTGGTCATATTTTTTTTTATAACAAAAAGATTCCGGCGAATTGAAAACATCCTTCTTTTTTTAAGTTGGTTAAAAAATTGTTAAAATAAAAATATATTTTAGTGCATTTTCACAATAAAGTAAATATTTGACTTTGTCACTTGATTATTATTTTCCTATATCGAATGTGTTCATGCACCTAATAACCGCCTCCCCCAACAGGCTCCATCGAGCTCCTGGGCGCCATGGCGTACTGCGCGCCGAAGCAGCTGTCGTCCTGCCTGCCCTCCATCGTGCCCAAGCTCATCGAGGTGCTGAGCGACTCGCACATGCGCGTGCAGGAGGCCGGCGCGGAGGCGCTCGGGGTCATCGGCTCCGTCATCAGGAACCCCGAGATCCAAGGTACGTTAGTGACTTAGCTAAGAAGAATCGCTAAAAATATGCAGAATATGTGAAAATAACAAATTAAATGAGAAACATGCAAAAAGAGTTGTACCCCTGGTGGGACTCGAACCCACAATCCCCGGCTTAGGAGGCCGATGCCTTATCCATTAGGCCACAGGGGCTGTGTTCAGTGTATTCGAAATTAAGAATCAATTCGTTAGAACTGTTTTTATTTCACTCATTTAGTTTCATGACGTTGATCATTTGATATGTGACGATACTTAAAAATCATTTACCTAACAACTACCCACATATTTAAAATTAACTCGCAACAACAACGTACACACAGCTCAGTACTAATTCCAACTCATCCCCGCAGCCATCGTGCCCGTCCTGCTGGAGGCGCTGCAGGACCCTTCCAACCGCACGTCGGCGTGCCTGCAGACGCTGCTGGACACGAAGTTCGTGCACTTCATCGACGCGCCGTCGCTGGCGCTCATCATGCCCGTGGTGCAGCGCGCCTTCCTGGACCGCAGCACCGAGACGCGCAAGATGGCCGCGCAGATCATCGGCAACATGTACTCGCTCACCGACCAGAAGGACCTCATGCCCTACCTGCCCAACATCATCCCCGGCCTCAAGAGCTCGCTGCTCGACCCCGTGCCTGAGGTACGTGCTTATAATCTTCTAGCTTATTGCGCTGTATTATTCATGCTTTGCAACTACTTGATTAAATTTCGTAATTTTTTTCTTAAGTCACCTTATATTTGACTTAAACTTAACCATCTTATCATAACCAGTCCCTTTAAACATTTATTGATGTAATAGCATGCATTAAATTATTTCTTCGTTACTTACTATGTTGATCGTATAGTATTCGGTATGTATAAATAAGCTCCATGCATCAGGTGCGGTCGGTGTCTGCGCGCGCGCTGGGCGCCATGGTGAAGGGCATGGGCGAGAGCAGCTTCGAGGAGCTGCTGCCCTGGCTCATGCACACGCTGACGTCAGAGTCCAGCTCCGTGGACCGCTCGGGCGCGGCGCAGGGGCTGTCCGAGGTCGTGGCCGGCCTGGGCGTGCACAAGCTGCACAAGATCATGCCCGGTACGTGCTCCGCTGAGATATACTTGTTTATCATAATTATACGATGCCCGAGAAACATCACTTATCTACCTTCCATGCTCACAGATATAATCGCGACCGCCGAACGCACAGACATCGCGCCGCACGTCAAGGACGGCTACATAATGATGTTTATCTACATGCCTGGCGCCTTCACGGACGAGTTCACCCCCTACATCGGACAGATCATCAACCCCATCCTTAAGGCGCTGGCCGACGAGAACGAGTACGTCAGAGAGACCGCCCTCAAGGCTGGACAGCGGATCGTCAACCTGTACGCTGAGTCAGCCATAACGTTACTATTACCAGAGCTCGAGAGAGGCTTGTTCGACGACAACTGGCGCATCAGATACAGCTCAGTCCAACTGCTGGGTGATCTGCTGTACCGCATCTCTGGAGTCTCCGGCAAGATGAGCACGGAGACGGCGTCGGAAGACGATAACTTTGGTACCGAGCACTCGCACAAGGCGATCATCAACGCTCTCGGGCCGGAGAGGAGGAACAGAGTGCTGGCGGGGCTGTACATGGGCAGGAGTGACGTGGCGCTCATGGTGCGCCAGGCGGCGCTGCACGTGTGGAAGGTAACGATCACTTGACCTTGGCCATTATATAGGACTTATGTGCACATTAATACAAAAAAAATGCAGCATTTATTTGATCAGTTCAACGTAACTAACGCCATCTAGGTAAAGCTTGCTCAAAAAGTTGTTTTCTCCAGGTAGTAGTGACGAATACGCCGAAGACCCTCCGCGAGATCCTGCCGACGCTGTTCGGCCTGCTGCTGGGCTGCCTGGCCTCCACCAGCTACGACAAGCGCCAGGTGGCCGCCAGGACACTCGGAGACCTCGTGCGCAAGGTAACTTTACTCCTACATGATGAATCTGTTCCATAATTTATGATGTCTTTCGACCTCGGCGGTTGTTGTCTGGCCATAACATGGTTTAACCGTTGCAGGTCCTCCTTTGAATTTTAAGTGAGATTTTAGGTAGTAAGCTGCCCAACAGTTTTTATCCTAAGTTAAAGACTTGGGATAAAAACTATTCGATATTCTTTATTAATGTGTGAATATTTGTGTCAGCTGGGAGAGCGCGTGCTGCCGGAGATCGTGCCCATCCTGGAGCGGGGGCTGCGGTCGGAGCGCGCGGACCAGCGCCAGGGGGTGTGCATCGGGCTCGGGGAGATCCTCGCCTCCACCTCCAGGGACGCGGTGCTCAGCTTCGCGGACGGGCTGGTGAGTAGGCGGCGTGCCACGTGGGGATTAGACTGTAAGACACCTGCGATGTACAAGGTCGAGAAAATATTTATATACATATATTGGGAATCTTAATATATAGAAACAAAGTAATCATCATTAAAAACCGTTTGATTAATGTGTTTAGAGTATCAGTTGAAGTAGCAGTGTATTGATATCCCCCCCCCAGGTGCCGACAGTGCGCACGGCGCTGTGCGACCCTCTGCCCGAGGTGCGCGTGGCGGCGGCGCGCACCTTCGACAGCCTGCACGCCACCATCGGCAACAAGGCGCTGGACGACATCCTGCCGCAGATGCTGGAGGGGCTCAAGGACCCCGACCCCGAGGTCGCCGACGCCACGCTCGACGGGCTCAAGCAGGTACACTGCGTCAATTCATACCCGCATCTCATTCATTCAGACTACTTCATGACGTCATCGACATCGAGAACCAATTGGAACTAATCGAAAGCACATAATTGTAATATGTCTCGCTCCCGTCAGATAATGGCGATCAAGTCGCGCGCCGTGCTGCCGTACCTGGTGCCGGTGCTGACGGGCGGCGGCGCGGTGGACACGCGCGCGCTGTCGGCGCTGGCGGCGGCGGCGGGGGGCGCGCTGGCCCGCCACCTGCCGCGCGTGCTGCCCGCGCTGCTGGGCGCGCTGGCCGCCGCGCGCGCGCTGCCCGCCGAGCCCGACGCCGCGCGCGAGCTGGACCACTGCCGCGACGCGCTGCTGCCCGTCGTCGACCCGCCCGGCGTGCGCAGGTCCGACGCGTGTTTTGAAACTAAATTCTTTTTATCCAACTTAAATAAATTTACAATCAATAAAACCGATTTTTCGCCCGCAGTATTATCGACACTCTACTAGAAACGATTCGCACGAGCGAGGGCGACAAGCACTGCGCGGCCGCGTCCCTGCTGTGCGCGTTCGTGTCGCACACGCGCGCGGACCTGACGCCGCACGTGCCGCAGCTGATCCGCGGCCTCATCCTGCTGTTCGCGGACGACGACCACGACGTGCTGCTCATGGCGTGGGAGGCGCTGTCCGCGCTGGCCCGCTCGCTCGACCCCGAGAAGCAGATCGCGCACGTGTCGGACGTGCGACAAGCCATCCGATACGCCGTCACTGACCTCAAAGGAGAATTATTGCCAGGATTCTGTTTGCCTAAGGTATAGTCATGTTTTGTGTTATTGTTTTCTTCTGAAGGACCATAACATGAACTCACTCAGCTTAAATACAAAAATTAGATTTTAGTTTTCTGTAATCATAATCCCAGTTGTAAAAATGCCTAAACTTTACCATTTACCTAGTATAGCCAGGATAGTCTTAAACTGGCTTAATCAATACTTGCCTTATGTCTTTAGTGAACATTGTCTGTTGTCCAGGGCATAGCACCAATCCTGCCGCTGTTCCGCGAGTCGATCCTCAACGGTCTGCCCGAGGACAAGGAGAACGCGGCGCTGATGTTGGGCGAGGTCATCAAGCTGACCTCTGCCGCAGCCATCCAGCCCTCCGTGGTGCACATCACCGGCCCGCTCATCCGTATCCTGGGAGACAGGTTCAACTCCAGCGTCAAGGCTGCCGTGCTGGAGACCTTGGCAGCTTTACTGTCAAAGGTCTGTGATATAGTATTATTTTAGCTTAAATTAAATAATTATTAACATGTCGTAGACGAGCGGCACTAATTGGTTTCTCCTTATCAGGTGGGCGTCATGTTGAAGCAGTTCTTGCCCCAACTACAAACGACGTTCCTGAAGGCGCTGAACGACCCGAACAGGCCCGTGCGGCTAAAGGCGTGCACGGCGCTGTCGCAGCTGGTGGTGATCCACTCGCGCGCGGACCCGCTGTTCCTGGAGATGCACAACACCGCGCGCCTGGTGGAGGACCCGCTCATCAAGGAGACCATGCTGCACGCGCTGCGCGGGGTGGTCACGGCCGGCGGCCACAAGATGTCCGAGGCCACCGCGCTCGTGCTGCTGCCCACCTTCACGGGCGCCGCGCTGCTGGGCGCGCCCGACGACCCGCCGCGCAGCCAGGCGGCCGGCGTGCTGGGCGCGCTGCTGCACTGCCTGCCGCCGCCCACGCGCGGCGCCGCGCTGGCGCACCACGTGCTGGCCGCGCCCGCCGACGACTGCCTGCTGCACGGCCGCTCCACCGCGCTCTACGTGGCGCTCAAGGAGACGCCCGACCTCATCTACGACGACAACGAGGAGAAGGTGGACAAGGCGCTGCTGGCGCTGCTGGCCAGCGACAAGATCCCCGTGGCCTGCAACGGCCTGCGCGGCATGGGCTACCTCATCCGCTACCTGCTGAGAAAGGAGCGCCCCGTGCCGCAGGCCATCCTCTCGCAATTTGTTAGGGTGAGTAGTCTACTGTACTTACTGTAAACATTTACGAGCCTCATTTCTATAAATGTATTGTAGAAGTATAATATATTTTATAAACAATAACTGGTCCAGGTGACGTGCGACAGTAATAAACATCTCACTGAATGAATTTAGTGTATGTAACAGCAATCGATCGATACAATATATGTACAGAGTATGAACCACTCGAGCAACGAGGTGAAGCAGCTGATGGCGCGCGCGGCCAGCATGCTGGGGCGCGAGGCGCGGCTGGACGCGGGCGCGGCGGGCGACGTGCTGCGCGCGCTGCTGCCCGCGCTGGTCAACGGCACCAAGGAGAAGAACACCTACGTGCGCGCCAACGCCGAGAGCGCGCTGCGGGCCGTGCTGCGCCTGCCGCACGACGAACACTTCCATCTGGTAACGCGCCGCTGCCTACACGTACCTACTAAACTTTGCGATCCGGAAAGGAAAGGGGCTCGTAGCTTCGTGGCCACCGTGCAGATCGATCAATCTGCTAGGTTATGCCGTGCCCACCGCGATTTGTCTCGTGATGGGTGACCGTTTCCACATGTCGATTCCTCCGTGAGGCTGTGCTTCGGATGGCACGTTAAGCCTTTGATCCTGCATCTTCTGATCGTCGGTCGTGTCGGTCTACTGTCCTATCGGAATATGAGAGTGAGAGAATAGGTAGTGCACCTGTGTTTGCGCGCACACTTGCGCACTATAATAATATATCTTGCGTAGTTAGCTAGTAGTCCGAGAGGAGATAGGCCGCCGTGTCAGGAGACAGGAGAACATTATTACACTTTACGATGTGTACTTGTCAGAAACAATACATTATTGTTATGTATTTCTGTATAATATACAATACTGTAATAACAGTCTATTTCCATGGTTCGGTTCATCGCCCTTATTAAAATGAACCTACGCCAACACCAGCGACCATATTAATAGGGTTACATCTGCCTATTTTGCAGATAAATAATAATATAAACTCTAAAAGTATCCCGCTACCTGCTTAGATCCGTCATGAATGATTAGCTCAACTTACAAACATTCATACTTTGTTTACGTTGCTTGAAACATACGTTACGAAAACGCACCGGACGGACGCTCCAACAAAAAAATATAACAAAGTATCAAAATATACGTAGGAAGATCACAATGCAAGCGATTCTCAGAATGTGAGATATTGTCGATATCCGTTACAAATCAGCGTGCATACACTTAACGCGAAGTAAGCTATATTTAAAGATCATGTTAAACAGACGGTTGTATCAAATGATCTTAGATAATATGAAATAATGACTTCTTTGCGGCTTGATAAGATTATCCGTAATATATGATACGTAATTTAACGATAATATTAAAAAAACCGGATTGAATGTTAACTTTGTTTTGATTAGATTTAAAAGTATCCACCTACCCAAGTGTATTTGTGATGACTGTGTTTTAACTTAACATAATATGCGTTTTGTATACAAAATATTATAAGGGTGATGAACGTGCGAACAAGTATTGTTCGTGACTTCTCAACCATTATCGCTCACGTTACACCTTATGTAAGCGAACTTTAAAACTGTCGGTATAGTTCCGCGGCGAATTCCAGTCTGCGTACATATAGCTCTTTGAAGACGAGATTATTTAATGATTGAAGAAATTATTATCACTCTTTTGTAAAATACGCGAAATTATTAACTTCTTAAATAAAGACAGACGACCGCAGTAGCTAAGCAATTGGACTACTGTTGCGAGTTGCGGATTCGACTCCCTCACGGGACAATAATTGTGTGATCTGCAGATGTTTGTCCCAAATCTGGGTGTCTGTGAGTGATATTACATGTTTGCGAATCGCAACCACTAACCTAGAATGAGGCGACGTATTTATAATTCTCGTCGCCCTGGTCGCTACTGTATTCATAATACATGTTGTTATCATCATCACAACAATATAATAAATAATTTTCGAACTAGGCATGAACACATGCATGGTCATAATAACGACCCTCGAGGCTCGCCCCATACGTTGGGACTTACAACATTACTGGCTATATGTCCACCTCTGCCTACCCCTTCGGGGAATACAGGCGTTATGTTATTTTTTTATGAAAACAATAAAACGTTAAATGTTTTTATAACAGTCTATCTATGAACTCAGATTATTACAAATTTCTGAAATCTGATATTGCATTGTTATTTACTATATTTATACAGCCTGATAGAATTGATAGTTATACCTACATCACTCATTCTGTTTTAGAATTCATGCCTCTTTTTACACATTACGACATAAATTTACATATTTGGAATGATTAAACTAATTAATTGAATTATTATCGTCTTGATTTCGTACCACCTTGAGTTTTATTGACTTGTAAAATACGCGGTGATAAATGTTTGCACATGATGGTTTCCGTCAAACACGTAGGCCAATTGTTACATCGATAACATTTTATTTGAATAAGTTTGTACTTCCGGCGGAAATTTAATTTCGGCACTTTCCATTAGATATTGACTGTAGTTTTATGTGCAGCAATGCATGGCGTTGCTGGAGGAGGGCGCGCGCGAGGCGCTGGGCGACGTGGTGGCCCGCGTGCTGCGCCGCAACGTGGCCGACGGCCGGGACGAGGACCTGGACTGCACGCTGCTCACCTGAGCCTGCCTCCGCGCTGCCTGGAGCAGCAGCAACTACTTATACTATAAACTCATATTTACAATTTATTTCCACTTTCCTTGTAAATATCTGCCAGCTACATCTGTGCTGTTATTTTTTATATAAAGAAATTGAATGAATGTTTTATAAATAATTTTACTAGACTCGAACTGTTATTTATAAATGCAATTATTAAGGTATAGGATAGAATATACTGACAAGATAATTAGTGTACATTATTACCATTAATGGTAACTGCACACAAGGACATAATGATATATATTATCAGTAGTTTCTCCTATAACAAAATGATGAAACTACATAAAAAGAATGAAACAATAAAATTATGTATGTTAGTTATAATTTACTTTTAATTATAATGGCATAAAAATGCTTTCATTCTGGTAAAGTACAATAAAACTATAAACTAATTATAAAAAACAATGTCTGTTCACACCATTATTATCTAAATTGAATGGTAACCTAATATGCAAAGCCATTCCATATCTTCAAAAGAACTGGATTAAATTTCTAAACATGTATTGATTTATCTCTGTAACATGTATACTAAAACTAAATAAAAAACGTAAACTATAATGTGTGTTTTATCTGACACTGTAAGATTTTTACATGAATCCTGATAGTTGGAATTCATATCTATATTCAAACCTGGGATACTAATATACATTACAAAATGTAAATTTGTTCTCTTATGTACATAAAAATCTGAATGTATCTTGCTATACGTAAAGAAATCGCTTAAAAATAATTGCACAGAAAGTTAATACATTACAAAAGTTACAATTCTTTGTCTTTTGTTTTCTTTGTGAAACCTCGGCTTTGGACAAGTTCATTGCAGTTTTCACGAGAGAGCTGTGACAGCGCCAAGCGCTCCAGTTCGCGATCCCCTTCACCGAGCAGCACTAACTCTGGAGGCGCTCCACTGATAAACTTCACTTCCAATCCCTTGTAGGTAGGAGCGTCGTCCATTACAAACCGCTTAACTTCTGGCAGGCGATTCAGTGAACATCCTCTGCAACTCTAAAACAATCAAAATATTAGGGCCACTGCAACTGTGCACTGTAATTTAATAAATAAATAACTAGGTGAGTACTGAGATACTAACCTCAATTCTCGCCGAAACAATATCGGAATTTTCATATGCTGTTGATATGGCTATGATAGCGAAAATGGTTAATAACACCAGCTTCATTGTGTAAGAAGTTTCCTTTCCAACTGATAGTAGTAAATGTAACATAACGCTACTCAAGGTAAAGATAGCCGATTGGTGAAGTGACGCTGACGTAAATAACGATTGAATGAAACTAAAAGATTTCATTCAATCAAGAGATGCCACAATTATTTTATACATTGGCAACATTTTTAATAAAGCTGCCATAATATCATGGCGATTAGGTACAGTCAGCATCATAAGTAGGTGAACATTTAAATGTTTTTTTATCATACCCTCATTTAAAAAAAATGCCCTGGTGTTAATGGACTGGGGCACATTACCGTGACTGGGGTCCGTAGAATTATCAGGTAACATCGATAACGGCCTGGAATTAAGGCACGCTTCTACCTGGGTCAAAAGTGTGGTCGTTTCTTCGAACGTAAGTAAAAAGTATCGACACCTTAGTGTCATACTTGTGAACTAAGTTTATAGCTCAGACAAAGGAATATATATGGACCGGTTATACCTACAAAAAATGGGTGCCTACCTACGGTCGCATATGTCGCAAAACATGGCAAAAACGCATAAGGGATGCTCCAGATAGAATGGTCAAAGGTCATCGATATCGATAAATTTTTTTAAACGATTTTATGTTATTAATTAACTTTTAAAAAGGATGTTCCATGTTAGTTTACATAAATTTAGGGATCCGTACCTGTAAAAAATGTAACTTCTAAGTCAACGAAATCAAAAGATACTTCTACACTAGAGAATTTCAGCAAAATGAAACAAGTTGAAATAGTTATTTATTATAATTAATCCAGTTTTTTTTGCGGAGCTCGTTACGAAGTTAAAGCCAAAAAGTTCGACCGCAATTTATTTACTACTTTCAGTATCTATCAGGTTTAATGTTAGCTTTTCACGGCTGGTCTGCGAATAGGCGCGCACGTGAAACGCGTCTGATGGCAGTCTCCCTACCTAAAATACTCATATTTAGCTAAATTTGGTTAAACTGGAGTGCGACAAAAGTAAGTTGTGACTAGGGCTCGGAAGACTTTGTATAGTTAGGTATTATACCGACTTGGTTTAATTATTGCCCTTATATATAAACAAGTACCTAAGTTGTAGTGGTAGTAGAAAAAAGAGGCAAAATATGTTATCATTTAATAAACAAAACAACTTTAATCTTTATTCAGAGAAATGAATAATGTTAGGATAAGAAAAATTCGGTGCGACACTTTATCGTTTATTTTCTTTCCGTGGTACCTGAACCTTAAATCTATATAACACTTCTAATGAGCAATAATCGGTGATTTATATTATGTTCGACATTATTTTCAGTATAAAATAGATATCAGTGTTATCAAATTCAACGAGAAAGTGTAATTATGTAGGTATAAATAATAATGCTCTAAGACGTTTGTTGTAATTAAAGAGGCCTGATATTATTTTCTGATATTTATAAATTATATTCCGGACACCATGAGATTCGTAATATAGGCAGCCTCTTGATTTAAAAAATAATAGTATTATATGCTTGTCTTATGAAGTCGTAAGCTTTCAGCATGAGAAAGTGAAATTTCAAGGCGAACTTCCAAATTTCTTCTGAATATTTTTGTTGCAAGGGTAATGCTTTGGTCTTAGCCATTTGCCTCCTCAAGCAACAGAGATTGTTCATTATACATTTTTTTTTTTTCTTCAATTCTTCAATAACGATTTTTAATAAAGCGGTTTTTTCCTTGCTCTGCGCTGCGAACGTGAAATACTCAAATACTTTAAAGTATTTCACTAGGCAACTCGTTCATTCGCGGCTCCGTATAATTTTAGTCTGTGGACTAGCAAGTATTTTTTTGGTAAATGCGATTATGCTCCATATTAGCATATATTAGTAAGAAGATACTCAATAATTTCCTATGAAAGTATTTTTACTCAGAGGCTTGCAAGTATTTATTTTTGTATTTGGGATTATGGTCCTTGCTCATATTTAAGTATGGGTGAATTTCCTATGTACAATCGAGTACTTCTAAATCTAAATGATCAAGTTTTGGCTGGCATTGCATTGTGTCGTCATTGAGCGAAACTACCTTAGGGCTGTGATAAAGCTTGAAGCAAAAAGAGATGTCGATGTTTTTTTAATATGATTTGTATTTTAAGTTCATGTTCTATGTGATATTCTTATACATATATTTTGTTAGTTTAGAAATTTTAAGCTTACTTATAATAATCTAATTAAACTAAAGGTTCTTTATAATATAACAATAGTATTTGTTAATTTTATTTCTAATTGTAGACATATTTTCTTCGTATTTAAATTAAACTATTTTAAAGCAGTCTAATGCTAGATCAAGGAAAACGAAAAGCAAAGTATACGACGAAACATGAACCCATGAACAACAAATAGATGTTTTAATCATTCATTCTGAACGACCAAAATGAGTTGATTTTTTAATTTAGAGTTTGACATTCATTGACAAATGACGAATGAGTAACGAAATGACATTCTATTGTATTGTAGATTGTACCTGAGGATTGTATCATTGTACACAAAACATTAAACACGAGAGATGAGAGAGTTCTTGACAAAGACTGCATTTTTGCAAATTTAATAGAGTTGTCGAAACTGATTATTAATTTAAAAACTTTAACAAGATAGGATAAATATATACATTACATGGACAGGACATTACAATGGAGCAAGAACACAAAGAAGCCATTCAAAGTAACTTTACTTCACTGGTAGAGCGAACAGACCTCGAGTCAATGGTCACAGCTTTATATGAAAAAGGCGTATTCTCCGAACAAATGATCGAGCCATACCGGGTAAGTGATTTCATAATTACCAATTTTATTACAATTTCCAAAAACATTGTGCATTAGTATGGTCACTGACCCTAAAACTATGAGTCACTTTCTGGTTTCGTGCACGAAATTTTAAGAATAGTGTTATTTACACTTTTATAGAATGTTCTTGCACTTTTGCAAACAAAGGCATTTTAAAATAATTTAGTAATATCATAAGAATACAGGATTTTTTCAGCGAAATTATGATGTGCAATAAACCATATACTATTACTCTATACATGCATGCCATTATGGCGGGTCATAGCTGTGTACAATCTCAGAAACATGTAACAACTATTTGCTTACCTATGTACCACAATAAAGAATTTTGTATTTGTATTTGTATTTGTAAATTAACAAAAAATAATCATATGTGTTCTCATAAAATTGTGGCGTGGAGGGCATGATAAGTTTGTTTTCTATATAAGCATGTGACGGTCAAAAGGTTGAAGATTATCAATATGTTTATCTATTATATTGTGAGCAGTGCCATTGGTTATTAAAATTAAAGTGACAGGAATATGATGGGATGGATTATTTTATGTTTGAATATGATTTTTAAAACATGGTTTTCCAAAACAATATTATCATTTCTTCAGAATATCAACAAGGGAGAAAGAGATAGGAAACGTGATCTATACATGGATATAACTCGTCGTGGACCTGATGCGTTCGGCCACCTTGTGGATGCATTAGGAGAGTTGGGCTACTGGGACCTAGTGCGGGATCTGGATCCAGACAGCCCTTTCTCATACAATAATTCTAGAAGTTTTAATCCTGTTCCAAGTAAGTAATTTTAATTATATTAATTTGTGGTCATGATTCTCAGTAAAATCATTTATTATTGTTCATAACACAATATGAAGCAGGTGATAATTATGTTATTTCCAGATCCCAAGCCTAGTTCAGGGGATGATGACAACTTCCGCAGTCTGAGTTCCAAGAATAGACCGAAAACTGAACCACCTAAGTGTTGGTATTTTACATAAATATATACTTGTTAGAATGAACCATAATAAACACAAATCCATGACAAGAAGTGATTCAATCGAGAATCTAGATGTACAGTTTTATGCACTTAAAAACATAAAATTACAGGACCTAGTATTTATTTAAAGGGTCTGTTTGCAGCCGTTGCGCCGCAGCCGCCCCCGCCTCAGGCGGAGATCGACAACGCGGCCGGGGACGCCGCAGTGGTGCCGCAGTACATCGTCAAGAAGAGCACCAAGTTCATGGAGGATGACGACACTAAAGGTTGGACAACACACACAAACACAATTTTATATTTTTGATCTCCAAGTTACATAACACCCAGTTAACTTTTTATTGATTTAATTTAGGATCTCCAATTCACTATTATCATTTGCAAATTTTGGTGAATTTTGCTATCATTTTATTTTGATGGTCATTATACCATAAAGAAGTTCTCATATAAAACAGATCAAATATTTTCACTGCACAGCAATCGAACTAGGAACTTGAGTGAATGAGCGACTGCTATCGGTTGTTAAATTCTATCTTTAATACCCCAAAAAGCCACAATAATACCCCTCTCCGTGTGTATAAGACAGTTTAAAGTAGCTCTGAAGCGTTTCCCAGACCTGAAGCTGTACCGCACGCGCGGGCGCAACCGCGGCGTGCTGCTGGACTTCACGTACATGAAGTTCGACAACGACATCGAGGAGTTCCGCAACGGAGTGGACGTGGACTGCAACAACCTCAAGCACCTGTTCAACGAGCTCGGCTTCCGCGTGCTGCGGTACCTCAACCTTACTAAACAAGTATGCACCATAGATTCGTAATAATGAAAAATTATTTAAGTTAATTATTAGACAGACACAGTTAGTCTCATTACAATAAAAAAACGTAAATATTCAAACTGGTATACAGATGGAGAACAATTCGGTAGTAGCAGTGGGCCCCAAACTAGGCCTATGAGGTAGGCAAACTGCAAGTTTGACTGACGGACGCCGGTTTAATTGACCAACAGTTACTTTTATAACTAAAACTAGCTTATTAGTAGTCATTAATTTTTTGTAGAATTACTTACAACAGATTGATTATGGATTACCAAACAAACGAATGTTGCAAGTCCTTTCAGACCCTGCAGTAATAAAAAAAGTGTCATCAAACAATTTTCTGAAATAGTAGTGTAAAGTGCATAGCTTTGCAAAACAGTAACAGTGGCATATAACACTCTTCCAGCAAACCCTGGACACGCTGAAGAACCTGAACCACGTGCTGGTGGGCGTGGAGAGCGTGTTCATCGTGGTGTCGTCGCACGGCTACGAGCGCGCGCACACGTCCGACACCGACGTGCGCTGCAAGGACGGCAAGCTCATCTCGCTGTACGACATCATGACGTACTTCAACAACACCAACATGCCCGGCCTCATCGGCGTGCCCAAGGTCTTCATCTTCCAGATGTGCAGGTGTGTTAACACTGTGTTGCCAATGATTTCTTTTTTATACAAACATTTGAAATGAACTGATCACATTTTAATAATTGTTTCTAGTCAAATTTTGATCACGGCACTAGAAATCTGTTTAAATCAGTCATGTTTCACTCATAGTTTTACTATGTGGCAGGGGCAGCAACTCTGAGTACACGTGGCAGTACGAGTCTGCGCGCGCGCCGCGGGAGATGCCCATGCCGGCGGGGGCCGTGTCGTTCGACGGGCAGCCCGTGGCGCCCCAGGCCTCCGCCCCCGCCGGCCCGCTCTCCTACCCGCGCGCCAGCCAGACGCCGCTCTACTCCGACATCCTCATTGCGCACTCCACTCTGCCCGGTGAGCTAGGGACACGCTTCAATACGTGTTTAATTATTTTCAGTTTCACAGTTATTATCCGATGAGAAATCTTCGTCTTCCTAACACAAGCAGATCAATAGTAATATTGAAACTAAAAAAAAAACGGTCGTCGTTATCCCGAATAATTCACAGTCCATTAGTAATAATAATATTTATGAATTGCAATTCATCAAAATCTTTCGTCAATAATATTTGTATGCTATATGCTAACATGGCATGTCGCCGCGCAGGCCTGGTGGCGCACCGGGACGGCAAGCTGGGCTCGTGGTACATCCAGGTGCTGTGCGAGGTGTTCGCGGAGCGCGCGCACGACTGCCACGTGGAGAAGCTGTTCACGCTGGTGGACTCGCGCATGCAGCACAAGTTCAAGGTGCAGACGTCCTCCGTGGACCGCTGGGGCTTCAACAAGCGCCTGTACCTGCACCCCGGCCTTTATGAGGAGTAGCCGCGCCATACGTAAGCAAGCTTCTACATATCTCGCTGAATACACAGTTACCGTGGAATTTACATAGGGATTAAGTTTAAATTTCTCTGAACATTAGCACAACGCAGAGAAATCTTCACTCTGTAGATGTTCTCCGCACATACATGACTTCATAAAGATATTCGTAATTCTCGGCCAGCACTATTACAGCGCAGGCCACATCGAGAACTAAGCTAAGTTTATTTATGTTTTCGCGGCTTTTCATTATTAGATTTACGTCAAACTAAATTAAATGTGTGGAAAGACGCGGCAGCTACACGAGCCAGCTTTGTTCTCAGCACCTAACTGACAACTGCCAGGTTTCCAACTGGACGCTTCAGTTGTCGAAAACCTGGCAGTTGTCGCGATCAGTGTATATAACGTCTAGCCTAAACGAAATTTTATATAGGAGATAAACCTTCACTGCCTGAATCTGGCTCAAAAATTATAATAAATTAAGTACATTAAATTAATAATTCAGTGTCAATTAAATTATAATTTAAGTCTGGAACCTTTAATACCCAAATGCAGATTTTATCGACCTCTATTATATGCCATTAAATTTGGTCCTAGACAACGGTTTGACCGAATGTTCTTTTTTTAATACCATAAACCTATATTAAAATGTTTTACTATGGATGCGCACTGTATAAAATAAGCAATTCTGCCAAATAAGTAGTGGATAGTTTATGGTTATAGTGTTACATGTGCATTTATTGAATTAATTTAAAATAATAACACTTTATGTTAAGATAAGGGATAGCAATACAATGGATTTTCTGTACATTCTATGTTAATCTCGCGAAAAAAGGGGTTAGGAAGAAAGCTATGCAAAACTTTACTTGGTGCCCAGTAAAGGCAAGTGTTATTTTGTGAATTTAATCATAATTTTCTATTTATCTAGCAATAGATATCAATTTATACGTACTGTAACTGTATTGCTTGTATTTTAACATAGGGGTGGCTAATAACATGTCTTTGGTAAATTATACTGATATCCTCTACTGCTATATTTACACAGTTCTACTACATATTATAGCTACATTAATGCCGAAACATATTTTATATTTATTTATACGTAATCTAATAGGTGTAGGTACTTTTTACTAGAATATTATAATAGGAAAATTTACATAATAATTCCGTCTTTCTCTTCCGTAACAAATATACTGCCATTTTATAATAGAAAGGTACATAAACGGCAAACTAGTACCCCCGTGAATGTAGGTTACATAGGATGAAAAGATATAATTATGTTAGTATTTAAAAACTTCCTACCAGCATCAGACCATGTTAGGTTACAAATACTTTATGAATAATATAACTTCACTTGGATCTTGATAGCTAGCCCTATATTTTATCTTTTCATGGTACTAATTAACTTTAGGAGATAAGTTTTTTTAATATTTATAGAATCTTCGTGAGTGTCGTCATAGTATATTGACAAATTGTGATAAATGTAGCCAACGCAAGTACTTCGGTAATAGACTTTGTTTTGTCTAGGGGTATGACTACTCTAGTTATAAGAAATATTGTATTTTTGTACAAAATAAAACATATATTTTCATTGCTCATAGTTTTAATACCTTCACATCACATACAAAAATAGATAGAAATATGAATAGCACAAGAATGATAGTTTGAACCCCGCGCTGGTCTCACTACGAGTGGCGTACATACACGGTCACTAAGTTACACAAGCGAAGTATTAAGGGGCTAGAGAATATCGCTCGAGATATCCAATATTCAGTATTTTTCATTCATGTAGAACTCACAAAAATATAAGCCTATGTCATATTGGGAAATAAATGCCATCGTCTTCATATATTTTTACTACGACGTACACATTTAAAACTAGTTAATACTCCAACGCCCCTGGTTATAAATATATATGATTCTATGTTTGACTGTCATTTGTGTAAGTCAGTGAGCATCCATGTTAACATGTGAGTGAGTGAACAATGTGCGTAATGAGGTCACCAGCAGCACTACTACGATCGGGATTCTTTATAACAAATATATATTTCTCTTTTAGGAATTACTTTTATAAAAAGGATATAAAAACTGGAACTGGATACTTCAAGTAATTGTTAAAATGTTAATCTCATTTTGGAACTCTTCTGGAGCCTCTCCATTAGTCACATTAGATATCATTATCTGGTATCAGTAGTCACAGAAGAAAGGAAGCATGAAATTTAATAAATATTAAGTAAAATTCGCTCACGAGACATTTTACAACAAATTTATATTACCGCAATAGACCTCAAGATGGAAATCAATATAAAAATAACATCTAATTAATTAAATAAGGTGCAACACTACACCTGTATTGTTACGAAAAATATGTTTAATTCATCTCGAGTGCTATGTAGCAAATTAAGGAAACTTTTTCTCTTAATATCAAAGGTTGAGATAGTTCCTAATATTTAATATTGTAGTTGTTGTAAATTGCCGAGTGTCCGGGCATCAGTCGTGTACCGTGTGGCGGGCGCCCGGGGGCTACCGGTCGCGCGCGCTCAGCTTGCTGAGGTTGAGCCACTGGCGCACGCAGCCCCCCCGCGCCCCGCCCCCGCAGCCCGCGCCGCCCGGCCGCGCCAGCAGCTCCGCGTACTCGTTGATCTTGTCCAGCCAGCGCTGCATGGGGTTCACTAGAGAGCTCTGGTACAGCCACACGAGGACGGACGTCTTCGACCACCACGGCTCGAACGACTTCCAGTCGTACACCACGATGGCATCATACCAGTTCCTCTTGGCGGCCGTACTGTCCTGGTATTTGGTCCATTCGGTACAACACTTGAAGCTGTCCGGGACGGTCTCCTCGTTGAGGATGTCTATCGCAGACGCGACCAGCGTCCCGTTGCTCGTATAAGGCGTTAGGTCCGGTAGCAAACTGTTCGTTATAATATTTGTATGGGAGGCGTCGAGCGCGGCGAGCGGGTGCAGCGGGGCGCGGGCAGCGGGCAGGGGGGCGCGCGGCGCGGGCGGGGCCAGCAGCAGCGCGGGCGCGAGCAGCGCCAGCAGGCTGGTGAGGTAGGCCAGCGCTAGCGCCGCGCAGGCCGCGCCCAGGCCGCGGGCCAGCGCGCCCAGCAGCGCGGCCTCGCCCGCCGCCGCCAGGTCGCCGTACGTGAAGAACCCGCGCAGCCGAGCTTGCTTCAGTGCCACGCGACGCTCCAGCCATGACAGTCCCGCCTCGAAAGTCTTATCGCTCACGAAAACATTCCAATCCTGATAAAAACAAATTATACATACATTATTAAAAGCTCCACCCAGAAATATGCTTGGCATGAACATTACACTGTTACCTTTCTATTCTCGTTACAAAACTTCATTCACTCTCTTTTATACATTAGTCTTCTTTAAGGATTCCCTCAAAAGTTATACTTTCTCTCAAAAGTTATGAAACTGATTTCTGTGATCGATCATAGGCAAATGATGTATAACTTACTATTGCGTTGAGAAACTCGACTTCTAATTTCTTGAGCTGACCGAGCTCCAACCCGCCGGATGCCGCCCATTCGGAACACACCACGTCGTCGTCTTCACCATCGTCTTGCAAGAACTTGTTGCCTACCATCTATTCATGTTAGGCAATATTAGACATGATAATTACCAGTCGTATTTACATCAATGTTAAAACACAAGCTCAACATGTTCATAGTCCTACTTATTCTATTATTACTTACCAATGAAACAAGGAAGAGATCAGCGGGTGCGGCGGCGGCGAGGTAGTCAGGGTTGCAGGAGTTGAGGCGCTCGAGGTACAGTATAGCCAGCACGAGCGCACATGGCGACACGCACGCACTGCGGGCAATGCTCGCGGCAGCGTCCGCGTGCAGCCGCCGCAGGGAGCGGCCGCGCTGCGATACCGACCACAGCTCACATGAGATCTCTGCAAGTGGAGACACAATTAATTTATTTTATTATTAAAAATATTTTTTGCCAGCTTTATTACTAACATGAGAAATATTGTGTTAAAATGTTATATTGTCATTTTAGTCTCTTTAGATTCAGTTAATTAACAAGGCTTGCCTCTCAAGGATTATGTAGTTGTGTGTAATACAAGCACTACTTGATCTATGCTGGGCCCGACAAGGTCCATAATTGTGACTATTAACTCGTTGACTGCGGCAAAACACATACGCTGTGTTATGGTAAAAGTGCCACCGGTGCGGCGCGCACACACCTGTCGTGTTCTCATATTTTCGATCCAGCGGCGCGGCAATACACACACGCTGTGTGAGGCCGGCGTACCTCCAGTACGGATAACACGCTAGGCGTGTTTTAGTCTAATTTAAGGTTGTTGCGCTCATTGATAATATAATTAATTAACACAATTAATTCATGTATCTGGTTACAAATAGAGCTTAAAATATTCGTAAAAAAATAAGTTTTAGAGACTATAAGTGTAAATTTCATAAAAGCGCCTGCTTGTTAGATAAGAGCACGACTTATTATTCCCATGGTGTAACCTTTTGAAAATCATTTAGTCAGGCGCTCACTATATTAAGTGTTAATATTATTATGTACGTATTGTTACTTCAAAATACAAAAATCAATTATTTTACGACTGCACGTGCAAAATAAAATATCGCCGCCTTTGTTTTGGCTTATTTTAGAATAGAATAGAATAGAATATAATTTATTTCCCAAAAAAATAGATTTTTTTTCGATTTTATTGCATACTTATCGCTAAGGCCGCTATTGCTAAGATTTTGTTTTATTTAGCTATATTTGAAAGGTACTTTATTACAATGCATTATCAAAACTTGTAAGTAAATGCTAATATTATAACAATAGACGTTAACGAATTTTAATCCTTTTACATTGCCGCCTTTTGGGGTTTAGAAAGAAACAGTAATAAAGTCAGTGACTTAGTATGCATTATACAATTATTTCTTTGTTAATTACCGATATAATATCGCAAATAAACTAATGAATCTAATTTCTTGAAACTTAAAGTGCGTAAATCTGCATTGTAGTCAAGAAAATAAAGACACAACAGGTGTGTGCAGCCGCACCGTCGGCAAGTTCGGCCCGTAACGTGCCACCCGTGCGGCGGCACACATACCCTGTGTTTCTTCCCGTACCAACGTGTTAATTTCCCTACCAACTATATAACATTATGGTACACAATAAGGAATTGAATTGACAAAGAATTTCAGGGAGCTCTATCCTAAATTTGTATTTTTTAAACCTACCAGTGACAGGCAGGCTCAGACAAGGCAGAGTCGGCAGCTGCCCGTAGTACAAGGTCTTGGTGATGCGCTTCAGGAATTCTTTGTGGTCACCCATGCTCTAAATTAAAACAAAAACACATTTACAAAGAAAAATTTCGTACTTTAAATTTATTAGAATCGGAAGAGAGTAGGACACCTTGTTTACATTGTGGCAAAAAATAACACAATAAAGAATTGGGTACCAAGTAAATTAAAAAGGTAATAAAATATATAGGTAAGGAAAAATAATTTTAAACCTTGTTGTTTTTTAATTAATTGCTTCTGCAGGATTCACTTGTTTGTAACTTAAATAATAATTATGACTCATACAAAATAATATAGAGGTTAAATTAATGATGTTGTATCATAACAAAAACAATCTATAGTATTGTATCTCTAACAAGTGTTATAAAATCGAATATGAACTTAATGCACTTCGGCGAAGTACAAGTCTACCATCACATTGGTTGGCACGTGCAAAGCACAGAGGTGCAAAGTTTGCGCGAGTTACACAAAGTAGTAAATACAAAAACATGTTGACACTAATGAGTATCATACAAAGTTGATAAGCTGGTGTGACTTTGCGATAGCACCGGCGGATTCAAGTTTTATCAAAGAAGACGTTCACTTATGTAGAACCTGTAAATTAAATATTAATCTTGTAAAAAATGAAATCAGCTTAGACAGGCGCCGTTAAGCTGTGAACGAGTAGGCCACGACATGACCTCCTTCCATACCTTGATTTTGGTCCTCGATCCCTCTCTTTTTCTTTTTGATATATTAGACATTTTCGCACTAATTTTGAAGGAATACAAAAATATTTGAACTAATAAATACAATTATTATAACGACAATTTACATAAATATTACCGGATTCTGAATAACGAAGAACCCTATTTTTTATTGTTTAGTGTTTCAGAATAAACATTACAAAAATATGGCATCATTTGAATGAAGTAGGCAAGCATATATGAAAGTGTTTAAAGTATAACTGAGTTAACCGATATCAGATGCTTTCAATCTTCTACACGCAGATTTGGAACGTTCATTTGACATTAGAATTGAAAATTTGAAGTAAAGTCAGGGTTACCCACTGCAAAGACTACAATATGTTTTATGTAAACACTGTTATATTTTTACGTTGTAGGGGTAGATAATTATAAGTACGGCCCTAAATACATCGCCGGATATTTTAGATTTGGGTTTAAACTTATGGTTTAAACTAATAATATTTATCGTTTTCATTTCGAATCGACTAAGATTGTTCCAGACCGGCTTTGTGGTACAACGGCGTAACCTCTCTATTGCTCAATGATGTTGACAGATGTCAAACAAATCGGGGAAGACAATCGAACGCTTTTTCGTTCAGAGCGATTGCATATTCGAATGTAAATACGACAATATGAAATAAATAAATTGCGGCATTCGTTATTGTGATATTTCCGTGCGTTGTATAATATTGTGTTAACGTTGGTATGTGCTGCCTGTAATTTTGCGTTGGGCCCGTGTGGGTTAGCGGTGACTCGTGTCATTGATATTGATTTCTTTTATTTTCTGAGAGAGCGATACAGAAATGATTTAGCCGGTTCGGTGGGAGCTTCAGACTGTTGGTCTAGAGTGAGAGTAGTGGAGACAATGTTTGGAGTTAAAATCTGTGTGTGATAATGTGCAGACAAAATGAAAACTAAGAGTTTTTTGCTGTTTTCGACATCAGTGTTTGCAATAAGTATATTTCTGATAGTATTTCACTCGCAGCCGCCACAGTCAATCCAAAGTATAGTAACACAAACACACCAGCACATCAAAGACTTTCAGGTTTGTTGTTTGTTATTGACTTAAAACAACTTTTTATATATTCTAAATTATTTTTCTCCCTTAAATTTCTGCATGCAAGTGATAATAAAATATGTAATAATTTCCTTCTTAGTACACAGTGCCTATGGTGTAGTATAGTGATAAGACCTAAAGTAGGCACTTGTAACAACAAAGCACTTGAAGTCACTGTAATCCGTTGCACACAGTTTATAGCACTGAATAGTGCATTTTATATTGAAGTACTTATTTATTACTAAACTAAATTATCAACTTATAATCTCCTTTGGTTAATTTTACTAAATTAACAAAAGGTTAAAGTTTATATCTTTTAAAATCTTTGTAGTCATTTAATGAAATAAATTAAAGTTAAAAAAATTGCACCATTATTATTAGTTTAAAATAGTAAATATTGCAGAGGTATTCATGATGAAATAAATAATTACAAAATGTATTACCAAGTACATTTTATACCTACTTGAATGTGTAACCTAGTAGGAAGGTGTACCTACTCCTAATATACTACATAATTTGGTCAACAGGATAAATATATTCAGGGATAATGTTATCAATCGTTTGAAATTCTGCCAGATAAAATAAATTGCAATGGACTCGCTCCCTATTATATATATATATAACTATATATTATTATAATAATAATTGTATATAACTAATGAGGCTTGTAGTGCCTGGCAATCTAGGTGTAATAGAGACAGTCTATCTACCTGCTATGCCTGCCCTTTGAGATGTGATAACATATATTTTTTTAATTAGCCTGTTCTGTCCCACTGCTCCAAAGCACACTGTAGCAAAGGCCTCCAATTTATTTTTCCACAATTCTCTATTTAATGACATATTATTCTTTTAATTTGCCAATCAATTCTGTGAAAGCCAGAGGTGAAATTTCCTAAATATTAACATAAATTATAAAAAAATAATACACTATTGAAGAGCCTCCTTTTTTATGTTATCAACATGACGTAAATAGACTCAGTGTTTTTAAAATCAAGCACAATTATATACAAATTACAGATATCTAAACAGTAGTAAATAGAATTCTATAAAAGTATTTTAACTAAGTTGTTGAATTGATAATTTTTTTTAGCTTCATTACCTTCTACTCTCTTTTAAATTCTACTTTGAGTCGAGTGTCACCAAGCAGTCAATACAGCGGGGTATTCATTACACAATTAACTATCCTTATTAAACCATCAGATCCAGTTGTCATACAAAATATATTATAATCAGTGATTCTTTATGTCTACAGTCTTCCCATAAAAATATATTAAGTATAGGGAACTAGGGTGATATTGGATTGCTGTGTAAGATTAGAAACATGTAGAGTGTTCAGTTTCCTTCTTAGAATGTATCTTTATTAGGCAATGTTTAGACACTTGTCTTAATTATGATGTTATTGATCAGTATTGGATTAATGATACAAAATGTTATTCAACACGAAACAGGCGTCGTTATCCCGGCAGGAGAACCTGCGCGATGTGGAGGAGAACCACCTGGTGCAGGAGGAGCAGTACGCGCGCCTGCTGGGGCTGGACGGCCGCCAGGAGCTGTGGCACAACACCTCGCTGCCCGCCATCGTGACCTACGCTCGCAATGATGCGCACGCGCAAGCCGTTAGCTTCGTCCGCGCTGCTGCCAAACTTCCCTATACAGTTCTGCTCTACAATTTAGGGCTAAAGCCCTATTCTTTGGCTATTGTAAGTTAAATTTTATTAGTCTAATATTCCGCAGCATTTTCCGATAATACTCACTATATAATAATACTCATGAATTCGATTATCTAGTCGAGATTTCTAAAGGTTTCTCCCTCGCCCGCATTATAATGTATATTATGTAAATCACATTTACAAACATCAAAGCAGAAAAACATACATAAGTCACGCACATTTCTGATACAATGCAAAAATATAAATCGTCTATTATGATGTAAAATCATTATATATTATTCAAATGCATGCATGAATGTCCACGCAAGTTTTTCTGATATACTATTAAATATCATTCGGATATATCTGTGTACCTCTATCTTGAAGGTCACTTGAGCCCTTAGGGTACTGAGACATTTGACGGAAGATGCGTCAGGTATAGTCGGTCGCATAAAATTAACTACCTACGGCATTAAACAAAAGATAATAGAACATCCCGTCTTAATTTCTTGCCTGATGATTTGTTAGTGGACACACGATACGCTGCACGCGTCTCTGTACCATGTGGCAATACCCTAAGTGCTGCTATTTTACCGCTGCACCTTAATACTTCATTCATAGTAGGTATAGTACGTATAATGGAAACGTGATCGGTAAATACATTGCAGGTGTCAAACTACTGCAACTCTTCGAAATGTGCCATCATCGACCTGGACCTGGACGTGTTCCCGTCGCACGTCAGCGACGAGAGCATCCACGCTGTGAGGCCGCTCATCATACAGGTGAGTGGTTTGCTTACACCTGTAGATCTTACGTCGATCTGAAGTGGCAGTCAGGAAGGTCACATCTGTCGCAGAACCGACAACCGTTGGGGAAAACTTGAAACGGCTCGGCAAACGTAGTGTAAGACGCCCAGCTAGGTAGGGTGATGACTACGATATACGTAAAATGGCTAGCAGCGGCTGGAAGCGGAAGATCGAGTTAAGTGGCGTGCCATAGGAAAGGCCTATGTCCAGCAGTGGACGGAGATAGGTTGACCGCTGATGAAATAGATCTTACAGCTGTCGATGCCGATCACGGCGGGAAGTGCTGTCAGTGTGTCTGATAAAGTCAATTGATTTTTATCTTTATATCTCATAACTAAATGCAACTTATAAATCAATTAACAATCGCTGTCAATCGACATAATTATTTAGCTGTGAACGTAATGGCGAATTTACTATTAAATCAAACTATTTATTAGTGAAGCGTAGAATCGCCAAAAGAAAAAAAAAACAATGTTATTAGTTTCGGGGCTCATCAACTGAATATTAGTAAACATTTGCCTTGACCGTTTTTTCGGTAGTCTTTGTAAGAGGACATTAAAAAGTCCCTATAAAAAGACTAGAAGCCAAGCAATGAGAATGTACATAACTTCTATTAAATATTTTATCCGATAAATGACTGCGACTATGTATTGCTATTGTGTAGCTGATGATCGTTCTTTAACGCACCCTTGAACAAATACAAATACTCAATAGTCTATGCAGGGAGTAGATACAGAATTCTCTATTCCTTGTTTGAACTTGTGACCTTGGAAGGATTGGTCAGTGGGCTAAGTCTTTTGGTCTACTGGTCAATCCATCCAAGTCCCAAGACCTTATGGTGGTAGGTATTTCTACAATCTTTTGGATCACCAGTCTCTTCCACCATTGTTCAATAATTCTGTTCCGATAGTCTACTCGCGTAGTGCAAAATATAAATTTAAATAAAAAACTAAAACCCTACTACGACAAAACTGCGATCTGAAAAGTATGAAACAGGAAAATATATTTTTGCGTGCTTATTTTTACGAGGGTTTGGCGGTGGACCAGCAGGCATTCTATACAATCCCTAGAAATTGTATAAATTACCTTGGTAAAGCATGTAATGGGCAATAATGTTCATAATATTTCAAACATTGCTGGACGTCCCAGGTATTTTATACATTGCCTAGATATTTTATAGAGTACCTGAAATATACACATTGCCGGTAACATAAATACTTAATTAATAGTCTTCAAAGTTAAAAGTTTCTTATTTACTCAACAAACTTAATCCTCTATTATTATGTGTATTTACTCTAAATACTAACTTAGAATAATGTAAAAATTGTTTGTTACAATCACACGCCTACTCAGACTCACACCCACTCATACACACACACATACACACAAAATATACATTCACACACTCATAAACACACATTTATACAAAACACACTCTAGTTATCACACACTGCCAGAAACATGATTTTCATTTATTTTTTTTTCTTTTTTTCTTGATTTTGTAAAAGAAATGTGTAACTTATACCTAATTAGCACAACGAAACCATTGTTAAATAATCGAGGAAGAGCGAGGTCTATCCCATCACAAGTATCCTCGGATTACTTTCTGGGAAACCCCGGCAACTTAATTGTATAGTTTTAAGATAATAAACACATTTTTTTTTTTTTTTAATATGTTGAGCTATAAAGAATATTTTATTCTTATATTGTTAACCATTACTATTACTGGTTAATCAAAATAGCTTCTATCGGTGGAAATACCTATATCTTACGACCTGAACTGCTTGGGCAGTCAGTCTCACTACCACCTTGTTGTCTGTAGAAGATTTTACCACTATACTATCCATAGGTAGATAATCGGAATGTTGGTAAGTAATTATGTGTTTGTATTAGTTTGATAGCAGCATATTTTTTCAAATTTATCGTGTCATATTTCAAAATATTGACAATATTTTAGTATATTTGAGATGTGCTTTGTAAGACCTTTCTTATGATACCAATCTCAACATGCTTAAATGAATTTTTTTTTTCGACGCGTTAATTTGGTTTATTTAATCCGCCATACTGAATTTATCGTGACGTCATATAGCCTATGACACACAGACAGCTAAGACACATCCAATCACTCCTCATTTACCAACCTAGGATAAGTGGTTTTTGAGTTACGAGGGAACACATGAACATACCCACATACATAGACTGTTAAACACATAACCCTTCTCCGGCTTTTTTGCCGTAGTCGGGTAAAAAATCTAGGCTTCTACATGGATTGCCACTTGTCGTGGATTACACATATTTCTGAAGTCAGCAGGAGGGTCTATTGCTCATTCCAGTGTCTTAAACGTCTCCAAAAGTTCCTGCCTCTTCAACCCTTGCCCAATCTCTCCTCTTATAGATTACGCCGATGTTTGTTTCCTCGATGCTACGGAGGAACTTCTTAATAAGCTCGAACGTCTGCAGAATTTATGTACCCGCTTTATTTTTGGTCTTCGTATCTTCGGTCTTAATATTTTTCAAAGAGAGCTCAAAACATGGCTTATTGAAAATTGTTTTTACACCGTAAAGGAATTTTTTAATTATAATATGAATAAGAAACTTTGCCGGACTAAATAATTAATTATCGAATGAATTATTTAACTTTTAGTTTTTTTTTGCATTTTTGATTTAACTATTGACATTTTATTTTAACTTTTTGTTTAACATTTGTAACTTAATTTATTGTCATTTTTTTTTGTTTGACATTTGTAATTTAATTTATTGACATTTATTATTGGGTTTGACATTTGTAATTTATTTTATTGACATTTTATTTTAATTTAATGTTTTTGTTATTTAAATTAATTTATTGGCATTAATCTAATTAACATAATTATTATAAATAGGATTGTTTGTATAAGTTAAATGATTGTTTAAAAAAATAAAACAAAATTTAGTTAAACTAAAATTTGCATGCTTAATATAAGGCGGAGCATGAAGAACCTTGTACCTGTTGTATTATAAGATCTGTACCACCATGTTTCAGGCAAATAAATGAATTATTATTATTATTCGAAAGTACGACCATGTGTCGGATTTCCGGACCAGACTGAAATGGCTACCGATTCGGCAACGTCGAGACTCTTACATTCGTTCTCTTTTGTACTCTGTTCTTTATAATCCCAATTGCGGCCTATTAATAATAGATAATTAAACATATAACATTTTTGCACATATTTAGTCGTGTACACGTTTTTTTAATATGGACAGGGTTAAAGACGTAATTTGCAGGAGATCACAAAATTGGTGACTCAGAAGAATTGGAAAGGAGATGTTATGGTACGCCGACCTTTCGAAGATACCACTGTTGAAGGACGTTTGAACTCTTTAATCCGTAATACAATTAGACACGTTCCTAATTAATAACCGAACATTACAATTGAAGCCAAAATAATCGTCTAGCTGCCTCTTAAAATAGTTTTCCTGTGACCTCGCCATTTTTTTCCTGACGCACTTAGCTTGTCAGTTCTCAGACACACACACACTCACACACAATGGACTGATAAAACCTGATATACTTTTTCTTCTAACTATTTTGGTTTAGCTTAACTTTACAACTCGCTTGTAGTACACAAATCGATGTCATAATATAATAATGCAAATAATGGTTCTGAGATACTGTAGGACTAGCTATGTTCACTTAGATTATGGCTACTTCACTTTAATTGAGCTATTGTATCGCGTACATAGGTGCTGTCAAAAGATTGTTAATGTCTATCCATACTCAAGTCGAGATTACGTTAAGAATTGAAGTTGCCTACGTCGTTCCGTTTGTGAACAGGCCAAAATGAAATGTTCCAAAAGTCGATGGGCTGTGTAAAAGGTAAAGCCGCTTTTGAGATCCCAAAACAAAGGAGGTGATTATTAATATTAACGATATGTTATAACTATTATAGTAGTAATAGGACTACACCTATAGTATACAATACGTGTATTGGCTCCTCAGTCCAATGTTTTTTGGTTCCCTATAACTACTTCGTCTTCCTTTCCGTCAATGAAACAATTCTGGAGTTCGTCGATCGAAGAAAGGACTAACAAACATCCACCGTCGCGTCGCACTTAATATAATTTGTATGAAACTACCAAATGTGCAAAGCCAGTAGCTATGAACACAAACATAAGTTTATCATAAAGCCTACAAAATTGTTTGCGCAGTAATTACTTCAGTCGGAACAGTTATAGTTAGCAGTCGATTGCTTCGTCGACAATCTGCATTTCCGCTTTAAGCTGTTTTTTTAAGTGATTTGAGCATTGCTTAGGTGTAGGTTATTTTTATAAAGGAAAAACTGTTTTTATAAAGGAAAGTTAAAACTGGTGGAGTTAGAGTTCAAGAACCATGTTCATTAACGTCTGAGCCAGAACATTGTAGTCGCTTGATATTACGTAAAAAAGTATCGACGATCATATAGGTATACATTTTTAATACCAGTCCGTCGTTGTAACTCTACAAGTCGCTACATATCTAATTATACTCTACCTATCATTAATCATGACACACGAACATAGGTACCTATACGTGGAGGATTGAAACAAATACAATTAGGCACTATCCATTATGGATAGTAGTAAAATAATTAAGCCTGTTTTGTTTTACTTATGATTTTGTTGTCTACTAACACTAAATCTAATTCATATTCTAGTGCGATCTTAATACTATTTCACAATCTCGTGCCAGCGTGCAGCGTCCAGAATATGTAGACACGTGAGTAATATGTTCAATTGTAACCGCATACAGCATACCGCAGGGTGTAGAAGTTTCCATATAGTAACTTTACACGACAGGAAGGCGTGTGAGCGGCCTTAATAGTGGGAATAATGAGACGTTGTGGATTAATCAGCGGCACGTTAGGTCCGCTGCAAATGATAGGCGACCGCCGCGCGCCGCAACGTATCGCGTTACACGCAGTTGTACTCACATATTATAGTAACCTAGTCGGTCTATAGTGAATCTGACGCCCTCCCCGTTGTTACTTGGTATATCGTGATTGTTTATTACACATATTATGAGCTTAACTGAGCTTTGTATGGTTCTAAAAGGGTGCGCGCGTTTAGCTTAAAACTCAATATGGAACACTATTTGAAAACTAAAGTAATAATTTTCGGGGTTAAATGACCTATAACAGTTGTTGACCGCAGTTAGTAGTGTTTTAGGCTATTTACATAGACTAGCAGCTCAGGGACCCCCTGGGGACATAACCTTGTAGCCTCCTAACCTATAACTTGCCTTTTATATGCGTTAGCCTACTTCAGCCAATGACCAGAACTCGTATTATGTTTTTGTGGTCATTTTATTTTTTGTACGTAGGACGTAGGATAGGAGTATGTCAATCACACCCACATTTTCCATAAAAGATGTACGGTAAACGAAAAAGTTAAATTAAATACTGGTAAATTATTTATAGACGGAAATCGTTACTCACTATTTATTTCACAGGTACTGTTGTAGGCTTGTAGGTCTTTAAAAGGATAGGTTATGGTATAAGTACTTGTAAATTATAATAATTCATAATTTTCACATTTTCAATTATCCTAACTATTGCAAGTAACATAACAATTTTATATGTGTTCCCACATTTTATTAACGACATAATTTAATTATCGTATGTGTTAAATTTTTGTTCCTTGTTAATACGAGTCGGCGAGCAGAACAATTGCGATGGCCGAATTAATATAAGTGGCACAGTGTAATGAGATAAATGTAACTTTATCTACCTGAACAATTGGCCAGTTAACCTGCGGGTCAATTGTATTACAGCAACGTTTCCGTTAAATTGAGGCGTATTACCGGGGGCTAAAGGTTAGCTTAAAGCTATGGATTGACATCACCTTATATTTTAAACTTAAAATAGGTTTTCAACGAATGGATAGTATAATAGTCCATACAATATAAATTCAACGACATAAAGTAATAAGAGAACCTAATTGTATTTAAGCACACGAGCTGGTGGTGATTAAAAAGTCATGACATAATATTTTCGTTCCTTGATGTTGCGATCGTAGCACAGGATTGTATAGTGCACTTAATTATTTGGCCATCTCTAACAAACCTTGTAGAAATATTTAAAACCGAGCTCCGAATTTATATTATTTTTTATATTTGCCCTGCTCTGAATAATATTGTCAGCCTTTTACTACAGACAAACAACATCACCCTCATAAATGTTTTTTAAAGTCATGATTCTCAACAAGCTTACTCTGGCCTGGATGTCAACTCTTATACTCATCTTGGCCACTTGCGGTGCACGGTGGTAACATACATGTTTAGGAAATTACCATCTATTATATAAATGTTGCATGCCTACGCACCTTTACAAACTGTACATTTATTACTATCATTCTTAGTTGCTTGTGGTTAAATCACCGCTATCGTAAATCGGTAATTTATGGACGTCTAGACTACAGGCGTGTTTGTGGTGGTGGATGTGCCGAAGACGTGCCACCACCAACACCTCTTTCCTCATAGATGTCCCTGGTCAATTGATAAGTATCAATATTATTTACTTGTCTTTATATATTGTTTTAGGAATTGCGATGGATAGACGAGATATAAAACAGTTTTTGGTAATAACTTGTGTTTGTGTGAATATTGTTATCAGTTTTTTGCCGCTCTTTTTTATAATCGTTAAGCTGATGACCACGAGAGGCATAGGTACAATTAATTAGCATTCGAGAAGTTGACGCAACTTTGAAAGGCAGCAAATATTATTTATTTACCTGTTAAAAGTACGTAAAACTTTTCCTAACCCATTTACAGCTTCTTCTATGAATTCATAGAATTTTGTAAGGCTTCGCCAAGCTTTTGTCAGAAACGAAATACATTTCACAAACCGGAGCGCGGTACCTACATACTTTTTATTGAAATTGCTTTTTTTATTCAGATTAGATTTATTTATATCCAAAACCTCGACGTAAGTGCCGCAGTCGTCTCAATGTGTTATTTACAATTCGTAAATCTTTTTTATTTTCGGTAGTACTTACATGTATATTACAGCTTGATAAAGTATTCATGAACAGACATTTCCACGGCGTGCATTCAGTAGTTTAGTAGGTACGGTCAGTAAATATTAAGTTACAAATGTCGTGTTCTGAAAGTACACAACGGTTACGTGTCCTTGACGCGACTGTACCATTATTACGGTATGTGGCGGACGAAACTAATATCATTTATAACGTTTGTAATTTAAATCATTAAGCACCTGTTTTACAAGTGAAGTCGTAGCTCGGGCAAGTTCTTCAAGTATATTGTCAGTCTGATTCCATAGTCCCTAGGGCCTCACGTAGTACTTAGGTAGAGACTTCCTGACGCTCATTACTTGATGGGAGGTAGTTGATATGTCATACTCTATTCCTGAAAACCAGATGTTAGATTTCCGGACTCCCTAAGACCCGTACAATACAAATTAAATTACCAATAAAAAAGTATGTAGGTAAAAAAAGGAAATTATTTGTATCTCGACCCTTGTAAAGATATCATTATGACTCACGACTACACGGTTACACATGATACACACTCAATGATTGGTACAGTCATGTATGACGCGCTGTGTATGTCAAAACTCGCATTTAGGCTTACCTACTATTAATCAGTAATTGGCGTATTGTTATGAACAGTTCAAATGCCAACACGACATAAATAGGGTGGTTAGTGCCCACTGTCCAGTGTCAACGAGTTAATGCGAGGATGCCTTTATGTCACGCACGTCGCGGCTTGAAAAAACGCGAGTAAAAATGCTTTTAAATATGTAGATATTTATCAGTAGTTTAAAAATACATGCACTCGAATGGAGCGATTGAATTAAAAGTGAGTCAGATTATAGAACATTGGAAGATAATGGTAGGTGACTTACTAACACGGCTGTGCCCGCTGCCTGTTTCAATTGTCTGTTTTGAAGTAACGGAATAACAGATAGGATTCTAAAATTGATCCATCCAAATTTTCCCATTTATATTATTATGACAGGTCTCATAACTTTTACAATTTCGTAATAGATAATGGCCGTGTAGGTTTATATCGTGGGCTCGCCTCACAGTTACGCCTCATCTACGTATTTATTTAGGAAAGTGGATCATCAATCGAACAATTTTTTAAATGTTGGCACCAACATTATGCATTATTAGGATAGCATAAATGGTCGCGGTCTCCTTTTTGCATTAAGCCCAAACGTTAATAAAAATGAAGTGCCTTTTAAACCATTAAGTTAATGGTGTTTTTAGCACGACAACTGAGATTGTGGTGCTCTGCGGTCAAATTAACGGGTATTACTAAGCGAAAACGTGTTTGTCCAAAGTCCAAACAATGAGTCCGCGTAGGGAAGCATAAAATAGCCGTGAAATGTGTCCAGCGCCGCCGCCGGGGGCAGCCCTGCGTGTGCCGTGCCGTCTGCGATGTGTCGGTGTCGTCAGTGTGTCTGGGTCCCTCGAGCGACGAAATGGTTCTATTGACCAATATTTTTAAAGCTGTGTTTTTGCTGTGATGATGTCAGACGTCTTCTTTATATCATTAGAGATTCAATTTCCAACGACAACATATTTTTTCAATGTATAAAATAATTATTAATACTTAATTAATAATAATTATAAATTGATAGCTGTGGTTGTGGTTACTCGCATAGGTAGTGAACAGGTACGCAGATTTCGGGGATGGAAAGCCAGTCCTAGGTACTGCGTCTTTAAAACTATCCTTAGGTGCGTTATAAATTTGAATAAAATGTATTTTGGGTACCTAGCTAATGAATTTTCCAATAATAATTACAAATATTTTGGACGTACAAACCTATTTGATATATTATCGAGTAAACACTAAACACAACGTTTGCTTAGTACCTAATATTATTCATAAGTTCATAAACATCGCGTGACCCAAAAAGATGATATTCTTAATTCTTTATTGTACACAAAAAACATATGATTACATAATAGCATTATGACAATTGATGTACAGAGGCGAGCTTAACTCAGAATTGAGTTCTCTTACAGCAAACCTTTGAGTAATTGAGAGATTTAGGCTTAGAGGGTAGAAAAGTGTACAACCGAAATGCAAAATAAAGTATTAAAGGTACTTGTCATATAAAATAGACATACTTACTAATATACATATATATACACATAAATACTATATAAACAAACTAGAATACAATACATATTATACACATACATAGGTACTTATAACTCAGACTGAAAGGAAATGCTCTTTAATTCTTCTCCTGAATACATCTAGCGAGGGACTATCACGCAAGGAGTGAGGAAGCGAGTTCCAAAGGCGTACTGCGCGAATAGTGAATGATTCATCATAGCGACCAGAGGAATGATAAGGAGTACGTAGGAGAAGAGAGGATGCCGTGCGACAAGGTTTACCTCTGGGGATAAGGTATTCGAAACGTTCACGAAGATAGGCCAGAGAATTAGGATTATAAAGAACAGAGTACAAAAGAGAAAGAATGCTAGAGTCTCGACGTTGCCGAATCGGTAGCCACTTCAGTCTGGACCGGATATCCGACACATGATCGTACTTTCGAAGACCAAAAATAAAGCGGATACACAAATTCTGCAGACGTTCGAGCTTATTAAGAAGTTCCTCCGTAGCATCGAGGAAAGAAACATCGGCGTAATCTATAAGAGGCAAAAGAAGAGATGATACCTATGTTATCAAATCTCTCGCCAATTTCATACTTCATAGGCAAAACTCGACAACGCCATCTCATAAGATCGTTGCAAGTTACAATGTAATTATGCTACTTTTGCTATAATTCTAATGACGACCCGATTGGCACGGTGGCAAATTTGCCTGTTGTTTCCGAGGATTTAAAAGCCAGCACCGGAAAATAATATATTATGTGATTTGGTACACATACGAGTTTTGATGTTTGTGATTAATGTGACATAATTGTTTTAGAGCAAGAAATAATTTGAGGAGTAGGTTGACCGTTGACCTTGAGGTGTGTAAAATAAACTAGCTGCTACACAACTGTCTTTTTAAAAGATCCTGGTTTGTGATGTCTTTGAACTAAAGTGGTCAAGGACAATTTAGTTCCTAGGTGTCCCGGGCCTGCACTTTCTTTTCAATGCATGTGTCCTGGAAATAGCTGGTCATAAAGATATTTCAGACAAGTAAACTTATAAAATAGTTTATACAAGTTCACTATTGTTGACATAGAATAAGTAACCTTGATCACACATGTATTTAGTCTAAAAACTAACAGAACAGTGTTAAATGTCTAGTGTAAGCTGCCTGCGTGGGATTTTGAGTGTTCGAAATCATTCGTATGATTTGTGGTGCTCAAGGAATTTTGTCGCACTGTAAGTGTTCTCAAAATAACTCGGTGTAAATACTGTCTAGCCTTGGCTCTGTAGCCCTTGGGAAGTGTTGAAAATAATAGTATTTTAGGCCAAACTAAAACGCTAGATAAATATATTTGGTTTACAAACGTGACTAGTGTGTTATCCCTTTTAGCTTGAAACCTTATTTTTTCAGCCACAGAGCGTTAAGTACAAAACCACACAGGTAGAGTTGATAAGCCTACAAGTATTTATGTGAATTGCTTTGTTTTTTTTGTGCCTGTTACCTCACCCATATTGATGTGTAATAATGATCTTAAAAGTATATTTCGGTGGAGCAAGCTACTGGTATCACACCCAATCGGCCTCCAGTCTGACCTCGTTAAGCCAACAATCAGGTTTACGAGTATCAATGTATAGATGGATGTCGCCGCCCATTCATTCCCGTCCTCATTTATCCCTTTCACGTCACCCACGAAAGGGACGAGACCTTAAATGTCCTCAATATATATTTATTGAGGACGAGTGAGATTGTAGCATTAAACTTAATTGAAACTTCATTTGTTGCCTCTTGTCCAAGAAGCCGAAATTTTGAAACGCTATGTGCTACGATATTTGCGCTTGCGTAAGCAACTGGCCAATAACCACGTAAACAGACATTCTTAGTAAGATGATGAAGCGAAACAAGAACTAAAATTTGTAATAGGTCTTCATTGGGAGTAGGAACTCGCGGTATGAACCATTGTTCGAACACAATCTATTAACCAGGCTATCTAATAATCCTGTTTTATAAGCTACTTTATTATTCTGATTTTCACTTTAAACAACGTTTGCTTCAATAAGAATTATCCATATTGATTCATGACCTTACTTGTTTACCTTCCAGTGAATAAATAAATATTTGTTTCGTCACATTCGCTGCACAGGCGTGAAATTATCACCTAATTTGTCTAAAGCTGCGATAAGGCAAGATGAGTCAGCCTTAGATAGTATCTGCGACTCGACAGACTAAGTCAAGACGCTTATCTTATACCAGCTGAGTATGACGAAAGCAGCATAGCGTCATTTTATGAACTATGTATGGTATTGCAACGGTAACGGTCTAAATGTACAGGCAAAGAGCTTCTCCATATTCAAAATGACACTTCTAGAGCTTAAAAAAACTTAGCTTAAATAATGTTGCTTATACTTTCTCGTTATTTTAGTAATATTCCTGTTGCGCTAGGCGGTCTGTGGTTTTACAGAAATGACCTTTATCGTGTTCATGCCAAACATTTGCTGATCCAGCCATCCAATAACTCTGACAGACCTCAGTGACATCACTGTAACTCGAGCGCATTCATTAAGCAATCAATTTCATCGATAAGCGGAGCGCAGCAGAGTTATTGATCACTTCTAATATTTTTTTAGTACTTTAAATAGACTTTGTTTTATCTTACACTTCCGTCATTCGAGTCATACGGTTTTGGTTGGTGGTTATTTATTTGGAAATAACAACTGCACTACTTTTCCTATATAGAGGTATACCTTACCATAAACAAAGCAAATTGTAGTACTTGGCAACCTCGTGAGCTGTGATAACGTGTGTGTTGCAGCACGCGCTCAGCCGCGTGGGCGGCGTGGTGTTCTGCGAGGCGTCGCAGCGCTGGGCGGGCTCGGCGGGTGAGCTGGCCGCGCTGTGGGCGCGCGCGGCCTCCGGCGCCGGCGTGCTGGCCTGGCCGCGCCGCGCCGCCGTCACCAGCCTCACGCATCCGCGCATGTTCCACTACTTCCACGCCAACATCGACGACTTCCTGTTCGTGCAGATGCTGGACCTTACGCGGCTCATCGTGGTCAACAAGCCCGCCGTCACCGACATCATGAGGCCCTGGATACAGTGCGCACTCACGCTTGACTGTATTATGCCTATAGGTGGGTACAAACCTGCATCGTATTTTATTATTGACTACTTCAATTCGCAGAATATTAATGTATTTCTGTGACATGTTTTCAACGTTGTCGTTACGTGCAGGTGCGCAGTCAGTGGGGTGCAGGTTTGACAAGAAGCCGCAGTACCGCTACTCGGGCTGCCACGGACAGGACGCGTCGGCGCTGAGTATCGTGCTGGGGCTGCGCTCGGGCTTCGAGGAGGCTTCGTACGCCGTGCGGGCTGCGCGGCCCCGCTGGCGCAGCGTGCCGGACGCGGCCGCGCGCGCCGAGCTGGCCGCGCTGCTGCGCAACACCACGGACGCCGACTACCGCACCGAGCACAGCTCAGACCCGCTCACGGCTCACGCCACTCCCTGAGCAGCCGGCTCGCCCCGCCCCGCCTGCCCGCTCTCTACCGACCCTTACCCGTATCCTTTTGTACCAGTGCGTACTCACCTGTGAGAAAACTGTTGGCGAGATAAACCTTGCGGGGACCTGGTAGCGAGATGAGGAACAGTGAGTGACGTATGGACACTAGACGTAGGTACAAATATATTTATTGATTTGTAAACTTTGAAACGACAAGTACCTAATGTTAAGATAATAATTAATTCGATGTGTTAGTGAGACCAAATTTTTTTCATTATTTAATATCATTCCATTTGTTAAAACTTCGCCAAAAAGTAGACATTTTGTTGATTGAATTTAGAAAATTCGTGATGTGTTAGTAATTTTAGAATAATTAATTATTAGTGGCATAAGTACAAGAAGTATATATGAAAGATAAATTGCAATTCTTGATCATTTTGAGAATGATTTAAAAGTATTCTGAGGCGGGATTCATACAGAGGAGACGCACCCTGACATGACCGATACAAATGTTGCGAAACTTATTGTTTGGCCCGCATCGGCTGTGGAGTTGTCATACATTGATACTCAATACAAACTAAATAGTACCTAAAGATAGGTACTCATTTTCAACCGTTAGAGTCGTCCTGTCACCGTGTGTTTTCGGCTCACTATCATCGGTGCCTCCCCAGTGTGCGTCGCGCCTTACGTCACATTCGCCATACTGGGTACAAAGTAACATTGATTGGTTAGAGTATAAATGTGGTCCTACGATGATTGTTACCTAAGTCAATTTTTCGCGTTGACTTCTAAATTTTTATCTCAGTATTATTTGTTACTTGTTCTGTTTTACTAGGACAATTATATTAGCTGCCTTTTGAAGGAAGCTACTAGCGGCTCGGATCGATGCGTGATTAACAATCGTTTACCATTTATTATGTAGTCGGTAGTATTATTTATTCAGTTACAAATAATACGCACGTACGACGTAGGCGTCGTTCTAGTTGGCAACAGTTGTTACGATTAGCGATGTGTCGTTCCCGGGAATATTCTGACGTGGGGGCAGCCATATTAACATTCCCGAGGTGGGAATATTCCCAGTTACCTTCCGAGTGGTATTCCTAGTTCAATTCCCGCAAATGTTGCCAGGCATATAATAAAATACATGATACAAAGAACAGAATTATTATATAAAGTAGTTTTTTATTTTAATTCAATTCGTAGTTTCAAAATAGTCCAAAACAATCTTTCTAAAATGTAACCAATAGGTACAAACTAAAGTGGCATGAGTTGATAGTCAAGTCTCTTTGGAAAAAGTTATATAATCCGTATATTGTATTGCCCACAGTATTATGTCTTAAAACATGTATATTGTATTTGTATGTGTCGATACGTATGCAGGCGCTTTTTATTTTATACAGTTTTTATCAGATCTGTAGGTAAAATAATATTCTGCGGAACATTCAGAATTGTCCGTTAACATCCACTCTAACACATCCCTACTTACGAACAAAGGGTTAACCAAGGGAATATGTTTGTGTGGTTGCCCTACATTTACCGCTAGGGTATTATTTTTTTATGTACTTCGTAATGTGTAAGACGGGATGACGTCACGACTCGGTACATTCACCACACTAACTATGTACCTATGGAGAATTACGAGAAACATACAACCAAGTACAAATTATTTTACGTGAATTATAATAATTATCCATGTTTAATTGTATTCGCGCGTCATATGAGCCCTCGTTTAAACCTTTTTACGATTCGGGCGTTTTATCTTTGCTTCTTACAAAATATTGTAGATGAATGCTATGACACTCCATTTTGAGTTCTTAACAACTAGTTAAATTCCCAGTAGCGTGTTTTTCTTATTCCATACAATCTCAAAACGATAATTCTTATATAAGTATTTAATAACGTATTTTTAGCTATGTTTTGTGTGGAGCACAGATAAAAACATCAGCTAGACATGCTTAGAATGTTTCATTTTTAAGCATTATTTACGAAGAAGTCGAGACGAACGAACGAGTTCCAATAAAAGTCTCCGACAGCTGTGAAATTATAACTAGGGACTTATTTATGTATATTGATTTGTACATAGCATTGTACATTAGATTATTATAGTATACTTATATAATTGTAGTGCTACATTTTTTCGTAATAATAGGTACTTAGTTGTAATTAGCTATCGTCCGATCGTCTGACGGTCGGCGAGTATTTAGCATTTTTATTGCTATTCATTAGCAGTTAGCGCCTTGATACTCATTAGTCATAATTTTGTATACAAGCCTTTTATCGAGCAATATTATATTTTTACAATAAGTACCTACGCAAGTGACGCATTTATCTAGCTATTTGGCAGGCATTCGAATTTTTCCAACGTACTATTAAAAATGTATCTAGGTCGACTAATCAGTGTGTTCGCAAAGAGGAAAGTGTATGATTATTTTACGAGTCTGTTATTATTCTATCCATGGAATATCGACATTCTGCAACTTAATTGCGCTAGGGCCACCACTTAGGTATACATCGACTGAGTTTGCTCAGTTCATGTATGCCTAAGTGCTGGAGTTGTAACACTGTACACTGTAACAAAATGTACGTACACTCGTCAGTCGACGTACAAGTGGTAGGTTGTAACGAACGGTAAATGCGTCAGTCGATGTATAAGTGTCAGACCTTAACGAACGGTGCATATCGGTGTTTTATTTTTATATACTTATATTTATTTAACACCAGGTTTGGTTGTGAAATGGTTATCAAATTAGTTAGTTATGTATGCTCGACTTATATAATTTGTGATGGCCAATGTGATATGCGTGTGCACATGTGCCGTGCGCACATTCCGAACGTTCTGGTGCGTATTATAAGTAATGCAGCTCTTGATGACGATGACCCGCAAGAATATGTAACAGATATTTAACTATGTCACTCTTGTTAAGCAATTCTAACCATAATTTTAGTATCAGACTATAAAGTTACACTAGTGGTAATAATATATTGCTCGACTTGGCGGGGACACTGCCGTGCCCCCAGATAGGAGAAATACATATATGGGAAGCATACTTAATTGTAAGTACATCAGACTGGACCATGGAGGAACATTTAGTTAAATTTCTGTTACAAACGCCGTGAATGTGGGTATTAAAGCATTAATATAATTATAAAGAGCACATTTAATATAGCTGTTACACGATTTTGTACAGACCTATACATATTTATTTTGAGAATGATCGCATATATTATCCCTAAATATAAGGACTCATCGTTACTCAACGCAGCAACGTAAGTCAAGTATCTGTAAACGTGACCAATCTGAACGTAACTTTTTAACCTTCCTACTATAAGTAAGTCCCAATCGAAAATTGTATGATGCTATTCAAAACAGTATTTAACATACATACCATATTCCATCAAATTACAGAGATTGAGAAATCAGTGTTCATATTGGCAACACCAAAGAAGTTAATGTTTTGTTGGTAAATTATGAAACAAGCATTCTGAAATCTATAGAACTCTACAGTGTCTAGTGAGAAAGCGTCGTAAGAGACATTCTAGTTCATTCGGGTTACAGTGCAGTCAGCCTGAAAGTAAGCCTGTGGAATATTTTATATATTCGAATTCAATTCCGACGCTAACAATAAACAATCATATTCACTATTAAAAATGTATAAGAGATAGAGACGCGGGGAGCGGCGCGTTTAAATGCATTAATTTATATTGGAGTGTTTTCCATGGGAGCGGTGTGCTCTAGTCGAGCGGCGCCGCTGCCGCTACCGCCCCGCTGCCCGCTGACATCCAGTTTACGGCCTTAAGCACTCACTTCTAAATTTTGGTCTTAGGATCTACTGAACGTATAATATTACAGTTAGTTGTTCATGTCGTTTCATTCACTAGTTAGTAATGAGATCTAGTCCTTATGCTAATACGTAAGTTCGCATGTAACACTAATTAATGCGATAAGCGACTTCGTCACCAGAGCCAAGTTAGCGGTAAATGCAATTATGTTGTGATTTATGATACGTTTACACATGTTTGATGCTCTACACAAGCATTGAAAGCTGTTTAATTGATTTTAAGTACCTAATGTAAGATGATGTATCTACGAGTGTTATGAGCGCAAGTCTATGTAATGTGCTTAACTGCTTACCCTGCTTATCCCGTAAGAGGGGTATGTATGTTGTTCACACATAAGCCACTGTTTAAAGTTGGCTCCGCTAAATTAATCGTATTGTATATTGTGTAGTGTAAAACCTACGAATAAGATCGAATACTTATAATTACTGCAATACTTTTGATGTTTAGATACCTACAAATCTTACGAATAGGATTCGTATTCAATTTATACAGTTTTTTCAAAAATATGACCACGTTTGGAATTAGTATTTTGCCAAATGCATCACATTGTTGTGATATATTTAAAACGTTAGCTGTAAGGAGTTCCATGTAGATTACGTTAGGTGATCCTACTGATATGGAGGGTAGACAAACATTTGTCGGCGTCGCGCGTCGTTGCAAAGCGGAGTATTTGTATAGTTTCCTCGCACTGTACTCGTAGTTAGGTTTAATTGTAAAATTATGTTGAAATGCAACTGTTGTGACTATTTAATTGTAAAAGTTATTATTTTTCTGTAAATTATAATTTATATTAAACTGAGAAATTTTCTTGTTCACACCATGACAATTTACATAACATTATACCCTATATAACTTAACTTAAGGTGTACACCTTAAGTTATGTAATAAATTATAACAAAGCAAATATTTTGTTGAATTTAAAATGTAATAGATGCCTAATATTTTTATAGATAGCGTGGTATTAACTTAACTATTTAATATTGCTAAAGGTTGAGTATCCCTGCATGATATGGTGTTGCAAACATTTTACCCGTGAGTGACACATGGCTTGTTAAGGTAATGTCTTATCAACAGCCGAGGTGTGAATGTTCCACTCAGGTTAGTAAACAAGTGATATGAAAACAGCGCCAGTCGGGTGCCCTTCAGAACTTCCGTGCATTGTTTATACAAATACAATTATTTTTACGACTTAACACGCGCATATAAATCAGTAAATATCTGTATAAATATGGAAAGTGAGTATTTTAGTTTTAACGTGTTGTGGAAGATTCTCATATGGTATAAATTGTTGCATTGTTTCACACCTAGTAGCTCATGTATTTAAGTGCTAGATAATCCAAATATTACTGAACCATTTTAATATCGTTTTTTTTTTTTTAATATAATGTATAGAGATCTGTCTCTTAACCTCTGTTTGGCTTAAATAAGTGTGTGTGTGTCTACAGTTAATAATAATGCATTAAACATACACTCCAATTTCCTTTCTCAACAGTAATGCATAAAGTAGCTCCTCGCAGCGCAAGTAGTCCCAACAGTTGCATTTAGTCCGCGTCACGGCTGTTATTACCGTACCCTGTGGTTTTGTGCATGTGTGCGTGCATGCGTGCATGTGTCATAGTGTAACGTGTCCCTGATGTGTGACCTCCGCAGAGGTTCTTGTTTTGCGTATTTTTTAAACAAATGCAGCTTTTACATACGCATATCTTTATCTACAAGTGATAATTATTTATTAAACGATGATTACGACATTGTTTGTTTGTTTTAATTATGCTTTTGGCTACGTTTGGTAAGGTGAAATGCGTCGTTTTTGAGAATGCGACATCTAGGAATTTTTGCTTTTTTTCTTATTTTATAAAACGTCGCCCCACACTAGGAATTTCTCCTGTATCGTGGGTGCGTTTCACAAACATCAAATATCACATACACAAACACCCAGACTCGGGACAATCAAATGTGGATCGCACAAATTTTTGCCCCGTGCGGGAATCGACAGCGCGCCACTGCGCCAATCAGGCCGTGCGCGGTTTAGTTCAACTATACGCTTTATATCAAGCATTTATAAACTTTGCAGAAGAAGAGGAAAAACCGCACTAATTACTCTTATGAACTGTGTTAACAGTCGAATAAGTTTAGCTCGGATAAAAGAAAACAAAAGTAAAGAATTATTTTGTTTATTAATTTCATACTGAAATCACAAGTCTTACAGTAAAACACTCGCACATATAACTGTGTTCGACAATTATAACCAAACCGATTTAAACAATGTACATAGGTAACATACAATCTATATAGGATTTAAAGTTGTAAATAAAATACTGCTTACAATTAACTTGTTTCCTGATCTAGCTTTTGGCTTTTCTCAAATAACAGCAGAGCGTAAGATTCGGTATATAAGCAGTATTTTAGTCACCGGCACACAAATAAACAATATTTACACACAATAGTAAAACTAAACAATAGCTAACCCCATAAGGGCTGCACAGACCAAATGATAGTTTCAGAACTTAGGCTGATGCTAAGATTAAATGCGCGGCGTTGGACCGTCGCAAATTGTACTAAAACATGTATCTACGAGTATATACAACTTCTCTGTGCATTGACTAGATACAACATTTGTGCTTTATTAATGCTAATCAGCTGCTAACATTTAGCTACGTCTGACTTTGGATCACGTAAGTACTACTCTATAATAAGAGTCTCTTGTTGATACGTTTCGATAGCTTGTTTGTACTTATTTTGCTCAAATTGGAAGCAAAGAAGCTGCAATGGGGAATGAGCACTGGTGAAGTCGCATTTTAATAAAATTATTTTGAATTGGACAATGGTTAAGCAACTTAGTGTATAATTAAATTCGTTGCGTAAAAAATATTGCACTAAATTATTAAGCTTTCGCAAATTAAATTATTATTTATTAGAATTTAAGTTTTAAGTGCACAGTTAAAACATGCATCGTTCCATGAACAATTCTGAAATAATAAACTGAAAGTAGGTACAGAAATTGTATATTGAATGCCAGAGAGCTAGATAGTTCCATGGCAAGATAAGTTTACAATTGTACAGACAATACAGTAGGTCAATTCTCGTAACTTAAGACCTTATTAAGCAGTGCAACAGCTATATGCTTCGGATAAGAAGCAAAAAATGTCAACTAAAATCGTTCGTTTTTATCGAAAGCGCATCGCTATTGCACTGCTCGAAAACGTCTTAGGTTACCAGAATTGACCTATAATTGGCTAACCACATACAAGTACAACACTAATATTACTGTTATTCAATACAACTAACACACATCTTATAAATCAATAGTACATATTATCTACATTCACGTTATAAATTAAACTATATACTTGCAAACAATATTATTATATGACACTCAAATGTACAAAACACTATTATAGTCCTCACTACATTTGGATTTAAATTGATAAAACTTCAGTAAGCGTTACAAACACTCGACAACTATACATAAACACATCTAATTAGTTAGCTGTATATCGCTCGAAAATTAGCACACTTGAATATCAAGTTATACTGTGCCCGAAAATTCTAATAAGTTTATAACTTAGTAAGCATAGCATAGTCTTATCGACAGGAACATTGTTATTGTAAATGAGAAACATTCAGAGGATTAAGCATCCACAAAAATTCGAGTGTGTAAATGTACACAAAGGTAAACGGTATAAGTATGTACGTGTATGTTAGTCTTAAGCCGGGTACTCATCAGCGGGCTGTAACTGTAACAGTTGCATGGAACTGTAAGACTGTTACCAACAATTGTAGGAACGCGCTGAGCTCGCAGCGAACTAAAGTTTTCTCGCTTCAAGATCACTTTACAAGATCGTTTCACGCACATACACTAGAACCTTGGACTACATCTGTTCGGTTACTGTTACAGCTCGCTAGTGAGTACCCGTAGTAGATATAAATATGTGAATTAAATTCAACAGGTGATATTAGACTCTTGTGCGTTAACAGTGTCGTAAAGTGCCACAACACACATTAGCTAGCTACATAATCATAGAAATATACTCATCTCACCGTCACCTTCGAAAACAGTTATATATTACAATCTGTTTTAATTTATATAAATATTGTATAATTTATATTTATTAATAAGCATAATACACATACATTTTATGTGTAATACATGGCAATAGGTCCTGCGAAGTTGTCAGTACAATATGTGTGAAGTATAAATAATAGTGTTATTCTTATAATTTCCTACTGATATATAAAATATTCTACAATAGAGACTATGAAGGATATAACTTTAAACATGGACTCATACATATAGGTAGTACATATGTATTTAACAAAATAAACTTTATAAATAATAACTTTACCAATCAGGTAAGAATCTTAAATCCATCTAAGTATAAAACACATGTACATAATAATACCTGAAATATATAAACTTTTTAATCGAAAACAGATTAATAAGGGCCAGTGCACACCGGCCGATGGTACAGAAGAGTATTTAAAATGTATTGATGTGTAAATTACAACCCAAAGTTTATATTTCAATGAAAATGAAGAATAACTTTTGAACTTAATGGTGTAAAAATCCCCTGCAACGAACGCCAACGTGCACTAGCCCTTAGAGTGAGTACACATCTAAATGGTGTTTTGATATGAGAAGAACTGAATAAGCAGGAATTATTTAATAAAATACAATTAACTTTGTAAAGAAGTACTATATAATAGTAGTTCTTGTTAATGTCTCTTAATATCTTCCCACTTATGCTACACGTTGTGTACGCACCCTTGCATCAAGTTCCATAAGACAGTATAACATCACCTTAATATATTATTGCATAACCTCGTCTTAACGACCGACATAGTGGACAGGACACTATCGCACCTACTTGTTATAGTTGGATGTGAAGATATGTATTTACTTCTTCTTAGGCTCATCAGGTTTCTTTTCGTCTTCTTTGAAGAGCAGCGGGATCATTCCTAGGAAGCAACCTATCGTGATGCCAAGGACGCGGCCCTGAAAACAACAAGTACGTTATGTATTTTAATAATGTACGTCACATTTTTGAGGAAGTTTAGAGGGTTTACTAGATTTTTATGTCTGTCTGATGGTTCCGGCTCATCTCCGAAACGACTAGACCGATTTTGTCGGGACTTTTACTGAGCTGTCCAAGGTCTAATACAGGCTATGTAAAGGTAATTTTATTCGTAATCATCATCATCATCAGCCGGAAGACGTCCACTGTTGAACAAAGGCCTTCCTTTTTTAGAAGAGGGGGGGGGTTGCCATAATCCCCACGCTTGACAAGCGGCTTGGGGATAGCAGTGATGGTGGTCAAGTTACAGAAGACGCTGCTGCTCATCTTCTGGATTTTCCCTTAGTCGCCTCTTACGACACCCACGGGAGGAAAGGGGATCAATTCTAGGCCGGATACCACACGGCTGGCGTAATCCACACCTTTTTCGTAATTCACAGGACGAACTCCAGGGCTTAAGGTAGTGTAACATAAAAGTAACAACATACTATGTTAGCGAACCGCCTGCTGACGGTCATGTCGAGCTGCACGGGCGCCAGCTTGGGCGCGCCGAGCCCCACCCACGAGGCCACGCGCTCCACGTAGTACGACGAGCCGATGCCAATGACGTCACTGAAAGTGTTGCCCAGCGCGGCCGCCGCCATCGTCGACAGCGTTATGTACGCGCTCATCGAACTCTCTATGCGGTCACCCTGCACACACGCAACACATCACACGTTAAAATATTGACATGGATGTCGCTAGCCTTATTGCAGACTGGTTTAATAAACTAAGGACTTTGAGTTAAATCCATCACTAGTTCTTTACTCTTTAACTTACGCGCATATCATTATCTTACATAACCATATGAAACTCATGGGTACTTACCGCAATTATCATGATGAAGTTGTCCAAGAATCCGAACCCAATGAATGGTATTGAGTTTGCTAACGACACTGCAAACAAGAGGATTATGACATTCAAAACATACGTCACTGCAAACCAAGGTTACAGCTAAGATAGATGTTTTAGGAATGAGTCATGCCACAAGTATGATGTCATTCTTATAAGTCATAAGCATGACATCTTACTTGTGACCTTTAGACTTTAGACCCCATGTACTACTACCCCGTCTAGATTCTTTACTAGTAATTTAAATTAATAAAAGCTATTTATCTTGACTCTCATAAAAAATCTTTAATTTTGTGTTTAACTAAAAAAACAGACTAAGAAACATATTTAAGTAGTAAGTAATTTGCAACAGTTTAAATGATGCAGGAGTATAAGCCAAATTAGCCTTCATTCTTATTCTTATCATATTACATGAAAGTAACATAATTCCATATAATATGATTAGATATGTAATCTAGTCTAGTCTTTTATGAGTCATAGATAACACTTACAGTGAAGAAGCTCCCTCGTGGTAGGTGGAGCCACTGTCTCGGCTGAAACAGATGACAATTGTTTGATTAGACCTGTCCTTCTCATTATTTGATAGGTGATATAAAAGATAACAATTAATTTCAAGCCACAGTAAATGGTATTTTTAATTTGTATAATCATATGATGCCAGTTTTCAGGTTCATAATAGATACTTAGAAAAATCTTTACTCATACAAGGCAAATAAATCAGTCATAAGAAAACTGTTAAAAATTTCTTTATATTACTTATTATATGCTAATGAAAATAATTTAACCTTTTTTTTTTCAATTAAATAATCAAATGTTTATGTTGAATATGTATTATTTATATTTATCACAGACTTAGTAATAGTTATCACAGAAAGCTCAGTTAATTTATTTTAACAAGGAGCTTGGTGAATACACAGCATAAGCACATGCAAAAAGAAAAATTCACATACTCATAGTTATAGTCTAATGTATCCTGTTCAGTGTTAAATTTGCATTCATATAAATAATCTTAAAATAGAAATGATTAGAATTTTGTTCACAATTATTAACTATTTCGATATATTATGTGTTATAAAAGACAGTAATAGAAGAAAGACAAAACTGTGATAAAAGCTCAATTTACCATTACCATTACACTATTTATAGACAATACAGTCATTGACATGATCTCAGGAAACCAGTTAAAACTAGTTAGAGGTGAACCAAATTCTAAAATTAAAACTTACCATACTTTTTTTTTAGCCAGTCGTCTGGTACAGGGCAGTATTTGCCTGTGGGGTCGACATCCCCTAACGTGGGCACTTTACTTGGTCTTCCTAACTTACTCCTCCACCTCTGTCCTGCTAACCTATCTGTAATATAATTAATTTATGATTATTAACACAAAATATAAATGTAACTATATGAACTTTAAAATATCATTTTCATTGGTTGTTTTTGGCTCACCCTCAAAATTTTCTTTGAGTCTGTTCGATTCATATTCCTGTAGAGCAGTGGTAAGCACTTTTCTTTCTTCATCGTTCAGGTGAAGCACAAGCTCGTTCGCGTGCAGTTTTGTTAAGGGACTTGTAAGTTGTGTAGGCTCCTCAAAGTCTTTTGAAGTAGGCCCAAGGCCCAAATTTCTTATATTTACCCCTACAGGTGCTAGTAATGTAAACTTTGAATTAACTATATTTGCGCTATGTCGGACTTGCAAGATTGAGATATTCTGACAACTTTTATTATATCTCGTAAGCGGGGAGGTACTAGACCTGATCACAGCCTGCGCTGCTTTCATTTTTATATGTTATTCACAGAAACTAAGAGGAAAAAGATAAAACACATTAAACAAATTCTATTTAGGATAGATGCAACGTTCTGTTTCACGAAAGTTTCTGATAAATGTCAAAAGTAATGTCAGACTTCAAAATAAAGAAGATGTTTTATTACGTGTAAAGGATGAAAAATATTAAGTGCAAAGGAAATTTTGTTACAGCAAAAGTAAAAAACGCACTTATTAAAATTGTAGTATTGGCACAATATTGGTAACACTAATTTCTATGTGAACTTTTATCTCTCGGACAAAGGAATCATTAATTCACCATTCATTGTTGGCCAAGGGGCTAGCTTATCCAAGTGAAAAAAGAAACAAAAGATAACCGATAGTTGCAGTTTCTTCGTGGATTAGCAAATGCTAGCAGCTTGTTTTAAGAACCAAAAGATTTTGCATTAAAAAAAACCCCAGAGAAGCGAAATGCACTTTATGCATTATCGAACATTAATTTTTTTTTTAAACTGAAAAACCATATTTTTATGACCTGATTGGCTAAGCGTTTAGACTGCTGCGCAAGGGCATGAAGGATGGCTAGGGGTTGCAGGTTCAATTCGTGCACGGGATAAAATTTTGTGGGAACTGCAAATGTTTGTCCGGAGTCTGGATGTTTGTGTATGTGATATTTCATGTTTTTGAAACTTTCTCTTGGTATATGGTGAAACCATAACGCACCCACGATGCAGGAGAAATTCCTAGTCTGGGACGACATTTAAAAAAAAAGACACAATATTCATAGAGAATAATGCTACTTTAAATGACTATCTTTTTGAAAACAGCAACCCAATTTAGATGCCTATTACATCTATGCATAGATCTATGACATGACTACATGGCTTTGTTGGTATCAATGTTTAGACCCATTGGCACGAACAAAAATTATGTATATTGAGTATGATTGAGTTTCTGTTGTTTCCGGCTCTTTCCACTTCCTTTTTTCATTGATTTATTACTCATCTGTATAACTTTAGTCATTGTCATTGACAGCTGTTATAAATACAGGTGACATAATAAAAGTTGCCATAGAAAGATAATTTTCCATAAAAATGGGATATTTTCTCTAAGAAGTCTTTCCATACTAATAACATCCATGTGAAAGTAACTGACTGTCTATCTGCCTGTTATACCTTCACGACTAAACCGATGGGTGGATTTTGATGAAATTTTACATACTGTAGAAAGTTCAAGACCCGAGAAAGGACACAGGCAACTTTTTGTTAATTCTACCCTCTAAGGTGTTTAAATAGGGGTTAATGCGGGCGAAGCCGCGGACAAATGCTATGTATTTAAATAATACTAACCAATAATCTAAATATACGCGAGCGAAGACGCGGGCAAAAGCTAGTGAAGAATAAATTCGCATAACACAAGACATCCTATAACAATAATAATATTTTATTGGATCTCTTACGATATGAGAAACAATTATTATTTTCCGACACTAGCATGGATTTTACTTTGGATATAACATTTTTTACTGATACTATAGAGGGAGGACAAATGATTAAAATATGGGAAAAAATTAACGTTATTATTACATAAAAACGTAGCTAACAATATCTGAAGTAATATGAATCAATTATGAATATTATATAAACATTTGATGAGTTGCCTACGTCTTTGTCTAGCCTGGTAGACATCGTTTTGCACAAGTTGTTAATTAAAGAGTTTAGGTATATGTTAACCAAGAACTGGTAACACTGCTAATTTCGCCGATCAAATTAATATCTTACAAATTCTTATCTGCCGATTTTTCCCAGATCATTGCAGTTAAGAAAAATTAAACTGCCGAATATTAGCTAGATGTGTGAGTGAATTGCGCAATAAGCTCTAAAATCGCCGGACAAAGTTCAAATACGGCTTTTCGTGATATAATATCACCGATAAAGACGTCAACAATAACAGAGGTGTTAGGTCAATGACAAGCAGTGGTCTGTGTTTGTAGACGAGTTTAGTCCGCGAGAGCTTGTTAACTAGTGGTAGAAACAGCAGAGAGCACGATGCATGATGTTGGAGGGTCTGGTGGCATGGGTTCTGAACAATTATCTGGGGAAGTACGTGGAGAACCTGAACACGGATCAGCTGAGCGTAGCTCTCCTGTCAGGTAAGTACCTCTGTCTTCTATTGCGTCAATGAGTTTTATTTCATAGTCATCTGATGTATTACTGGATTGATACTATATATAAATATATTTCATGCTAAGAGACTTGCATTGTTTTGGGAATAAAAATCTTAAACACACTGCGATTTTAATCACTAAGCAAATAATCAATATATCAATGTTTTCCTGACCGAATTTCGGTCACGGTGGCGTGACTCAGTTGAGACTAGCCAACTACTGCAGACTGAGACATTATAGTGCACAAGTACCCGCACAAACACATGTGAACTCCCTATTCCCTCACTCTCATAGTCCGATCTAAGCCAAGGCCAGCTTAACGAGATAATGAATATAGCACTGGTAGCCAAGTAGTATGACCGTTGGACTGCCAAGTCATAGGTCGCAAGTCTGAAAGTTGTGACTTCAATATTATAGATTCCCAATAAAGATTTAAAAATCTATAGTACATACATATTTATTATTAACTAATTAAAAATAATATTAGTATTTTTTGGGTCAGATCTTCTGATTTGCTGTAAGGCTCTAAAATTGCAATTTTAGTTATGCCAATATCTGCAATTAATATTTACTATGTAGGAGATGGTGATGTAAACCTTAAACTTGATATCCCTACATGACTTGATATGTTGTGTAAATATAGTAACTATGTTTACTGTTACCCAATGTGTGAACGGTTGATGTAATACTAAAATATGCTGTACACAACACAAGCCAAATAAAGAATTTAGTTTAGCATATTGTTTAAATGATTTCCGGTCCAGTTACTAGTTAGTTACAAAAAATTATTAAGAAATGCATATAAATAATTACTGTAATATAATTTTAAACACAGTTTAGATAAACTGGTCAACGGAAGCATCTACACAGGCCAATCATTTTGGGTGCAAGTATTTCCCTAATAACAGTGCTAGTAACTAGGGATACATCCCACAGGGCATACATACTTAATTGATTTTTAACCGACTTCAAAAAAAACGAGGAGGTTCTCAATTCGTGGGGATCATTTTTTTTGTATGTTCCGTCATAAGTCAGTCACTGATGTGATTTTTTTTTTTCATATGACTGCGTTTACTTCCCGATTGGTCCCATATAAATTTTGTCATTACCTGATGATGAACTTCGAAGATATGGAATGGAACTCGTCATAGGGCCACAGCAAAACTCCCATATCTTGATGATATGATGATGACATTGCTTAAGTAGTAGTAGTCGATAACTTGAAATGATTGTTAAACCATATTTTTAAAAGAGTAACTATGGAGTTTCTTGCCGGTTCTTCTCCATAGAAACGACTTTTTGGAACCGTGCAACTAGTTTGACGTTTTGTAAGTGCTCTTTTGTAGCCTATATGAAATAAAAACATTATGATTATGACTATGACTATGACTAACTAACCACTAACAACAACAAGGAAGACCTTGTTAGTGGTCAGTTATCGACTACTACTCCTACGAGGGAGTGGGGGTGCGTTGACCTCCCTCCTATCACTTTCCTGGATTAAATATATTGTGTGAGGTATCGTTTAAAAGGGCTTTTTCTTTTGTGTGTGAAAGGATTTCAAATACTAGTCACACAAAAGTCTGGGGCGGATGAATGCTATACAAATAAAAAATTCTAAATTAAAATTAAAACCTTCAAAAAACTTAAACGTGAAAAATAATATTTTATCACATCACTACATAAGCGAAGTGGAAGTCGGCGCGTTTTATATAAATTGTGTTCTAAGTATATTTTTTCCAATTTCGATGGGGATGAACATTATAATGTTTTTAAACTTTTATATTTGTATTTATTGTTTTTAATTTCTGTTAGATTGAAGTTGGAAATAGTCGTAAAATATGTCTTATATTAAATTAAAACATCTTGGTAAAAGTCGCTAAGCTACATCAATCTTAAAATTTATTGTTCTTATAGAGGGTTCTTAGAAGTTTGACATAAATATTTATTTGTTTGTGTATCTAAGGCATATGGTCCACCGATTGGACCAATTTGAGTATAGCTTTTATTATGTGTGTTAAAGATTTTGATGTTATTTTTGGAATACAAAACGGCGGCCACGACTTTTGTCTAATTTTTGGATATGGGCATCATTTGAGGTTTTTAAGTGTGCTAAGTATGATTTTGATGTTATTTTAGGAATTCAAAATGGCGGCCATGGCTTTTGTCTAATTTTTAGATATGGGATAATGGGCAACATATTATAATGTTTTTAAGTACGATTTTGATGTTATTTTTGGAATTCAAAATGGCGGCCACGTCTAATGCCAAATTTTTCGGTAAAGCGTTGTAAATTTAACTGAGGGCCGCTAATATTATATATCCTAAATGTAATAATAATAAGTAATTAATTGAACATGCTTAACAAAATTATGTAAAAGAAATAGGTAGGTACCTAACTTTAACCCTTGTGTCGCGACAACTGTCTAGACGTTGTCGGTATTTTTCCCAAGATCAAACGCGATGACATACTGTATGAGTATCTATACTGTAATTTTAACTATGTCTTAAAGATTTATTAAGTTTACACTTACACTAAATGTAGTGTATTGTAAAATATTATTATTTAAAAAGTAATAAGTAAGTGAGTACTCATACATTTAAAAAAAGAGCAAAGTTCTTAATTATGTTGCCTAGACCCACCCATATACAGTATACACTCAGGGGTAGGCAGGGTGATAAGACTTGGTTCGATAAACATTCACATTATGTATATAATCAAAACATTTCTCCAAAGTTCGCGTTATGAATTTCGCTCTGTCAAGTAGTCGCTATGCATTTTAACTTAAGCCAATTCTACTGTACTTTATCCATTGCCCTTAGGGAAAGTGGAGCTAGAGAATCTCCCCCTGAAGAAAGACGCTCTCCGTCACCTGGGCCTTCCAGTCGAGGTCAAAGCGGGCTTCATAGGGAAAGTCCAACTCCAAGTACCAGTACGGCAGATCCGTTCAGCGCCGTGGCTGATCGCCATCGAGAAGCTGTACTTGGTCGCCGCACCGGTCAATTTGGATGAGGTATGTGCAATATCTCTACAGAGTATACAACATTTTATTAATAAGGTATTCAATTGTTATTAGAAAAGTGTGTATTTAGTTAAAATATACAAATAATATAAAAAATACAAAGTTGTTGTTGTATGCTGCAATAGATAAGAGTGGCAAAACAAAATGACTCATTCCATCTTGTATTCAGATGTTATCTTAAAAAGGAAAGTAAAAACCTTGACAACAGAGATAACTTGTTTAATAATACCTATCACAACTGTATTGTTTTCAATCTGACATTGAAATAATTACAAAGATTAAAGAGTGTTAGAATAGAATATTTTATTTTACTCTTAAAACATGGTACAGAAGTTGTCAAGTACACAATAGTTATAATCAAACATGTTACTGTTAAGAGATTATTACAAAATGATTCAAATAATTAACCTATTATTAAGTTTGAACTTCTGATTAAAGAGTTAGTTAAATCCCTAACCAACTGTTTTAGTTAACTCATGTTAGGTAGTATTAATCTGATAAATCAAAGCAAGAATGAAAAATCGGTTCAATACAATATGCAGAATAAATTCATGTGGTGCTACAGAATAAATAAAAAGATATATATATATATATAATTGTTCCACAGTGGGACTGTTCCGTAGAAGCGTCGATAGCGCACGAGCGCAAGACGGCGCTTCTAGACGCCCTCGAGGCGCAATGGAGGGCGGAGCACGAGGCGGCGGACGCAGGGTACTATGCTACTTCGTACTCATCGTGGCTCAGCTACGGTACTGGGTTGCTCGCCAATATTGTGGAGAACTTACAGGTAAGCTGTGGTCATGGAAGCTTGATAATATAGTTTATGGTATTTTAATCCTAATCACTATCACGTTCGTCTGTTTCCTGCATCAGTTGAAGCTGAACGACGTACACATACGATACGAAGACGCTATAACCTGCGCTCGACCGTTCGCGTGCGGCCTCACCGTCGAGTCCCTGTGCGCAGAGTCCTGCGACAGCGAGTGGCGGCGAGGCTTCACACTATTGAGCGACCCCGAAGGGTGCTCCTTCAAGCTGCTAGAACTTCACAACCTCGCCGTGTACTGGGACCCAATGCCCGTGCCCAACGGAATGTTCGCCGACTGCACAATAACGGAGCTGACGGTGAGTCCTTCTAAGTCACTTATAACACTATTATATAATTATTTTATCCGTTGATTACATTATACTATATTTATGCTGTTTGTTGTTATCAGACTCGAATGACCGAGACATGGTGCGCACCCCACCGCTACCTCGTCCGCCCAGCGTCGGCGCGCGCGCGCGTGCGGCGCGAGCGAACCGAACAACCGCTTCGTTCTCGCGCCCGACCTCGCCTAGCCGCGCACCTCACGCTCGACACCGTAACGCTCAATCTCACCTCTGTAAGTACATGTCGTATTTAGCAAGACTGTTGATTCTTAGGCCATTCTATAGGTGTTAGTAGTAATGTATTTGTCACGCACAGCGTCAGTACAACGAGGTGGTCGGATGCGCGGCGGGGCTCGAGCGTCTCGCCCGCGTGCGCGAGTTCCGCGCTCGCCGCCCAGCCGCTCCCGTTAAGGGACACGCGCGGGACTGGTGGCTGTACGCTCTCTCCTGTCACATACCCGACCACTCCTGTAAGTAAACAGCTATAAAAATTTATATGAGAACAAATATTATGTTTTTAGTGATTGTTTGATCTTAAATTGGGATCTTGTATAAGGGACTGAACCGAAGCCAACGTGGAGCTCGTGCCTGGAGCGAGCTCGTCAGATGCGGCAGTACGTGGACAGCTGCCTGGTGACGCTGAGCAACCCCGCCGCCACGCTGCCTGCCGACCGAAAGGCCGCTAAAGACGAGTTCGAATGGCGGACCCCGATACATCTGCTTAAGGCTCTTAGAGAGGTGAATAACTACCCAGGCTCTATTAAATCGGTCCTTGTTGATGACAACTTTTGCCTAGATGTTACCACAACATTTACCATATTTTTTGTAATAAAATTGTGAGTGATTCCATCTAAAGCATGACGTGGAAAAGTTTCAATAGGATGTATTCGTGTCACAACAGGTGGCAATGCGGAAAGTTCCAAAATCAACTCCCGTGTCGACACCAGACAAGCCTGGCAGCTCGGGCCGCAGCATGCTGGTGCACTGGTTCCCGCAGTGGTGGGGCTGGTACGGAGCCGCCTCGCAGGACTCCGCCCCCGCCACGCCCACGCCGACGCCCACTCCCGTCCCTACCCCCACGCCTCACACCCCCGCTGACCTAGAAGAAGAGATTCTAGATGTGATCGCTGACTCTTTGGACAATAATACGATGTTGAAAAGAGATACAGTGTTTGGGAAATTCGAATTTATACTTAACAAGGGCTCGTTGAACTTGTGTATGGAGAGTGAAGGTGAAAATAATAAGTGAGTATTTCTTCAGAAATTTTAGTAGGTACCTAGCTAAAAACATAAGCCAATATTAAAAAGTAAAAACCGAATATTTAGTTGGATAATTCACATACTTGGTATAGGAACTATCATAGTTAGCTTTAATCTCTATCATATTGAATGTTGCTTGTCCGGAGCAGAGGCGTAGAAGGCGTCGCGGAGGGCGGCAGCGGGGTGGAGCTGCAGTTCTCGTGCGTGCGCGTGGGCATCGAGTCGCGGCCGCGCGCCGCGTCGCACGCGCTGCACGTGTCGCTCGGCTCCGTGTGCCTGCGCGAACGCATCACTCCTAACACGCTCTTCCCTATACTAATCGCTCCACAGGTAGGTATTTAATTCTATTCTTTATATTTGGTTTTAAGATCGGTATTATTGCTCAACCATATATATCTATCAACTTACAAATTTAAAACGTAAAATCTCCATTAGGGTGTGATTCGCGAGGGTTTGAGTGCGCTGAGTGCGTCGGGTGCAGCGATGTCATGGTGCCGTGCACACTCGCAGGGTGGCAATCACGCTGCGCATGCGCAACATGAGCCGCTCTTCCAGCTCACCTATGAGAAGAAACCGTTCGGCATCAACTGTGATTACAAGTAAGTGTGTTATTCATATTTTGACAAGTACTTATAATTTATTCAAAGATATTCTCTCGCAAGTTTTTCAGGGAAGCAATTTTAATCAACTGGATTTCTTGCAGATTGTGGGTGAAATCAGCTTCTCTTGAGGTGGTTTACAATGCTGAGGCTGCCCGTTGGGCGCAGCAGTGGGTGTGCGCGCCGTGGTCGCATGCGTACGCTCACATGCGTGACCAGACTAAGGCCCGCCTCATGACGCACTGGGAGCACATGATGCATGCGCACCCGGTATGTGTACCAAACATACTCAAATATTTTAAGTTTTGCTTCTGTAAGTAACTGTCAATGATTTAATGTTTTATTGTATGTCAGGGTGAGCGTCGCACGTGGCAAGTGGAGCTGGACATCTCAGCTCCTCAGATCCTGTTCGTGGAGCAGCTGTGCTCGCGCGACTCGGCCGTGCTCGTCATCGACTTCGGAAGACTTCGGCTCGCTAACGCCAACCTAGCCGACTGCGCGGTACATACTCCTTCTGCAGAAGATGAAGGTACCTATGCATACTTTTAATAAGGTATTAGGAATATATTGTGTATTATTTCTGTTTTCTTTGACTACGAAAAAGCAATGAATTGGAATCAACTAGCTAAACGTCTAAATAATTTATGTAGTCTAAGTGTGGAAGTTTGAGCGTGGAAATAGTCCTGGTCCGAGCATGGAAGTAGTCCTGGTTTGAGCGTGGAAGTAGTCCTGGTCTGAGCGTGGAAGTAGTTCTAGTCTGAGCGTGGAGTTAGTCCTGGTCTGAGCGTGGAAGTAGTCCTGGTCTGAGCGTGGAAGTAGTTCTAGTCTGAGCGTGGAAGTATCGCTGGTCTGAGCGTGGAAGTAGTTCTAGTCTGAGCGTGGAGTTAGTCCTGGTCTAAGCGTGGAAGTAGTGCTGGTCTGAGCCTGAAAATAGTCCCGGTCAGAGTGTGGAAGTAATTCTGGTCTGAGCGTGGAAGTAGCCCTGGTCTGAGCGTGGAGTTTGTCCTGGTCTGAGCGTGGATGTAGACCTAGTCATGGAGTTAATACATGAAGGCTAACCCCCGCAGAGATGTTCATGACGCCGTGCTCCACGCCCCCGGGCAGCCTGCTGTCGCCGGGCTCCCCGCCGGGCTCGCCCCCCGGCCCGCGCGCCCCGCAGCCCGCGCTGGACGCCGCGCATTTGCACAACAGGCTCTACGACAGGTCAGGACCACTACAGCGATGTTCATGATGCCGTGCTTGACGCCCCCGGGCGGCTGCGTGGCTGCACTTCAACACTGCGTTAAATATCTACGAGACTAAATGATGTTATAGGTAAAACGGCTGTAAAATGAAAGTAAAATATATTTATTATGTAATGTTTGAATAACAGATACAAGATAGAGCTAAGCGACCTTCAGATCTTGGTGGGGCGAGCGCGCGACAACTGGAAGTACGCGCACACCAAGAGCACGTCCTCACTGCACCTACTGGACCGGTTCAGCATTCTTCTGCAGGTGACACTACTTCTACTTTATTTTAAGTTCAGATTTTTTTGCTTGTTTGTATTTAATTAAATTAAAATATTCTGGTCATCAGAAAAGAGTCAGAAAATGTATGAGAATCGTCGCCAGAGCCCATGGATTTCTTCTTGCTACCATTCCCCCTTCACTATATCCCATTTACTTTAATTGCTCTCATCACATTCTTCATTGTATGTCAGGATCGTAGCAAATGGAAATCCGTGGTCTCTGCCTACCCCTCGTAGAAATAGGCGTGACTTTATGTATGTATGTACATTCTTCATACATGTTAGTCAGTTTAGGGTACACCTAACTCCGATCTGGACAGTATACTACCACAGGCCCCACGTTCAGCTATTTCCCTTTCCGTGCACAGTTTTGCACATTGGCATTACGCTAGACGGTATAATCGGATAATATGCGCAGCGAGTAAAACGTTCCAACGAGTCGCGCGACATATGAACTAAATGTCAAATCGTCCAATTAGGCAACTACTCCATTTTGGAATAGTCGGTGATGATTCAATATTGTGCGCGTTCACGGATTCTAGTTAGTTGTGTTTTCTGAGTATACTACGACCGCCGCGCCGACGTGGAACACAGTGTGACGTGACGTTGCGTGCAGGCGGAGCGGCGCGTGGTGCACACGAGCGACCCGCAGTACCCGACGGCCACGGTGTGCGGCTCGCTGCCCGCGCTGGTGGTGCACCTCAGCGAGCAGAAGCTGTTCGCCGTGCGCGCCGTGCTCGCCAACTCCGCGCTGCTGGCTGCCACCAAGTGAGGCTATAATGATTACTAACGTAAACAATGAACCATGAACAAAATAACTGCGAATTAATGAATGAACCACGAATAAAACATCGATATAAAAAAAAAACTGATTTAAAAGATGACAATATCCACTGTCGGATTTTAATCAATTCAGTGTCTCAATTAATACAATACTCTTACAGTGGTCGCGAGTCAGCAAGCCCGATGTACGCAGCCGCAGAGGACGCGGAGGAGATCAGTGTCAGCTCGGAGACGGAGCGCTCAGAGTTCTCACAGCATCACAACGCCACGCTGTTCATGCTACAGTTCGCTATTGAACAAATGTCCTTGGAGGTAGTTCACCACTTGTACCTTATGATTATTTTCTTATCTTATGAGCGTATTTCGACATGTTATTATAGTGAGGAAGAAACATTTATGTAATCATAGTGTCTCTTTATTAAACAAAATAGTAAATGGGATAAACGGTGTCATCATCATGCTACGCTCCTGTCCCCCAGGTGCAGTCGATGGGGCGCAGCATCGCGGAGGTGCAGGTGTGCGGCGTGAAGGCGGCGGCCACAGCGCGGCCGCGGGACTTGTCGCTGTCGCTGTCGGTGCACTCGCTGCTGCTGGTGGACGCGCTGCAGACCTACGGGCCCGACTTCGAGCTGCTTGTTGCCAGTCACAAGCATGTCGGGTATGATACACACTGAATATTTTGATAAGATTTATTTTCAAGTTTATTTTGTTGCAGCTTCCCATATTTAATGTTTGGTTGTGTTCCAGCATGGACACGGTGTCGGGCAGCATCCGCGGCTCAGAGCCGACGTCCCCAATCTCCCCCACGTCCCCCACATCTCCCACGTGCCCTTCATCGCCGGACGCGCGCTCTGCGCCGGCGCTCGCGCACCCACACGCACTGCATCAAGCGCTCAACTCGCTACACTACTCTAACAAAAGTGAGTTAAAACTACCATTGAATACAGAATAAAATAAAATTGAATAGATACCTGTAATAGCTGATGGAATACATCTAACTGAAATGTAAAAATAACAGGCAAACTTGGTGGTGTGAAAAAATGTCGGTTCGAAGACACTCCACTGCGGGGTATCGCGTTCTTGCAACATATTTTGTTACAAGAATTGTCGCGACAGATATTGCATTATTAATTTAAGATCCATCAGAAGTGGACCGCACTAGCCCAGCACCGAGCTGGGTGTCGGGCACCGGGTTCAACTGGAACGGCAGCGGCATGTTCGGCGCGGGCTGGGGCGCCGACTGGGGCAGCAACTGGGGCGCCAGCTGGGGCGCGGCGTGGGGCGGAGCGCCCGGCGCGGCCTGGGGCGGAGCGCCCGGACACGCGCCCGGGGCCGCCTGGGGCGCCGCCGGCCTCGTGGACTCCGAGGCGCTCATCGCTGTGGAACTGTGCCTGGTCAAGGGGGACGGGGACTCGGAAGACCTGAGGATCGCCAACATACTGTTTAACAATCTTGATATTATTGGTGAGGAATATTATTTTGGATGAGTTTGCTTGATAGTTCATTTGTTGATTTGGATTGTCGATAATTATGACAGTTATTATGTTTACGTTATATTATATAACCACTCATTTTTTCGTAGCGAATCAAGAGACGATAGTAGAGTTGATTGGCTTCACTCAACGAGTGATGGGACCTAAGACATCCACAAAGAAGCATGGTGACACTGGCCTGGCTGAACCGACCTTGACTGCTACTTACTCCTACCTTTCCGAAGATGAACCTAAGGTAATGGAACTTAACGTTAACGTAAACCATATACTCCTTCTACGAAGTTAGTGTTGAAATAAATTACATAAATCTGTGTAACATTAGCTACTTGTAGCTACTTTGATGTTAGTATACATTGGCATGAGTCCTGGGTTCTTATAGAGTGTGTTGTCTCCCCAGAGAGAAGTCCGCACGGAGATAACGTTCGACTTCCACCGGCTGGGCGTGCTGCTGCTGCGCGCGGCCGTGCACGAGGGAACCGTGGTGGCGCGCAAGATCGCCACCGCCACCATCAGCGAGGCCAAGATACAGGCCACCGTGGGTACGTGGCCTAGAGGAATTACATACCTTGGTCTCTAAGGATAATTGTAAAAGATGCTATTATATACAGGAATAAAGAAAATGACCTATATATTCGTATCGCTCGACTTGCAAACGTATCTCACTTTTTGCATTTTTGCGTAATGGAGATGTTTCATTTTCGGCCATCTCTTGTACATTTATCGAAAAAGAATAAAAAATACCACGAATTGAGGAAAAAAATGTGTATTTAGGCCTGATTTGTTGTGCAATACGTGCAGTAAAAAGCAATATTTTTTCAATTATTGCCATATTATTCAACATGACGTCCCATATTTTGCATAGCCTGCTTTCGTTCTGAAATCATGTCACATCAAAACTCAATATCACGTAGACGATAAATATAAAAGGTATGTGTTCTTGTACTATTAACAATTGTTAAATAATTCTCTTATTTATTTTTGAGTAATTATAAGCAAGTGAAACGATTTAATCGTTAAAAAAATATATAATAATATTATTTAATCTACTTTCCTGAAGTGTACTTCTGAACGTAACTAAGCTGTGATAAATATCAAATATTTGTAGGTTATGTAAATGTCATCTCTTCAACCATTCTGATGATTTCTGATGACAGACGTCAAATTTTTTTATATTTATTATTTGCTCAAAAAGCATTAGATGTTATGCAAAAAATGTTACTTTACTCTATTCAGCGGTTCGTTTCCCAACTCCGCTAAAAGGTACATGTTATAGCCGGAGTCCCATCAAAATGAAACATCTCCGTTATTTTTATAGTTACAACTCGGGACCACTTAAGGTAGTTTTGAGAAGAAAATATACAACATGTTTACTGTGATACGTAAATAATCCAAGTGTGTATGTGCGCAGCGGGCAGCCACGTGGAGGTGGGCGGCTCGCTGGGCGGCGTGCAGGTGGTGTCGCTGTGCGAGGGCGGCGGCCTGCACTCGCGCGTGCTGCGCGCCGGGCACGCCGCCGCGCCCGCGCCCGCGCTGCAGCACGACCACGACGACGACAAGGCGCTGCTCTTCACCATCCAGCGCCGCGTGGCCGGCCGCGCCGACGCCGACGCGCCAGGTACCCGCGGCATTTAACATATGCGTAACTAATTATATAAAATTGTTCCCTTTTAAAGGTCACATCTCCTTAGAGCCACTCGGCACCCACTCCGCCCTACCTCGCCTCGTGTGGTTAGTTTTCTCTATATGGACTTGTATGGGTGCATACCCATACAAGCTCACTACATCAACTCCGTAGCGTCACCGGATTTCCTCGATCGTAAGCCCTCCACGCGCGGGCGGCGGGTGGACCACTCGGTAACAACTCGCTGCTCGCATGCTTCCCTTGCGATGACTGCGCATTGCCAACACGCGGGTCCAAAGCTGACCGCGTGCTGCCTGCGAATGATTCACGCGAGGACAATACGTTGACTATACGCCAGGGCTACGTATACGACACTTACAAGCATTACGATCGCTAGACCAAGATCGTACGGAAAATGTAAGATTTTTTTATGTCTGGCAAGATTTCATAATGAAACAAACTTGATCATCTTGTAAAGCATGACAAACGAATGATTCCCCAACTATCTAATGCGTAACAGACTACTCGAAAATTCGTGGACCAAGCGTCGTCCACTCGTTGACCGTGCGAGGTTTTGCTGATAACGCGGCGTCCACCCGTGGACCACCTGTCGACAACGAGTGGATGCCGTACGACGAGGCGGTGCGGGGTGTGTGCCGGGTGGCTCTAATGAGCTGTGACCTTAAAAGATGTGTCTTAACAAAAAAGTCCCCCAAATTATAGTTCAATATTTCCTAAGAACAATCGGCTAGACTTCGACTTTTTTACTCCAAAGTCTTTCATAAACTTATTTCAACACACATTGGGTTCGCCTTGTAACTAAAGACACTTTTATAGATCTGGTCAAAAGCGAGAGACAATAAGATTCGACCCACATAAACCACCGCCTTCTTTTTTTGAAGTCAGTTACAAAGTAAATAATATTAGATGCATCATACGAGAGGCAGTTACATTGAATGTGTTGTGTGGCAGTGGTGGAGGCATCGGTGACCCTGCACGTGGCCAGCGTGTGGTACACACACTCGGGCCCGCTGCTGCGGGAGCTGCGCTCCTGCCTCACGGAGTTCAAGCAGTACCTGGCCAACCTGGCGCGCTCCATCCGCGCGGCCGCCGCAGACATGGCGCTAGGACTCGTACACCCGAGGTAAGTACTCATTCATCCTGGATATCAATCAATCGCCATACTTGACACGGGTTAATGTTTATACATGATGCTTTGTCAGAGGTGAATCGTTATACGCAAACCCGAAGCTATCGCAGTCGACAGAGGGCGTGTCTCCGAGGCGTCGTACCGTCAGCATGGGCGCCTCGCTGGACGAGCCCGCCTCGCTCAAGTCCGACAACATCGTGCTCAGGTATACTATCCTCCAAGATATACGAGCCTCATTTCACTTCTAATATCTCTGGTAGGGTTGTGTATATTGAGTGTATATGTGTGCGCAGTGTGAACATCGAGCTGGAGTCCCCGGTGGTGGTGGTCCCGCGGCACGCGCACAGCACGCAGGTGTTCGTGGCGCACCTGGGCCGCATGAGCCTGGCCAACCGGCCCGGCCCGCCGCACCACACGCTCTACAAAGTGCGCGTGCGGGACATCTCGCTGGCCTCCGTGAGTAAACAGTTCTTTGCTTGAACTACTTCCCGTGATCATAATTAACAATGAAATATACATGTATGCCTGCTGTAGGTGGACGTAGCAGACAAACTAAAGCTGCACCAGCTGACTGCGGAGAACATGCAGGACATATACGACGTGTCGGCCGGCAAGCCAGTGCTGCACAACACCGCGCTGCAGTTCACCGTCAACTACTGTGACACTGAGGCTGATACCGAAGCTGACTATCAGGTACTGTCTGAAGAGAAGTGAAAGGGCGTTGTGTTCCTATCTTTGTCTTTATTTGTGTCAATTTTTATTTGGTTGTACTCAAAGATAATTAATTACGACACTTTTCACCAGGCGTTTTGTAGTTTCCGTTTGTCATGGACAAAATCGTGATATTTGTGTGGCAGTGTGAGGTGCGCGGCAAGATAGTAGGCGGCTTACACGTGTCGGCGCGGCGCGAGCAGTACGAGCAGCTGCTGGAGACGCTGCGCTGGATCACCAGCGACACTCCCGCTGACGTCGTGGACAGCGCCGCGCCGCATGCTGCGTCCTCGCCCACCGCGCAGGTAACGGGGTCGTACGTGATGCTGGAGAGCTGTATATAGGGTTAGAACATACAGGCGCAATTTTTGTGTATGAGAGTGGGTGAAAGAAGGCGTGTATGTAGTGTGTATGAATTTTGGGAACTTAGGTATTCTAGAAGGTCGTTAGCCCTACGACTTGGTCTTGGGTTCGGAAAAAGCTAATTAAAGCTTTTTCACTAACTTTACTTTGGATGTGTTGTCTTGGACATCGTCATCAGATATGTTATGCATGTGTCCAGTCGCGCGGCGGCGCGCTGCTGGAGGGCGCGGTGCCCACGCTGCGCCTGGACCCGGCCGTGCGCGCCGCCGTGCTGGCCGTGGCGCCGCCGGGCCGCGCGCTCCGCCACGCGCGCCCGCACTCGCCCGCGCACGCGCTCACCGGTATGTACATAAACAGAGATTAATTATCTTTAACTTAGATTTTCCTCAATTTTTGACATGACTGGCAATAATTCTTCACCTAAATATATAAATAAAACGCAGTGAACTTCGAGCTGCCCACATTCAGCGTGGAGCTGCGCGCGGACCTGGGCGAGGGGGAGCGCAGCCTAGTGGAGCTCTCCTTCCGGGAGTTCAAGCTGCACTACGAGAAGACCAGGCCCTACGAGAACATGCTGCAGGTACATTTACAGCTAAATTCCCACCTTGTGCACCACTGCTGAACATTTGTTATTTAGGTTTTATAAATACTATCAGGAGAAAGCATTTTTAAACCTCCTGACATTGCTTTCGTTTGTATCTCCACAGGTGTCGTTGCACTCGATAACCATGGAGGACCTGACGAAGGAGCCGGACTCCAAGCACCGCATGCTGATGGTGTCGCACACGCCGCAGGTGCCGCCCAAGGCCGTGTTCGTGTCCAAGTCGTGTCCCGACTTCGTGACGGAGTACGCTGACGACATGTCCAGCGTCAGCTCGCTGCAGTACATGAAGTGCTGTTCCTGCTCGCTGCCCAGCCAGCTCAATGTGACGGCCAAGGAGGTAACTACTAACATGAATCTATCTGTAGTAACGCACTTAAAAAAAAAACAATGAACGAAATGGTAACCTAACTGCATTTTCTAACTCTCATTTTAATTACGTAATAAGTCTATATGTAATTGTCTAGAGCAAAGAGCGGCGCAGCAAGCGCGACAGTAAGTGCGGCGTGACCCCGCCGTGCTCCCCCGAGTGCGGCGCAGGCGCAGGCGCCGCGCGGCCCCCGGCCGAGCCCGACGACAACCTCGTGTGGCTGTCCGTGCACACGCGGGACCCGCACCACCCGCACTTCAGCGACACCTACGACAAGGTAGATCATATTACTAAGAATTATATAAATCAAACTCATTTACGTTGTTTACTTTTTATTAGGTAAGGTGTTAGGAATTAGGATGTTACTATAAAAATATTATTAACACGTGGGACACCCGGTATCTATGTTACACATATGACTTGATGTGCTTAATACCGTATGTTATAGTGTTTGATAAGGATAACATATTTCAATGGTCTTGATACTTGCAGATATCGAAGCTGACCAAAGTAGACTTCAACTGCTTGAACCTGGTGGTAAGCATCGACAGCTGGGTGGCGGTGCTGGACTTCTTTGGCATCGCTGGAGGCGACGTGCCTGACAGTGATAGTGGACCTGAGCCGCAGCAGACAGGTAAGCGATATACATTATTTAGATATTAGAGTCAGAAGTTAGAGAAGCTGGAAGCCTTGAAAAGAACTGACATATATTTATAGAATTTTGTGACATAATGTTCGTCCGGTCTACAGCGGCACACAACCTGCCGGCCGAGGGCGGCATCACGCAGACGGAGATGTCGGTCCGCTCGCTGAGCGTGGTGGTGGTGGCGGGGCGCGGCGAGGCGTGCCGCGCGCTGGTGTCGCGCGCGCACACGGTAGCCCGCGCCGACGCGCACGCGCACACGCGCCACATCTCCGGCCGGCTCGGGGCCATCTCGCTCACCGACCTCACGCCGCACTCCGTGCTGTGGCGCGACCGCTTCCGCACGCACGGAGACCACGCGCTCATCTTCCAGTACCAAAGGTGCGAAATATTATAGCTCTTCACTATTATGCCCAAGATTTGTCTCAGTAACAGTCGGATTTCCTACCTGAAGTGGGTTTCAACTAAATACCTTCCTAATGCGTATGTACTACTTCAGATTAAGCAGTGCAGAGGCGGCATCAGCAGGCCACGAGACGAGCCTAAGCATCGAGATGGGTCCAGTCACATATGTGCACACCAAGCGGTTTGTTCAGGAGCTGCAGGCCTTCGCCAGGGACTTCAGCCTTCTACGTAGGGTCATCCTGCAAGCTAGACTTAAGGTACTGCTACTAACTTGAATTTTAAAGTAGAGCTATAACAGTCAATATGTCGTATAGTTTGATATAACGATTCATTTGTTTTAATTTTGTATTTTTAGGTATCGGTAGTATCCGGCGTAACTGGTGTGGGCGGTGCTCGTGCGGCCCGTATGAAGTTGCGCCTGCGCTGCTCGGCGCCGGTCATCGTCCTGCCCGTGTCAGGTCGGGCGCGTAACGCACTTGCAGCGCACCTGGACCAGCTAACAGTCGACAACACCTTCAAGTATGCCGGCGATGAAGGCACTGTCAGCACCATGACTGACCCTAACTGTGGTGAGTATATTTATAATATAGTTGTATGGCAAAAATTCAACACAATTGATAAATCAATATCGACATTAATGACAATTTATCGATTGTGTTGAAAATTTTGCTAACAACATTACAACATTTTGCTTTTTTTCGCTACGAAATTATAGACCGGTTTGGCATAATATTATCTGTTGTGTACATAGCCACCCGCGAGCTGTTAGACGTCCGCGTAGTGACTCTGTCAGGCGTAGCACTGTGGTGCGCGCGCGGTGGGCGTGGCCTGCGCGTACGTCGCGTGGGCGCGCCGCTGCTGCACGCACCCGCCTCGCTCTCGCTGCATATTGAACACAACATGGATCACTCGCACAACGGTACGTATAATACCCACAGGCTGCATAAAATGTTGTTTTTTTTTTACCGACCGGACATATTGTTTCTTGCCAGTGGCTGACATGACAATCCAAGGCTCGCTGACGACGCTACAGTGCGCGTTGGACCCGTCGCAGTACCGGCTGGTGCGCGGCGTGCTCGCCCACAACCTGGCCGAGTGTGTGGACGACCTGCTGCCGCACCCGCTGCCGCCGCTCTGCCCGCCGCCGCACCACCCGCACCAGGTGACTTACTAGCAACTGGTTCAGCCCGTGACTTCGTCTTCGTGAAGGAAACGTAGCGTTACCTAGCGTCTTAAAACAATTGAGTCGGTAAAAAATCATGATGATTGCTTCAGCGGTTTAGGCGTGAAAAGGTAACAAACTTACGTTCTTATTGATAATATTATTAGTAAGGACACTTAGGAAGTAAAGATAATTTGAAACATTCCATAATTATTTTATCACCTCCAGGTGTGGACGACGAGCTCGTTGAAACTGGACCTGCACGACGTGACGGTGAAGCTGGAGCCGGAGCACGGCGTGTCGTCTCTCGCCTGCATCAACTTCATCAAGTCGCGCCTCGTGGTCGAGACCTACTCCGACCTCAGCCAGGATATTGACCTCGTCTCTCAGGTGGGGTCTATCTCCCTCACTAGATAGTTAACGTTTTTAACGATCAATACGTATGTAGGCAAATATTACAGGCCTTTTCACTTTCCGCACAAATTGACAGTTTGTGCCACGGATGACGTCATTTGTGGGGTAGTATTAAAAAAGTAGCTTAAAAGTGGTGGCTGTTGGATTTAAATATGACGTCATTTAGACGGCACCCGCACGCTGCACTTTTTTAATCACAAGGCCTTGCCGCGTCAAGTTCCTTAGCTCTCCTGTGACGTAGCGTCCCCTTGCAGGAGATCCTGGTGAGCGACACGCGCTTCGCGAAGGAGCCGGCCAACCGGCGCGGGAACGTGTTCAGCCACATCGTGCAGCCCATGCCCGAGCACCGCCACAGCGTGCAGGCCGAGGTGCATGCCAGGTCCAGAAACACCTTACTTTATTATATACACTACTAATTATACCATAGCTATATGAAATATAAAGGTATACTTCTGAAATAGAAAGCGGCGCGACTCCTCAGCGTACACGATCCTAGTGAACAACATGCGGCTGATGGCGGTGCTGGACTGGTGGGAGTGTGCCAACCAGTTCATCATGCAGCCGCCGCCGCCGCCCTGTGACCCTGACCAGGCGCACCTGTATGTACCCTACGGAAATGAATACCTTGCAAAATATTGCTCTTCTTTGTGTAGGGTGTATAGTTGTTTTGGCAACAGTATTGAAAGATTACCTCTTTCCAGATAAAACATTACAAACCCCTTTCTTATAAGTCAAATGGTTTGGCTTTTGGTTATTCCCATGTTTACATTTCGCCCTATTGTGAAATATTGATAATCCAGTCAGTAGTTCGATAATAACCCCCCCCCCCCCCCTCAGCGAGGAGCAGCTGTGCGCAGCCCGCAGCGCGGCCAGCCCGCAGCAGGTGTTCCCGCAGGAGGAGCCGCAGGTGGAGCTCAAGCTCAACGTCACCGACTCGCAGCTCGTGCTGGTCGAGGACCCGTCCGTGTGGGACACTAATGCTGTCATCCTCAGGGTAAGTCTAGATTAATATACTGTACAACATAACATGCTAAATGCACTTCTACCTCTATGGGTTCGATATAATTATTCTGTTGATAATATATCCTTTATGTATTTCCATTATGTTATAGTAACGTAAGTCCTGTTTTAAACAATTTTGAGATTTGGAACTATCGTCCAGACCTTGGTTTTCATGGCCGTAAAAAAGGCGACTGTCATCAATGTTAATTTAAAAAGAAAACATCGAAGTGTGCTCCAGTCAGCATAGTAATTTCAAGTTTTCTTTCATGTCGTTGTAGAGTACAACGGTGATAACGTACCGGTGCGCAGACGCACAGAAGCCGGTGTCGTGCGAGCTGAACGAGCTGGAGGTGTTCTCGTGCGTGCTGGGCCTGGAGGAGGAGACGGCGCTGTCCATCGTGGAGCCGGCCGCGCTGCATGTGGCCATCGATGCCAACAGAGTGCTGCATGTGAGACTACTAATTAATTACTCAGTTACTCCAAAGTAACAACGTTTAATATAGAAGACTTTTTTATGTTTGTATGGTATGTAATATACAGTTTTTGCTTATAGGTTGCGATGAGCACACTGAACTTGCGTCTATCATACCATGACATGAGAATGTTCGCGTCCATGCTGCAGTCCCTGCCGGTACAGGCGAGGGCTGCTCTTTCTGGTCAGTATTATACCTGCTAGAGAATAATTTTTGTTTACAAATGTGTTATTAAAATTGGTATGTATCTATAGGTAAGTCCTTAGTGTCAGACGAGGCGGAGGACGCGCCGGCCAACAGCGTGCACATGCGCGCGGGCGCCAGCAGCAGCGTGGGCGGCGTGCCGGCCAGCGGCGTGGGCAGCAGCGGCTGGATGTACCGGCCGCGCTGGCTGCGCACGCGCCCGCCGCAGCCGCCGCCGCAGCCCAAGCCCAGCACCTCCATCTTCCCGCTCAGGGCCGTGCAGGTACACCGCTTGCTATGTTAAACATACACAAACGAGGTAGTGTATTTCTTTTGATGTCGATGATCGTCAATTGTTCCTATGTGCAGGTGGCGGCGGACTGCATAACTCTGTGCGTGATCGACGACTGCCTGGACTCTGACGTGCCGCTGCTTGAGGTGTCGCTCACTGAGCTACAAGTTGAACAGGTATCACATCTACGATCCTCTTTTCGTATATACATTTTTGCCAAGCAACAATTGCTTTTCAAAATCGCTGTTTTTTTTCGGGATAGTTTATGCTTACGACCCCGAGAGGGCTTTTGTTGGGCGTACCCGGACAAAGGCGAGACTGCTAAAGCCTCCAGCCAGACTCGCGATCGCGAAAATGTGTAACTTATATGCCGTATTGTATTGATAGGACTTGCGCAAAGTAGAAGAGTCGTTTGAGGATCCAATGTTGGTGTCCACCCCGGCGGGGGCGGGCGGCGCGGTGTGCGCAGGCGCGGCGGGCGCGGGCGGCGGGCGGCTGGGCGCGCTGCTCACCGTCGACTACTACAACCGAACGCTGTCCGGCTGGGAGCCCGTCGTCGAGCCCTGGAGGTCAGTCCGAGGACACTGTTAACTATATTGATAGGTCACGTGGTATCAATAGGTTATACTTCATTGTCCCGACACTTAAACTTGCAGTCTGTTATTTCATCAAACAATTAGGTCGGTTCGTTTTATAGGTCGCGAAGCCTCTAATAATAAAGATTTTTTACATGATTCACGTGTCAGGTTCGAAACATCATGGGAGTACACATTAACCAGCGAGCTATCCCTCGGGCGCGTGCAGATGGACGTATCCTCCACGGAGGTGCTGAACACTAACGTGACGTCATCGCTCATCGAGCTGTGGCAGCTGGTGCGCGCCAACTGGACGGCCGACTACTACGCGCCGCAGGTAACATCATATAATAATGTCCTCCAGACCGAATTTCGGTCACGGCGGCCTGTCTCAGCTGAGACTAGCCATCTGCGCAGGAGATATTATAGTGCACAAGTATGCGCGCAGACACAGGTGCACTCCCTATTCCCTCACTCTCATAATCCGATGGGACGGTAGACCGACACGACCAGAGAGAGATCAGGCGCAGGACCAACAGCTTTACGTGCCTTCCGAAGCACGGTGGGGTCTCGACATGTGAAAACGGTCACCCATCACAAGACTGACCGCGGCGAGCACGGCTTAACCTCGCAGATCGACTGATCTGCCGGGTAGCCGGATAGCTACGAGCCCCACATCATATAACACACTCTTGTAGGGCTATTCTGGTTTTGTCATAAACCTTTATACATTCAAAACTGAGTTTCAAGAAATATATGCAGCCACCATGACGTACTGATAGTGTAAAGGTCTCAAACCGTGTTACGCCGCGCCCCTTGTTGGTCCATGTATAAAGGCGTGTTTGTATGTGTACGTAGTCATCCGGCACACAGGAGCAGTCCCCCAAGGGCAGCCCGGCGGGCCACCGGCGCCGCTCGCCCTTCGTGCCGTACGCGCTGCGCAACCACACCGGACACCGCCTGTGGTTCACCACGCTCGTCACCACCTCCGATGTGTAAGTAACATAAGATCAGTTTTACAACACTTTAAGTGTTTTATGTTAAATTTTTTATCACGTTATTTTCCACTTACTGAATTTCTGTTTAAGCCCGGTATAGCACTAAATAATTATATAAAAGGTAATAATCGAATATCGAAGTAGACAAAAAAAAATAGAACAATGCAGAAGCAAACTTTTCATTATTTTTTCAGCCTTACTTTCGAACACATTTTTATAGCTTTATGAATTCCCCTTCTGGGTAAAGGTCTATTCTAGTTTCAAACCTCTCTATCCGCGATCCGATGTCATGCCAAAATACGGACCAATTTTGGGTCGATTTCTGAGTTGTCATGTCACACGTCGCAGCTTGCGCGAGCAACCGACGTGGTCGGGCCCGGACGACTCGTGGCAGATGGTCCGCGCGGGCGACACGGAGCCCTTCTCGTTCGGGCCGCGGCGGGGCCGGCGCCGCGCGCGTCAGCCCGCGCCGCCCGCGCACAGCGCCGCGCTCAACCAGCTGGCGCTGCGCCTGGACGGCTGGGCGCCGCCGGATCCCGTCTGCGTCGACCGCGTCGGCGTCTTCTTCAGGAACCTCACGCATGCCGTACGTATCCTGACACTTATTGCTAGTGTTTGAGTTGTAGCCAATACCTTCCAATTATATCACCTTTCAAATTCTCTTAAATGGTATCAAGCAAAAGAAACCAAAAAAAATTAGTCGTCTGCTTCAAAATTCTAGACGAATTTCATTTATTAGTTACAAGATATTAAATATATGTAAATTTAACATTCATTTGACAGAAATCAGGTGCCGAAGCGCGCATCGTGTTCGAGGTGTCGCTAGAAGGCTCGGCCCGCAAGCTGGTGACGGTGCGCTCGGCGCTGCAGCTCGTCAACAAGCTGCCGCACCCCGTCGAGGTCCGGGTCGACCACGCCCCGTCAGCCGGTAAGCATAGCCTTTATTAATAATATATATCTAATATACGTAATTGGTCAATACGTAAAACTAAACATACAAATATAATTATTGTACGTTTACATAACTTTAGCTACACTTGCGGGGCCAACGGGGCCGGCGGACCTACGGGTTCCTGTTTCGATGAACGTTCTTGATTGACTTAAAAAGTTGACTATAATAATGGAAATGTATTATACTCTATGTATATTTAGTGGCGTAATATGCGCATTTGACAACTATAGGGTGTAGCATAGGCTAAAATAGCAGATTTTTTCGCGTTCTTTGGGTGGAGTCTTGTGCCAATCGCATATAACCCTGAGCCTTGAAAATTAACAGACAGTTTGGCTACTTAATGCTAGTAATGAAGTGCGAGTTACGAAAATAATGTGTTACGGCCCGTAGAGCGCTTGTACGCGTGCGTGCGCGCGCTGCGCTCCGTGCGCGACACGTGCGCGGCGCTGGCCCGACCACGCCTCAACGCGCATGCGCCGCGTGCGTTGCCACAACTGCTGCCGCACCCGCTACACCCTATTGTTGTCAACTGTGGTACCATCCTACATTTATATGCGTACACGCTGTATATCGCAGAGTAAACTAGTTGTAGTTTTTTAAGTATTATATAGTAGTCGTTATGTGCCAAACGTAATAAACAACGAATTTGAAACAGTATTATATAAGTAGGTTATTCTTCTTAAGAAACGGATTGTAGAAATAATTGAACAAAAACCTTTTTGCGCAGAGTTTGATTTCAACTGGCCAAAGTAGTTTCCGGTTTCAGTGTATGGTTGTCGTAGTGTAGTGCAGTAGTGATAGGGTCCCCTATCGCCCGCAATGTATATCGGGCGTGCCAATGACCTGTAGCTGTGTGCTCGGCCGCAGCCCAGTGGAGCGGCGGCGGCGGCGCCGGGGCCGGCAGCGTGCGGTGCGCGCAGGTGGCGGCCGGCGCCACGTGGGCCGCGCCGCTGGCCGCGCAGCCCGCCGCGCTGTGGACGCGGCCGCTGCTGCGCGCGCCGCACGCCGCCGCGCCCTCGCCCTCGCCCGCGCCCATCGACTGGCGTGCTGCGCCTGCTGCGCGCGCGCTGCTGCACTACGAGTGCCGCGCCCCGCCCGACCACATCTATAGGTAACCTGCCTCTTACCAACTGCTTTATTCTCACATTGTTATCAGACATAAAATAAATAAAATTATATTATATCTACAAAAAAAAATTAATTTGTCTATAATAAAAATAATTGTATTCCTGGTATGTGTTTCCTGTAGATTCTGCTGCGTGATAATCCGCGAACGATTCCCGGCGGACCGCGGCTCGCCTATAGCCGGCCACACCCTGACCCTGGTCCCGGCTCTGCGGCTAGAGAACCTGCTACCTCTGGAGCTCCAATATCGCGCCACTCCTGCTGCGCCCGCCACGGGGGTCGTGAGCGCTTCAGGAAATGTACCGCCCGGAGACACCATGCCCTTCCACGAGGTAAGTTACGTCCAGATATAATATTAACACGGAATTTTCTGCCTGTCTGTTACATGGCGCTAACGACAAAATGAAAGCCTACGTACGACTATTGTATTTATCATTTGTTTTCATTGTTTTGTTTGCATATATTATTAAGAAATGATCGGCTAGACAAGTCGGTGACAAACTTACAATCTTGTCTGACCTGTATATTATGTGTTTATGTCTTATATTACTCTTTCTAGGTAAACGTGGAAGAAGGCGTAGAGTTGAGCGTCAAACTGGAAGGTTTCGGCTGGTCGACCGCGCTGAGCGTGTGCGGGTCGGGTGGCGCGAGCAGCAGCAGCGCGGCCGTGGGCAGCAGCGGCAACGGCTCCTTCAGCGCGCGGCTCAAGCTGCGGGACTCGCTGGGCCGCAGGCTGTACCTTAACGCCAGGGTTACCGTCAAGAAGACCGACGGCATCAAGGTACATGATGATAATTATATATAGTAGAAGGCAATAAAATATCGAATTGATTGTTAATATCGGTCGAGGTGTTGTCATAGAGTATTAAAAATGCAGTTATTTTGAACAAGTGGAAGTGATAACGCTGAGTGTCCGGCGCAGGTGTCGATATCGGCGGCGTACTGGCTGGTGAACCGCACGGGGCTGCCGCTGGTGTTCCGCGCGGAGGGCGGCGCCACGGAGGCGGCGGGGCAGTTCGACGAGCACGAGCTGGCGCGCATGGTGCAGCCGCTGCTGTTCTCCTTCGCCGAGGCCGACGGCGGGCCCACGCTGGCGGCGCGCCTCGGCCGCAGCCTGCCCGGCTCCCCGGAGGTACGACTGCTGTGCCACCACTCTATTATACATTTTTGCTTGTATCCAACTACTCATATCAAGAACATAGGCATAACCATCTTTTAGGGTTATTAATTAGATTATCTTGTGTTATTTAGTGGTGTTCACCCTTTGGCTTGGGCGTGGGTGTGGGGGTGAAGAAGCTGGAAGTACGTGGTGAGGGCGAGGCGGGCGCGTGCGAGCGCGTGTACGCAGTGGGCGTGCGCGTGCGCTGCGGTCGCGGCCGGTATCGCCACACCAACATCGTCACGTTTACACCGCGCTACCAGCTGCACAACAATACCTCACACCATTTGCAGTTCGCGCAGAAGTGCTGTGCAACTACTCTGGTCAGTGACGTGACAAGAAAATTTATTAAAACGTTCTAAATGCGTATACGTTTAGTATTAAGTAGTGGTGTGCCCGCAGAACGACCCGGGCGCGGTGGCGTGGCACGTGTCGGCGGTGTCGGGCTGCTACCTGCCGTGGCACTGGGCGCGCTGGGAGCGCGAGCAGCTGCTGTGCGTGCGCGTGCTGGCCGCCGGGCCCGCCAACAGCGCGCAGCCCACGCCGCTCACGCTCTGGTCCGGCGGCTTCCGCGTCGACTCCACGCGCACCTTGCACATCGCCTGCAGGTAATGATAATAAAGTCCTCTTGATTAAAACCTCTTTATAAGAAAGAAATTATAAAAATAGGTCTTCCTGACAGAATTTCGGTCACAGCGACCGATTTTAACAAATACTATAGTACGCACTGGTTATATTTGTTGTATGTGTTGTATCGCAGAGAGCCCGGCGGCGGCTACCAGTTCGTCCGCGTGGAGGTGGTCTCCCAGGGCGCCACGATGTTCGTGGTGCTGACGGATGCGGAGTGCGCGCCCCCGCCGCTGCGTATCGACAACTACTCGCCCGTGTCCATCATGTTCCACCAGGTTAGATACCGATTTATCAGTTTGCAGTAGAGTGTGGTGAATGAGGATATTACTATATCGTTGTGCCCGCAGGTGGGGTGCGGCGAGGAGTGCGTGGTGGGTGCGCACGCGCGCGCGCGCTGGGCGCTGCCGGAGCCGGAGGGCGCGGCGGCGCTGGCCCTGCGCGCGCCGGGCGGCCCGCGCCAGGCGCTGCCGCTGCACACGCTGCCCGCGCACCACACGCTGCTCTACCAGAATTTCATCTACGTCGCCTTCACGCACACGCAGGCAAACGCGCATGCGCACAACAAGTCAGTACACGCTCCTCGCTGAATCACATTAACATATTGTGTCTCTCAGCTTCTAACCCGTTTTATATTGTTACATGTAGCAGAGAAAACAGTGCCAACACAGCAGGCAAGCAATCAGCATCGACACCTGATGATAACGTACTCGTGCTGGAAGTGCCGCTCGGTACCACGCGCGTCGTACTGGCCAGGAAGCGATACGGAGACAGGTAACCCATAAAACAAAATAAAATTCATAAAGCAAATGGACAAGTTTATCAATTAGAATGTTGTGTCCTACTTTTTTATTTCAGAGTAATTATGGTGTGACAATTTATATTATTATGTTTTATGGTGTGCAGGTCCCAGCTATGGCGTCGCGGGCCTAACGACCAGCTGATTCACGAGGGAAGCTCGCCGCCGCAGCCGACGGATGCTTTGTTGTCTGACGATGCACCGCTTTCACCGCATGCAATGGTAAATGACACTATAGCGTGACTGAGTCTGTCAAAATAATACGTTGTGTTCTCGATGGGTTACATCTAATACTTACATTCCCAATTTAACTCGTGCGGTGCAGGTGCTGGACATCGAGGACGCGGCGCCGCGGCCCGGGCGCGCGTCGGCGCTGGTGCTGCGGCGCGCGGACGGGCGGCGGGCCAGCACGCAGGCCTGGCGCCTGCTGCCGCCCGGCCGCATGGCCTGCGCGCACGCCAACCTGTGCGTGCAGCCCGACGGCCTGTCGCTCATGGCGCTGGCGCCCGGCACGCGCGTGGTGCTGGGGCTGCCGGCCGCGGGCCGCGCGGGCCTGGCCGCGGGCCGCGCCGGCCTGGCGCCGCTGCCCGCCGAGCAGGCCGTGGCCTGGCACACGCTGCGGCCCGGCTCCGGCCGCCTGGACGTCACGCTGTGCGCCGACGGGCCCACGCGCGTCGTTCGCATACACGACCACAAGGACCCCGTACGTCATGCTTCCATAATATTAAAACATTATTATCATACACTACGGTCAATATTGAATATTAATTGTTAATACTGTGCGTTAGGAGTCGGGCTGGATCGAAGGCGCGGAGGAAGAGGAGGCGGCGGCGGAGGCGGGCGCGCGGCGGCGCGAGTGGGGCGTGCGCGTGTCGCTGGCGGGGCTGTCGGTGTCGCTGGTGTCGCGCGCGCCGCCGGCCGAGCTGGTGCACGCGCTGCTGGACTCCGTGCTGCTGGACCTCGCGCTCGCGCCCGACCACCTCGCGCTGGCTCTCTGTGTCACGCACATGCAGTGGGACAACCAGGTGCGTAATCAATTCAATTAAATGATGTTATAATAACTTCCTAAGTCTATCTCACTAGAAAGTTAGTTATACACTATAAATCAAAACTATTTTTACATAATGAACTAAAATTAACGCAATTTTTTACCATCTCCAGTTACTAGGCACCCCGAGTCCAGTCCTGCTGTACTGCTTGCCGGACCGCAGCGGCAACGCTCCACTACCAGCACTACACGCGGCGTTGGAACTGCAGAAAGCGCCGGCCAAGCGATACAATGCGTACTTCTTCAAACACCTAGTCGTGGCATTACGACCTTTAGCCATTAGGCTGGAAGAAAGGTAACTCTTACCTCTTCTTACATAATACACAAGTATACTAAAGTTTAAATGAATTACAGCTCATAATTATCATCAACGAAAAAGCTACTATGTGTCACTTCTTTTAAAGTCCAAATTTGATCCACTTTATTAGGTGCAGCTCAAAAGATTTCTGTGAATCAGTCAGGCATGTGTCAATTGTGTCCCAGACTGATCCTGCAGCTGTGGGCGTGGGCGTGGCGCGGCGAGGAGGAGGGCGCGCGCGAGCAGCCGGACGAGGCGGACTACGAGACGCGCCGCATGCTCAGCGAGCTCACCGCGCTGCACAGCACCAGATACTACTTCGCGCTCATCAAGATCATCCCCAGCCAGGTGAGCGCACACTACACCCACTGCACACCTAGGCATTGACTTAACCCCAGGGCGTTTAGAAATTGGTCGGACAGTTCATTATTTATTTACCTACGACATCAGTACGACTGATATGTATCGGAAATACATTCAATTTATACTGGGTGTAATAATAATAGAAAAAGCAAATTTTCGGCCATAGCCTTACTTTAGTGGATACCTTTTTCTAAATGAATGGCTTTTCATGCTTAGTTTAGCATTTGTAAATTTAAATTAGTCTTACCACAGTGCATGGTCGATGATATGATAATTAGCAAAGTCTTAATTCAAATTATAAAAAAGTACTTTAAGCTTATTCAAATTATTTTGTTCTTACTTAACGAACGACATTGACACAGCATTATGTCTCCTGCTTATTGCTTTTTCTTTATCTTTTTTTAATGCTTATGATATTTTGTCTTACTTCCAATGCGCACAGCGTAAGACGTGCAAAAAGGTCAGATTCAATTTAAACACATATTTCGCACATATCGCTATACATTCCACGCCCATTAAAGTATCATTCATCACACAAATAAGTATCACTATTATTACTTACTCAGGTATTTGCTAGCATTTCAGGCACGTGAATTAAAACATAAAAATTATCTAAACGACAGAATACGTGATTTTTTCAGTAACTTTAATCGAAGTGATTGACACAATTGTTTTTTTTATTCACCATGTTCCTTTTACGATTAATAACAAAATCTTTTAGTTCTAATCTCCTTTTACTACACATTCGTTTATTATTATTCATAAGTTCTCGTTGTTTTTAAGTAACAAATTATTCGTTTAGAATTAAATAATGTTATACTTGAAATACGGTACATAATCAAACACGTAGATGTATCAATCATGCTTGGCTGACAGTCACTGGAAGGTAAATTGCTTAAAAGCGTAGATAATTTTTCTATTTATAGAAATAGTATACTATAGTATTATAATATATCTTAAATTAAACTAAATAGTTATCTAAATTGTCATTATAATAGATATGAGTGCAGCGCTTGATCCCTAGATAACATTGTAGATCCGTCTGTCGATGTGCACGGCGAACAAGCTGGAGGGCTCGCTGAGCGCGCTGAAGCGGCGCCTGGGGCTGACGTTCATCAAGTTCGAGGACGCCGCCGTCGAGCTGGAGCCCTTCGTGCGCGCGCACGTCTTCGACACGGCCTCCTATCTGGGCAGGCAGATGCTCGCACACTTCAAGGATGTAAGTGGCTTGCTCCTTATTTATGTCACTTGTCTTATATTGTGACATTCTCCAGAATGTTGTGAATGAATATTCTAATTATTTATTAGACTTTCTAAGTGATATTAAATGACGTCTTCCTGAAGTTACAAAAAAGAAAAAAAAACGGCGTCGTGCGACGACGGGTAAATTTGTCTTTTGTGCTGATTTTAGATTTTACTGAGAACATTTTACTTTTCCAGGAGCTAAAATGGCAAGCAGCGAAGATTCTAGGTTCCGTGGACTTTCTAGGCAATCCTTTAGGCTTCGTAGCCGACGTTTCGGAGGGGGTGACAGGGCTGCTGCTGGAGGGCAACGTGGGCGCGCTACTCAAGAACGTCACACACGGGATATCCAACTCCGCTGCCAAAGTTACAGGTGCGCAAAGGAATCTTATATTATACATTTTCATAACGTTTTATAGATATATGCACCAGCCTATAACTGTCTCACCGTAGGCCTCTTCTTGTCCAGTGAAAGCACATTAGACTGTTCAGGTACGTCGTATCCTCATACAGTAACCATTGCCCCCTCAGAGTCCCTGGGCGACGGGCTGGAGCGCGTGGTGGGCGACGAGGCGCACGAGGAGACGCGGCGCCGCATCCGCTCGGCCGCGCCCGGCGCGCACCTGGCCGCCGGCTTCCGCGGGCTCGGGCTCGGGATACTCGGTAACAGTCTTCAAGTTCTTACTAATCAACTTGTATGTACCAGTGTTTTGACATAATGGGCGTACCCGTACAGTGTAGGAAGGATTTTATTGACTCGTTTTACATGAATATTTGTGGTGTTCAGGTGGAATGACATCACTAGTTAAACACAGCTACGAGGGCGCGACCCAGGAGGGTCTGGGCGGGTTCCTGGCGGGCGTGGGCAAGGGGCTGGTGGGCACCGTCACCAAGCCCGTCATCGGAGTGCTGGACCTCGCCGCTGAGACCGCATCTGCCCTCAGGGACACCAGCAGGCGGTCAGTATACAGTCGATAGATATGAAGATGAAGTGGATGAACTGGACTTGATTTGTTAGTGCTCTTTATTTGCTTATGTAAAAAACATAAATTGAAAAGGTAGGGTTAAACACTGATGTCATTATTACAAAAGTTATAAAAACCGTGGTCTTCCTAGCACCGTCATTTGAACCATTGTTTGTATATCAACCACAGATTAATACAAACATCGTTCGTTCATCATGTTATCATTGTACAAAAACGTTCCATTTGCCCAAAAAAGAAAAAAGTTTAATAATAGACTAATGATTAAATATTGTATGGACGTGTTAAAAATATTGAGACTATTATTATTTTGCTTAGATTTTAATATAAATTATATCGTCAACTGTAGTTTTGTTTAGAATGAAGCTTGTTGTATTAGCTAGTAATACAAATAAGTTTAAATGTGCGGCAAATGCTTCTCTAAGTACATAAGTTCGGTGGAAGACAGCCTACACACAAATGTCAAACACTTTTGGACATATGTTTCAAACAGAAAAGACAAACCCTGCATCCCAGCAAAAGTACATTACAAAGACACCACAGCCACTGAACCTGAAGTTATCTGCGATATCTTTTCGAATTTCTTCCACTCTGTTTACGAACCCGCCTCACCACTCTTATCACAATGGCAACCACCCACGGAAACTTCCTCAGCTTGTGATATAATGTCTACCTTATGCTTTAATGAAGAAAAGATCCTAAGAGAGCTAAGATCACTGGACCCTGCTAAAGGTCCAGGACCTGACGGCATACCTGCATATTTTCTACGCCGCACTGCCACTCACATCTGTAGGCCTTTAGCTATAATTTATAATAAATGCATAACTGAGGGAGTATTTCCAAAAGAGTGGAAACGTGCAAACATCACACCTGTGCACAAGGGTGGCTCGAAGGGTAACGTGGAGAATTACCGCCCAATCTCACTTCTGTCCACTTTGTCAAAGGTTTTTGAAAAACTCGTCCACAATGAAGTGTATCCGGTTCTACACAATGTCATTATACAACAGCAACACGGCTTCGTTAAACAACGATCTACCACCACGAACCTCCTGTCTTTCACTAGTTGTTTATTTGATAGCTTTGACAACGGACTGCAAGTAGACGCTGTATATACAGACTTTTGCAAGGCCTTTGACAAAGTGGATCACGAGCTGCTGCTTAATAAAATAGCTTTCAATGGGATTCGAGGCAATTTATTACGGTGGTTTGCCTCTTATATTTTGAACCGCTGTCAAAGAGTAGTAATCAATGGATACAGCTCAAGGGTCATCGAGGTTACATCGGGCGTCCCACAAGGCTCTATCCTTGGGCCATTATTATTTAATATATTCGTAAATGATATTAGTGACTGTTTTCGTCACACAAAGTTTTTAATGTACGCCGACGATCTGAAGGTCTACAAACCCCTAAAAACTGTGAACGACTCTATTTTATTCCAACAAGACCTGGACGGACTAACAGGCTACTGCCATAGAAATAAACTTAAGCTAAGTCTACCGAAATGCAACTTCCTCACATTTACTAAAAACAAACACATAATTAAGTACACCTACACCCTATGTCATGAGCCTTTACCTCAACTAAATTCAGTTCGCGATCTCGGTGTTATACTTGACACCAAACTATGCCTAGACTCACACATTAACAAAATAGTCAGCAAAGCTTTCCAACTTTTTGGATTTATAATGCGGTCCACCCTTGACTTCAAAAAAACCACATCCTATTTATGTTTGTATAAAGCCCTTGTTCGTTCACAACTGGAGTATGCAGTTTCGGTATGGAATCCTTTCTACAAAAAATACGCTGAAATGGTGGAGAACGTTCAATACAAATTTTTGCGTGCCATGCATTATAGATGCCATAAATCTTACCTACCGTACCCTGTTTTACTCAGTAAATATAAGCTCCTCCCCCTTAGCTCTCGAAGGAAGTACCTTGAAGCGACGATCTTATACAATATAGTCAGAAACAAATTTAACTGCACTAACCTGAACAACATGATCTGTTATGCCGTACCTTGAACCATTCATAGGCGACAGGTACGCGCAGGTACACTTTTTGCACTGAACACCTGTCGAACTAATTCAGGCCTGCGTTCACCTATCCGCCGTATGGTTGACACATATAACGTTACCTTTGTAAACATAGATATATTTAATTACAGCATAAATAAGTTCAAAAGCCTCCTTCACAGTTCCTTACTTAGTACCCAAGCTACTTTATTACAGTAATTTCTTCTACTACCTGTCTATAGTATCTTTAAACTTCTATACATAATATATACACACAATGTTCAGTCATGTTTATAACATTCTTACTAATTGTTACGCGTACTGCTATCAATATTCCTAGCGTTTACAATTCTTCTTTTTTAAATTTGTATGTCTACCTGTGGACAGCATTGTGGGTTACATTATGACCACAACATTCAATTGTTAAACTAGCTGTAAGTCTTTATAATGTAACTGTTCGCTGTTCCTCAATTTAAAAAAATAAAAAAAATAAAAAAAAAGTACATCCGTGTAACGAAACGTGACGTAATATATTATTCGAACTCATTTGTTTATAAGATGTTTATTGCCGTAATTTAGTATGTTAAAACCAAAAGTATGTATTTTTTGCTAGTTTATTTATTGATAAACATAAATAATGCGTTAGAACGGCATTTGTAGTGAAATATATGCGAATATATTGTCATACCGGGAGCCGGTATGGCTCACAGACGAGAGGATCTAATAATTCCTCTTGTGAATCGTATTCTATTATATTTTGTGTGATGGACCAACAAAAGCAAATAATATCTGTTATATCGGCTTCAATATCCTCAATATCAATTGAACCGAACATGATAATATCCATGTTCAGGTAAAAACAACAACAATAAATGATAACCTAAAAGATGAAATTTGACAGTTAGGATATTTTAAACCATAGTTCTTCACTTTAAACTAGGGGCCGCCAAGGTTTGGCGTTAGACCATAGAAAGGACTATGGTTTATCGCAAAACCACTTTTTGTAATAACATTTTCCTATAAACCGTGGTTTTTAGAGGTTTTAAACCAGGGTTTTTAGATAAACCGCTATTTGTAATAGGGCCGTGAGAGTCGAAAAAATGAAATGTGATGTTAATCAACGGTTCTTTAAGCGCAGAATATTGAGTGCAGTTAGTACATAGCCTGACACTTACGTCGTCGCGCAGGTCGGACAAGTGGGTCCCGGGGCGCGTGCGCGGGCCGCGCTGCGTGGCGGGCTGCGGCGGGCTGCTGCCGCGCTACTGCGGCGCGCAGGCGGCGGGCGCCGCGCTGCTGTACGCGCTCAACCACACCGACTACTCCGAGCACTTCCTGGCCTACCGCGCCGTGCGCGACACGCCGCACGACATCCGCGCGCTGCTGTCCGACACCTACCTGCGCATCATCACCTGCAAGCACCACGCGCCGCAGGTCGTCATGGAGACGCATCTCAGGTACCGCCCGGCGTTTACTTACATGACCGAGCTCGCAGTTACCGATTACATTAATTATTGGGTATCTATTATTGGATCCACCCTCTGCACGACCAAGCCCGCCTTAGTAACCCCGCCCCCCCGCAGCAACCTGGTGTCGTGCTGCGCGGTGTCGACGGGCGGCGCGCACTTCGTGGAGCTGGGCGTGCGCGGCGGCGGCGGCGCGGAGGGCGTGCGGCGCCCGCGCGTGCAGTGCGACAGCGCCGAGCTGGCCGCCTGGGTGGCGCGCCACGCGGCCTACGCGCGCCAACTGTACCACGAGCACGTGCACACGCTGCTGCCGCACACCGACCTGTAGCACGCGCGCCAGCTGTACCACGAGCACGTGCACACGCTGCTGCCGCACACCGACCTGTAGCACGCGCGCCAGCTGTACCACGAGCACGTGCACACGCTGCTGCCGCACACCGACCTGTAGCACGCGCGCCAGCTGTACCACGAGCACGTGCACACGCTGCTGCCGCACACCGACCTGTAGCACGCGCGCCAGCTGTACCACGAGCACGTGCACACGCTGCTGCCGCACACCGACCTGTAGCACGCTCGCCGCCGCACGGTGAGCCCGCTTGCTGTAACATACGAAGCCTAAGACACTATACACTCAACGGAACTGATAATTTATACAAAATAATAATGACAAAAATAATGATAGAGGACAGTCGCCTAACAAATAACATAAACTATTCTTCTTGATGTAGATGAAGCGACAACCCTTGCTTTAGAGCGATAAGACTCAAACTTAGGGACTATATAATAAGGCTAAAAAAATTATTATATTATATGTTAGAAAATTTTAATTACTTTAAAATTGTATCACTGTATCGTTGTAAAAGTACAGTACAAATTTGTAGTGATACAATATTTAAGTAGCCCTGAAAGTTAATAGTTCGACTATTTAACTCACACATTGCATAATAAATATTCGACTAAGCGATTACCAATAATCGATTACTGATTAAGATGATTACAAACGACGGTCTAACAACATATTTCTTTAAATTAGCTTATAGAGTAACTGTATAACCATGTATTACTGTATTCATCCGCTATACGAGCTTATTACAGCTGACGATTCTCTATGAATCAAAATAGTTAATAAATTAACGTACATGCACAAATATATATCATTGTGTGCATCTTTATACTTATAGATGTATGATCTAGAACTTGAAATTCCCTTTGGACAGACACCTTCCAAAACCTTTTAGACTGACATTTTCAGAACTGTTAATATTATATTGTAATAGTTTATATTATGGCTAAGTATTCGTAAGTATTATTGAAGAGACATTGGAAGCTAATCAAGTCACGTTTATTAATTAGTTATTGTTTACATCTGTATCTAGCTACGATATTGTATAAAACTAACTTATATAATGATTAGGAACGAATGGGTGTGGTGATCTTTTTAGTGTTTTTTCAAGATTACTCAAATTTTATTTAAGAAATATTTTATTGTCCTTATCTGACCAGTAATTTCGTTGCGATATATTTTTATTTGACACAATACAACCTAGTCATATTACCTGATCAGTATATATGGTGCGATTGTCATTATTTTTTATGTATATAGGTATTATATCTGTTGATAATGTTTTACCAATATGTGGCTCTTTTGTAACTGTGACCACAACCAATATCGCAGTAGTCCAGCTGTGATCCCGACAATGCTGTGAGTTGCTGAGGTTTTGTAAACTCATCCTGACCTTAAGCATGGTTTTTTTAAAGCTATCAAACTCGAATCAAGTCATGTGACATGTCACATGATTAAATTCGCAAATTTACCTAGTTACACCGTATCCAGAATCATGTTATTTTCTACATTAACCAGTAAGGTTTTATTGCAATGTAAACCTAAGTAGACAACTGCATATTACAGACATTGCCTATCAATACTTTGCTCATTATGCGTTAATTATAAATACCCGGGCAATGTCAGGGAGTGATTCAGCTGTGAAAATGATCAATAAATTATCAGCCACCATGATTATGCTATAGTAGTTACGGGAATAATCGTTATGTACCTATGTATACATGTTATTATTCATATCGATATTATTATATATATTCGCACGACCAAGTCTGCACTCGTGTCAAAATATTTACCTCTGTGAGATGTACGATGTACGAGTATGCTTGGGTAACTTTGCTTTGTACGTGGTAATGTGGAAGGAGATCTTTAACGTTTTCTAAGGCAGCGTGGTTGCCGATGAAGTACACGTGTCACGTTCGCAAGTCATCCTCTTACCCAGTGTCAGATCGTTTGATGGCTTTAAGTGCCCAGTGATGTGGGTTGTATATTGCTGGCTCTAATAGCGTTAAAGATATTCTTACAATTTAATATTAGTCAAGATTAATATATTTTCTGTACGAGTGGGAGGAAGTAGGATTGGGATTGAACTAAATTATATTGACTGTGAGTCTGTGATATGATATGAAGTCGACATTAGGACCTCATTGTGAGAACTGGCAACATTCTCCTCTCGCATACATTCCATTGCGGGTTTTATTAGTGTTTATTCCATAACTTCGCAGTGATAAAGCAATGTATTAAAGTTTTCTGACATTACGAATTTGACCGCGTATCTCTTTAATTTGTTGTCAGTTTTGCCAAACTAGACGGACTAATGTCGTGGATGATGTAAATTGTTTATTTTATGTTTTTATAATTATGCGGGTATTGATACATTAATTTCAATGAGTAATGTGTCGTTAATTACTATTAAAATATTAAAAACATACTTTTGGAAGATAGAAGACATATTCATTATATATCATTAAAATACTGTTTCAAAAACTACAAATCTTGTTAACAAAAGATGTTAAAAGGAAAGAAATTAGATAGAAAATGATGAGGGTGTTAAAATTAATAAATTTGTAACTACAGTTGGAATGATACACTATTGAGGATTTCCACAGTAAATTGTATGATTTGCTTAATTTTGATACGAATTGGCTTTGATATTTATAGATGGAGGTTAGAAGTGGTGGGTGTTTCTTGTGCTTGTTTGACTTTAGCGCATGACATACAGCTACACAAATATATGTGCATGTAGACAAACTGCGAAGTCAAGCTCAAAAATAAGTGCTTTCATGAACATGTAAGGAAAAACTACTTGTCTACGTGTATATTATTGTAGGAATTTGTTTGTGATCGCTAATTATGTAATAAGTGAAGTTGTTTTGTTGACGTTACATTCGAAAACAAACGTACGTTATAGTCGCGTAAAGGTGCGTGCACACTTGGTTAATGAGTAGCATAGAAATACAATTAGCAGAAGAGAGGATATACTCTCCTATAAACTACTACAAGCCAAAGAGGCAGTAAGAATCATTAGAACAATATTATTTAACTTTTTTTTTATCTTCGCATAGATGTGTGTACAAGCCTTTATGTAGATGTAAACATCTAATTTGGTATATACAAATATTTTTAAATTTGGATTTTACTCAGTGCGACATGGGCACTGAATACAAAAAAAAACTAAAAGTATGACAAAATATTTTATAAAAAGATGTGACGTCACAGTTAATTTTAATTAGTTTAATTAGTTATTAAACCAACATTACCAAAGTACGGCTTATACGCTAAGGAGAAGGTTTTGTTTGTATTTATTTATTTATTGCAAGGTTGACAGTGATAGAGAAATAAGTTAGTATCTACGGTAACTTATTTTAATACCGACTGTTGTGGTTTAGTTTAATAGAAATAAATGTCTTCGAATATAAATACAATGATATTGTTTTATTTGTTGTTATGTCCTGAGAATTTAGTCACATTGTATTTTAATACGATTTATTTCGGTATTGTAGTTGTTTTATTTTCTAATTAATTGACGACCTGATTGGCGTAGTGGCTAAGCGATTAGACTGCTGCGCTAAGGGTTGCGGGTCCGATTCCCGCACAGGGCAAAAATTTGTGCGATCCACATTTGATTGTCCCGAGTCTGGGTGTTTGTGTATGTGATATTTCATGTTTGTAAAACGCACCCACGACACAGGAGAAATTCCTAGTGTGGGGCGACGTTTTTTTTTTTATTAAAAAAAAAAAATGTGTGCTGGTTCGAGCTGATATCATTATTGCTTACGGAGATACGACACGTTACGGCGAGTTAAGTCAACATAAATAAATATCATCTACACATAAAACACCCATCAACTAAGATGCTAATTATTAAAGAGTTAGGTAAAGGTACTTCAATGACCTACACTCACATGTAATGCAATAATAGCGACGAGACGTAAATAAAGTGAGTATTATAACATCGTTAGATCTGGAAATCGAACTAATGACCACTGGGTACAACCAGTGTCTAGTACCTTACAGTTATACGATAAAAGAGAAGCCGACAATATGGATAAAGTATAAAAATAACAGGTCACCAATGAATTGCGCAAGTGCTCACACAATGTATTACCAATTAAATAATAAAATTGTTAAGTAAGTATTTATCACAATAAGACCGTGACCTTGATATTGTAGTTAAACAAGACAACCGGCTGGAAGCTCTCGAATGAAAACAATGATAAAGCGCACTCCACAGATAGTGCGCAATCTCAGCGCGCCACTAGCAGTCGTCCACACCGCGCCGGCCGCGCGACACAACACGCTCCAATCTGAGGTCACGGGAGGTCAACCATAACACAAAAAACACCAGTTAAACCTCCACTCAACACAGCGACGTACGTATTCATATTTTTACTAACCAGGTTACAATGTACTTGATACTGTCAGCGTGTGCGCTGATTGTGGCGGCTAACGCGGCGACCTTGAGCCCGCCGAGGTGAGTAAAAGCAATGACTCTGAACTCATTGGAGAGTTGCAATGTTTACTGTCATTCAACCTTAATTATTGCTATGAAATGGACTGTACGGTCATACTGAGAAATTAATGAAGTATTTCGATTATTTATTGATGTAGGTAGATGTAGTTAGTTTATATGTAAGAATACCCACCTACTTACATGTTCTAATTTAGTTACTTGTTCGCGGAACACATTGTTAGGTAAGTTATTGTCTGAATATTAATGAGCGTAATATTATCGTAGCGTAACTTAGCCGTTCTCAAACGTCACTGATATAAGGCTGTAGCTAAGTATTTGTATAACTACTTAAACAGCAGGTACATTCATATTCACGTGTTTTATTTCAGCATGACGTCTGTAGACTACACCAAAGTGCCCATCGTGGAGAAACCTCTATACCAGCCACCTCTGCAAGAAATTGTTGATGGTGAGTTTGTTCTAAATTATATTCTAGACTAGATACTATTTCTCGGTACCTTCTTCTACCAAACTGTATAACCTATCCGATTGCCCAGTTGGCACCGCGTCTAGTTAAGTCTTTAGTGTTCGTGGTTTTAATTCCCACACGAGACTTAACATAGGACAAAACAAACCCCCGCTCGACAGAAGTTTTAAATGAACTGCGAAAGTATACACACCTTTTGAAATCAATTTTGCTAACTTAATTGATTCTCAGGTGTTAAACCTGCGGCCTTTAGTGTGCCCTAACTCCTCGCCTATTGTAACGATGTTTTATGTGCAGTGTTGTCCAGCGGACTGACGAGCACGTTCGAGACCGTGGAGGTGTCGGTGGCGGAGTCGCCGGATCTCACTCAGTCTCCATACAACCTCACCTCTCCAGGTAACAAGTCATGTATCCGTGTTTCAGTATCTATACCTTAATAACCTGAACATTGTACAAATGTTTAATTGTGAAGTAGGTTAGTTCAATATTTTCCTTGTGAAACTCAGAAGACAATCTTGAATGGTGACGTTGACGAAACAATAATTAGATATTGTACAGTCAACAACAAAAGTTCAACATTTGATGCATTAATCAATCAATATAAATCCGTGAAAATAGTTTTATTTCAATGTCTAATATTCGAGTAAGTGATGGAAATCAAATGTAAACTTTTTAATTATCTGAGATCTGCATTAAGGCCTCCCACACATAACTAATATCTGCGAGCTGCAGCGAGCAAATTACAGGAATTTGCTCGCTGCAGCTCGCAGATATTTGCGATGCGTTGCGAATTCGCAGTTATGTGTGGGAGCCCTAACACAATATTTATGTTCCTTTTCTTAATTCTTTATTGTACACAAAACATATGATTACATATAACAGTACGAAATATGATGTACAGAGGCGAGCAATTACAGCAAACCTTAGAGTAGTTGAGAGATTTAGCATAAGAGGATTGAAAAAGTGTACAACCGAAATGGATAAAAATAAAACAATACTATATTACAGGTACTTATCATATAAAATACAAATACTTACTAAAAAAAATTACACACATAAATATACTATATAAACAAATATAATAATACAATACAATACATATTATATATATACATATATTATATATATATATACATACTAAAAACTCAAACTGAAAGAAAATGCTCTTTTATTCTTCTCCTGAAAACATCTAGCGAGGGACTATCACGCAAGGAGTGAGGAAGCGAGTTCCAAAGGCGTACTGCGCGAATAGTGAATGATTCATCATAGCGACCAGAGGAATGATAAGGGGTACGAAGGACCTTTTTTAGTTATTTGATATTTAGTTTATGAACTTGTTCATCTACTTGTGTTGCTGACGGTACGATGTATTTATCTAGACAAGTGAATAACATATTATAATTATGTATGTTGATCAATTTATTATTACGAATCTCACAGTATCTCAAGTAAACACGATAAGTTATATAATATTTTGTCACTATTATTAATTATCAATCAGACGACTTTAACTACGCTACGGCACTACAGTTATTAAATCATCTTAATATAAAATAACTGTACAATACCGATTTACACAACCTATGTAGGTTATATTTTTTAAATGTATAACTAAATTTAGCCCAAATAAAGAGTAAGAATCCTTATAGATACTGGTAAACAATCATTTATGCGCTATGCTGAATTCATGAACAAATATTATTCAATGCTAGAACTCTGTAGGTGACTAGGTAGGGATATTTAACGTCAACCTCCAAAGCATCTACTACAGATTATATATTATTTATGAACTTTTCAACCCAGGTCTGACAGGCAACGCTAAGTTAGTGGAGATCGGCGGGCCGCCATACTTACTGCCGCTGGTGCAGCGCGACAAGATCTACGACCTGGCGGCACTCGCGCGCCACCTGCACCGCGAGCCCGCGCTGCTGGCCGGCGCAGGCGCAGGGCCCTGGCCGCACATCGGGGTCAACTGTGAGGTAGGTGCCAGGTGCGACTAGACCAGTTCACGTGACTTAGCTCAAGATATACAAGGTAGGTTCTCTTTTCATTAAAATCAGTACAATTGAAGGAACTTACTTTAATATCAAACTAAGTAGACAGATAGGTAATGAATTATGTAGTTGTAATGAATCTACTACTAACTTTTAAACTATCGCGTTGCATGAAAAAAATTAAATCAAATTATGACACGGGAATTAACGCGAACGCATGTTTTTAATTTTGGATTAACGTTTCGGCCGGGTTGCGCCGGCCGTGGCGCAAGCAGACTTCGCAAAAAACCGACAAAAACATGAGTTCACGTCAGATCCTGTGTCGTAATTTAATTTTATTATATTTAATTAATCTACAAATTAAAACCGTTATTTCCAGGGCATAATAAACCTGAGCATCCGCGACGGTGTGGTAGACCAGGGCACTCGGATCGTGTCCGTGGAGCCGGTGGGGGCCGCCAAGGGCAAGAGCGGCTACCTACAGCGGCGCCTGCCCAACACGGAGACCAGGACTGCGCTGCTGGGGAACTACCTGCTCAGCGAGGGCAAGCCGGGCAAGGTACACACGCCACTATATCTTTATATGTATACAATACATACATAAATAAGACGAGAATGATGATGATTATGCTCTAGAATTTAGATAGCTGGTGTGTGGTGGTGATGAATCAACTCAAACCTATAGGCAAAATGGCAATCTCATATCCACTTTTTGCAAAAATAACCATTCAGAATACAATCCCTTTCATTTCAGGTCATCAAAGTAGTAGCTAAGAAACGTATCGGTCCTTCAAACTTTATCACAGCTATTAGAGAAACGCTCAAAAACCATTATGGAGACAAAGTCGTCGGTAAGTGTCGATTAAACGACATCTGAAAACTTTTTTTTTACCTTACAATACATTAAAATAATCATTGTTATGTTTGTATGGAAGACGATGGAATTTACTAAGTGATTTAAAAAAAACCTTCTTTCTTTCTGTGTGAAAAGATTCCTTTGCCCTGCAGTGGATAATTATAGGCTAGGTATGTAAGATTTTAGTATTGAGTTAAAATGTTATTAATAATAATAATATTTTAATAATAATATTTATTTATTTGACCAAATATATGTTACAGTGTAGAACATTTTGATTTAAAGTAGATCTTATAAATACAGAAGTTCCAATAATACTTAAGTTACACGTGTAAGACTTAAGAGCCATTTTACATTTTTACGCAGTTTTCTAAGATTTCGGACGACTAATTTACCATCTTAGGTAGTATTTAGGAATTGGTATATAAATGTAAAATGTAGACCAATCTTTCGCATTGACACATAAGCTAACAGTTTTACAAAAAATAAATTAATTGCTATATGGTGATCAATCTCCCGCAACACGTTTTCTGAAAAATCATCGCAGAGTCAATTTCGGGCTCCAAATTCTATCAATTACATTCACAAATTTAAACGATAAAAATACAGTAAGCATTAGGCATATATTTTTATTGAAACTTACGGTGCCACATTTTCGATTAATAACACTTTTAATTGATAAAAAAAATAAAACTGAAACCTATTTTTACGGTTTATACTGTAATTTTATCGCGACTTTTTGGTTTGAATAAAGGTATATTTTAATTTTAAAATCATGTCATAATAAACTATGCTCTTTAAGAAATCTAATAACACAGTGATTTTCAAAATTCCTTTATTTAATTAGAAATCACATCATTTTCAATATCACTCCAAATCACAATAAATTACGATGCACAAACCTAGAATGATCAGACGGGCCCGAGCGCCCAAAGAGGTAGGATCTGTGTCACTTTTTTCTAATTTCAAATTACGAAAATTCGTATTGCAAACGCATGTTTATACTACGACCACAACGTTTTCATTTTCTATGTATTATTTTCATTCGGTATTGTTTATTATCAAGTAAAATATATTATTTTATTAGTTTATGATATTTTATTAAATTAATATTCAGCTACTTTAATCTTGACTGTACTATTTTTGTCCGCGACTTGGTCCACTTGGATTTTTTTTACGCATGAAAAAGTAGCTTGTAGCCTTTAATATGTTAATCCAGGTTATAAACTATCTATGTGCAATTTTTTTTCTATTTCCTTTTAACCGTTTTTGCGTAATTGAGTAATAATCCTCCAAAAATAGAATCACTTACATTTATTATTAAAATAAATTTTACAAAACATGATCTATTTATAATTGGGGAATAAATTATTATTGTAGAAATTATAATTTATCTAAATAAATTACTAAAGAAATAAAAATATTTTCATAAATCTCGAATAAGAAACATTGTCATAACGATCAAAATTTTTATGTCCGTCTCAAAACTCTCGCTACACTGTTTGCATTGTTTTTGTGTGGGTGCGCTACGCACACATGACAATTTTGACAGAATTCGAACGTCACAATTTTGTGAAATGGCTCTTAACTAAAATAACATTTTTACACCTAAGTTGGTAGGTAATAGTATAATAAGGTTCATAATATTTTAATTGCTGCCAGCCTGAACTAGGGTTAACCTGTGTTTCAGGCGATCGCTTGACTTAAATATTTAAATAAATAGTTCATTTTATTAATTTAAAATTAAAGTAAAATAAAATTTAAAGACTACATAGTATACGTTTACAAAACAAAACATTTATAAACTTATCAACAATAGAAAATGTCTATGTATTAATAATGATGTCATTCTTACTTAACAATTTCTAGTATTTTTTCTGTATCTGCGTAATTCAATTTTCCTAAATATTGTGTTAACATGAGCATACATTTTTAAGTTTTTTATTAATTCTGTTATATACAAAAGATCCCAAGAATAGATAAAATCTGTTGACAAATGCATGATTAGTTTGAGGTCTGCTACAGACTATGTCCTTCCTTCTCTTGTCTGTTGCTATTGGGATAAAAGGGATATTGGTGCGTATCAGGTCTAGGCGGCATGTTCATGCTGCGCGCGGGCAAGGTGAAGTTCCACGTGATGCCGGACTTCTCACGCACGCCGGTGTGCACGGACGAGGACGTCGACTCCTGGCTGCACTTCTTCGAGATGCGCGCGCCCATCACACACGTCGGCACGCTCGTCACCGGAGACCACGTGAGTACTGCACGCCAGACTTCTATCTTCTATGTACGATATAAACAATCTATTGAGCTAGATCTGTCTATGATCCAGCGCAGTGCTGATTTCTGTCTTGACCTGGACTGATTAATTTTTTAGTTATTGTTTTCAGTATTCATTAACAATTTCTACATTTTTATTTACAACATTATGTACCTACTTCTAAAAGGCCTATTTAAATGAAGTAAAACTTAAACCGATAGATAGATTATAACATGCCCCATGTATTACTCAAAGTACCACTTTGGGTAAGAAACATGCAGGCATGACAAGGTCCGTCGTTCCCAGGGCCTGGACCTGCGCGTGCAGCACTTCCACGGGTTCAGCGCGCACGGCGACGGCGGCCACTACCACTACGACACGAGCCCCGAGCTGGTGGAGTACGAGGGGTACTTCGCGCTCGCGGACTCCATCATCCGGGTGGACGCGCCGCGGGACACGCACGTCATCGGCCGCGACTAGCGATATCACTATATGCTAGGATGCCAGGATAACTAGATGCTAGCAGTCCCCTTGGACAAATGGCAAAACGCTTAACGAATAGAAATAGAATAGAATGATAAATGTATGGGAATGACATAATGATTCGACTGTGTTATCGATGACATGTGTCATTTCCATACATTTTTCATTCTATTCCATTTCTATTCGTCAAGCGTTGTGCCACTTGTCTAAGGGGTCTGATTTGTTTACACTGACAAGGTAGTGTTAGTGTAGGTAGAATGCTCAGTAGGTGTAAGTAGCTTTTTTGTAAAAGAGATAATTGTTTTACTTTCTTAAATAATTATTTAAATGAATACTTTTAAGATGTAAATAAATACCTTCTTATTTACTACCAGTGATTTAAGACTAAAAAACTTTTTTTACCTCGTGGGTGCTATTGGATCCGAAATACGCCAAATGCACAAAGATCCAGACTCCAAACATATCTGCTGATAAAACACACCTATTTTTGCGGGTTCGAACCTCCAGCGCTTAACACAGCAGCCAATTATCGAATTTAATAATAGAATTCGGGATAATGTTAGTAAAATAAAATTACAATAAAGGTTTTACCGTGTATTCAACTTATCTATGTGTTACAATTTTATTGAAATGATTGCGGTTCGTAATTATTTACACGGAACGTATTTTTGTCAATTATATACGAAATGTTTTCTGTATGATACAACGCCTGTCTGACAACACAAACTAAAGATTAATACAAAAACACCCATTTAAAATAAGGTTTATTCCAAAATAAATTTAATAACATTCGTATCGTATAAAACAATTGGTGGTATTTCAGTTATGTTTCGTTTAAAATTGAAAAAACTTCGTTTTCAAAAGGCTTTGGTTTTTCCAAATATTATATGTTACACGTCAAGAAGTAATGTATTCCGTAGGAGGGTAACATTATATTTACAGTACTAAAAAACCATAATTTACAAGATCTACTGTCCTATACCCTGTTCCCTACACTTCTTTCCTTTAACAATCCAACAAAAATCTACAGCCTACATGTATAAAATAACATATTCTCCGAAACATTTAATACCAACAGGAATAGTTTTCGATCGACTCTTCAAGGGTCGCTGACAAGCGTTGTACCACACGGACGGAGCTCGCCGCCGTCTTGTGGTGTAACATGCACATGACTGGGCATACATACAAAAATAAAGTAATACTATATACAGTAACAGACACGGAGCATGCGCGATGACGAGCGCTGTGGTAGGGACGAGGACGTTACGTTTCCTCTACAGTGTCTACAGGCCGACACGCACTATCTTGACAAGCCATGGATTTTATTGTATTTGGTAAGAGAATTGCCTGGTTTAAAGCTTACAATTAGAATTGGCAATGGTTTGATAAGCGAGAATATTGTTACGATATTTAGTAGATTTTTAAGTAGTAAACGTTAGCAATAGCGTAATAAATATGTTTGAAAGACACATTTCTCGCTTCTAATATCTTAGCTTGGCATGCTACGGCTGGTCACAAGATAATACAGTGACAAGTTACAAGAAACAAGACGTATTATTATACAAACAAACTCCACTTTATTTAAATTGATATGAAAAGTCTATATATAAAATCTTTAAGGATTCAATAAGAAGGAAGTTACAAATATATTGTCTGTGACTACTATTTATATAATATATAAAGGTACAGAGGTAAACAATACATCACACTTTGGAACCCATTCAAGTAGCGCCATCTAGCGGGACAACACAGGGGATTTAACATGGCAGGTGGCATTTTTTGTAAACTATTGTAAAAAAAAAAATTTCCAGCTACACACTTTGCTTTTTATATTAAAGACACTTAGGTTTGTAATATTTTCTCATAAGACAACAACCCCCTAATTCACAAAAAAATTAAACGATGGATAAAGCGTACCTGTCACTGTTTGCATATCAAAGAATAGAGATGTCAATAGACCTAATACGGGGTTTAGTTAATACCGGTATGATACTCGTTTATGAATAAGATGGCAAATGTTTATTAATTATGTTTGCATGGAAATCGTAAAAACAAAAGTAATGTTGAAGTGAAGAGTGCCCGCGACCTCCGTTACCATAGACTGGTCCTGATCAATCTCACTCGTCCAACAAGTGTGCCACAGACAAGCTACAACTAAACAACGCACTTAAAATAACACTTGAAGCATTACACAGCCGCGTTCTGCTAGCATACACTAACAACAATTTTATAATAAATAAAATACTTCCAATACAGTCGACCACACAACAGATATTTATTTCCTGTAGGTTTGCAAAACTGTGACGTCGGTGAATTTGGCATTGCGTAAGCAAAAGTTACGTGACCATACTTAATGTGCGTAGAATGAAGAGTTAGTAGTAGGTATATAGCTAGAATGTTATCTTACAGAGCTATATATATATATATATCCAGCACGTTATAAACTTGAGTGGTCAACTGTATTTAAGCGTTGGAATTTAAATTTTGAGCTAACTCTAACCAATAATAATTTTATACACCTAACTAGAGCAGCGAACGCACTGCAAATGGCATGATAGTATTAAGATAGGTACTTTTGTTGCCATATATGACCAACAGAAAACTTGAAAATTACGAAGTAATACATTGTTCCTTACGGCTTGGTATACAATAATTATTCATCAGAATGTTTATGGAAGACAATTAAATTATAATAAACAAACATTCATTACATAAAACGCGTGCGCAGTGAAACGCAAAGCGATAGAGAAGAATACCTTACAATGTTTGGACAGTATATTATGTAAATAAGAATTCGTGGCAATATAGCTGTAGGCTACAGTAATTAATGTAATTAATATAAATCATTATTGAAATACATTTGAGTCCATAGTAGACTGTGGATAATGGTATCATGGTATCTTCAGTGTGTTTGCCGCTAATACACGAATACATAATATTGTATATGAAATACACTGTAATACATGAGGACTCTCGGAATACATAATAAATCGTAACAGTCCCTTACTGCTGGAGTGACCATTTACATACAATGACCTTTCACTTCCGATTTATATAAAAAGTTGATAAAAACATTAGTTTTAATATTTACAAGATCAGTTCTGTACTTTTGGCATAGACTGTGACATGTAGCGGGCTCATCCATTGTCGAACACAAGCTGCAGACTACACTCGACGCGCACTGCGACAAATATTCCTGGTAATTTTCTTCAGGTAGATATTTTTGAATGTTGTATGTTTACAACAATCGACAGCACGTTTTACCACTAATGAGAGGCCTTCCGGCACGTGTGTCAAGCTGGTGAGAGCGCCGCAGGCAGTGCCCGCTCACCTTCTGTGCTACGTCATGAATATAATACAGCACACCTCGGTCTCAGAATCGTAAAAAACAACGACTGCCGTCGAATTCAACAACTTATATTTCATTTCATGGAAGGATTAAATGTATAACATGTCTTCTCTACGTCTAGTCTTCGATAACGTCAAATTACATGACACCAATACGAAATGTTCGTTCCCATCAGTTCATAAGAAACAAAGCTGTGTAACCTGCGGCTCAGGAGCGGAAGACGCGCACGGCGCGCACGACGTACTGGCGGCAGATGGGGCACTCGGCCAGCTGCTTGGAGCAGCCCGTGCAGGCCGCGATGTGCCCGCACTCCAGCAGCACGCACTCCAGCGGCGCCGCCATGCAGATCTTGCAGCACTCCTCGATCGGCAGGTTGTCTAAGTCTGCAACGAACGCAATAAGTTTCCGATCACAGTTGTTATTGTTATTTCAAAAAAAGTGTTGATCGAAGCTAAACTCGGTTCTTCTGTAAAGCAACATTTGCTACATTCCCATACTATATCCAATGGGGTGCATGTAGAAAGCCTCCACGAGTGATGATACATACACCAGTCCGACGCATCCTGGGCAGTCCACCTCGCTACCATACTTGTTGATTGGACAATCTCTACAGGCTGTTTCCGTGTGACAATTTGACAAAAGAAGACAATACTCCATTGCGTATTACCGTCTTTGTACTGCGCGTGGTTCCTCCACAGCATCTTGGCTCGCTCCAGCAGGTCCTTCCTCTCCAGACAGCCGCGGAACTCCACTCGGTTGCGGATCAGCAGCTCTTTTAGCTGCTTCACGCTCAGCACGTCCAGGTCCGTTAGCTTCCCAAACTGTTCCAAGGTTATATGTTGGGGAGTACCTTAAATCGTAAGACATAGGGAATATAATAGAAGAGATAATAAAAAAAATATTATGCTAATAAAAAACCCTGGATTTAAACATAGATTTTCGAATGATAAACGAGACTTGTATGTCAGCGTCCGACCAACCGGGCGGATCCGGGCTGAGGACAAGTATTATAAAGAACAGCGGGTCCGTGCTCACCAGGCTCCGTGTCGTTGTCGTGGTCGTGGTCCATGAGCGGCTCGTCCTGCAGGCTGCGCGCGGGGCTGCGCGGGGCGGGCGGCGCGGGCGGCGCGGGCGCAGGCGCGCGGTGCAGCTCCAGCTCCGAGGCCGCGCGCATGCGCCGCGAGCCCGCTTCTGCGCCGCTTAGCAGCACCTCCGAATCTGAACACACCACGCCACGCCATTATATACAACTTACACTGTCCGGTGTTCACTCAAACTATCACATATAAATGTAACACCCTTATAAGAACGACGAGCCTTTTGTAATTTCATTGATGATATTTGAAGACAGTATGTTTTGGACACAACATTATGAAACAAACAGCGACATGTAGAAACGGCCAAATAAATAAATATATTATTCACGGCTATCCACCCAGGCATATAATTTCATAAGTTACTGTTAAATGATAAGGAAGACTAGACCCAGCAGTCAGTCAAAAGGTTATAGAGCTAATCAGTATGTGTGTACCGTTGGGCAGGGGGTCAGCAGGCCTGTTGACGAGCTCCCAGCCAGCGTCGTCCAGGTCCTCTATCTCGTAGCAGTCGGCGGTGTCGACGCGCGCGCTGTCGGCGGAGGCGCTGCGGGTCACGGAGCCCGACGAGCGCGGCGCCAGCTCCACGTCCGGCTCGCCACCTGCCGGCACACCCGCGTCACTGCCCGGCCCGACTGGGCTCGCGGCTCGCACCTCTAGTCTCTTTGATGGTGCAATATGGTGATCTTACTGGCACTGTTCAGTGCGACCTTTAGAAGCAGATGAATTACCATCTTCATAGAACATGCTTAAAGAAGCATTAGGTACGGACCGAACAGAGCTTCATGGGGCTTTATCTTCAGAAAGAAGGTTAAGTAGACTTTCAGAATTTATTACAAGACTTAATTTAAATGCAAACTGTGCTGTATTAAATATAAAAGGAAAATGTGAACTACAACAACAGTTAGAGCAGTTATCGGTTTGTGAATAAAACTGATGTGATAAATGATAGTGATCTGCTCACAGCTGCACGATGTTCAGGTGAACAGTGTGTTACTCTAAATGGTGGCGTGAGATCAATAATGATGTTTCATACTATGCAGTGAAAATTATATTTTTATCTGAATATATATATTTTTTGATCTGAACATGTAAATGATTTCTGGCACTACTTACTTTACAAACGCGTCCTTTTTAGTGTATATCTATCTCTAATAGTAGGATATTGATGTTGCATGATGTTTGGGTGATATTTTTTGTTTACAATAAATGCAAGACACATGACTGGGTGAATAGCCAAAATCAAAATAATAAAACTCAAGTATATACTATAACATGATGATCAAGAGAAAAGCATTTGATACACACCAAGTCTAGACATAGATATTTTGTAAAATGTTTTGATTATTCAGGACAGAACCGTGGTTACTTACAGAAGATATTTAGATGTATTTTGGTAGTTTCCATTTAAGCAGCACAAAGCCCTTATTGTTGTTCTGATTTGTTTAGGATTTTGGGTAATCACCTGGTCGGGTCGTGAATCTCTCTGCATGTTGCTGGGAGTTCACCGGAGCTTCACTGCTAGGGGGATCGTGCACATGTGCCGAGTTGAAGCAACTGCCTGCAACATACAGATTAACTGTGTAACATGTTTTTGTATTTATTTCCGTGTATGTTCTTATATATTGCGAACATTTATGGCCCTGTGTGTCTTTAATACAGTATAGTTAAGTTATGGACAATGTGATACACACTTTAACCCTGCAAGGGTATTATTAGTCTATAGTTATGTTATTCCTTGCAAATGGTTATCTTACTTGCATATCCTCTGGAGGGCGGCGCCGGCGCCGGATGCGTGTTGTTGCGCAGGTCGAAGGCGGAGTTGATGAAGTCGTTGATGTTGTTGGTGAGGCCCTTGAGCGAGCTGAAGGGGCTGGAGCCGGCGCGCGAGCCCCGCCGCCGGTACGCCGCGCTGTTCACGTGCGACACGCATAGGCTCAGGAGCTCCTCCTTTTCTGTCCATCAATGTTTAATACTATTAGCATTATTACTCAATTCATTTTTTTTAATAAAGAAAGCATAATCGCCTCTATAGCCTGCTTTAACAGTTGCAAGATTAGTAGTTTAGTTACATAAATAGAAAGTATTTTGTTGCTGTTTTTAAATTATACACCCACTTACAGAATATAATATAATACAAAAACACAATTATATATTTTCATGTCTTTTATTTATCCTGGTCTGAACCAGCAATGCATGTATAATATGAAAATTTAATATTAACATACTTTTCCTTGACAGCCAACTTTAAAACTTTTACATTACAATACATAAATAACGATAAATTTGACTACAATGGAAATTAAATCGCCACAAACTTAATTAAATATGTGTGTAAATTCAATGAGGGAGTGAAATTACTTACTGATGTTTGTTACATTTTTATATACTGATTACTTTGAATTACCAAAGTCTGTAGAATAAGATAAAGCTTATGCTTGCTTAGACCAGACTATCACTCAATTCTGAATATCATTTTATTAAATCTTTAACTTCTGCCAAAAGGTCTAGCTCATATTAGCACAGGACTAAACAGGGGGGAGAAGAAAAAGGGAGGCCAAGACCCTATATTCCAGCCTGATGGAAATTGTCACACAATCTATAGCAGGAATATAGTTCATGGGTTTATTTCAATATTGCTTGTAAGCAATATGTTACATGCAATTCAATTTTGTAAGTGGTTGGTAAAAGTAATTAAAAATTTGACATCTTGGCTGCAGTCCAGGCATGCATGATTCACAACAACAGAACAAACAAACTTATGCAGGGCTGAAATTGTAATTATCAGATGATTCAACAGTCAACAGTCTAATATTAGGTACTTATTACACTTAAAGTTGCACTTGAACGATAATTTGTTTACTGTGGTGAATGTGACACTCACCGACACAGCCCCTGGTAGAAACGTTCTGTCGCTTCAGGAAGCACTGCAGGTCGCGCACCTTCAGTTGAGCGATGTCTTGTCGCGACAGCGGCCTGGTGGACAGCACCCGGCACGGCGCGCACATGGTGCCTCCGCCGCGCCGCAGGCAGCTGCTGCAGTAGTAGCGCTCGCACTCACAACACGCCCGCTTCCGCTTGAACACGCTGAACTGCACCGCGCAGCTCTCGCAAGGCATCTTACCGCGCCCGCTAGGGATGATTGATATTCATCGATGCTGATTAGACATTGATGATAAGAGGAAAAACGTCGATTTCAACATAAATATCAACTTCCCTTAAACATCGGTGTATAGATTGTATTACTACAATATTGAGACATCAAATTAATCCGAGAGGTTTTTAACAATCCAGGAAACTAAAGCTTAACTTAAAACCAAATGTGATATAAATGCCTGTCTACAGAAATGTCATCATTTGAATATTATTCTTTTATCTGTTATCTTTTGTGACACTTAGGCATCGATGTTTTCGAGATGTTTTAATTGGAAACATATTGTAGCGATGTTGTAATCATCAATGTCAATATCGATGTTTTTCCAATATCGCTCATCCCACCCGCGTCCCTCCACTACCATCTAGCATACTCCGCGCCGCGTAGGTACTCCACTGCTAGTGCTTCAGCTGCGTCACAAACACATTACACAGTCACGCGGACACTACTATATTTACTATTTTTTTCAATAGATTATGAAACATTTGATATTTTTATAACGTATTATTTATGTAAAAAATCAAAACATATGAATGACACACCTGCCATCATGAATACGACGCTCCTTTTTGCGCAGATTTACAAAGTTTTAATTGAATACGTTTTTTTTAAATTAAACTACTGTTATGTGGGCGTATAATATCTGAAGTTAAAATATTATGTAAATAATTTAAACAAGCTTTTTCCTTGCGGTATTGGTTTTCACTTTGTTTTTGAGTCAATGTACAAATATCATGATTTGCGTAAAAATATGCGCGTAAAGAAACACGTTATAAGTTAGATATTTTTTGTATCGCACAGATCACAGAATATACAGCCTCACGCATGAGATGTTTTGAAACAATTGGTTCGTAAGTAATTTGTAAGTTATTTAATTTTTAACTAGTAAAGTAAATGTCATGTGTGTAAAATAATATCATCGTAGCTTTCATACTAGGAACAGTATTTTTCAGTGCTAACTCTACGAATGAGGAAATTACTAGTACTTATTTAAAGGAAATTAATTGCAGGTACCTACTAAATTTGATATCAGTTTATCAAAGGTATTTTTGAACTTAAATTTAGGTACAAACCATGTAAATTAAGGATAATTCCATGACTATAAAATACTATTTGTTTGGAAACCGAGAAGAAAATATTTTATAAGGATTTGTATACTAACGAAATGAATTCAGGAAGAGACGGTTTGAAACTTCCGATTAAGTAAATCTCTGTAAGAGTTTCTAAAAAGGAAACGTCAAAACATTATCGCAACTTAACGACTATACGTAAGTATCTAACGGCCGCACTCAGAGACAGTAATGATTACTTAAACTGACACTAAGAAAGATTTCACAAAGGAAACCTTTACTTAGTTATAGTTTAAGTTACCTTTAAATGTCTCTGAGTTCGGCGGTAAATGCGCTAAGCTAATAAGGATTGGATAGTAGCATAGATAGTAGGTACCTATGTGTAACAAGAAGATTAGGGCCATTAAAGGTATCAATCGATTAAGTTTTATGGAAAATCTAAAAGAAAACTGAACGAGAAGACTTTGTATAGAATGTGTCGCGGTTCAGAAGTTCAGACTAATCAGTAGTAATGAGCAGATAACAATATTTAAATTTTATCAGTTTATGTAAGTATAATATGTATTAATTATGTAGATATTCAACCAAGATGACGTCAGCCTATCTTATTTGTTTCGTATAACGACAGAAACAAATCACATCAGTATCATTTACTTGCTTAAAGTTAAAAACGTGTGCCCAAAATATGTACCACAATGTTAGCGAGGTCAGGTTTAAGAAGTACCTAAAATAGTCAAAATGGTATGGTATAAATATTTATAATAGGTACGTTAACTTATTTAGGTAGGTACTAACTATATAAATACAAAACTTTTTATTCCAATAGCATTTTAAATATTTTCCATCCACAGCTATTACAGGTATTAGGCTAAAGTTAAAAAAAGAAATATATCAAAAAAGAATCGCTGAGGACAGGATTCGAACCTGCGCGGGTAAAACCCATTGGATTTCAAGTCCAACTCCTTAACCACTCGGACACCTCAGCTATGTACTTACTCTTCAAATTTAATATTATGTGCTATATAATACCAAAGTACGTTGTATGTTCAGTTTGCGAGAGAAACTGTGTACTGTAATGTTGGTATAAACATTAAAAGGAATACGTAATAGTGTCGAACAGCGACAAGGTCGCCAAATGCATAAACAGTAAGCCATTCGGAGCTAAAACGTGGGAGATGTGAAACAAACATGAGTGTAGCGCGCGCTGTAAGCTGTAGCAGTCGCGTTGTTGCTCTACCATTTATACACGACAACATATTTGTTAATACCCTACTAAATAGTTTTCGATAAGATTTTAACAGTTTAAGGAAGTAACTAGTTGTTATGTGGGCCGCAGTAAGATAACGTTCGAATTCCAAAGCCGTCATATATATTAAACTTATATTAAATATTCTTCATACCGTTTTATCACTACTGAACGTTAATTGTAAAACTAGGTACTATTACATTTTTGGCAGACTTTTTGGTCATTACTGCAAATACCTAAGTGATTCGAGATCGAGTTCTAGACGCTTAGTAAGTAGTAACCCAGCACCTCACTAAAGTGCGCTCTTTGTGTGCATCAAACAAATGCATGGGCGAGTATACTCGGCACTACTCGACTCCGAAGCTCCGACTAGAAGCCAGTGCAGGTCACACTGCAGTCCTATCTACTCGCAAATCTCAAAGTACTGCCAATCATATATGCTATGATGCTATGAACATTTTCTATTATAGTAGTATCAGATTCTCAAGTTGTAAACATTTAACTTTATCGTTCGTATGGGTATTGCTATAATATTATTTCAGGCGCTACAGTTTCGTAGGAATGTCCATCATTGTAGTTAGTATCAAGTAGATATCTCTTTCATTATACACACATATTGTTATGTAAAAATTAAATAAACAGTTTGTCAACTCTTTATCCAGGTACACTCGGAAAGGCAATTAAGTAAGTCCAGGCATGAAGCTACCGCAAACGGCTTCGTTTTTATAATAAAGTATCTAGTCTAGCACACCACTGCATTTGCTTCCTCAGTGTAATTCAATGTACTGAGATAAGGTGTAATAAGATTAATAAACTGAGTCTTGATTAAGTTACTACGCACTACCTAACTAAAGTGTGAACAGGTGTTACCTACTAATAATCTTCATAATGCAGCTTTGCACTAAAAACTGGCGACTCATTTAAAAGTAACCAGATACCCGAGTACTCAGGTGTGTATACTTAGAAATCAGGTAACTCCCCTACTACCGCTGATGCAACATAGTCTAACAGTCATACACATAAACATCCTTATGTTTATTCTTACTATTATCAATAAATAAAACTAAAATAATATTATTTTGCCTATCTGAAAACTAATAAAGTGTATCTGTGTGACAGAGGTGAGAGGATGATCATGGTCACTTATTGTACCATATATTAATATAATTATAATAACAACTATATAGTAGGTACTACTGTGGCTACTGCGAGAAATAAAAAAATAAAGATTTTCATATTAAAACATTAGACGCATCGTTTAGCAACTTGGAAATCATTTGTCAAGTTTGACTGTGACAAACAGTAAGTCTGGCTGTAAGTAGGACGTAACCAACTAGAACAGCGCAAGATTTATGATCAAGTTATGATCTGTAACAAATCTGACTATTCTCAAAGGTTCGAGGAAATCGTTGCAGATTTATTTATTTGTAAGTTAGTACAAAATGAGTTTGATAGCAAAAGGTAAACACGAGTGCTAAGTGCTAGATTGACGTAGAAGTAATTTATTCAGCTGTTACAGAATCTGTTGTTCAGAAGCAGGTTTTGGTGTCAAAACAAAATTAAAGCGTTCTAAATGGCCAGGTCGGTTACATTGACGTCATTCCAAAAGTAATGGTAAACAAAGTAATTTGGGATTCGATACGACACGAGTCAGACTATGTAAGGTGTTGGGAAAGTGATTAACACAGGGAGGTATAGAGAGGTTTATTTTGCACCTTATCAAGGTTCTACTCATATTAAGGTTGCCATGGTGATACAGACACCACCATATCAGTTGACTACTTAGCACACAATTAGGTAAATAAGTAGTTACTTACTTATCAGCTTATTATTCGAACAAACTTGTAATCTTGAAATAGTAAATGAGATCGTACAGCTCTAATAGAAGGGATAATAATTAAAAATAATAATAAACACTATTGGTACTTCCGTAGACACTAATCATGCAAACATTTTCACAACATTTTTATGTGCTGAAAGAAAACATAGCTAACGATTAAAAAAAAACTTTTTCTGGATTTACATAAAAGAAGTTCAAATAACCCAACAGAAGAATAATATATTTAGGGTGAAGAAGCTCGGCTACCTCGATAAATTATCACTGGTTCGCCAGTTGATAGAAAATCAATAACCTGAGAAGCTCCTGGGGTTTACTGATAGCAATATTACGTGTAAATAATTCTTCAGGAGCTGTTTGTTTACTCAAACAAAATCTGGTACAATGAAAAAATTGACATCATTTAACATAATAATCGGTGCTTAACTCGCAATTTCAGTGCTCAATATCGTAAACATTAATTGTGAAAACATGTGAAGGCCATCACATTCTGTTACGCTTTCGTCATTCTACGGAACAGAAACTAACAAGTAGGTAGTTCCCTATTAATGTAAGACGGGATCGGCACCTAGTGGGTATAGATAATATACCTCTTTATACATTGCAGTTATTACATAGGTAGTTATTTAGGTAGGTACCCGATAATGTGGTACCTACTACCACATTATGAGAACATTTACAAATTAAACAATTCAGCTTAATGAGGTTCCCTATAATGTATTTGTATTTCTAAACATAAATACAATCTTTCTATTGTTAGTTAGTAGTGAGCAATGTGCTTGCGGCATTGAACATTACTACGTCACATCATAAGATATGTTTAGTATCAAATATAGAATACAAACATACATTTTGGCATGAATTCCAACGGCTGAGGTGTCCGAGTGGTTAAGGAGTTGGACTTGAAATCCAATGGGTTCTACCCGCGCAGGTTCGAATCCTGTCCTCAGCGAATCTTTTTGCATTTTATATGTTTGTGTTGTAACGTTTTATGTTGTTTTAAGGTTTTTTCTTTAATATAGAATTGTATTCCATGTTATTCTATGTTATAATAAATATTTATATATATTTCTGTGTAATTTATTTATATTAAATAAGTCAATACAATATTATTATTACATATAATTGAGTAAAATAATGTTAATTATAAATACCATATAATTATGTAGTTAGATTTTAGTTGTAGTAGGTAAACAAAAAAATATTTAAGAATTTGTAATATTATTTCTACTACGAATATTTCTAGTGGAATTCCAATGTACCTATAACGTTTAGGATGTCGTAGATACCTACAATAGCATTTATTATTATCAAATAGAGAATTTTTTACAAAATTCAAACGAGGAAAACTGATAGTATATTGTTCGGACCAGTCTAGCTCTTTCCAGGAATCATTCGTCATTGACGCTTATTTGAATTCATTGAGACTCTTAGGTGTTTGGTATGTATGGTGTACAGGTGGTACAGTCAGCCTTGACGATATGGATAAAGGACACATCTTTTAGTAGGCTGACTGTACATAATATTTATGTAACGCACGTTATATTTGGATTTGTATATATTCTTTGTTCAGAAGGAACATAATTACATTAATTACGGATAGTGAATCAATATCGGGGTCAAGAACCCTTAAGTCATCTCCGAGTGGTGACAAGATGTCATCATGAGATGACACCCTCACACCACTAGACTTTTTCAGGGTTGTTGACCTCTCCAAACTCTGGAAATGGAGGAAAAGGAAACGTAGATATCATTTGCATTCTCAAGCAAATGTATACCTTATTACTTTTTGTTTTAGGTATATTTTCGCAAGGTGTAGTACTAGTGGATGATATGCTAAACGGGCCTAATACTAAAATGACTTTTGTTGCAGTGTGATAAAGTCTATTTTGGCGTGTAAAAGATTGTTTAGCCGGAAGTAGGTTAAGCACAAGTTATTTTTCACAGTTCGTAGCGAAACACTGAGACGAAGTCGCGGAATAATAACTGGGATAAGCAGAGAGGCGCGCCTTATTGCATATCTACATGATTTTATAGTTGGTAGGAACCCTTACAAAACTCGCACGTATTTCCACTGTTAATAGGGGTTGACAGCTGGATTAACTTAAAGACATATCTACCGCGGCCAGCAAGTTCGATTCCCGTAAGACGCAAATATTTGTATGACCTAGATCGTTCGCGGCAGCGTGTGCGTGTGAGATTTGTATAGAATTCTTCGGTTCGGTATCTGTAGGCCAAACTAATATTTGTCCAGCGTTGAGATCAAACGCGTGACCGTTAGTATTGAAAGTCAGTTCGCATCACTTACTTCGTACTTTTAGAGCATTCTGCATTCTTCTCCAGAACATTTCTGATCCAGTTAGAGTATGTACGCAGAGGTTTTACTCTTCTAGATAATGCATTACCACCTTACTTGCTACGTTAACACGTAGCGGAAAAAACACATTACAGTACCTATCACGTAATTTGAATAGGTATTTGTAATTGTACATTGTCGCATTAGGTTAACCTACCTTAACCTTCGCATTAGGTTCCTTATTTACATCAATGATCTGCCAAAATTTATATCAGAAACCGGACCTTGCGTTTTATTTGCGGACGACATCTCCATTCTCACCCAATGTCATGACAACATAAATTTAAACAATACCCTTAATGAAATTCTTAGTAAAATAATAACCTGGATGAACGAACACAATCTTGAGATCAATTTTTCAAAGACGAAACTCATAACTTTCCATCCCCGACAAAAAAATCCTCTGAATGTAGTTTTTTCTTTTAATAATAACAAAATAGAAACAGTCAATGAATTTAAACTATTAGGCGTAACCATAGACAAAAATATAAATTGGAAGTCACACGTACAAAACATAAAATCAAAACTTTCAAAGTTTTTATATGCTTTTCGTGAAATTAAAAAAACAACAAATTTACAAACTGCTTTAGTTACATACTACGCCTATGCCTATGCTTGGCTAAATTACGGCATTATAATGTGGGGATATAGTACAAATGCACGTACATTGTTCACAGTTCAAAAGAAATTTATCCGTACCCTGGTAAATATTCAACAAACAGATAGCTGCAAGCCCCATTTTATAGAACTAAATATTTTAACTCTGCCTTGTATATATTTACTTGAAATATGCAAATTCGCTCACAAACACCAAGACTTTTACACTAAACGAGAAGACATACAAACACAATACACACTCCGACACAAAACACGACTCAACTTACCAACATCCCGTTTAAAAATACATTCTACAAGTCCTCTTGTTATGTCAATAAAAATATATAATGTGTTACCCAAATCAATAAGAGAAGAAAAAAAACTACATTTATTCACAAACAAGCTAAAAAAGTTATTATTGAGCAAATGTTACTACAGTGTCGACGAATATTTAAATGATAAATCTTTAAAACTTGAAAAATAATGTTTATATTTATGTTAGGAATTTAATAATGTTTATGTTAGTAGTTAGTAGTTTATGTTAAAGTTAGTAAAATGTCTTTGTTTTAGAATAAGTTAGATTATAAGATAGCTTAAATGATAAGCCCTCTCCACATACCTTACTTTTGCTGTGCCCGAAAGGGTCCATGATTGTGTCCTATTAAATGTTTACCACCTAAGTCTACATTGTGGAATGCAATAAAGAATTGAGAATTGAGAATTGAGAACCTGTAAACAATTCTAATTGGTATAAATAAATAAATATTTTTAAAACGAGCAGAGCTGTAAACAAGCCTAGTTTCATATTTTATGATGACCTCCTTTATTCTACATATGTATGCAATTAGTTATTACATAGCGACGCTTAGAAAACTAGATAATTAGCGATATTTGAGCCGAACCTCTAATATTTGCAGCGTCCGCACTTATCGGGGATTAACCGCGGGCCGCTGAGTAATCACCAACATGGCCGAATGGTCACTGAACGATGCGCCGCCAATAACAACAAAATAAATTGCAGTCAATAAGTTTTTGATTGCGTAATTGAATATTTTATATATATCTACAGTTAATTTACTGCGATTGGAGCTGTATGCTGAATTATTGTAACATATTTAAATGAGTACGTAATAGGTAAGGTTTTTAAAGACTGAATATTTTGTATTTGTGTCTTTAATTAAAAAGTATACCCTTATTTATAAAGGTGGGGCGTCAAACTTTTGGCAATGTAGAGTTTCTCTTTTTTGCAACCTGAAAAAATAAACACGTATATTACTGATACCTTTTCATGATGATAAATAATATCTGTCAAACTTAAACCCTTCTTATATCTGGTGACATCTCTATAATATGCACTCGACAGTGACTGGTATAATTTAACCCATGGTTTAAAAATCATTTTTTCTATAAATAAGTGGGTACATTTAGCATTTAATTATTTTGGTAATCTAGTTCTGAAATATAGCCAAGTTATCCAGAGTAATGTGTATCTAAATGTATAATAACTTAAATACTTGATGCTAAATCGTGCCCATCATTGACAAAGCGTGGGTGTAGAGCGCGCCTTATTATGTGTTAATGCGGCTAATCTTCGCGTACCTATTACCAGCGATATTAAAACAGAACATTAAACATATTGGGTGTCACAGGCCACCTGCCCCATGACCCATGGCCTCTGTGACCTGATACTGTGTCATGTGTCATTGATTGATGGCGGTGGGCGGGGCCAGCGGGCTCGTGTTGATATGCTGCCATCACTCGCGAGTGGGCTGCGGGCTGGCTGATAATGATGCTGGTCGAGTGATCGGAATGTTACGAGCTATTGGGACTTGCCGCCTTACCATGATGACCCATATGAGGAAGGGAGACACCGCTACGTACGGTGTAATGCGGCATCTCGCTTCCACAACGGAAAATGTCCTGCTTGAAATGTTACGAGCGGTTGGGACCTGTTTCTTCACCACTGTTCAGCTATGAATGCGACATTATTTGGACAACTCACAAATCACAGCATTCCCTTCTTGTATTTAAAGAAATTTATTTATATTAGTAAAATTAACAAGCCATCATCATTTCAATACAATTTATCTTATATATGTAGCGATCTATTATAGACCAATCAACAAAAAACAATACATTTTGAAAATGTGTAACTAACCGATCTTCTGATAAATATTGCAATGTAAACAGATGTGAATAGCAACAATACAGTGCACAGTGAGGCCCCGCTACTTAACAGGCGCGTGCGTTTTGTCCAAATATGTAATTGTACAAATGGCGTCGGCGCATATTATGATCTATTTAAATGAAATCATTATTCACGGAACAAGTATTTTTTAAAAGGTGTTTCCGTTTTATAATTCTTCCTATTCCATATTTAATTCCAAAATACTTGGTGCGTAAGCAGAAAGGTCTAAAATATTCTCCATAACTAAATTGAGGAAGCTATTATTGCCATTTTATTCAATAATGTATTCATTACACGATACCAATGCATAAATAATGTAGTGCGCCTAATTTACAGGGGTCGAGGAACATACGCGTTATTGGCACAAGTAAGTATTTCCGGTTGCACGCTCTGGGCGGGCGGGCGGCGCGGTGGGCGGATCGATAGAAGTTGGTGGACCGTAGCGGCCACAGTGCAGGGTTCTACAGTAGGACAACTACACAGATGGTACGGCGATAAAGAATCAAGAAGAAACAAGAAGTAATTTCTTGTTTCTTCAAAAAGAAGTTTATTAAAAAAAGAACTAGTTTACTGTTACCTATTTACAAATAATGAAATTTAGGTATAGGTAAAGCACTGAGTACGTAGGTACTAGTTTAAAAATGCTTAATAATGATTTAAGCCTGTGATAGTACTAAGCTTGTTTATTTTATACAAAGATGACGCTACATACTACTACAAGCTCTTAAACTAGATCTCTAATTGGTTGAGATTGTTTTAGTACACGTTTTTATGTTTTCGTGAATATACTCATTGATTAGTTAGTTTTGTTAATAAAATGAAGGCCAAATAAAAAAAACATAATCGGAAGACGTGAATTGCTACATAACTTAATTTAAACAATATGACTCATCGACTAGGTCTACCTAGGTCAGGTGGGGTTTTGTGGCGTCATCAATTCTACGAAACTTTGCTAAAATATTTTATGAACTTATTAAGTAAAATTGCACAGCGTTGTATCCTCATGTCATCAGTAGCATGTGGTATATGGCATTTAATTTAAAAAAAATGTTTTTTTATAAAATGAAGCTTGGTAGGTACGTAACCCTAGATTATAAGCGCCAGATCACGTTTTATCCTTAACGCACTTCATGTAGTGGATGGCAGTTTCCGACAGTCATTTTTGTGCTATATAACAAATAAATAAATAATAACAGCGTATAACTGTCCCACTGCAGGGCAAAGGCCTGTCTTTGTATAGAGAACGATTTAGCATTCATCACTTCGCTTGCTCACTGCGGGTTGGCGATTTCAGATAATCAAATCCAGGTTTTCTCACGATGGTTTTCCGTCACTGTTAGTCAGTGGTGTCGAATATATAAGAAAGTATTTATAATATTGAACAGTGACACGATATTTGCCTGTGTTTGAACCTGCAACCTTGTGCATACAAATCCGGTATGTAAAGTACTAGGTCACCACCAGATTTTTGTACTATGCTTGATATTTTTTTGTTAGCTTTGTTAACGACTAGTTCCGTTTGTCATAGAATATCTGAGCATTTATTGCTGTTAACATATACTTTTTCTAATTACTCTATATGTGTGATTTACTTTTTAAAGAATTTGTAATAGGTTTGCTCGATACATGACAATTATAGTTATAGTATAGTTCATCATCATCATCATCAGCCAAAGACGTCCACTGTTGAACATAGGCCTCCCCGTTAAACGGGGGGTTTGCCTTAATCCCCACGCTTGGCAAGCGGCTTGGGGATCGCAGTATTGTTGGTGAAGTTACAGAAGACGCTGCTGCCCATCTTCTGGATTTTCCCTTAGTCGCCTCTTACGACACCCACGGGAGGAAAGGGGGTGGTCAATTCTAGGCCGGATACCACACGGCAACCTAGGCCGGATACCACACGGCAAATAGTATAGTTAGTTATATAAAAAATTTAAATGCCTATTATCTACTACATGTTTGTCTACCGCTTCAAGGAATTTGTTGCTAACTATTATAATGCGTAGACACGAACAGATGACTCCTATTTCTTAATCGATTGTTTTAATACATAACAGATGTCATGTGTCAGTTAGTCACTGGGATTTTCCTTAACAATGACCAAACTTTGTCGCTAAAGACACAACAAACAAATTGATGATCTTAACAATAAACACGAGGTTCAATTGCTTGGTTTTCCCTCCGTTTAGAGAACACTTGGATTGTATTAAAATAAACTTCTTAATCATATTTTTATGGAAATGTTCTGGTGGCTGAGTGTGCAAGGTCACACCTCTACCCTGCCCCTTTAGGCAATACAGGTGTCATGATAAAGAATGAAAATTTTGTACCCTAATAATAAAAATTAAGAATCTTTGTACCTAGTCGCAGCTACGCTCTACAAACTAAAACTCTGATTTGATATTTTATCGGATGATTGATTGGCAAAATAATGCCATAAAAGATGATGATGATTAATAAAAAAATATCCTTTATAGGTTAGACATATTTCCTGGTATCTATGTACCTATACGTGTCGATGACGCATGCTTCAACTATTTATTCATCGTATTTGGAGAGGATTGTCCAGTTAGCATTCTGTGTTCTACTGCACAGTGATTATTTCTCTCAGTCACGCGTGACCCGTGACCTGACTCAATCAAAAGTTTACTATGGAAATACAACGCTCGTAGTTTTGTGATTGTTGCGTTCCATTGCTGTTTTCGTTCAGCCAACGTAGCACACGCAATGCATAGAGAGCAATGGACTGTGAGATGAGTTTGTGATGATAGTATTTCTGTTCACACAGGGGTAAGGATGTTTTCACACGGTTCGTTCGGATATAATATTGAATACGGTGCTCATTGAATTTTTACATAACATTGCAATGGGAATACTCGTACATTTTTATTCGTATTCTGATGTGACGTCATGTTTATCCTACTTCCTGGGTTTCCATGGTTGCGAAATTTTGGTATGTTTCCAATTGGTTAATAAATATCCAAATAAATAGTACCTACCTAGTAATACTAATGCGTTATAAAAAAAACGTTCATTATAGTAATTCTAAGATTTAACAGCTTAATTTAAAATACTTACAGCAATTAAATACCAATACCTAAGCGTATAGGTATTATTTCTAATTTATGTTAGTTTTAGAATGTAAATAATTGTAAAATGCGTATAAATAAATAAAACCTAAGCTTCTAATTTATTTTACCTTGTAAGGTTGTAAGTACTTCTTGTCTAAAAGTAACCCAATATACAAAAATAAATATAACATTCAATTTTCCCGCGAGTCTCTGTCAAATGCCTTGCTCAGTAAAATATAGGTTGTGCAAATATTTGGTTTGTGAGGAATGAGGATCACAACGCGACCTCCTGATCTGATCGTCAAATAGTAGAGGGGACTATTAGGAGGATCATGTCGGAGGGTAATACTCATGTAGAGGGCTATGTGGGACGTGTTGCTACGCAGGGACTGCTGAGTACATAGTAGACACCTAGTGTGGAAATTAAATGAACTCTTTAATTTACAGGAATATTGTTGTTAAGTATACTGCAGGAAATTGTTGCAATGGCTTGCAAAATATGAAAAATTGATAATCCTCGTGGTGAAGAGAAAAACAGAGAATTTTCTAGTTGATTATTTTAATATATTGTACCTAAAGAAGCTACAAGCTAGCTGAGTTTCATTGCTTATTGCTATCATTGGGGCTCGTGTCTTAAGTTTGAGTCAAATAAAAAGCACTCATGGAAAGTCATGGAAAGTCTTGAAAAGTCTGCTTAGATACACTGTCCCAATGTGTCACACCAAGCGAGTCCATTCCTGTAACTCTTGAACTATACTACATTATGATTATGCAACTCCGTATAATTGAGACTGTGCAAGCTCCTTGTGTGTCATAAACGTAACATATTGATGACGGAGGTACAGAACAAAAGCCCTATGTACCGTTGTGCGCGCCAAGACGTCGGGAGCCCAATAAAGTGTAAAAATAAAGCAATTAACTCGCGGGACGTTTTTACGACCGGTCGGGATAACGCGCGTTATGGTTAGGTTTATTACACACCTGCGATTATTAGTCGTCAGTACTTTTTTTGCAACGATGATATATATTATGATTTGTGCCCTTAATTAGGACCTTTGGACGAAGTAATTTGCATACTTATATGGTATTTCTCTACATATACATGCAGTTAAGTTGGAAAATATTGAGTTTTTTTATTTAAGACCATTTTATTTAAAGCTCTTCGCCAATATCCCAAAACGGAGTTGGTAAACCATAATAATAAATAAATAGGCCTATTTTGATATACCTGGACGTAAAATATGTCTACGGTCTGTAAGCAGCCTATAGTTCATTCAGTATTTACTATCGCGAGGGTGGAATAAAACTCAGGTACTGTTACATTTACTTGACTTGTCGTAAAATACATGATTGTCGCCGTTGGCCCGTCCGGCCCGGCCGCTGTCGCCCGCACCGGCGCCGGCGCAACCTGTTCTTATCTTATTAATAGTTGATGCGAGGTGATGGCGAATCACATGAGTTGTCATATCGAAGGATCTTTGCACCGACTAGGTGCAGACATGCGTAATCACTGAATTGACAGCCCCGTAATTATGATTAACAACCAGAGTCATACATTGTTGGTTTGTGTACGATTAATTTGACGCATTAAAAAGTATTAGCGTTGAATCTTTTGTTTATAAAATAAACTGCAGATAGAGAGCTTCCCTGAGTAATCTGTACCAGGTAGGACCTTATTGAACGTTTTAAACCATCCTTGGCAGACCGCCGTACGACTGGTACTGCTGTCATTCCCAGGGTCTTACAATTAATACCACCACCACATTACTCAGTTTAATATGCAACAGACTCGGCGCCATTTAAGCCCAATATGTAAGTCTTATTGATATAGTTCTAAAACTGTAGCAGTGAAGCCTGGGCACTTGGGTAGGCTTGGTTGTCGGTCTTTGTCCTCAGGTACTTTCGAACGTCTTGGCCTCAAGTAATAAAGACTTGAATAGTCTAATAAAGATACCAACCTGAAGCTTAGCATACGTAACTACCGCATCATAAACTTCAAGCAGACTTCAACTTTGTATTGTAGAAAGTTGCTTGATCAGGTACTGACAATATGGTCAGGATATCATATATTATATGATTTATCTTATCGGACCATACCAGTCTCCAATCAGGCACACTTATAATTTAATGGTGTCTTACAATACCAAACTAAGATGGTACATAATCATACGATTGAAAATGTCACATTGCTTATGTCTCTTCTGTTAACCTCAGAGCGGCCATGACACATGTAATTAAAGCCTGCATTAATGGGATTTGACATGCGTCGTCCCTCGGGAGCACCGGTGCAGCCAGAGTTGATGCAGACTCCGAGCACACATCACATAAGTGATGTATGGAAGACAAAGGCTTCGTGTAGCGTTTACCAATATATGACTTCCACTGCTCCCAGTAAGGTAACTTTAGGTTTATCCCCGTAGGTCACACCGTGTATTTAACAGTCGTTCATTACATACTCACATGTTTAGCTTTTAACAGTAATAGTCTAAACTTTGGCCAGCACTTGGCCCTTATTGTAGGCGCGTAGCAAATCACACTTCGACTGTAAACTAAAACGCAAAATTCAAAGCAAGAGATTTGTTCCTATGGGGTCTAGCGTACCTTCAATCATGAGATAAGCGCCCCATTTGAAGTTACCATTTTTATAACTGTTTATAAACAAATACTTGTAGAGTCACTCTACTACCTTTGGTAGTAACCAGTGTCACTACGACATAGGTTACATTGGAGGCGCGCCAACCGCCGCGCCGCCCCGCAGGCAGTAGGTCCACCGTCCACCCCTCACACACACACTGGTACGGTCAGCCCCGTCTCAAGTAATTCTCTGTTTGTTCTCTAGTGTCGCACTCGACCTAGTGCTGGCAGTCCGACAGTTATTAGGCTATCTGATTGGAACATAACATAACATCACGCCTGTATTCCCCGAAGGGGTAGGCAGAGGTGAACATATAGTACACCCACATTTCGACAGTTATGTTGTAAGTCCCAATGTAATAGGGGGCTAGCCATTGCCATCAACCGGGCACAAATCTAGACTCCGTGCTGCTACTAAGAATTACCTAATGGAAAACTCAGTAACACTTTTGCCCGACCCGGGATTTGAAACCAGGACCTCTTGCTCAGCAGTCGCGCTTAGCGACCACTAGACCAACGAGGCAGTATCTGATTGGAACTTAGGAAGAATACGAACAGCTATTAGTTGTGAGCACTGTGGTACGTGTTGTGTATCTTGATTGATGTCTGTGTTGCCAGAAAAAGTAGAGATGTACTGAGGGCCATGTACATGTCTACGTCATTGCTTTTGTGTACATTTGCAAACAGATTTTTTCAAATATCACCCCGAATTAAAAGAACCAATTAGACCTTATAACGCGACCAGCAGCGCAACGATGCAATACACAGAATATAATAAGATGGATGATTTCATTTAGGCCCTTCACTGTTTCATGTTGTTAAGTAGTATGTACAGTAAGCAGTATTTAAATAAATCGTTCACTAAGATTAACGTCCGTGAGGCTGAGGGAGCTTAATTTATGTCCTGAGCCTATGTGGGTGCTATCTTAATTATAGATTTATGGCATACTAGATGAGCTCCACGCTTCGTTCGCCTGAATAATTCATTTTCTGGGACGTTTGATGATAAAAGTAGCACATTTGCTAATCCGGGATATTTTTAACCTCTGTGTGCTCAGATTTTGCCGTTAGGCGAGATTAAGTAATAAAACGTTATTACTTAGTTAAGTTATATAACCTAAAGTTTATTAGGACATTAAATGACGCTGAGTTTGCGTTTGCGTTTTATAAACTTGTAGGTCAGTTACTTAGAAGTGATATATCTAGCAAATAAAATAATGCTTTGTCTGCTTTGAGATAGTCTCGATTACAGAGAAGTGTATCAATTTAAAGTGCTTAGTTTCCCAGGAATGAAGTAAAAAAATAATAGATTGATTGGAGCAGCATACGTGAGCTATAAGTAGTTACCTACATAGAAAAAGCTTGTGCTGTGGTGTAGACATCAGGTAGTCTGTTAGTCTGCAAGATAGTCGAGGGGCAGACCAGCCAGGGAGCGTCGGACGTACATTAAGGTCCCTACTGTCGTTCGGGGCTCTCTGCAGGCTCTCTGCTTGCGCCGGACTTAATAAGAAAATTCAATTTTATTAGGATGGCCACACAATAAAATTATCTTATCTTTGCAAAGTCCTTGGTGACAGGATCGGACTGCCGCCATGGTTAGAATGATTAAACATGTAGATATTGTCGCTCTTCAGTTATTATGGACGGTGGAAATTGTAATAATGTGCTATATGCGCTAAGATTTGCCATTTACTATTTCAGTCGCACTGCAAACTATTAACGAAGGACAACTCCGTGTAGTGCGCGGTGCAAGCTGCATTTATACAAGCGGCAGTAACAGAGAGCAACGTAAAATAATGTATTTATAACAACACAGTACCTAAATACTTTTTTACCTTTATAAACATTATCTTAATTTTATTAACTATATATTCCGGTTATACTCACGTGTATATTCGGGAATGCCCGACTTGTGAGTATAACCGGAATATGTAGTAAATAATATGGATAACACTCACGAAAGTTATTACAGTAAATTTTTCCGTACGTGTTTTTGTCACCCATATCCCAAACGGCTGCCGGCTGGACCGATTTGGATAAAAAATTGTGAGTATATTATTATGGATTTCTGAATGGTTTGAAAGCACATTTGGATGCGGTAGGTGGCGCTACTTTTCCGGGCAGGCCGACGTCTGCCAGGTCAACTGGTAGAATTTTGTTTTTAGGAACGTGAGCAAGGAATGCATTGATATTATATGTTTCACATCACGTTGTGAGACGAGTAGACCTTTTGCATCTTCTTAATGTGTGGCGGTTGCGTGGATGCAAAGGCGCCGCGTGACGTCTAAAGCATGCGTGCGCGCATATCGGCGGATCGGTCGCACGCATCCTTCTATTGTTCTCGATTATGCGTCAACAGACGGACAGACAATATTGTGTCATCCACTCAATGTTGTAGGATCAGCACGTGAGCCACTCGCAAAGGAAAAAACAGGGACTAGGCCCGGATAGGCTTATCAAAACAAGTACTATAGTTTTTATAGTGTCTTGAGTGAATAGTCAATTATCAACAATTACACCTGTAATTCACAAAGGGGCCAGCCTATTGACATTTATCGATAACAATTAACAATATTAGACTTAATGGCGCCTTAGTGTAACTGGAGGAGAAATATCCCGTGGTTCGCATTATGGATGTGGGAGGTCTACATCCAGGCGTGCGCCTTCAGCGTACATAATAGAGTCTGCTCATGCGCAGTGGCGTTGTAACCCCGTGCCTATTGTCGACACATATTGACATGTGCGTAGCCCACTGAGACAATCATAAAGTAATGTCCATGTTTCCGACGGCCGCGCATGCTGGGTGGGCTGCGGCCGGCTGCGTGATTCACTAACATACAGGGCCGATTGTTGATTGTATGTCAATGATGTAGGGGTAGAATGAATGCGTACAATGTACAATGCAAACATTACTCACTTTCAGTTTAAGACACTCTTTAAGATAATAAATCTTTAAGAAAAATAAACAGGCCCTCAACCTGGGCTTGTCTGTCTTTGTCGGGCGACTGACCACGCTGTCTACCCCTGCCTATGACGAATACATGAAGTGCTGATTGACAACATTGTTCTGTATCGAACCAAACCAGTTTAAACTGTAGAAATCTTGCACTATAAAATATTGCTTATTCAAAACATGTCTTTAATAATCTTCAATTAATTCAAACATTCAGCTGAAACAGCAATTTCTAGAAAGGTTTCTATAATGTGTTTCATCAGACGGCGGATCACGCCACGGCGCAAGCGCACCTGACTATGTGCAATATGACACCCGTACCCCAATTATGTCACCTGACGATGCAAATGTGCACCACGCGTATTATAACATGTAACTTCGATGCTTTTTAATTTTAATTTTATATTTAAGTTGTAAATAGTTTTTAAAGGAGGTAGAATTTAAATGTTTATATGTATATAATTATTTCACTTGGTAATTATGTAAAAGTATCTGTTCAGCCATTTAGGTCCACACGAGTGGTAATATAAGTTTAATGTTCTGTGGTATTAAAATGTTCGCACACTACAGATATAGGTACAAGTTTGTTACATAATAAACAAGGTATCTCTATCAACGTTTCATTATACATGCATTTTTTAGAACTTAGTATAAATAACCTTTTCCAAATACTTTTATTAAAGTACAATGACAATAATTACGAGTGCTTATTTAGATTAACTCAAATATTTTTGAAGCATCACCCCACTCAATAAAACTTCCTGTAAAGTGGATGCTGTGCTACTGACACAACGTTTTACAGAAAGATATATTTTAAGATGTTTAAGTAACATATGGTGCCGTGTGGTATCCGGCCTAGAATTGAATTGATAGATTGATGGGCAGCAGCGTCTTCTGTAACTTGACCACCAACACTGCGATCCCCAAACCGCATGCCAAGCGGGGGTTATGGCACTCACCCCCTTCTAAAAGTGGGAGGCCTTGTTCAACAGTGGACGTGTTCCGGTTGATGATGATGAAATAACATATAACAGTAGATAATAGTAGCAGATATAACTAAGTTTAGCTAACTATTGAGTTAGAACCGTGTATCTAAAGTAAAATAATTGTTATTGATTTATTTCCTACCACTGAGACTGTCTTTGTTTATATTAATGGTAACCTACTAATATTACTAATACCATGTATTACGCAATGTGCGGCGCGTGTATTCTGTGTGTCGATCAGCTAGCGTCAGTGTGTCTGACGGTGTGTTTGATACAGTCGGTCGCGACAACAGCCCACGTGAAGTAATACAGATGATGCAGGCTATAACATAACAATACATCACGCCTATGTTCTCCGAAGAGGCGATGCAGTATAGTACGCCCACATTTCACCAGTTAACTGTTAAGTTATACGACCTAATTTAATTGTGGCGAATCTATTGCTTTTAACCGGACACAAATCCAGACTGCGAGCTCCTTCTGAACATTATCCTTGAGAAATAACTAATAACACAGGGAATCGAATTTAGGACCTTATTCTCGCTTTGCAACCACTAGACTTACGAGATATGATGAGAATCTTATTTAGTATTCTGAGATAATATTTATAGTGTGAATTAAAAGAGCCTACGATGCTTAATTGATCGTACGATATGCCTTGGGCAGTCAGTCTCGCTGACAACACGCTGATTGGCTATTTAACAGTGTTGCATGCCAACCTGTACACGAAGGAGGTCGTCGCAGAGCTGACTCCGGACTTTAATGTTTACATCTCAATTAATTAATCCATTCCTTAGTGACATGAATTACATCTAAATGGTAATAATTGAACTATTGTTTACTTTACGGATATTAAAATAAACGTATACCACCTTTTATTGGGTATAAATAACAATTAAATTTAAAAAATAACATTCATCTAGTTGAGCGTGACATCGAGTTTAAATATTAAATGTGCAGGTAATAAATAACTCCATGAAACATTGACGTCAAAATGTATTTCTGAAACTGATTTTGCGTTGCATTCCGGTTGGGCGGGCGGCGCGGCGGTGGGCGGGCGGCCGTCCGCCCGAGCGCGCTCAATTTCCAGCGCTCGCTCGCCTAGCCTTCACGCGCCGCATTATACACAGCCTGCGGACCGTGAATATCTGGGAATAGATACACAGCCGGCTAATTTAGGAGGGTGTTGTGTGGCCGGCGTAGTGGGATACCTTTTACCGTAGTATATGTCTACCGCTACCTACTATTATTTAAAGGTGTGTTTATATTGTGTATATCTCTTTACTACCTTTCTTATTAATTATTGAGTCTATGCATAGTATTCCTTTTAATATAATTACGGTAAAGGTCGTGCAGAAATGCATTGTCGTATAACCCCTTTCTGTTGTTATCGAAAAAGTAGTATAACAAAGAAATAGATAATAACAATGGAAATATAACAAAGAACCAAATATATTTTTATGAACCAGCTGACTAAAACCATACGTGTGATATCAGGGTGCCTGTTTGAACTTTCATTTTAAGTACAAATCACTTTTTTATCAGTTTATCTTTAACTTGGAGAGATAAACAAATATTCGTAACTTGCAACTCACGGTAGTTATTTTTTTAATATCCTCCTTAATTACCTCTGTCAGTGTAGCCGACCAGCGACTCCTAAACTTTTTCATTATATTGCAAAGTCTAGTTATTGTCAACATAAATTAAGGTAAGCTTCGTCGTCGCCAAACTATTAAGGTAAATAATTTTACCGTTAAAATAAGCTTTATAACAGCACAAACAACAAATAGTAATAAGCCTAACAAAACAATTAATCTCCTCTCTAAATCTTAAACACTTACTAAATTTATAAAACTTAAACAAAATAATGCATTTTGTCACAGACAACTTCCTGAAGTATAAACGTCACAGCAACTTTGTTATATTTGTTATTTAATCTCTTTCTATTTGTTTACACAGTTATGAAGTGCAGCGGAGTACACTCCCCCTTAACAGTTTGAGTGCCGCTGTAAACGTCGGCGGCGCGTGCTAACAATGCATTGTTCGGTGTTCCGTTGGTACAAAAAACAAATTCCTGATGAACGGTGAATTACGTGGACAAACAAACACCGCGCTACTACCGTGACTGTTACATTACATTGTGCACCACGATGTACGAGCTTGTTCGGCTATTGTTGTACCTTGAGGATTTATGTAGTAACTTGAGTACAATGTAAATAATGCAAGTATTAGCTACACCTGCCTCATTCCCCGAAGACGTAGGCAGAGATGTGATGTACCCTTTTGCCAGTCTAACATGGGTCTTACCAATCACAGTACATATCGGCACTGTATCCTCTAGGTGTATCTGTCTATCACCTATGTGTAAACTCACAACCTTGTGCATATGAAACCGGTCCTTAGACCTCAAAGCCAGCACAAAATATTTTATAATGAGAAGTGTAAAATAAATCATACTTATTACCTATAGTATGTAACTGAGAATGTTTCCATTATTGGCGATTAGTCGGTGATGAAGGGAACACCTCTAGATTGACATGGTTCAGGTGAAATATCCGTAACTAAGGATAAACGAGCACTTCTGCGAGGATACAGAAAATGCTGAATCTAAACTACCTATATATCTAATCTTACTTACTACGAGACGTTAATGATTACTTAAAGTAACACTAAGAAAGGATTTCAAGAAGAAAGCCTTTACTTAGATTTAGTATATGTAATCATTAACCGGTGGATACAAATGGCAAGTTGTCGTTCATTGTTCACAACAGTGGACGTCTTCCAGCTGATGATGATGATCATTAAATGTCTCTGAGTGCGGTGGTTAGTAACATAGTGACTAACGTAGTGATAAAATAAAAAATACAAACTATGCAAATCTATTATCTTGACTGCACAATATCGCTGTTCTTATAAATAGTAAAATTTCGTGAATACATAACCCTGTTAATGAGCGCTTCGTAGAAATGTGTTGGAGTCATCCTCTAGAGCTTAAGAACTTGCGTCGTCACTCTGAGTTGACTTGTTATAAACTGGTTAAGAGATTCTTATCTTCGTCTTCTTTTCAGTTTCGGTGAAAACCGAAGTTTAGCTCTGCGTTTATGAGGATTAACGTTGTAAAGTAATAGTTAACGATTTTCAAGAATGTATGAATCATAGGAGGCCTTTGTTCAACAGTGGACGTCTTCCGGCTGATGATGATAATGATAAATCATACAGAGCATGCAGTGCTTAATCAAAGCTTTAGCGAGCTTTGATTAAGCACTGCACATGGACATTTGGCCACAATGAGACTTAAAGCTCAAATGTTCCAAAAGAATATAGAATGAGAACAAGGAAAAGCCGATTAGACGTACAAAGCTAAGTAGCCACTGCCACTGTACCAAAATTGTTGCTGTTAAAAACAATATAGTTGTGGGAATACTCGTAAATTATAATAATTTTCCTAAACAAATAACCGGCACGTGACGGCTAACTAACACACTATGAAAACTACTTACTACGCCATTTGTTAGTTGACATTTTTTTGTGTAAATAATCCTGATTCGAGCCCGTGTTTGTCGTTCAGGCACGATGCCTGTCTGTTACCTTTCTAATCTGTACACGTGGACTACACCAGATAACGACTTGTAAACAAGTGCTGACGGACACTCGGACAGACAAGTCACCCGTGTGCGCCTGGCTCTATGTTAGCAATTACTTCGCTAATCGATGATGTCAGTTTTTTCTTGTTTTCCATTAAAATCAATTTTACACTTTTTCCTGAGTTGCAGAGTGTATGTTCTCTTAATGACTAGGTACCTAAATAGACGTTGTGAGCTTCTTAGCAGGATATTTATTGAGTACCGAGGAAAGACATTCTTTTGTGTGATAACGATGGGAGATTACTATCGTATCTTTTCTAGAGAAATTTCGAAAGGCATTTCGCATTTCATATAATTTTAAGTACCTTTTTAACAATTGTATAACGTTAAAAAAGATACTTAATCCATAATTCTGTACTGCTTTGAAAACACAATAAAAGAGTTCCAGGAATGTCTACAAATCTTGCGGCTTATTCACAAGTCAAATCCAAGTGAGAGGCTTTGTAGATAATAATCGATTGGCAGTTTATAAATTACTGGTATTTTACAAATATTTCAAAATGGTTTGTTTGTATTTTTTCAGCGTAACTTTCCCTTATAAGGTTTTTAGTAGATTATTAATATGCTAAGTGTTACGCCAGTGTCGGTCATCAAACTAGTTGCGTGCACCACGCTCTGTGGCGCGCACGCAACGTAGGGCGCCGGCTTAGTTGCGCACGCGCTTCTTTGCTTGTATGTCGCTGGAAATGCATTACAAAAAAGTAGCAATATAAAAATAAAGGTAATAAGCTCCTTCTTTTTTTCTTGGTTACATTTATAAAATTCACTACACAAAAGAAAACTCTTTTTTTCTTTTTTCTTTTTTTAATTCTTGTTTTTTTTTAAAAAACCTCGCCCCACACTAGGAATTTCTCCTGTATCGCGGGTACGTTTCACAAACATGAAATATCACATACACAAACACCCAGACTCGGGACAATCAAATGTGGATCGCACAAATTTTTGCCCCGTTCGGGAATCGAACCCGCAACCCTTAGCGCAGCAGTCTAATCGCTTAAAACTACATTTTATAAACATTGGGCAGCTATCTGAGATCAATTTGTCAGTATGTTAATTCTGAAAAACAGATTACTAAAGCTAGACTTACAAAAAAGAACCACTAGACTACCAAAAATATGCCATCTATCGAGCACAGACATAATTACAGTACTTATTTCGAAGTTAACAAAAAACTTATAATCTGCAATCATTAGTACGTAAGAAAAACTATACAGCAGCAGTAACTGTAGGCTAATTGTATCAAATGATCGTGGTGTGTGTCGTTCTGGGCGATTGGGTGGCACGGCCGAGCGCGCGTGCGCACCCGCGGCCAGCCGAGGAGCTGGCATTGACTGCGGCGTGACTCACGCGGGCCGAGGTGCGGGCAGAGGCGGATTCCTCACTGGCGAAGGTATAGGGAAACATACGTTTTAAGAGTAAAGGTTACCTAGTAGGTACATTCACATGCAAGTACAATCATTGATCTCCACACATGGTTGTTCCTTCTCAGTACTAAGCCATGCATGTGGCATCATAATTATAATAAAAGCTGTATAGGTACTGTATTCCTTAAATCTCCATAAAAGACAGTGACGCGCTAAACCATGCGCTTGTGTTTAAGCTGGTTTAAAGTGTCAAGGATATGAAATGCCTGTTAGGTCGCGTTATTTATTTTAGAAAATTGCGTCTGAATGCTTACCTCGTTTAGTCCAGTGGTCGCTAAGTGCGACTGCTGAACATGAGGTTCAAATCCCGGGACGGGCAAAGAGTTTTTCCATTAGGTAATTCTTAGTAACAGCACGGAGTCAGGATTTGTGCCCGGTTTATAGCAATAGGCTCGCCCCCTATTACATTGGGACCTATAACAATACTGGCAAAAAGTAGGTATACTATTTGTGCACCTCTGGCTACCCCCTTTAGACAATACTGGCGTGATGTTATTTTTTCATGTACGTTTTTAATGCCTTTGTTTCATGGAAATGAAAAAATGTTTACATCATTAGTTTTTGTCACCATACTACGTTATACAGAATCGTATGTGTAATTATTTACAGATATTTTTGTTTTTTTCCGCTTGAGAACAGTAACTTCATAACTTGTCAGAAATAAGCAAAAGCTTTCTCATCTCGAAGTAACTTAAAAGTTCTACGAGGGCTCTGTCTCTACTTAACTCATTACAGAGGATGCGTACTGCTGTGTATGTGTGCGTTACTTGTGAGTGACGGATTAAGGTAATTGAGCACTCGTTATCTTACAGGATTCTAGAACATTCCGCGTTTTCGGGAATCGTCTAACCGCTTAAGGAAGTTCAATGTCGTATAGGTACGAGTATTTACCGCGCAGATGGTAGGTACGCTTATGCCTTTAGTGACAATAATGTCTATGGAGGATTTTTTGCAGTAATTAAGTAATTTTTTACTCATTATACGAGTACTGTATAAAACTAAGATATTTTACCAACATACATAAAAATGGGAATCCTATCTATGTATCGCTAAATATTTTCCTCGTTACAGTTGTAGTGTGAGCGAGTGTGTACAACGTACTTCAAACTTAACTGCAGTAACAAGTTGTTAACTAGCTTTGAATGCATCATAATTTCCAGGCGTATGATCGATAAAGCGATTTCATGCTAGTTACGATAATACATTATGTAGGCTCTGGTACAACGTAGGTTTTTCATGCGTTTGCATAAATGCTGCGGCGATGAATAGTGCAGCGCTCGCTGGAGTCAGCACTCAGCCGGCTGGCTCGGCAGGCCGCGCGGCCGCGGGCGTCGCCGGGCGCGCCGCCGCTGCCGCCACCCACACCACTCGCGTCCTATCCCTCGCCGCGGACGGACGGCATGGCGGCCGCGCGCTGAACGCCTCTCCGATACGTGTCTGTGCTGTGAACATAACACGCTGAACCCCGCTCGGCTCCGAGTTGCGATCGTCAACAACAACAACATGCTCCGGTGAGTACTGCCGCATGCCCCGCTCCGTGCTGGAGCGCGTGCCCTAAACCGATCAATTTCTATATTTCCCCGGGCCGGTGTTTTCCCTCCGGAAAATTCTAACTACAGACATCCTTACAGATTCGTTTTGATTTATTTAATTGTGTAATGATTTTATTTCGCGAACACTAGTGCGTTGACGCGGATTTGACGTTTGTTAATCGAATGAAACGCGTTCGTATCGCATTGTATCGGCAGGGTATTTGTTTTAATGTCTTCATGCAAACGTGAATGAAAGGTCACGAAATTAGTAATAACAGGTGAAAGGTGAATCACTACTGAGTCACCGGGAAAATACAAGCTGGAAGTTATCGCACTGGGTCACCGAGAGATGTAGGAAATTCTGCATTCAAAATATCATCAAATATAAAACACATTTTTATTGGTAAACGGTAATTTGCAATGTGATGGAAGTGATTTAATCGACTTGGGTTTCTTTGATCGTTGTTTTTAAGTCATTTAGTATTCTGTGTTTATTTGTGCAATAAAGTGTGTGCAACACCGGTTGTATAATAAACTGTATTATCAAGAAGCCATCTCGTTGGAGCCGCTAGGGCCAGCGCACTCTGTCGGGGTGTGTGGTGTGCCTGGTGCCGGTGACGCAGCTCGGTCTGCGCTCATCATCCACGTCGATCGAGCGTCGAAGGCTGTCCAACATCCGTACGAGGAATTATAATTAGTGACGCAATGACCTCTGATGCTTTTTTTTGCATAACGCCGAAAAACCAATGCCATAAGTTGTTGTCTCATCGTCCACCGAGCGTGAGTCAGGCTGGTTCTCCTTGGAGCCCGCTGCCGGCCGGGCACGCCGCGCGGCTCGCCCGGGACGCGCCGACGCGCGACCACATACCGGTACATTTCAGCAATAATTCTCGGGTCACTTGCTCCTCGATTAGAACTGGTATAACCAAATGTAGGTTACGATTATAAGTAGCTGATTATTATTTGCACACCGGGCGAGCTCCACATCATGCTGATATCGGAGCCATGTTCTTGATCTTTCAATTGTATGCAGATGAGACGATGCAATGTTAATGTAAAACTTGTTTTCAGCCGTCATATATTTGCAATAAATGCCTATATACAGATTATGCAATTAAAACAATGAATTAAAGTGGTAGCGAGGGACGCCGGGCGAATATAAAAGTTTAGTGGTCGAATGCGGATACTTGCGCAACATAATTGTTGGTTCGCCGCGTGAATCGCGAGTAATCCATGTTAATAGTTGGTGCGCATCGGAGGCTCGTTGATAGGGTGGTGTCGCCGGGTGTCGCAAGCGGCGGCGCGCGGCGGCGCTAGTCGCGGCCGGTACGCCGCCGGCCGCCGCGCCGACAGGAATCGCAATTAGTCGTGATGTGTGATCGTTGGCGCATAGCAACAATGCACCGGACACGATCAGAACACGATAACGCGAGCTTCAATTTCATTTACATACAGCCGACCTCCGGAGCGGGCGCGGGAGCACGTCGCGCGCCGTGCACCGCGCCTGCGCGCCTCGCTCTCCATGTTATACTTCACATGCTCAGTTTTGTAACAATGTCAAAAGCAGTATAGTTACCGTATTGCACAGACTAACGAATGCAATCACTGCAACATGTAATTAAAAATCTAGTACAGATGCAACTATTTAAAAATGTAATTAAATACTTCGTAGTGTGCGAGACGACACTAATTTGACCGTTGGTAGAGATTGAGTGTCTGTTTACTTGCTCAGACGTTCATTCCTCTGAGGAGGCGGCTCCGGGGCTCATCCTCCGGAGTGCGGCGCCGAGGACGGAGGCTGCGCTGCTTGCTTCAGTTAGGTAATGTGCGGGTAGGTTCCGCTTGGATGTCACGCGCGCCGCAGCCTCACCAGTTACATCGAGCACGCTAGATACGCAACATCTCGATCTCCGCAGAGATAAACAACTGCATGTAACATTACATTGTTGGCTCACAGTCTCACATTGTACAGTGTGTGTACACGTCATTCATTCAGAATCCGTTCCATTCGAGTGACACATGTAGGTTTCAACTTTGTTTTCAGTGTTGCACCGAAATAAGGTAGAACCAACATTAATTGAATTGTGCACGTATTCGTGAATGCCCGAAGTCTAACATTTTAAGAGTGGGTGCTGGGTGGCGTGCAGCTCGCCTCGTTTAAATCCAGCAGGTTGCGGTATTTGTTGGAGACGTAACTGCATTTACATACTTAATGCAGATGCTTTCTGGTTTCATTATTATTTGAGACATTTAAGCTTTATCATCACTAGTTTACCAACAATATTGCCATCGGTAACACAAATATGTTAAGTTAAATTAAATTTGTTTTGTCGTACCTACCTAACTTAATAATTCAATTGGGAATCCAAAATGGAATGGGCCGCCTTATTTATGTCAAAATTGAACCTATAATTCTTGATCGGAAGGCATGACAACTTATTTAACCGTACAATGCGGCAATTACCAAAACTGACGTCGGTATCAGTCGCCATCTCGCACCGGTCTGGAGCCCGGAACGCTTTGACACAGGAATGCGAAATTCAATTATCTTTTTTTATGCTCCGTCCATTTTGATTCTTTCTGCCAGAGGTAACGCGCCCACAGATTATACTCGCTAAGACGATTTGACGCCAACTTTATTTGTTTTGTTTTTTATCCCATGTTCCTGTTACTTCAATATTTTGAACTCATTGCTTTGCTACGTGTGCGGTACACTTTGCAATACTTTTATATAATAATTAATTCCTAATGAACGTGACTAAATAAGTTATGAAATATGAAACTGTTATATTTTAAAATGTAGTGTGACTAGACTTCGAAGCTAAATGCAGTTGACACGTGAAAGTCTCTAATTAGCGAGGTATGGTTAGATCAGATTTGATTGGCGAAATCTTAACAATTCCCTATTCATAATTTTTTGCGAAACTTTCACTCGTAGTTTACATATTTAATTAGTTTCAAAACATTCAGCGCAATAATTGCAATATTATTAATTAAAATCTTGGACTCTGTGGTAGAGAATATCTTGGAATTCATTTGAAAAGTTCTACTGGTGATCATTATACATCGTTAGTTAAGCGCTGAGCGGAGCCTTGGGACATCAGCCCCCCTAGACAAGTGGCTAAACGCTTGACGACTAGAAATCGAATAAAATGGAAAATGTATGGGTTTGACATATGTCATCGATAACATAGTCGAAACATTAAGTCATCCTCATACATTTATCATTTTATTCGTCAAGCGTTTTGCCACTTGTCTAAGGGGTCAAAGCCTCTAGCAACCTGCTGACTGGCTTATCATTTTTTTTTTTTTTTTTGACTGTTATTATTTTTGATTATGTTTACATATTTCTATTGTACACCTCATGGCATCACGTTCGTAGGAGAAATAATCTTGTAGTCCTAGAGCTTAGATAACTCTGACATATTCTTCGGCAGTAGAAAAGCATTTTCAGCAGTATCCATTCGTTAAGGCTAGGGGGAGCATTCGATTTTCAAAAACTGATTGATTTCTCTAAAGCGTCTAGACTGGTAGGTTATAATCCCGTCGCCATCGACATCATGGGCCAATCAGCTGGAAGAGACGTCGCAAGGGTGCGTCAGACTCCCTCATAATATACACACTCGGGAAGTCTGAAAGTAAATTACATTAAAATTCGTATTCTTCTTGATGAAATGTAGAGATGTTATACAAATGTTTGTCTGCTTACTGAATAGTTCAGCTTGCATTACAGTTGTATTTATTTTTATCATATAAAAGGTCAGAGTGTAGGTCAGCCATCCCACACAGTATACTGCTCTGCCTATTCCTAGAATTACAACCGGGAAGCTGAGAAGAGAGGGCGCTCGGATAACGTCGAAAGGCTTCAGATATTGACTGGTAGGCTAGGTAATTAATAATTCGTATGAAAAGTTATTGGTTTTCTCGAGTGTCACGTACGTAAGCATTAAAGGAGTAATTATTTAAAAGATTTATTACTATGCACATGATCTTAGTATTTGTACTTATTTGATATTATAAAAAGGTTGTCATTATTGTTGTTAACCTATCGGCGGTGATTATGTTTCAACCATGGTTTGTTTTAACATACACATTAGCAATTTCAACTCCTGTCCTCAAAATTGTTCTAATTTTTGAATGTCGTGTCCCAAGTTCAAGTGGCCCAGCGTCACCCATCAATCATAGGAAGCAGCTTCGAAGGCCCTGAGGCGAGGCGAGGCCCTGCGCCTGCGTAATGTATGCACTATTCTAACACTCTATTGGTATTCACGCCGGCCGGGGCACGTGGAGCCGCATTCATTAAGATCATTCAGTTTCGTTATTCAAATCAAGTGTGCGTCGAAAGTGGAAACCGTTTTATGAAATGGACTGCGCCGGCGCGGGCCCGTCGCAGTTCTCAGGCGTCAACTTGTTTTGGTGTCCTGTGGTATCTTAGATAGGCCTTAGAGGTTAACTTGCTCAAAGAAGTGAGACTAGTGCGAGTTTAATTACGAATACTCAGTGTAACTAAGCCCAGTAAAATTAATTAAATAATAACAATTAGTCTATAAAACACATAACATAACATCACGCCTGTATTTCCTGAAGGGGTGCACACTGCACTTACATATATTACACACACACATTTTGCCAGTTATGTTTAAGGTCCCTATAAAACACGTAAATAATAAATGATAGCTTTTACTAACTTTAGTAAATGGCATTATAATCTATTTAGACATAGGTAGGTTCATCTCGCTGAGACGGTGGTCAGGGTTAAAACACTAGGCTTATTCATGCGATGAGATGCGCATTTCGGGCTTGGACGACTCCGCGACGTCCGAAGGTGTCGTCGCCGCGGTCGCCCGTACGGGTGGCTGCACGGCCGACGAGGTCAAGGCGGGGGAGGTACGTCACACCCCCTCCGGCCTTGGCAGCGTATGGGTGCGCTGCCCTGTGGCAGCCGCGCAAAAGGTGGCCCGAGGTAGGCTGCTGGTCGGATGGGTCTCGGCGCAGGTAAAACTGCTCGATGCCAGACCCACCCGATGCTTCCGTTGCCTACTCAACGGGCACGTGCAGCACTTCTGCACGTCCGAGGAGGAACGCCGCACGCAATGTTATCGCTGCGGCGAGGTCGGCCACCTGGCCAAGTTGTGTGCCAGGGATCCGCACTGCACAGCCTGTGCTGCTGCGGGTCAAAAAGCCGACCACCCGATCGGCACCAAGCCCTGTGGGGCTAGTGCGACCCAAAAGGGTAAAGGGAAGGCCGCAACCCTGCGGCCGACCCCTGCTCCAGCTGCCACTGGTGGGGAGGTGGTGCCCATGTCAGCCTGATATGGCCCACTTCTCCCTCTGGTGACGCGCACCCATGCGCCGAAGGGTCAGTGAAGGGACGGATCTGTCGACCCTTCACTGAGCAGAGGCCCGCGGAGGCTGGGTTGGGAGACCCACCTCTGCATTGCACTGGCCTCTGCACCGAAGTCCTGTACCCCCCTACCTCTACATAGGGGGGAGCGAAGAATCCGCCCCACTTTACAGGGCGGATAGCGCTGGTGGGGTTGGCGGTAGAATGCTATAGCGATCCCGCCTCCCCGCCACTTATGCGCCGAAGCAGGCAACATGTGAGGTTTTTAGTGGGTAGGCCCTCGTGGATCTTATTGGGTTCATGGGGGAGAGTCCCACATATCCCCGTCGCCTCCCAGCGGCGGGGAATGCGTAACGCATTTCCCTCACGTTAAAAAAAAAAAAAAAAAAAAAAAGGCTTATTCATGCGATGAGCACATTGTTAGCGGTTTGAATCTCAATCAACTAGATGAACTAGGATTACATTATAGAGGTTTACTTTGTCTGTCAGTGTGTCATATTACAACAACACAGATCACAGTCATGAATTCATCCGGCTAGTTATAGTCAGGTAATACTTAACCCTCAATCATGTCAGTCTTTCATAATATCCTCGTAGGCCAGAAATTGTATTACAACTGTGAACTGAACCCAGCTGGCTAATGCAGATAAAACAAATTCTTTAATACTGAATCCTGTGCTATTCCTTAGAGGCCTACCTCAGGTTACCTCTGAGAAATTACATTAATTACAATATGAATCCATACACGCCGGCTTCACTTACATAATAATGTAATGTAAATAAAATGGACATAAATTTTTTTGTCTGTAAATACATAGGTATATTACTACCTATCTAGATTGTATATTTAGATACATCATTCTCTTCAACAGTTTCCTAAAATTCTGTCAACCACAATTGAGTGTAACAAACGATCTAGACTGAAGTAAAATTGCTGAACAGAACAGTAAAAACTAGGCACAAGTGGTGACGCAACAGCGCCCACCGCCCACCTTCCACCGTCCACCGTCCACCCACACTTTCACTCGCCATGGACAAAGGTCCAGAGTGTTGTTGTGCATAAAATTCCGCGGCGACAATAGCCGGATGATGAATTCTTCACGCCGATAGTAAACACTACGGCATCTACTCTCTGATTGTTTTGACAAGACCTTTGTAGTTTTCGTGGAGGCACGGCGCTGTTTGTGTAGAGCGAGGTCGTTCATGTGCTGGATGTAAACTGTATTTGTTTTCGGATTGTCTATGAAGTACGTATTACTTAGCATATAAGCTATGGAGAAGTTCTTGGTAACTAACAATTTATTTGTGGGACCCATTGATTCGGCTACTGATTACCGCTGCTTGTTAGCTTTCATGATTATGCTTCCTTTCCTTTTCCTTCCTATTGTCTCCTTGTGTGTATGTATATTTTGATAAGGTTGAATCTTCACCTTTCTCTGCTCAATTCAAAACCTCTCTATCTTCTGAAAATCTTTTCACTAGTCTTTCCTAGCAGAAAGCTTGAGGTATTGCACACTTCAAGTCCTGATTTAGAATAGTAATCAGCCCCTTGAATTATAACAAGGAAACTATTGTAACAGCCCAATAAAGCATCTACAAGATAAGATTGATGCGCATTCCATTTCCGTGAAGCAATCTAACGAAAACTTTATCACGTAACGATTGCAACAAATGCATAACGATTCCCGTAACGATTGTTTTATCGAAGTAATCAGTTGACTATATAACGATAGTGTATGTATCGATACTCACATTACACTGGACAGCTGACAATCCACAATAGTGTTATTATAGGCGACGTATGCGCGGCTAGTGAATCAGGTTATGTCATTTTGTAGCTCTTGGTAATAGTAATCTAATATCTTAAGAGTGCCTCTTTGTTGCAGTGACTTGCATTAGCTGATGGTATTTATATACGAGCACTTAGAAGGTGTTGGATCCTCCCTATTCTCATAATTAAACATAAGTCTGTCCCGGCTTTTATAAGTTTTTAATTACTCACTCGACAAAATATCAGGCTAGCTGTCCTGAGTATGTTATAAAAGATATCGCCTTTCTTCTAAATAGGCGACAAAACATTTTAAGAAACTTACTTTGAATTATTACGGACTCACTAAGCTAAAGGCTAGCTAGTCATGCTTCACTATAGATAGTTATAATATTGATCTTATAATGAAAAACGTGATAAATTAAGACCTCAGCTTAATGTTCACAGCAGATAACAGGCGCTACTCAAAGGGTCTTATCAACAAATTGATTTGTTAAACTTCTCACCGTATTCAAACGTGTTATCAAGGGGTTCATGACTCTGTCCACTCCTTGAGATGGAACGCGTGATTACGTCTGTATAAAGATCTGCAGACGGCTGTTATCTCCGTTTAATCTGCCGATAGAGCTAACAACTTCGCGATTAGTCATGTATGTACCTACGTGTGTTACTATTTTTATGTATTTGTACTCAGACGTGGTTATATAAATACTTGAACGAATATAATAAAAAGGAAACAGAAGTAATCTAAAACTCACCTACATTTGGGTAACAATAAATATTGTGTAATGTTTCCTTTTGATTAAGATACAAATAAGTAAAAAGCCGCAGTTGGACTGTTACGCGTGTTTCTAGTAAGTCTAGACTAGATTTATTTAATTTGCCTAACTATTTATCTATCGAACTGTTAATGTCGGTCAGATGTTTGGTACACGAAATATACTATCTACCGTAGCAGTTCTATTCATTATATAATATCATTGGTAATAATAATACTTTTTTTAAATTGTGCAGTTTATACAATGCGACATGTACTTATTACATATTATAATAAGAATTACACTCATTATTATTTATCGGTTCAGTTACAACTGCAAAGTGCTATCGTTTGATTTCTCGTAACACTCGTAGCCGATACACAAACGATAATGGACATGTTTATTTGGTAGAAATGCAGCCTTTATATTTTTAAGAGAGAGAGGTGAGAAGAAGACAGGTCTAGATTTATGTAGTGTCTAATAAACTTTGTTAGATAAATTTTACCTTATATATTTAAAATTAATCAATCAACGAGTCGCAGCGTGTAAATGTGTAACCCTATAAATCTCAATTGCAACTTTATCGTCACAACACAACAACATCAATTAATCTTGTGTAAAGTAGATAATTGCTTCTGCAATCATTACGGGCATGCCCAGCGTACAGCGTACTAGCGTTGATATCATCTTGCTATTGTTAGCAGCCGGTCGCGGAGCCGGCAGCTACCGGCCGACCTATTGTAAACAACACCTACTTTCAGACCTTTCACAGATATACCGATTGTTTCGGTGTCTTTAACTGATACAACATAATAATATGTACTAGTATAAACTACGGTCGCGGTAGGTTTCTCTAAACAAAACTATCTTGAACTAGCTGGTCAAACTGGTATAAAAATAATGTTTTGTTTTTGTAATTGATAGAGCACTGTAACTAAAACTATTTGCACAGCATTCTACTTCATATACGATCTGTTTCATCACGTTCTTGTATTATAAAATCCTTACAACAGTAGTTAATTAGTGTCAAAGTAAGAATAACTTAGATATTCAACTTGAGTCTTTTAATATTCAGTTCTGTACTCTTTTGTTACGCCACAGATCATGGTATGGACCGACATTGTGCTACACGATGTTTTACTTCGATCGATGTCAAAATCCATCGATTTAATATTCTAATACAGAAGCGATTACTAGTATTCACGAAGGTATTGTGCGCATATCTTATTTGATAACATCGCGCATTGCGGCTGCGCGCGCGCAGGCCGTTACCCACTGACTCACGCGCCTGATTCATTATGGCATACTTTTACTTGTCATAATGACACCATCGGTTTAATCTTAAAATTTATTTTTAATGATTTTAGAGCGACTAAATTTATTTTTTACTATATTCTTCATCGTAGCTTATATCAGTAATCATTTGATTCTTTTATCTTCGGCGACCCAGATAAGTTTAAAATTAATACTTTAGGGCGCAATACATATACGCTTTGATGACACTGTTTACTAATGCGTATATTCCGACTAAGTTGTTTATATTGTTGTTGTTTGAATAGAAGTCCATCTTAAACATTAAACATATTCACAAGAAAACTAGCAATATAGAATAGGTTTAGCTTTAGGTTTTAGTTTAACAGTTAAGTGTTACCACAACCTAATCAACATGTAAAATAATCCAATATATATACTGTATACGCAACTCAATCTGTATCGTGTTACGTTGACATGAACTTGACCGAGTGCTGCTGGCTGCTGGCGGCGCTGCTCGCTCGGCACCATGAACTTAGAGGTCGTGCGGCGTGCGTCGGCTGCGATTAGCACTGCCATGGTAGAAGGTAACGAACTACGTAGAGGTGATAGTTAGTAAGAAAGGTTGAACTTGCTCTCTTACCGAATATACTTGTATCTACACCTCTACCCGTACGACTATCTACCACCTCTCTACTTTGTGCATACATAAGAAGGGTTCTATAGGATAAAAGGACTATTTACTTTCAGTTCTCAGTTTTTTTAGATTCTTGAGTAATAGTGCACGTTCTCACTGCTGAGATCTTACTGATTTATCAGGAGACGTTTTTGTTTAGAGTGTTTATAACCAAATATACTATTGAATCACTTTACATGTCATAATAAAAGTAAATACTGTCTAGGATTAAAAGGCCCAATCACAACCTACTAGGTACTACGCATCAACTGATTTTACTGCGATGTGCAGTCAACCAACATTAATGTCTACTAGGTACACTTACTACCTAATAATACTCTGTACAAGACAACCGGGTCACTTCTTGCCCGGGGCGGCCTTCTATAATTGTTTTATTGTTCATCAATAAGTGCGTGCACTTACTGTCAGCTTGCCGTGTCAGCAGTATGCCCGGGGGCACAGGCGACCCACCAACACACATTGCCCGTTCTTATTAAATATAATTGTGCCCGAGTAGTAGCAATAGGGCGAGATGATAAACATACACACAAGCCTTGTATTTAGCCGCTTACTAATTAGTCGTAATAGCCGCTTAAGTAATGTCCGTACCGTTGCGTGGCGTGCGTTGATTTATTCTTTGTAAAAATAAGAGCGTATTCTAGCTTCCGTGTTGTGTAAATCTTTCATATTCATTATCACGCTTTGTCCGCGCACTTTGTACAAATAGTTGTAGCTGAATAAGTCAACAGACAATGGATACACGAGTAGTTTTCAAACAAAGGACACAATTACGTTGGGGTCGCGACACGCGCGCGGAATGCTGAAACTGTAGCTCATTCGGGATCATCTACGTTTATATAATACTATAAGTAACGCATGAACACGATCTACCACTTGTAGCTAGTGAAGCTAGTGATGGGTCGCGAGGTTAACTTGTCGAGTTGATTCCGACACCCGCGTCACTTGCGGCTGTACGGGATGTTACTGTGATGGCACGTGACACATGTGAAAGTATATATTTAATGCACATCGACACGCAGAAATGACGTCATGGGAGCATGGGATTACCAGGCCACTCACTGACCTCCGCATGATAATGATAAATATTCGTTATATTATTCATCTGAAGTCCGTTTGAGGTCGTGATAATTATATTTAAAAGCACGTTAAATATTAGTCAGACGTCAATAATTGCACTAACTGTAACGGGCTTGCAATTTAAATGGTTATGATAAACAAAATGATTCACGAGACACCGTTAACGGTCTACGTTTTACCACTAACTAGATGTAACTTAGATCTGCGCTCTAGATCGTAGCATGCGCGTGCGCAAGGAGGCCGCGCATGATTGACGTATGTCGCCCGCTGGGTGAAAGTGTACGGGACTTTCGCGGCAGCCGTTTCTCTCTCTTTCACACACGTGCGCAAAAAAGATAACATCTTTTACTTTGTTCTAAATTTTGAATGAAACAAAAAATGCTGTAACAGTTCTTGACACCAATATAGAATATTAACAATCTGATGGAATAAATGTTAGTCGTATCTAAATGCGTTCTAGTTTGCGTAGTGTACTTTTACTTTTTACTTGGCTTGTAGTAACTAATACTAGCATAAGTTAAAGAAGCGCTTAGTATGACGAATGAGGCGGCCGAGCATACACTGTACACTGTACAGTACACACAGTCACTGTACACAGGTTAAGCTCGGCGCACGACACAGGATGTCATAATTATCCGCGCGCGAGAGTTCATTTAACCATGACATTTGCGAGTGCATATAATTTAACACCTTTGTCTGCGCGTTCCGAGTCGCATAAACGATTTATTACTCGTCTTACATAATTCACGTAACCGAGGAACAATTACGGCCGCAACGCTAACCAGCGAAATACGAACATCGAACCGTTTGACACCACAACCTTTACTGAGGTGATATCAATGTCACCACTTAGTTCAACGAAATTATTAGCGACATTGTAATAAATGTTACAGAGGTAATAAGGCGATACATCATCACGGCCGCATTAGTGCGATTAGACCCTTTAATTCAGCAAGTTGAGACGTAATTTGCAGGTGGCTTTACGTTAAAAACTTTATTATTTATTGCTGAACTTAATACCCCATGAGAGAGAAAGGACCAAAAATACACTTTATTAAAAATATGTACTTAAAGTCTTATTGCCATTTTATTTATTATTGAGTGTTAACCTATGTATAGATGGAGATTTCTTGCCACTATTTGTCAATAAAGTCACTGTAGTATCTAAGCAACTGACCCAATTTGTGAAATGAGGTTTTTATCGATTTGACAGTCACGTGTATCAAAGGACCAAAAGCCATGCGTAATGTAACTTTATATTTGGAACGATGATCATAATTGTTACTCATTGAGCAGCTAGCTCGTTCTTCAAGTTACTTAGTAGTCGGAGCAGCGAGTGAGATGATGTACATATGTAATGTGGGTCACGTCTGTAGGAAGCTGGGACTAAGCCAGGGTTTTCCTCACATGTACCACGGTCTTCGCCTCCCAATGTCACAGCCCGTACATAATGCATCATAGCTGCTAATAAAATATGGCATTGGTGCATACGGAAAGGAAACGTGGTCTTTAGGTCCAAGAATACTTAATTTTATTGAGGAATCTGAATCTGGTATTTCTTTTATGACCCTAAAGAGTTCGTTTAATAATGACCTGAGTCTTATATAATTTTATAATACCACATACATATAAATAGTATGAGTTGTAGGTTGTTGTAGATACTTGCTTGAGCTTTCAAGTTATGTTGGGTCTTTTTTTTAATAACCCCGATTTTTTTTCTTTGTAAGTTTTCTGACAATTTATAGTTGTGCTTAAATATTCACCGGGTTATAAACAGACATTCGGCCAGTAATATTTTAAATGTGCAACAAGCATATACGAGCCTACATAACACGTCCTTATGTAACGGCTACAAGTACAGTACCACCTCGGTGTCTGTCGCCCCCCTCAGTATGCGGCGCACGCTCATCGCTCACCTACAGTCGACTTTGTTCACACATACATTTCTATTATTTACTATACTTAGCACTAGCTGTTGAGTTGTCGGGATTTTAGTAGACTATAAACTCTTAAATTTTTTATTGTATTATACGAGTACCAAACCTACCCTTAGTGCAAAAAGCAAATCACTACGCTCTTCAATCGCGCCTAACGCAGTACAAATAATGATATTTTTGATATTTTCCTCCTGATGTCCTCCCACTAATGTTATTAGTATTTTATTGCTTTCCTCATAACTTCACCTTCTGGACATATTACTCTACATCAATAAATAAGCTACGGTACACCTCTGCACAGTAAACAGACATAGCCCGACCATACGGCGCCCGCTCCATAGATCTACTCTTATTTACGTTTCATTTGATACTTCAGGAAACTGTGCGTATTTTCGGTTCATTTGATATTCTGAAAACGTATGATCGAAGGTCGCCATGGACGTAAGGCGACAAGTATATAATGTAGGTATATAAGTGATGTGTTCCGTGTTTGGTACCTGGGCGAGACAATTAGTTGTTGTCGTCTTGTGGTTTGTTTTCATTTGGCGACGGTCGTCCACCCCGGCGTCCTCGATTCGTCGGGTTTCTTAGGTATTTCGTGCCCTCTTCTTTCTCAACTCTTTTTAAATACACGTGACCTATTAACACAAGCATTGTGTGTAGCAAACAGAAATGAAAGTTATGTTCAATGTACTTAAACATTACTGCAGACTGCACTCGTGCAAACAACCAATAAGGATAAATCTAACGCATACCACGGAGTATTTACTACGTTCATATTCACAAATGTAGCCACTGTAGCCGTATTGGATGCCATAAAGAATGAACTTACATAATCTTCTATTTTTCAGTTTACAATTTGTTTTAGATTAAGATAGATAGTACACTCCTACAGTACGGTGCAGGTAGTCTGGACTTTACCATCTGAATCAGCCAGATATTAATATGAGATAAAGTAAAATAGGTATCAGTTTTGTTTAATAATAACATATTTAGTTAAAGTCCAAAAGATTTTATCCAGTAGTAGTAGTCAAGATCACATCTTTAGCGTACAATGCGAGCATCTCATTCGCATTTAAAGCACCCATACCGGGTAAACCGGCACCTGTATGTCCTTATATAGAAAAAAAGAAATAATGAATGTGCATGCGCATAATTCACGAAAACTTATTGCTCATTATTGTGGTTTATGGCCATATTGCCAATTTTGAAGTTTTCCGGAAACCGCAACTACAAGGGCGACAGTGAGACGAACAATAACTTGAGTCATTTATTAATATCCTATTCAGTTACTTCTACAACACTTAGTTGACTTCTGCTGATGAGAACATTTAACTTTACTTAAAAGTGTTACCTACAAACATTGAATTATCCTCTACTCACGGTATTATGTGGCTTTACGATTGCAAAATTTAGGGGTAACAGCAGTTAAGGTACCCTATACTAATACAGTTATCAGGTCCAGGTCCAAAAGATAGCACGACCTCTATCATAGCTATTAAATTAAAAATAGGTTTTAATTACAGGTACATAATTATATGGACTTATCTGCTAGTGTTCATGGTTACCCACCATGGTAAATAAAACACCACGTATGTAAACAAGGTTATTTGTACCCGCGCCGGGAGTAGCGAGAGCCTTATTAGTGTCAATTAAGTTAATTATACGAGTCACTGATAAGGCCTGTGGGACGGCGCACTAATACACTAATTACTTCTATATTAATGGTTATTTTTAATTTAATTTGTTAACTGTCTTATGCAAAGTTGTACCTAATTAATTGTTCCATTAGATTTAATTAAAAACGCTTGTAAAAAGGCTTTCTATAGTGCCACGGATGTCGGTTCCCGTGAGGCCTCAATCGTTTCGAAGATTCTAAGGCAAATTGATGGGAAAGCTTTGAAACATCGCTCATGTAGTTTTCATTCAATAAAATATATGCTCTAAGTACATTCCTTAAGAGATTTTGAAAGTTTGTTCTTCTACTGTGGTCCTAAAGTTGTGTTGACAAGTGTTACACGGTGCGCCCCAGATGAATCGCTTCGGTCTCAAGGAAGCTTACACAAAACGACTTTATAGGATTCATTGCTAAGCTAAGTAAATTGTAGATCAAAAAATGATTTCGTGACAAGGCTTGTCTTTGTTTTAATTAAGCTGCAAACTTAATCAAGTACCTACAACGTTTAATTACCAACCAATTAATAGTCGTGTAATTAACATTGTTCTACGGAATTTGACAAGTGATCAAATAAGTGCCTACTAATTAATTCCCATGTAATTGATATGTACCTTTGAATTGAGAAGCGAACGACGGGTTACATAAGCTCAATGTAATTTGCGTTTCATTGACGCTTCTATTCCTTAGCTTATAGCCAATATATATATATTGTGTATCGGTAAGCCGCCAAGTAGTCTAGTCTGTGTAAATACATGTCATATTCCACAAACTAGGTACGTTTGCAAAATCATAAACTTCATGTCTTAAGTACTGCCGTTATTAACATTCAACGAATACCAAGATATTAAAGTGAATATACATAATAGGAATATGCAGAAGGTTCACTTTTCACAATATGAACAATGTAACTTATAGATGCCATTGAACAAGCTTGCTTATGGTATAAAAAGCCTTGACTGTCAATATGAACTCACAACCAATGTCATATATCACTATGAAACTAGTCTTAAGATTTAATTAACTAAAAAATGTCCGACATCTGTCGGCATACTTTGTCGTTGGTTGAAACACTTGCATAACACACATATTGTGTTGAACGGATCTTCTGTTTTCTCTGTATGGTGTGGATACAGTTCGAGGGATGTCCGGACGCCGTCGCCGGAGCCGGTGCGGACGCTACCGGAAGCGCTGACAGACTCGCTTGTCCCATCTCTTTGTTTATAGCCTGTCTATGCCTAGACCTGCAGTGGTTCTTTGTAATTATCAACTATTGTTGTTAACATGAGTTACAGTCGAGGAAAATATTGTGAAAACGTCGTACTTCAATCATCGGAAACATTTCAGTGCTACGGTACGGCGAAGGTCGTGGGTTCAAGTCCCTTTCAAAGTTCCTTTATCAATTTAGATCCAAGCTAAGCGTGGGCAACATGCTAAAATGAAACCAAAAGTCATAGCTTGTTCAGTTTCTGTATGAGAAGATGCAGTGGAATCATCAGGATTTAACATGTTTAATGTTACTTCTTAATCAGTATATTTAAAGTAACTAGTATTTTTAAGTAGAGCCACTTTCTTGACCGAATTATGCAAAAAACTCTCCGCAAAAATTAGAAATATTACAGTGGCATCACTTTAACCTAAAAAGAAAGGTTTCATAAATCCCGTAGCTTTTACCGAAATAACAGTTCCATATTCCATGAATAAACCACACCGTTACCTTTAACAGGCAAACTAGTCCATTCAGGGTTGCGTCGCGACAGTTTTTCTGCGCAGTTTTATTAGTTTTTGGAAATGATAAGTTGGCGTGTCTGTCGTGTTCCCAGCCAGTCTGTCACGCTGTCGTGTCAGCTCGCTGTAATGGTTCCGCGTCGATTCTCGACAGTACACGAGTTTGTGTGTCGCACTATGGAGGGTGATTCTGATGCAGCTTAGTACGAGGTTCTGTGGACAGTTGTTGTTGCTATTACAGGCTATTACTGAGCTATTGCCTTGTTATTGCTTTTGGCAATAATGTGCCTCAATTCCTTTGTTGTGTGTCGCTTTCAGTGGTGTACTGCTACTTTAAACGACAAAAAACAGAGGCTTTTGTAGGAACGATTTAAATGTTCTTCTACATTGTTTACTAAAGCTTATCTCTTTACTTTAAGTTTATCATTAGGCACTGGATAATAACGAAGCGTTCCGATTTTCTAAGGCAATGAAGCCAATGAACACCGTCCCCTGTAGAGAGCTTGAAAAGCTTAGCATCTTAACACTAGACACACATAGGTAACACTTTATAAACGGCACATTGAAGGTACATTTATGACTATATAAAAATACTGGATATGTACAGTACTGAGTATAGTACAGTGAGGTGCCCAAGGCTCGCTCGTGGAGGCTCCACTTGTCTCCTTGAATCACAGTCAATCATAAGTTGTAGCAGTACTCAGTGTTCCATAGAACTTTGTTCCTATTAGATGACACGTATCTATTTATATCCTCATACGAATACGCACATATTTTTGTAGTTAATCAATTTAAACCCAGACGACTCCGTTCACAAAAACATTGAACCGTAAACACATACAAACGAGCACATAAACTTGTATTGATTCGTTCCATCCATACATACATGTGTACTAACGAAGCGGTCTCCCAAACATTTTAATAACCGTTTCGTACAAATTTGTATAACGTTCCAAATTTGTATTTGAATTAGGAATTCCGCGAATGTTTGAGATGTAAATATTAGTTGTGTACTGTGCGCGGGTTAGGAGCGGGCCTTTGAGGGTTGAAGTTAATCCGCGGAAAGTACAATAAAAAGTTCTTACGAGGTTCAGTCGAGTCGGAACTAGTTTTTTAATGTGTACCTACTACATAACTATATTATTTTGTCCGCATTTAACACAAGGGGTAGTTATGTACGAAAGGATGTAAGTACTTATTCAATTTTTGAGCTCAATTTGACCCCTTCGAATGCTTCAAAATCTATTACCAATACAAAATGGTAATCATTACTCTCGGAGTCTGTCTTGCAACCACTAAACACATAGTCGGCAATACCAGCCACTTTTCTGCCTTTAACTTTATAACCTATCACTTTCACCAAACCGCAGCTACTTCACTCAGCCAACCGGCCCATGTGATGCGACCAGACGACGTGTCAACCGACCACTATCCGTTGCTCCATACATCATGGTTGTCAGGTGACGTGTCGCTCACGGAGGCAACCATCGTCATCGCCACCCAACCCGAATGAATATCGGTGTTTGACACCGATATTCATTTCGTTCCGACCGCCTTGAAATATGAGGTGAGCTGACATGTGCTGGCATTCCGGAATGTGAGATTTACTGTGTGTGGACAACGAAGGTGGGCTACTAGTGGTTGAGATAGGGTCTGTCCTGGATTTGATTTCAACTAATAGTAGGTAGGTTGAAGTGTAATTTAGTTTAGTTTTATTACTTCAATGATTGTCGAAGGTCAAGAAGTCATAAGTTTAGGTTACAGGGGTAGTACAAATGTCTCGACCGGGATGAAACCGCTTTGTTTCAGAGAACCTAATAGCAACGATATTTAGTGATCATTGTATACAAATTCCTCTAGACGTACAAAAATATATCGAAAAGCCAACTAAAATTAGAGTGAAAAAAAAACCATAAAATTACGTGAATTGTTGACGCTTCTTACAAGTGATCACGACCAAATATTTTTAGCCTCAAAAATGATACGTAGCGTTTAATTGCTTAATTTAAAAAAAAATACGCGAACCAACAAAAAAAAATACGTTATTTTTTATAGGTATGACTTATGACTAACTTAGCTAAAAACGTAAATTGAGTATCATCGACATTCCTCAATATTAGTCAGAGTATAATAATATTGCATCACCTCGGGGCACAAAACACTTAGGCTGAGATCTACATGCGTACTAACATTAATCTCATACTTATCGTTTGAGTCAGGTCTATTCCTACTTATGTACCAATCTTTGTATCGTCTGAGATTGGACTCATGTGCGAAATTCGACAAAAACCATACAAAAAAACTAGAAAAATTGTCGTCGAACTTTGAGACAAGTCTGTACAGCACTCAGCGTTAGAGGCTGCTTGACTAGTGTCATCGTCCGTACGGACTTGGTCCACATCCAGGCAGCTAGCAGCTGAGTCTATTTATACCTGGCAGGTTCCCGCACCCTCTAGTCGTTAGCGTTAACGACTGCCCCAACCTGCCCCGCTGAGGAATCCGACCTGTTCTCGCAGGACGTCTTGCTAGCTTGCGTAATTATGTTACCAGTCATTATCATGTATCACATCAGTGTCTTCATTTATACTGGCTATTTGTCTAGGCTCTTTGGCATCATGGTCTTATTGTTGGTACTTATTTAAAAAAAAATTTGCTAAGGAAAGAGGGACATTATTTAAGGCTATGATAAACTATCCGTTTAAAGATATTATGTAAGTGTACAGTTTAAGTTGTTTTAGGATCTGAAGCACAACTATATAACATGTTAGTATTTAAAAGAAAACCCTTGGAAAATGTATTTAGATAGTATACTGACCTCTATGATGTAAAAGCGATGGTTTATGAAACTGGCTAAATTGTATTGGTAGAACTGTAAGACCCTCGGAATACAGAACAAAGTAAGGCCTTACAATTTTCAGTACAATTCAGCCAGTTTAATAATGACGGAGACGGAATACTGAGGATTTAATCATGAATGTTTAGCTCTCAATCTATTCTGTGAGTCGATGTGAATCAAGGAAGGTTTGCTCTCCAAATGACCCCATAACCGTCAATATCCCCATGAACCCGTACATTGTTTATGTAACGCGCTCAGACCGCCCGGCTCCAAGCTACTGATAACGAGGTAACGTCATCGCAATGAACCATACAGTCTCTACCTCTTATGTATTACATAGTAACTATATTATATACCTATATAAATGAGATCTGTAAGGAATTATTTGTTGAAGACTTTATGAAACAATAATCTTCAGTGACATACAATTTGGATTTGTTGCCATTTATTAAAATGAAAATTGTTTACTAAGACTTGTGCTTTTTCCTAACAGCAACATCTAATAACATTGTGTCTGACCTGGGATTTGAACCCAAGGCGCCGAACTCTCGTTCTACGGTCGCGTTTGAATTTTGATAAGGTTCCCTATACGTAAATTCCAAGCATGTAGGCGATCCTATATCTAGTAGAGTTAGACAAACGGGAAAAAAACAAGTAGTGCAGTAAGTACATGTACTGTCGAGCCGATTTGCGCAGTGGCTAAGCGATTGGATAGCTGCGCTAAGGGTTGCGGGTTCGATTCCCGTACGAGACAAAATTCGTGCGATCCGCAGATATTTGTCTCGAGTGTGTGTATGTGATATTAGATGTTTGTGCACGCTTTCGCACCTACGATACCGGAGTAATATCTAGTATGGGGCGACGTTTTTATAAAAAAAATAAGGTTTAAGGTACGTAGGTTCATATAACATACACTTATCCATCACAGACGACTGCATATATAACTGACAATTAACAGTCGGCATCATCGATGCGGGCATGCGCGAGCACATCGGCGCCCGCGCACCTAACTGGGTCATTGACAATGCGCGCGGCTGCGCCTGCGACGCGTTGCACAACCGACGTTATGCGATGACGATGCATTTCCTTGGTCGGAGTCTTTGATTAGGTACGGTAGAGACTTGTAGCTGTCTACTGTGATAGTAGCGGATTTAGTGTTTGTTGGAATGTGAACGAGAGAGAAATATTTGTTAGGCGATAATTTTTAAGTTTCAGTAAAATATCGTACAGGAGGACAATGGTCACTTTAACAATTAAAAGTAATACTCAACTTGGAAATATTGGGATTTCCAAGGTAGGTATTAATTGATGTCATGAAATGTTTAAAAATTTGTATTGTCCACAGGTTTATAAAATCATTTCCTTTTATTTATAAAAAAGGGAAGTGTTAATAGTGCTGAAAAGAGTCATAATAATAATTAAATAAGTTCAAATAAACTCGAAAGCAAACCTGAAAAGCTTTGTAATTCATTGCGCCGCTGTCACTGCGCTTATTCATAATTCTTTAACATTTGATTTAATGGTAATGACATTGGTAGGTCTTTGGCGAAGTGCTTAAACTTTACGACGTTGTATTTATCGCTCGCTTTCTATAATAATCGTAGGTTACTGCATGCTCTGTTAAAATATAGAGCCCGAAGGTGCATCATTAGTTAGCTGAGCTATAAAAATCTTCTGCGCAAATAACTTGCGTAGCTGGGAGCTTCAGTAGGGTTGTCAGAGTGGTTTCTTTTAGTTTTAATAATTAAACGACATTTTTGATTGACTGTGCGTGTAACAAATCCTTGTCATAATATATTTTTTGAGAGAAAATTTGTTTATTTGCGTATATCATAATCGACTGAAAAGAAACGGAAAGGTTGAATAATATAATATAAAATAAAGTCAATAAAAAAAAAAAAATTAACTAAATCCTTGAACAAGAATCGTAATAGACAAATATGGTGGATACAATAAGTGTCGTTCCTAGGTCCCACGGCGCGGTGCTCCCAGCCCGTAGCAACCAAGTGCAATGTTCCCGGCGATCATCTCCCGCGCATAAACTGTGCCATGTAGGGAACCCGCGGTGTCTGCTAACTAGTTTGACTTGTGTGCACTGAGAGAAATGTACAGCGCCAGCTGGTCCAGCTGGTGGTAACTATGCCGACTGTTATTGTTAGGTTATGGAATACGTGATAATATATGTACAATGTACAAAGGAACAGCTACGTTAACCACGTCTGTCCTTACAGAAGAAGTGTTTAAATTACTTTAAAGTTCTTGCATTCTTATTTATCAGCATGATTTCGTAAACATTTTGAGATGAAGATAAAAATGCTAATGGATTAAGTTAGAAATAAAATGTTTGAGATATGGATACTTTGTCCGATTTCATCTTGAATTGGTTTCCATTTGAGTACTTAAGATGTCCTTATCTCATGTATCCGCATTTTGTTTAGAACCGAATACTAAATATGGTCAATACAAGATGCGGTGCAGAAACAAAAAGGTACACAAACACCTATTGTTTGTGTTTTGGTTGGAAAGAATCAATGTCTTACACAATTATTGACGCTAATGAAAATTGCATTAAGTCCTATCTAAACCATTTTGAAAACCAGTAAATCTTAATTTAAGCCTTTTAAACGTCGAAGTATATGACGATAAAACACCAAATTTGATTCCTCCTACGATATTAACAAGATCTGTGTTGCTTAAATACTTTAACATTCGAAGTAATGTCATGACTCGAATCGTACGCAAAATATCTAAACAGTGTATTACCAAGAACTTTTAGCAGTTTAGCATGTTTCGTACGTTAGTGTGTTTAGTGCCAGATGACGATAATGTTGCCAGATAACACTACATTTGAGCAGAATGCCAACGCGAGCCAGTTGGCAGAACATCCCGGAATCGTCCAAACGGCTCTTGAAAGTTTTAATCGTAGTCAATAGAAGTTGTACTGGGCGGCCAGTGGTACATACATATATGCCACTCAACTCAACATGCTAATAAAATTATATTACATATGCGTTTAGTTTGAATAGATTTCTGGACTTTAGGTACACAATTGCACTGTATTGTATCAGCTTAACTTACTACATGTAGTGCCCTAAATTTATCAGCATAACTGCTTCCTCCTCTTCTTCTTCCTTGTGTATTTTCGGTGGTTAAAGCTGTTAACTAATTTCTGAATCCAGACTCCAGATCCAGAATAACAGGCTTAAACCTGTTAAAGCTTTAAACTGTTTTTCAATCAACAGTTACTTAAATTACTAAAAAAAATCTGTCGTGACGGAATTGCGAGGTGTCGCAGATTCGTCTGGTGTTTCTTATTAATTATGCATTACTATACGTTCATAAATATTCTGGACGTTAATTCTGTGTCCCTATATTTTTCCAGAGCTCTCAGCTCGCATCCCGGGCCGTCCTTCCTTTATGCAAATGGCCTCACACTTTCACGGGTCCGTTCCTCGATTCAGTACGAATTGCTAATGTAAGCCATATTTTTTCACTTTGGTGACTCAGGGAATGATGCTGAAGAATTTTATTGTAAACCTTGCAACGCTCTCCGCTGAAAGTATCTTTTTATTAGACTGAAAATTACAGTTGTGTGCTTTTTCAAGGCACACTCGTATTTTTGTATACATTTAGTATTTTATTATTAAGGTCGAAGTTAAAAGATATTTTCACTGATTAAAAGTATTTTAAGTTCCGGGTACCTGTTGAGTTAACCAACTAATTGTTAATCTTTTCCATTATCAGTGTTTTAAACGCTAAAACAGAATTGGGGCATCCATGCTTACCATCGACGAATTGCCTTCCAAATTCCCTAATCTTTTTATTCAAGTATTATTATCAGCGCCCGAGGGTCCTCCATCCACAACGTTTAATATTCCGCCATTATTCTCTGTATAATGACTTTATTTCCATCGATATGTAACCACAACAGTCCGCCGAGCCGGCCATCTTATCGCGCGCCCATCTAATTGACAATTTGTACGCCGGTCCACAAATAACATTTTATTCTGGGGCGAGAGCCTCGATCATAATTTCCCTTATATTATATTATGTTGCTTTTATAACTTTCTTTTGTTTTTTCAATTGCTCTGAGGTTCGAAGACCACCTCCTCGAACAAACATTTGCGGTTATACCTAGTTTGTATTATTTTGACGTTACAAATTACTTTCTGGATTGGTTACTAACTTACTGAATTAAAGTGTAGCAATATTCGTTGTCCTGTTAATCATAGTATCTAAGTGATTGGACTACACAGCTAGGGGATGTCGGTATGAACCTCGCACGGGACAAATAACATTCATCACATTTTGTATGTCTCGTTTCCAAAAGAATTGTCTACAGAAGAAATGTGTTGCATTCGCCTAGCAATGAAACTAACAAACCGATATTATAATAATGTGCTTACGTCTTCGATAGTCGTCAGATTAAATATGAATTTGCTCGTAAAAGTCATTTGTACGGTTACGTTTCGGTATTAAAGTTGGCATGAGCTACAAATATTTGCATACCGCATTAGTCACTCCAAATCATTAATATGTAACTCATTATAAACCTGCTCACAGTTCCAGTAAGCTAACGGAATCGCATGCCATTCTTATCTAACTCAATGATATCGTACCTTCACTATCATCACGCGTGTTTGGTATGGGAACTGGGAGATACAGATCTTCAGGTTAACTTGTTAGGTTTCAGTGAATGGATGCCATGCATCTTTACATACAACTTATACTACTTTATCTTATTTAGGCGTAGTGTCTACTATGTCTACTGTCTACTATCTACGTGGAGACGCCAATTCGATTCCATTTCAAAACATAAAGCTTCTGATATTTCATAGATACAAATGATAATGTTACATAGACGTTATAACGTTACATATGTTGTTGTCAAAACTATACGTTTTTACAAAGATTACTTAATACTCTTTGGAATTCGTAAATAATACTGATGCATATTTTGGATACCGTTACAGAAAAACGAATATAAGTTTACTTGGTACAGGGACTGTGTTCTAAAAACTCTTACCACATAAGTTTTGTTAAATTGTAGAGTCGCATACAACTTCTATCGAACGAATCATTGTAATAATGAGGACTGAGACAGATGAGTTCAAAGAGATGTGATCTGGGCGTGGTACCTGCAAGTGGCCATAAATTAATATTGATGAGATGCCAAACTGTGATGATGCCACTTCTGCTGGCCTTATTTATTGCCAGCTGCAGTTGTTTTATTGGCTGCAGCCGAACTCTACTGAGTGACCTACAAACAACTAGTTTTGAATGGAATGGCTTCGTATTGTATTCCTAGATTGTGTTCGAAATACAAGAATATTTTATTTGTCTTTTGTTGGGTGGCCTTCGGTTGTGTTGTATGCGATCAGAATACATGCTTCATGTGTTTGTACGTAGCCTGTGTCTTGGAAAAATGAGTCAGATAGTTTGAGTAGTAGTTGATGCCGAATGTGTGACAGACGTGTACGAGTCGGGAATAGGCTGGTTTTCTTGCACCGACTAAATAAATATTATTATTGTAAAGTATCAATATAAACTCATAAGCCAAAATATATGTGGAAATACAGAGCGGTCAAACTATTTGGTTAGAGTTTAATGTACTGACTGAGTAATGGCAAGTACGGTACGCTGGAAGAGAGGAAGGCAGAGCTGTAACTCTCCTCACATTTGCCTTTTTTATAAATCCTGCCATTATTTATATAAATTTGAAACGAAATACAACCTTTTTAAATTTAATATAAGTCACCTGAAATTGAACTCGAGACCTTATGCTGGAGGGACTGTAACAAAAACTAATCAAAACAGACGAAGCCTTAAATTATAACTGGAATAATATCCTGCCAGTATTCCAATAGGGTATTATTTATAAAAGTAAAGTTCCTACGAATTAGATATTTACATCACGCGCCCCTTTCCCCGAGCAGGCGGTGAAAGGTTAATTGAGTTACCGTTAATAAAGTTTTATTACATTTTACATTACCTACTCGTGTAATAAATTGACTCTACTCACTTATATTAATTCCTGTATCATAACTGGCACTCTTATACAAATATTATTATAGTTTTAGAACATCTAATTAAGGTTCTTGACGTGTCCCCTGTGTCACTTCAAACGAAGTGCGGAATCCAGCGTAAACAATTATTTTCATCTTATCATCATCATCCCCCTTAGAAATCTTAGAATGCCACAATAAACGGCAACTTGTCATGTACATCAATATCGATATGTGACGATATCAATCTTTTTATCACCATTACCTTATTGATGTGCCCTCATATGAACCGATACTTCAGCAAAGTCTCCTTCTCAGAGATTATGGAGGAGTTAACTTCGAAGGCATTGATTCACTACGCGTGCTAAGTGTTGATGATAATAGTTTAGAACACTAGGCTTTTATGCATACTATTGACACTAAGTAAGCAATCTAAAAATACACACGTGATCGGACTCGGATTGCGTCGTTTCATCAGTATTATAACATTTTGTGCATCTTTTTCATTCGTAAACGATATTGACATTCACATAAATTAAACATTATATCATAATTTGTTGATTATGTAGATTGTCAATTTAATTAGTATTTCACGTGTATAATTTATTATACTAAAATTTTGCTCAAAAGGCTCAAAACAAATTGTTAATAAAATGATAAGAAGTTCAGAATGAAAAAAGCTTCGAGAGTGCGTATTTTGAAGTTCACTGCGTGCCGTAGACCTGCTACGCACCGGTCAGTAACGATTTCCGTTTTGATCATAAAGGCAGTTTATATAACTGCAACATAAAAGAAAGAAAGAAAACATCTAGTATGAGGAGATCGATGCTCGTAGCCCTTTTGCATGAGGTTAATACTTTGCCCTGCATAAAAGCAAGGGTAGTCTGTCAATGTCTAAATTATTTTATAATCTACAGCAGAAAATTAGGCGTCAGTATAACCTAACCTTTTTCATAATATATGTATTACGATGTGGTATCGGGGTGAGCAGATCATCGCTCTCAACGGTCCGAGAGTCGTTAGTCGTCCCGGCCGGCTTGAGGTGCGCGCGCTAATATTGACTGACACCGAGAGGCGCATTCCTAGCACGAACTGTTTCATTGTCATGTCCGAGCCTGGCCCGGGAACCGAGCTGATTGAGGGCATTGGAACTTGTTAGTTATCTTTACGATAATTGAAAGGGATAATTAGGGATTTAACCCTGCTAGTATTAGGGTTGAGCGTTTTTATTAGCTACATCTCCAGATATGGAAACTTTTTATAACAAAGCTCCGTAATATGGGATTTCGGCGATGGATTTACTTTGTTCAGAGTCATAATTAACTTTTTGTCAAAAAAAGAATTAGTAATTCATAATCTTGATCTAGGTGTACATTATACTTAACGTACGTATCCTAAATAATTTATGGTCTGCTATAATGGAAGCTTGCCAAAATAACGACGATCCATAGACGTGAGTGCTATCGACTACTAAAATGGCGACACGACTGCACCTGTTAGAGTCATCACGCACGTCCACAACATGCCACTCCTCCCAACAAAAAACCAAACCGCAATTTATAATCGAAATTCCGAATTGGGAATCGGTAAAAAATCGATTGGGCGCCGTCATCCAATTCTCGATTGTGCACGGTGGCGCCAAAACCGCTAGCTTTGTGTTAGCTTGTTTTATTATTTTCATACGTTATTGGGTCAACGTACTTGTGCCATATTGGGGTCGGTGACCATTTAGATAGGTGACGGGCTGGGGCTGGCTCGAGTGCGATGGGCCTTTATTATGTCTAATGATAGCCTCTTAAACAGATATATATATACTCATACAGGTCCGGCCGCGGCTTCTGAGATGTTAAGTGGAGCTCAGCTTTACCTGGGGAAACCCGGGGAGCCAATAAAACTGATTGGGTTTTTTAAACATAATCACTTGTATGAATATGCAAGTTTGGATGCATCGCAGCTTCTGCTACTGAATTTTTCATGAGTTGAAGGCGTGACTGTCCGATTATTTCGACTCAAAATAACTAGTATTATTAACTAATAATTATTTGTAGGTCACAGAAATATTAGTTGTTTACGGACAACGCTACGCAGGTTAGCGTTACTAGAACTGGAACGTATTACAAGATTCTTCGATAGTTATGAATATGCATGATGTTATTATAAAGCTATTTAGCTTAAATATGTTGTTTTTCGGCATTAGCTGACTGTAATTATTTAAATATTGACCCACTGATGCGCCAGTTGCTCACACACTTGCGAGGAATTTTTATATGAAAATGTGAATTACATATATTTCAATAGTTTTTATTGGGTGACTGTTGTTTCCTTGCCTGACTAGCCCCTCACCTTCGGTAGCCTCTAGTCTGGTAATATCGTGTATATCAGCGTGCGTCATAACTTACCAATTACGAAAGTAACATCAAACAGTTGCCCCTTCCAGGTAGAATTTAATGGAAAGGATGACAGTATCCGTGGAATCTCAAAGTACACACTCTTCGAGGTAAACAGGTGTGGCCGTGTATCAGGTAAACAATATTTAGGTATTGGTTATAGGCTTAATATATTGTCTGTGTACACGGAGAATTACAAAGATATAGATAGGTAAGTTAACAAAGGAGTGTTTTTACATGGAGTACCAGGCTAATGAACAATCAACTAGTTTTTGTGTTGTTAAATCTAAACAAAACAGTGGAATGAGTGCTAATTGTTACATGGATCGATTATGTTATTATCGATTCGCGTATTATCGATAATTGTGCGGCTGTCGCTAATGAAAGTTACGTAATTAATGTTCGTAGCTGTGCGTAATGTTAGCGGCGACCGGCTCCGTGCACCTCTTCCGATACTTAAGCGCGACTCATTAGTGGACAAGTAATTACATTCACTCATAAAATCAACAAAGTCTCGTACATGTATACTGGAGTATGGAAAGCTCCCTGGTACAGATGCGCGAGAGCTGAATCCGGAAATTCTTGGAATGTCAGTACCTAGGCGATGATACATAGCAACACAAAATCGTTTATTAAGTAGTGCAGTTTCATTACCTGTAGTAGCTATGTATTGTTAACATGAAATTCGAGATATCTTTACGGGCAAGTAAAATATTTTTTTAAAGAGTTTTTAAACCCATTGCCAGTCTTAAGGACGGTCAAAAAGACTAGATGTCATTGGGAAACTATAGTTTATCTCTATAAGATCATTTGACAATAGTAGTAGAGTGTATTGGTAGTATGTTTGTAGTTCTGTACCATTATGTTACTTGTCCGTAGCTCTGACACTATATGGACGCCTGGTATCAATGGCCACTTGGCCAGTGCATGTGTCATTAGCATTAGAATGGCCTGACTCGGCACATGTTGTCCCCGAACACAATATTTAGTGCACCTAATATAATGATGTTGGTACTGTGACGTCACTGTTGCGAATATCTTCTCTCGTCTTAGTTGAATAAGTTGAGGTAGTCTGTCTCAAGACATCTTGCACTAGCTTATTAATTTTCAATAGAATGTTGTATTTATGTTGTCGGTTGCGAGCAGCACTGCACTATCAGAATTATTTAAATACTCTTAGCTTATATAGCTATATGCTCAGTTGCCTTAGTTATATATATGACTGGTAAAGATCTGAAGGTGATGGCATTCAGAACGATGGCCCAGATAAAAACAAGGACCCGTGTTAAGGACAAGGGCTCTCGATGTTTAAATTGCGCCCGCGCAGCCAGACACGCTCACTAGGTCACATAATAGACAGCATTTAACACTAGAATCTCATGTTATACTTATTACCTATTATCATAATAGTAGGTATGTGTGTATGTTTTTACTTTCGCGTCCGGTGTCAGGTGACTTGCGCCCGCGCAACTGATGTAACACCAGTACACTTCACGTCGAGAGGGTGATCGGTGATTTGCGTTTTGTTGTGGATTGTTGGTTTTAGTAACGAGTTGCGTGTGAGTGGCACCTGAGTCCGGCGGTGGAGAGGCGGGCTGCGAGACTACACGGTAGTTTATTTAGTTCTTTGTTTGTGTGTCTGTGCGTCAAGCGTACTCAGTGCCAGGCAGGAAACATCTGTAAGTTAACGTACTTATATAAATATACGTTTTAATTTTTTTTTTTTTCGTTTATTATTTAACTTTATACAACTGTTATGTAAAACAAATAGAGAGAATTTTAGATAGTTGAAGTTAAATATTTTAACACGAATGACTTATGGTGTTCCTTAAACTGTGCTTCGCTCACTCGCTTGTTATAGGTAGGTACTTATTTGTGCAAATCATTTTAACTGCAAATTGAAAACGTTAATGTTTATATCCCAACTATGTGATACATAAGGGTGGACAACATTCTAGTAATATAATTACAATTTTGCTATTGTTTAAAGCGACAGCAGTTACTTAAAGGGGTAAGTAGAGGCAACTGATATTCCGTTGCTATGGGCTTGAGATAGCCCTATGGTTTAATCATTCGTACTCTACTTTATTATTTATATACTGCTTTAATTTAAATATTGTCGAAAAGGATTGGATCCTCGCGGGTCTTAGAGATTAAAAAAAAAAGATAAATCCCAGGACAATTTGTACTGCTTTATGGCATTTACATTTTTAATTACGTAAAAAGGTTTTTATTTCTATAATTATTTTTTAAGTATGTATTTCAAAATGTTGGTTGTAATGTCTAAGTGAAGCACAGTATGGTGACCCAGATGAGTGTGTGCCCTGTGATTTGTCCAGCTGCTCGACCGAGCTGCCATGTTGACTCAGCTTTACAGTTCCGTGTTGGTAGAGACACCTGTCGGAGAGAAACGACACTACATTGAAATGAACTATTTTTGCAGCTTTGCAATTTTAAGGTTGTTGAGTTATGGAAGTTTATTCTAGTAAGATGTTAAATAAACGGGGACGTGTAGCATAGCATTATTTTCTCTGATGGTAAAATTTTGCATAAAAAACACAAAATATGAATTAAAAGCTTGCAAAACTATCTATGTAATATGTCTCGAAATTTTAACGCAAGACTAGTATGTATAATAACAGAATAAAACCTAGTTAATGACAGTTTATCACAAAAAGCTTAAGTAAATTGGACCGGAAAGTTCTCAGTGTTCCCCGGCTACTTCACACGGTGATCGACGGGAGCAGGCGGCAACGGCCAGGGAAACCATTATCCTATTGAGAGCATCACGATGCGATTGGTAAATCACTGGCGGTCGTACACCCGCGGACAACGGACCAACTTAGGATACGCGCGCACTCATTCGCACCTCGCCTTGGCTCTGACGGGACGAACCATAAAACCTAATATTTAAATGTTTGTACATAAAACACCAAAAGTAGCTCTACATTCATCCAATGTATATTTGTCCAATTCTGCTGGTTGATCTCTGAAATTTAATATTTTTTTGTGGCGGACTAAGGTAAAAATAAAAAAAGATAATAAAAATATAATAAATCAGATAGTCACGTCGTCTAGAGCGAAATGTTTTTAATGTTTATTCTATCTGAGATGGCTGGCAGAAAATAAACCAACAAGTTTTGTTAACCTTTAGATAAATCAATGCTCTGACTTTTTACTCAAAACGAAGTGCGCAGTTTTTAAAACTTAACAAGTACTAATCGTGATAAACAATAGTGGAATGCAAATCAGAAACAAAACGCGATGGAATTTGGGAAATAACAAATTATATAATAAATAATTCGAAGGAAGATTGTTATTTACTCATTAGTTTTATTTCAAGAACATTACGTCTAATGACATATATATATATAAGCAACATATTCCTCATGACTCACAATTTTTAAAACTCGTAAAATAAAACATCAGAAATAACTGCGAGCAAGCTCCGCGAGTTGGTTGTTACAGTCCAGTGTGAGGATGGCATTAATGTGACATGGTTCCCATATCAGACCACATTCGTCTCCCAGAATGGGACAGTGGGTGGATTGATCGAACACGATAAGTGGGTGTCCGTCTTTATTTATTGAACCGTCCAGCACCCAGGGTCCTCCTATGATTGTTTCTTTGTGTTTGTCTTTAAATCATTTGCTTAAACGCAGCCATTACTGCTACTAAACCGTCTAATGATAGCAGTTATAAATAAATTATTCGCGCGTGTAATTGTCATTTGATTGGGTTTTCCGTGAATGGAGTGGCCGTATGCGGATCTAGAAATTAACTTAAGTAGGTATTGTTGTGGTCTTGAAGTAATTTGCGGTACTTAGTTTAGCTTTAGAGGTAGGAGAGCCATTTTAGTCGCATGGTATAGGTAATATAAATCTTTCTGGAATTGGAAATCATTTGGTTGTAAAGTTCTGCTCCTTTGTGTGCTTGCTGAAGCTTTTAGTTGGGTTTAACTTGTTAATTATCTATAAATTAATACTACAGGCTACAGATATATATTAGATTCAAGTTTATGTGCTTAGGATGTCTCTTATGGTTTTCTCGCTGGCATAGTTAATATTATCCTAATATATTATATGTTATACCTAATTTGTGTATATTTAGATATTTTTACCGTTGCGTTGACTAGATAGGCAAAAACACGATACAGAAAAATACGGCTCCAAAGTCCAAAAGAACAGGTCTTGAACTATTTACTTTAGAGGAAGATACAGTATTTATATATTTGTAAACCCACATACTAAACTATTTTAAGAGTTAATGATTTAAGATCTAGTATTTTTGTACAAGTTTAGTTGTCAAATTACAGAATGTGAATTGTTGGAAAGTTGCCCTAACACTAAGTAGTTTTTAATATGAATCAGGATTATGATGTTTCTGTAGTTCGTTGAGATCGGCAGTATGCAATCTCGGATAGCCTTATAAAGAAATAAGAAAATGTTTGTTTAACAAAAAGAACATAATATCCTTGTCTACACAAATAAAAAGGCGTAATCACTGCTATAAACCCGCTCGGCTATTGCCTCATATATGCAATGATGATCAAACCGGCTTTTTTCCCTCGTGTAATATTACAAAGGTTCTGATCTAGGGGATGTGATTGCGTGGGCGCAGGTCATTGACCACACGTCTCTGCGCAAGCGCCGCTTTTTGCGATGCGCCTGATATGCATTTTTGTTGAGCGCTCTTACTTGGCGATTGATTGCCTTGTAAATTACGCGATAGTGGACACTAATGCCTTGTGAGGATTACGTAGGCAACGCGTTATTTACGTACATACGTAGCTATTTTTACACCTAATTTAGTGCATAAAAGTACTTTTAATGCACAATCATTTATTTGAAACTGAATTGTGAAAGACGTTGTGTTTAAATATTAGCAGCAATGAGTGGAATGAGATCACATTAATCAAATGTACTGCCTGTAAACTGTGGGTCAACATGCGTGGTAACCTTGTATGAGTGTATGTGTATCAGTTCAATATACAAACTTTTTTTTATTAATCAGAGTTCCTTTGTTTCTCAGTGATGAGGTTCGTGCGATGTTCGATCGTAGTGTGACGAAGTATTGTTGGTTGTTGCAGATCGCGAGGCGACATGGCGTCGCGGACACAAGCGTTCCTGCTGCTTGCACTCAATCTAGTTGCCCTGAGCCGTGCTGGTGAGTTTATATATAATATAATCATCGCTATTTTATATTGTTTTGGAACTTGTAACTACTTACTTTATAACTTGGCTAGAGAACACATCTATGAATTATGGGAAAAGAGTAAAAGCGCACTTACGTATAGGAAGTCAGTACTAATCTGATGATAAATAACATTATAAATTGCAATCGAAGCTATTTACATTTTATTAGCTTACAAAACCCATGAAACGTTGAACTAGAAGGTGTATCTTATGTTATTAAAATTAAGAAAAATTTATTTATTTATTTAATACTTCAGTACAGACGTGTACAAGGCGGACTTAATGCCTTAGGCATTTTGTACCAGTCGAACCTGAGGTAGTGCAGAGATAAAAACAAGAATTAAAGTAAAGTACCGATTTCTAAGTTAGGGATTTTAAATGCGTTGCTGGTTGTTAGACCCAAATTTTGTATATTATTATCTAGTTATTCTGAAAACGGAGATGGCCTGCACAAACTAGAAAACAATAGATTCATACATCAAAGTAAAACATACACAAGTGACACTGCCGCAACATTTAATGTTCCGCGCCTGCATCAATGGACATAATCAGTGTTTTCTGTTTTCTCTCTCACACCTGTTAACGAGGAGAATATGTTGTACATGAGACGAGGGCGATAATAAATACTATTGTACCAGTTCCGGTGTAAGACTTGCATGATTGTTTTCATTAAAATGTTATCTTATCGCTCTTTAGGGATCCGCGGCCGACGCGACGGACCGACCGTCTGATACCCTTATTCACATTGTTGGGAACTTTACGGTACAAAGGCCGTATGGTAATGCTTTTTGAATATTTTCGCACAAACGTCGAACTGTGTATAATATGGCGACGGTTATTCAAAGCTGAGCTTTTTATGCTAAGTTTGTTTTCTGCTTGAGTATTGTGTAATCTGTAAGGTCCGTGTTCCAATATTTCACAAATAAAAAACGCACCGACGAATAAAAAAAAAAAACTTAAAATCATATCAAATTTATATTACATGAATTTATCATCCACTTGGCTTTAAGTTGGGCCGACACTACACGAATAGGTCGCTTCCCAGCCTGCACACAAACATACAATAATATCTTACGATAACATAACGTGGCACATTCAGATTGTATTCGCAATACATCTTATTATGATCTAATAACATAGTCATTGTAAAAAAACATAAATGATGTTATCTACAGTGTATTATAGAGGTGTTGCTGTTTGTCCTCATAAACGGACAGTAGACGTCGGCCGGTGGCGGGCCGTTCGTGTTTAGTCAGTTGACTCATGGCCCGAATCTGAAGGTCATGGCTGACAGCGTGACGTCATGCTGCGCTTGCGCCTGCCTCAAATCAGGATATCGTTTTAGATGTTTAAGATAATTGCCGAAGCCTATTAGTTGTATGTGAGTACAAATTGTTAGGTAGATGCTAGAATTGAGGATGACATTGTATAAAATTCTTAACTGGTCTGGGTGTAAAGACCCTTATATTACGGATTGTAGGTATTATGGTCGCTTATTTGACGATTTTTTAAATTGGTCGTGTGTTCCTTCGTGTCTTAAACATTATTTGACACCCTATGTGATAAAAAATGTTATTGTTCAGTAATTTTCATTTCTTCTTTACATCATAAAATCTTGGAGCAAGTTTACCGAATAAACAGTTGTGCATTATCGGTTTTGTGGGGACTTAAACAAGCGAGTTATAGGGATAGCAGTAGGATAGGGTTGTTCTATTAAACATAAATTTCACTTTCGATAGATAGTACCTATCCCATTTTATAGATATTGCATGGGTTGGTCCGGCCATTGTGAATAATATTATTATGTAAAGAGGGTATAATAATAAACTAACTAGTACATAACGATGCAGATTGCGAGATGAGAGCGATACCCTGGTTTGTCGGAGAGCGGTTTTTCCCATAGCACGAGAAAGTTCAGACAGACTTATTTTCCTGTTACTGGTATCTGGATGTTTATCGGTTTTAATCCTATAAAATACTAAATATCATAACATAGATTTATAAAGGAGATTTAAAATAAGATTACAATGCAATGATATAAATGCTTATTAATATTTTTCATCTGGGACATATTTATATATGTAATAAAATCACGTCTGTTTTTATGAGGGGTGGGCAATATTAGTAGAATCTAACCCGCTCCACAGCACAATCGAATAACTCGGAAACTACGCCAATAGGACGTCTACGTAAAATCTTGTAAAGCTAGCTAAAATAGTTTGTGTCATAATACTTAAATAGGTCCAGCTAATGCCAGTTTTAGTCTTACGTGATGATAGTTATATCGGAGGATCGCTCACTTGGTATTAGTATCAGCCGGCGCGCGGCGTTGACACTTCTCGAAGAGATGCTGGAGCGCCAGCAGAATAGCAATCGAGTACGTGAGCAGAAAACCAACGACAGGGACCACAAGATACATATCCTTCAGACATGGTTGGAACAGATATTATACACTTTTTGGAGATCGGTGTAAGCTGGACTAGCCCTCTTACCAGGAACACTTACAATAAGAACAGTCTACGTTGTGGAAGCGAGACGCCGCTATGTGCAGTGTAATGCGGCGTCCCGCTTCCATAACGGAAACTGTCCTGCTTTCAGAGTGGTAAGAGGGCAGGTGCCTTACTATGAGGTCTTACATTGCAGGTAATTTTCCGTTGTGGAACGCAGCTGCGAGACGCAACTCTACACTTCATGTAGCGACGTCTCTTTTCTTATAGTATACCCCGCATATTGGCTGAATTAACCTACAGTCAGGTGTTCGGATAAGCGTTCATCTTATACGACACTAATAGTTCCTTTCAGACAGGACAGCAATACTCGTGAGTTTAAAATATGGCTTCCGTATAGTCTTTTGATTTAAATGTCACACTTTGACATTTTCGCCATAAAATGTGTTTGTGCTATACCTACATACTTTTGCAATCACTGTCTGTTATGAGCCGATCTTTTGTCACTTGATGTGGTCGATAAACCTTTTAGTAAAGAAATCTCGTCGATTAAAATGTGGTCTGGTTGAGTACCTATGCCTGCCATTGTAGACGCCTTGGTGAAGCTGAAAAGCCACACACCGCAAACTACTATCTCAACTGAACAAAGCAGTTTGTTGTGTAAAGTATGTTCTGTGTTTGTGTCGTTTGATATAACTCTGTGTAAGTTCGGCCTAAGCCAATGGCATGATTTGTCAAAAAGTATATATGCTAACAAAATGAACGAGAAAAATGATCCGAACTCTGAGTCCGAACTGCACTAGTCTTATGTCAAATCGGACAGCTATGTTCTACCCAAGACTAAATTTGTCCCCTTTTTGAGTCTTCAACCTCGCGGGCGAGTAACATATCTGTAATTTGTCGAATATCATTGGTCTAAGCTTTATGTCCGGTTACTCCCGTTGAGACTTTTGAAGACCTGCAAATGATCACGTGGGGTTGAAAAGCCACATAATTATATTCACTTATGATGGATATTAATGAAAAATATGTTATGGGAAACAGAATTTGCTTTTAAAATTCCATACATTATTGTTAAGTACGAGCTCAAGTAGGTACAGTTCCCACTTATTTATAACGTCATTAGATACAAATTCAAGATTCCTATGCGACGTATTCAAAATAAGTAATTAAATTAAGTCAACAATGCCAATTAAGAGATAACTTTAGCAGAGATTGTGTATTAACAAATTCCAGGCAATTATCTGGGAAGATAACTTATGTGGAATTTAATAATTATTTGAAGTAAGCACCTACTGTTAAATTATTCAGATGGTTTCCTAGATTGAGGTTCCGTAGAACGATATCTTTCTTCAGCTTTGTTCTCGTAGAAAACGTATAATGTGTTTGATTGTGACCTATGACCACTTGCTGGTCCATAAACTATATTAATGCAAAAATTACGGCTTACCATTGTACCTTTGTTGCGTAAAGGGGCATAGCTACAAACGAAGATTTGATACATTAAATAAGAAGGTAACAAGTTAACACCAAATTGTGTTACCCCTTAACATTAGATGAAAAGAGTATGGAATTTAGTTATCCAAATAAGTTTTTACTTAGATATTACATTATCCTAATTGCGGACGCTTGTCCTTGTGCTTAGATATAGATAAGTACTTAATGCAAATTCCAGGTGAAGTCTAAGTTTCTTCTAAAATGCTTAAGTTATACATACATACGTATGTATATCGTTTGTCGATAACACATTCCAGTAGATAGTGATGCGCGGTCATTACAGGCTGCGGCCGCCGCGCGGTATGTAGCCGGCTACTGTGGGAACGATATCTAATTGTACTCGAATTTAATCGGAATGTTGCTATGTAGATGACACGAGGTCTGGATGTGTAATGTATCCTTGATGCTCATTAATAATTACCTATTCAGGAAAAGGATTAGCATTTAAAAAAAGTTTTGATTAGGTGTTCGTTGTGTGCTCTCATTTAAGGTTATGCGTTCAGGAATCGTGCGTATAGGCAGTCGTGAGGTTCAACTATTGATGCATCGTTGTATCGCATTTATTAAGTGCTTAAAATAAAATGAGATTTTAAAATAATCTTAAACGTAGGAATTGTAACTAAGTTGCACGCATAACTAGCTTTAAATAGATGAAGAGTTGAATTCTTTCTAACTATCTCAACAGTCTACCTTTATTTAGATAAGCATCATACTACGTAGTCCCAAGGTGGCTGGCTTACACAATTAAGTACAAAACCTGCTGTAATTCCACAGAGCGTGCCAGACACCAAACTTCCTCCATCCTATTAAAGAGAAGCGTCAACTTCCTCAAAGATGACACCATAAGATAGCGGTGGAAATTAATAAAATTACGACGGCTACTCACTAGCGCGCGTCCGGCTGACTCACGCTCGGAATGCCGTCGGTCCGGCCGGTGTCCCCCCCCCCCTCCAGCCCCCGCGCGCGCACGCCGGGCTCCCTCCCGCGCCTGACCAGTGTCAGCACTATCTAGCCATGGGAATAGCATAGTACACATAGCACATCTAGGATGACTAAGCCGGTTGATGAGATACTGACATTTCCTCAACAATTGCCGTCTTTCTATTAAGTGCTCCAGGTATTTATATACGATAGCTATATCATATATAAATACTAACAATGTATATAAGTTTCGCAATCAATGGTTATATAGAATTCCTCTAATAGTAATTTCTAAGTTACTCGTAGAATACATAATTGATTAAAAGTTACTTATTTATTTGAAGTTATACTGACGACATGATAAAAAAATACTACAAAAAATACATAAAATTGTATAAAAAATACTTACGGAATATTTCAGCGTGTCAATCGAAGACATCTAGGTCACAGCCTCATCCCTTACAATCAAAAACTTTAACAATCTGTCACACGGAAACAAACGATCGAATTGAAGTTTGGCACCGCAATTTGTCAGCTTGATGTAGAGTCAAGAAAAGTAAGGGACTAGGAAATCATCCGTCACGACGAGACGGTCTCTGTTATTGTAAAAAAGAAGGCCTACGTGGATAGTAAGACGTTAAATATTGAGACTCTCTCGATCTCTTGAAATAAACTACCTCATACTGACACTGCTTATAGAGTCACAGTTACAGCCGTCAGTTTTGTTTCAAACCACTACCCATGATATACCTTTATCTAAAAGTAAAACAGCCTGATTAGTACAAAAAAATATCGTATCGGGTCCTTAATTATCCGTAATATATTTTAAGTCCAACTATGTACAGTACTATTGTGGTATGCATTTGAGTATTAATTTTTTCTCAGCCAGCTATCAGTTATAGTGCCTAGTCACATAATAACAACATAGAATTTCTTCTTGTTGACTCTGTTGGTGTTACTGATTTAAAATTGATTTATTTGGCATAAGGAAAATATCCTGTTCCTTATTTAAAATGGAAATGAACCTTGACACTCCTGGTGCAAAACCTTACTGCCAACAGTGGAGGTTAATGTGTCAGACGTGTATGTCTCGTGTATGCTGACTCGCCGTGTTTAACAGCCGGCTGTCGTTGGCACGCACTCCGGGAGTGTATACAGTCGAAATTAATGTCCTGTCGAGTCTCGCAGCATTTGTGGACGTAATGATAGCTGCTAATGTGTTTATGGTATCTCCTGGGAGCTCCAGTAACCCAGAAATGCGTGCTTACGATAAGGGCAAGTCTTTTATTGAATACGGTGAACTCTCCTGGATTTTTCTGATCGATGTAATTTTAGGTCATTTTTACATAAAGACATTTAATTTATTTATTTGGAATAACAAACAGTTATACATGGTGTGTGACAATACATGTGCTATAAAAGACCTAAATGAGACACTAGAAACTCTTTGGTTAAGAAGTTAAGTAAGTTGCCCGTCGTTAGGATTATAATGTGAATCGTTGTTGGTTTATACACAGAGATAAACCAAACTAGGAAAATAGCTTCGAATCACATACATTATGTATTTTATTTACTACGGGAATTGATCCTGCTTCCTTTAGTGCAGAAGGACAACGTTATAATAGCTAAACAGTTCCTGTTATAATCCCTCCTCCAATCTTACTAATCTAAATAAACCAGACAGTTCTGTCTCTAAAACAAAACAAAATAAATCGTGTTGATCGATATGATCGAATCCGTCGAGCCACTCTGATAGGCGTGCCGTTTGATAAAACGCTGCCATAAAGTTGTGACCATAAAGTGAAAAGTAAACGATAAACTAACATAATTTCCCTCGTAAAGTGAAGCTGCGTAATACCGGTAGTTGCAAAACGTTGCTCCCAACTAAACGACGACACTGTCGGTAACCTGCTCGTTAGTGGGGGGTAGAAATACGCCAAAGCGATTTTTGAAAAAATATGAATTTATTTTATTATGTCTTTATTCCTCAAAAGAAAGGCACATTTGTGAACGCTGTACAACATTTTACGTAGATTGCAAGAATCATTTTCAATACACGATGCCATTCAATACTGCACGCCTTAAGCGTTTTCCACCAGCCAAATAATCAGGGAGCAGGTACAGTGATAAAAATCTCCTATATCTTAATATTCCGAGGATCTATTCCATGCATGTGTTTCCCTTTCGTTTCTCCCGCTCCTCGCAGTATTCCCTGCTGGTACACTCGTGTTTGATAAAACTCGTAACAAGGGCGTGGGTTGGTATCGATCGCGCCCGTGACACGCCGTATCTAGTCCCTAGACGCACCGGCGACGGGATGAACTATCGATTCGCACCCACTACATCGACCCTTTTGTAGGCAGTTCAGGGAATTCGGTGAAGGTCGATGCAGCGAGGGTCATTAAAGATGCAATCGTGTTGTTTATTTCTGGCTTAAAACAATGCATAACTATTGAGTGGTGAAGTTGCATTAAATACGTTCATTATTATTGTGAAGGAAATTAATCCATATTTTATTAAAAGAAAAATTTAATATTAAAACTTGTTTTTTAATAAAGGAATGTAATAGAAGTAAATCGGAATTGCATCTGGAAGTAAATTGTTAAAAATTGTAACAATAGATTAATTCCAAAGCTGCTCTAGTCAAAAGGCTCAAATAGATTGTTAGCCTTTTTTGCAAATTGGAATGAACAACTGAAACTCGAGCTTCATTTATTTAAATAACCACTGTAACCAGGTCGCGGAAAGTAATTTCTTTGAGTTTTCTTAATACACTTTAAACGACTACTAATCTATATTCGTACGTACTATTATCTTGTTTTGATGGGGCTTGACAAGTTTTGAAATAAATTTAGACTTTCCGGAAATTTTCACTTGAAAGTGCAGAAGGTGCCTAAACTTCTTTTACGTCTTTAATAATATCTTCATTCACCCTTGTCATTAAGAGTAGGCGCAATGCGGAATTATATCTTTCATCATCTTTTTCTTTCTTTCATATTTCCTTCCACACATTGATGTACTACTATGTTGGTTGTATGCTCTAATACTACAATGTATGTGGAACTATTTTCTTACGTACCTACTCTTCACACGACCCACACATCTCTTTTTCCGACTCTCTCTAGCTCTCATGCCGCTTCAACATATTTCTTAGTCTTATTCACATGGTTTTCAAATTCCTGCAACTTAGGTAACATGATAAACAGTTTTGTCTAATTTTCTAAGAAATTCATTGAGTCGAAGCTTACTACGGTGTAGATTTCGATTTAGGTGCTTTTATACACCATCATTGAAACAGTGCTATTATACATTTGTATCTATTTTCTTCCTGGCACGAAAACCCCTAGTCTCCACTTACCCGTTCGTTATAATAACACAATGAATAAACATAATATCACGTTCTAACAATATAATGTTAGTTCATCGTAACGATGGCATCGGGAGGTAGAACAATACATCATAAACAGAAGCAATCTAGTTAATAAGCGGGTGTTAATGAAACGCTGGACAATGTCGGCGCCACGTGCGCATGCGATGGAGGACGGTGGCAAGTGTGGCAACACATCGGCGGTATTAGCCGGAAGACTTCGAATGAGTTGCAACATCTTACGTTTACAATAAACTGTTTGTTTAAGGTACAGGATTTTTTACTTGTCTTGTTTATATGGATATTATTAGGTTTCTTATGCATATACAAGGGTCCTGTATGTAAGGGTTCAGATACAGCCACTTTTCACCGCTCATTGTAACAAATGGGTTTGTCTCTTCTTATGACTTGCTTTCTTATGAAGCAATATTCCCAAAATTGTATGGTTTGCTACATATAGGTACTATCATTAAATACGATTAAAATAAATAAACAATCGTTAAACATCGACCTAGTTTATATTTTGCGTTGCCTTGGTTTAATAGCAGTTAGGAGTATTATAAGCTATTGGTTTGAAGCAGGCGACATGGCCTAGCATTATGGCACGCAATGCAAACTGTATTGATTAATAATAGCATCCATGAGATACAAATATACTGCGATTTTACGTTGAAAATAATAATAATAATAATAAATTATAATAATAAAATTAGAGAAAATGCGTAAATAAGGACCATTAACAAAAATTATATCCATGTAAAAAGTGTATTTCGTTGAAACCTATTGACTATGTAAGTATTGTGTAAAGCATAATACAAGCATTTTAAGGCGTTGCGTTGGCGTATTAAACAGGCACTTGAGGTATATAATAAAGCTTCTAGTTTCCAAGATTTTAAATAACAAAAAGGTTCCTTGTATAATATTGTATAAGTTCCAATGCCAATACACTCGAAAAGGGTTCGGTTTTTCCTACCTAAAATATTGCGGAGCCGCGAGACATTTACTTAGAAAAAATGTAGAATACAAATATACCTATACGTATACATGATTGTAGCCAATATCGGTATCTATTTCTTAGAAGTCACATGAGGCTTTATATCCACCGTCTTCAATTGCTGCGTTCAGAGAACATCATATATATTGAAGTGCTTTTGACAACCATCTTGGCAGAACCCGAGCTATGTGCCTTGCCCGTAAGGCCCAGGCCGCACTACGTTTAAACCGCCGCGGTTTTCAACCGCATGATTTCGTGACACAGGGAAATGAATGCAAGCGGCCGCACTAGTGGTTTTTTCCCGCGCGGCCCTTTGTATGAGTTCCCTTGTTACGCGGTTAAAGACCGCGGTAGTTTTTCCGTAGTGCGGCCTGGGTCTAAATTGAACAAACCGTGGCGTGCCAAGTTGCAAACCGTTGAATACTTGGGCAATATGGCTCCATTCAAAATTATTCACCATATTTAATCGTAATCGCCGTGTGGTATCCGGCCTAGAATTGACCACCCCCTTTCCTTCCGTGGGTGTCGTAAGAGGCGAGTAAGGGAAAATCCAGATGGGCAGCAGCGTGTTCTGTAACTTGACCACCAACTCTGCGATCCCCAAGCCGCTTGCCAAGCGTGGGGATTATGGCAGCCCCCCCCCCCTTCTAAGGGGGAGGCCTTGTTTAACAGTGGACGTCTTCCAGCTGATGATGATGATGATGATTAATATCGTAATCACTATATGAAGACTGTTGCTACGTGCATCACAACCCCAATCTCTAGATCATATATCGTTTAGTATTTCGCATTCTTTCTATAACTAAAACGTTATAAGTTTAACGCACCACAATGTTTCCTTTGACTTTCCATATTATTAGTAAAAGATATAACTTTTGCCACATGTGAGAATCGAACCCATATTGTGCCCTTCTTAATTAATTCCATACCGCGTCTCCAAGGACTTAGAAGTGAATATAGATTGCGAGTGCTTAATTAACTTGTAGGACAAAGAAACAGCGTGTTAATAGAGGCTGGCGACCAGCATATGTTTTAATTAAAGCCGGCTACGAGCCACTCGGCTATAAGGCTACGGCGGCTACGGCTAATGAACGGGCGGCTATGAGCCGTCTTATTACAACCCACGCTACGCTGCACGTTGTAGACTGAATTAATATTGTACAGCCTGTATTTATTAATTACAGGAATCAGTGGTTTAGGTATAATTTTTTATTACAAAATTGTAGAGTATACAAAAGTGTTAACGTTGACGTTTTAGTAAATGATTTCTGACTTTCTTGGGAGCTTTATACATTCACTACAGACCTGACTGATTTAAATTAGGATCAGAGTTGCAATAAGGGCTTTAGAAACGAATCCATTACCTTACGCTTGTGAAACCTACACAAATAGGCAGTTACAAAACACCGTTATGCTTTTATTTCCCTTTACAAACGCCGCATTTGCCGTGATAAGTATTACTATAGCAACAGTACTCTGGCGTGTGACAAGATACATTGAACTCTCAAACGAGGTCCATTACCGACATCCTGCGCCGACAACAGACTGAACTACCCTCCGCGGAGTAAGTGGGTCGGTGATGAGGTTAATACCCGCAACGAGAACAGTTCCTGATCGCCGCCCTACTTACAGTTCATCCGCCCGCCCTTCACGAGCCGCGAGTCACTGACTTCCGTTAATCGGGGCAGCCTTCGTTAAGGCCGACGCACAGTTAACCTTTGTGCACTAGAAAATGGTTGGGGACGGCTTGTGGCGATCAATTAGTTTTATCCATTTGGAAAATAAATTAATTTATGTCAAAAATAAGGGTTCAAGGCGCTTTTTTCTTTGTATGCTGCTTAGCTAAAATATTTTATGTGTTCGTTTTTAATATTTGAAAGGAATATTTCGACAAAAATGGACATGTCCGGGCATCGAACTCGAACGCTGTTGTAACGTACACGCCCTTTACTCGGACAGCGCTAAAGAATGTTTAATTAATTTAAATCAGTTTACACAATCTGTCAATTATTGCACGAACAAACATTATTAGTAGTGAGTCGAATACGGCACGGTCATAAATATCGATATAAATTATAATCGATTAGTGCTACGTATATCAAGCGATTGGGGAATCGATATGTATTAATTCATACAAGTATATACTCGCATATTTTCACGGTTTGTGATACAACAGTGGCTGCATTGAAAACTTTTAGTGAGGGCCTTGTGTCTTTACTGTAATAGTCTAGATTGGAAAATTAAAAAAGAGAATTATATTGTATGAGACACTTACAAATAATGAACACTCCTTGTTCAGTGACCTACATAATAGTGCTCAGCCATTGTTTAACTTAAATCAGGTAGCCAGGTAGCCAAATCAGGGTGGAAGCTGACTCCTAGGATACATCGCATGATCAGTTATGGAGTGTCGTAGAAGCTATCATGTGACTTTTGGTGCCATTTTAGCATGTTGCCCATGCTAAGCTTGAATCTAAATTAATAAAGGAAATTTGAAAAATGATGGACACGAGCGGGATCCCGCTCGTGTCCATCATTTTTCAAAATTCCTTTATCAATTTAGCTATCATGTATCTTAAAATACACTAAATAGACTACATCGTTGGTTTTGTGTTCGAAGAATCCCGGGTCGGGCAAAGGGTTACAGGGTTTTTCCATCAGGTAATTCTCTCTAGCAGCAGGGAGTCTGGATTTGTGCCCGGTTGATGGCAATTGGCTCGCCTTCTATTACATTGGAACCTATAACATATGTTCTAAAAATATAGATAAATACATAATTAATGCAACGTATTAATATATTTTGGTAAAACAAACATATTTGCACACATCTGTTGTGGTAATGCATTATCAACATCATTTGCATGCACTCATTAATTATAGCATTTGTTTAGTATATTAATAATATTATATTATCAATTCATATTTGTATTCGAAGAACTATGTATAACGCAGAAGCTAAGTAATCTTATAATTTAAATATCGTGGAATCGAAACTCAGATTCTTTTAGCGATTTCTGCAGATTTCTATACCTCCAGTTATTAGGCTGTTTTAATGCCTTCATGGTTTATAATTCAATGCTAGTATTAAAAAAGATCATGAACCAGGATCTTTTTTCAACTATATTTCTATATATATACCTATCTATTTAGTATGAGAATGAACTGGGCTGCGAATAAGAGCAACGGTAAAACTATTAATCCATGCGCCGAGACGTAATATAACCTAAATAAACAGGGAATGATGTTTGACAAAAGGGAAACTTTCAATAGAGTCTTATCATGAGTTATTTATTATATTTAGTAAAAGAGGCCCCGGTGGTTCAGAGATATGTGCCGACAAGGGTCCAACATGCAGAGGCCCTTTAGAGAATTTCAATCATATATGAAAAAGGTCACTATCTTGGGTAAGGCGTAGGCCCAGGCACCACAGGCAAAATTCATTACGTTATAATACAAGTACCAAACAGGGTAAATCTTTAATTTATGCAAGAATATGACTACTTACTACAGGATATAATTCGTGGGATTTGAAGATAGGTTGTGTTGTCATCATTAATGAAATAATGACGTACCAACCAAACTAACATACGAAGCAAAAGTAATTCCTAAAGTGGTGTGATTATAAATTTATAACCAAATTAATATTTAACATTTAAGAGATGTTAAATAATAATTTGGTTATAATCACACCGTAAGTAAAAAAAATATTTGCATAAATAATACATGGTATAAAAGCAATCGTGTTTTAACAGTAGACTAATTTCATTAAACTAATTACTATTCATTTAAGTTACAAACAGAATGATCCTCTTTCAACAGCCTGTCAAAGATCATGAAATATGTAATTATTACAGATACGATTAGCTTACGAGCCCGCTCTATTAAACCACATAAATATTAATTTCCTACAACGTGTGGTGAACACGGTAAAGCAATTATACTAAGTACACAATACAACACATATGTCGTGTGTTTACTATAGTGACGTCACAGTACTAACTAATATTCGCGCATGTACAACCTCATTGTAAAGCGATGGCATTTCAGATGAGCCAGCGGGATTTATATTGACTTTTCATGGCCTTTGAAAGTAGGAAGACAAATAGTTATGAGTTTAGGGATTTTTATTTGTTACGTTCCTAATGTACCGTTTTCCTGTTCTCATATATTCAGGTTTTAAAACTTAAATTATATAAGCTCTGCGGAATATAGAAAATCGTTTATTGGATTCGTACAAACAAGGAGGTAGTGGTTCAAGTTACAACACAACAGAGTCACCAACACGAGGTGTTTATACCGAAAGTTTTTAACTATTTATGAAAAATATAGATTCATCTCAAAAATAATATAATTAGAAGCAGATGGTCGATGAACTTGCTGAGTTTTTTGTTCAGTCAAGTTAGGCAGGTCTTAAGTTTGATAACGGCAGTTTTGGCACAACTTAAACTAACTTGTGAATCTCGGAGCTTTTAGAGTGCCTAGGTACTGAAAGTAACGTTATGTTAAGTGCTACGCCAAAAATATTAACGCATTAAGTTTAAGTTGTTGGAAAATGTACTTTAAGATGCTTAAAGGATATCAGTAAAACTCGTTAGATGAGGCGACTTTTTAGTGTAAAGTTTCTTTTGTTTTCTATATATTACTGGAAACTAAGATCTTCTCCTGTAGCATGGCATGGGTACGATTTCATGTGGACATGAATGTTACATAAATAGGTATATAAACATATTGCTATAATCACAGATTTCTTAGACATCTTTAAGGCGTTGGCAAATAGTTTTTTTGTTACAGTGATAATATATCATTCTTTGTTGTCTATTGCCTACGAAAACTTTGATCCTTTTCAAATCTGAAACAAGTTTGTCTTGATATTTTATTTAGGTATATCGCGGTAAGCCCATCGCGCGTGCGGACGATCGATGCCAACCTATGATTTGTCTCGTCTTGACCACCTCTCAGACTGTAAATATGTCGCAATATTCTATAATAAAACTTAGGATCTAAAATGGCGAAATTGATTTAGAAAGTTCAGTAAATATTACGTGTCGCCGTGATATAATAGTGATAAATCTGTTGTTCACTAAAATGTGGCCGATTGATGTTGAAAGGCATCGCTCCTCGTCCCAGTTGTGATGGGTGAGTCAAACTTACAAACAGTTATATGCTCAAATACCTAACTTAGGTTTCACAACGTAGCCGTCTAGATGTAAGTAATGACTGCATGAAGAGGCTTCCTGGTTATCAAACTAATTTGATATACTCGTTACGTTGTGACGTCTGTGCTAAATTCTTTTCAACACATTCGTAATTTTTGCAAGTCTAGGTTGTATTTAATAACGTTGCAGATATACAGAACTTTACTACGCCTAAAGCCCAAAAATGCTCTTCCCGCCGGGAAATATTTAATTTAATTCTCGTGAAAATTTATAATTATAATTCGCGTTCTTTATTTCTGTTACTTACTCAGTTTATATTTAAGAATACACTTTTAAATTATGCTACATCATATTAATCATAACTGTACTTAACAGCTTTAAAACACTAATGACCCAAATTATTTCAATAAATGCTGCTCCACTCATTATTCATTACGGTTGTATGTAACAACAACCAACACTTGCACAAACACACGCGAAATAATATCCTTTATCAAATATGTGCCAGTAAGGTGGTCTTTGGGTCCGTTAATTTTCATGCAAATGCTTAAAAATACAATCAAGACCAAGAAATCAGTACACCAATAAGCGAGTGAAGCACAACGTTGTCAATTCAAGAGGCGACGATGCAAAGGATTTGTTCAAATTCATAGCCCTCGTTTTGTGAAAGTACAATTGTTTCGGATACGATGGGACTGGTACCTACGCTATGCGTAAAATAACCTATAAAAAAAACATAGTCAATGCTCGTTCCATCTGTGTAAGATTTAAACATACCATGTACGAGTCAGTTACATACCGGGCTATATTATAGATGTAATCTTTACAAAGGTCATAATTGCTTAAATGGCTTAAACCGTTAAAGTTGTCAAGTTTGAGGTCAATATTGTTGACAAAAATATAAAGGTATAATCTAAGCTCTTGATACAACATCTGGCAGTTTTCTTTTACGTTTTTCACAAAACGAACTCTCAAATATACAAAAGTGAAACAGACATTTTCTCAAGAACACTAGTAAAGCGACATAAAAATAGCGAGCGTCGTATTCAGCGCGATTCGGAACATAAATCAAAGGGCCCTGTAATGGGAGGCGTAGGCCCATTCACAGGCACACTGAAAGGGTTGTCGCGAGTGCTGTTCACGTTGTGTTCAATTACGTGAATGGGAGAGTGGATGCTCTTATGAGATTGTAATAAAAGCTTCGAGTAATACATTATATATTTGTGTAGTTTGAGACAGGGTGGCCGTAGACTTAGGTCTTTGTGTTATTTGATGCTCCGCCTGTTTGACGTTTGATAATTATCAGTCTAGCGGTTTTCGAATGCGGTTTGGTAGGCGTTTAGCGTTATTAAATTATCGTTAATGATCCTATTGATACTGTGGTTAAGGGCAACGCGCAGTGCTAGGGTTCTACATTGTTTGTTATGCAGACGTGCACATCAATATACAACAGGTTTTTATCCGGAGTTAAATACAATAGGGAGAGATGATAAATAAACTGCTAAGTAGTTTCTAACACAAGTAACGCGATTCTCAAGGCTGACCGTGTTCAATGTTCTTGTGCGAAATAGAGATCGACCGTTATTATGAAAATAAAACAACTCCGGTGTTTCCTATTTACCGGTGCATTGTGGACCGTACCTACTGCGAGTGTTTGCGGAGATATTGCAGACGGTGATATCTGATATTGCAGTAAATAGCCGTAAAATTGATGTCAGTTGCAACGCCGCATTCTCGCAACTCTGCACTCTGTTTTATGAAATAAGTGCACAAGTAATCACATTCGTCGATTATCGCCGTATTACCATAGAATCTGAGATGCCATGCCGTAGAGTGTGGGTAGATTACGACGTGAACTTTACACCTGTGATAAATTTAACAGCAGAGCGCGTGATGTCGCACTCAAGTTAATCGGCAGTCGTAATGTGGATGGGGGTTTTTATTTCTATTTAAATCGTCCTTGACAGACGTACTTATTACAGCTCTTGTACTTATATGAGAGTGATTAAATAATGTGGATATAAAATTAGTGTACCTAAAGTATAAAATACGCTGTATATCGTTTAAATTCCTAAAAAGAAAAGTGCACTTTAATCATGCTTTGTCCGCCAATGAATGGGGAGCCTTACCCTCACTCGCGAAGAACAAAACATCCCCAGTGAGAGTAATTAGTCGCATTGATTTGACTTTAGCCAGTCGTAGCGACGCGCGAGTGCCTCTCAAAGAGGCGCGGGAGGGTCGCGACTAACTCGGAGTGCTGCTAAATACAAGTAGTACTTTAACTTTTTTCTTTTACAAGCGCTTTGTCCGGGGGAGAGATGACAGAATAAAATATTGAGCCACTTTGGAAGTTCAAATTTGTTTTAAGGTACTCTCGTAGCTCATACCGTTGGACTGTTGGCGCGCAGTCGTAACTGTTGCCTACGTTAAAATGTATAGCAACGAAATAAACATTACTCTCCGACTATACATTGCTACTATTATGTTGTTATTCACCCTTCAGATATGAATAAAATTTCACAAAAGCGCAGAATTTGTCTGAACAAACACATGATAATAAAAGACAAACATTTCAGCGTATTTTCACGAATTCACGAACAGGCGCAACGAATACACCAGAAACGTCCAGAAATTCAATCACAACACGACTCGTAACTCCAACACGAGGACTAAGCCCTAACACATTAAAATTTCACAACGTCAGCGTCTTGCGGTACAGTTGGGCACCGATAATGATTAAGTTAGCGACTGAATTTCGTTTGTAATTCATTCGGCCGCCGAAGTTCGGATGGCGGAGCTTGATGCAAATTGCCGGGAGCCGAGGGACCTCAATCAAACGCAATTGACGTCGGAATTGGATTTGCCAGCCGCCGCGACAGGATACGGACTTTACTGGATTATCTAGATTTTGTACGATGTTGTCTTCGTAGACTTGGTGGAACAATGCCTCTCTAATTGTGCCCCTAAATTAATTAACAAAGCTTTACGCGCCTTTGTTTTATGGATTAAAGCATTAAATATTTGGGTGCCGCCGTCATGTTGAAAGTATTATCTTTAGGATATTGTTTTTATGGAGTTAAACACCTGGATAGGATAAATCGTCTAGTTGTTACAATAATAAATTATGTATCTAATTGCTATAATACATAAGAAATTCGGTATTAGTAATTTAATTAAAATTACACCATTATTATAGTAAAACATATCTTGTATCCTTACAAATACACATTTTTAAATATTCTGTATGTCCGTTAGTACACTATCGTCTTATTATAGCTACTAAATCATATTGGAATGGTTTTTCAAAGTTTACGTGTTCCCTAGCCAGGTATAAATGCTCTTATTTCACGAATGTTCCTCCGAGGCAATCCTGTTTGATGACGGTGTTAACGTGAGTTCTTTTGTCGCAGGTCCCCTGGGCCCGCTGCCGAACGTGACCAGCGCCGATGTCGGCTTGAAAGAAGGTGAGCTCTTGGATAAGATATGTATGGAGATGAATTTAGATTGTAGTTGGGTGTGTTTTTTATTTAGGATTGTTTTTTGTTTGTATTATTAGTGATACTCGTTTTAAGTTGTTGTTGCATTATAATTTAAAGATGAAATAGCGATCTTGTTACGTAGTAACTCAAACTATCGTATAAAGTGCCATATATAGTAAATATTAGCTCAACAGTCAGTATGTCAGTTGGTATGTACCTATAAAGTCAGTGAAGATTTGTAAAAAGCAAACAATACTTCAGAACGTAAGCACAGTATGTATAATATCATCACTGCTGTGCGTATTAAGAGGTCGGCAGAGATGTAACGACACATGACGTTTTCAAACACGTTCTAAGGGAATATTTTCACTAAATAGTTTTGCCTTACCTTTCCAGGAAGCTGTGCATTAGGCGATGTGGTGTACATGCCCGGCGACGAGTTCCCCGGCTCGAGTCCCTGCGAGCGCTGCTCGTGCAGCGAAGGCGGCGTGCAGTGCGTGCGCCAGCGCTGCGAGCCGCGGCCCGGCTGCAAGGCGCTGCACCGCCCCGACCACTGCTGTCCCACCTACCAGTGTGGTAAGTACAAGGAGCTGGATTAGTAGGCTATATATAACCTGTCGGTGCTGTGGCTGGTGCGCCTGGCTGGAGGCTCCAGAAGTCTCGCCTTTATCCGGTTACGCCCAATAAGACCCCCCTCGGGGTCGTCGGCATAAACCCATACCGAAAAAAAAAAAAATGTGGCTGGTGCGACACTTAAGCCCTAGCCTTCTACGGCCATGCCCTTAGCAACTCGCACATTTTCTGTCCGACAATGGTAAGAAATTAAAAAATAGATAACAAGTTAATAACACGGTTCAATAACTTATTCCCAATAAGACAAAAAGTCACTTCTATCAGGTTACAAATAAATATTTGGTTCACTAATTATAGGACATGAATATCTGGTAGGTAATTCAATAAATATCTGTACACGTTTTCTAGTAACTAGTTTCATCGTCGAGTACATACTGTGCCCAACAGCCATGAACTTACCTTGGGTATTGGGTATGCCCACTGTGGGCCGGGCTCCAACACATAGATAAGGTATAACCTTAACACCACTTATGCTCCAGCAGCCGAATGTCAAAATCATTTCTCGGAATTCAACATTGTATTATAAACACTGTACGATGTCAATATTTCACCACAAACAGGTAGGTAGGTACTCCAAAAACAAATAAATTACACATACCTACATCAAAAATGTACCTAACAACCATATTTATTTAGACTTAATATTAGATAAATATTTATTTCTCTACATAAGTAAAGTTCAAAACCTTTTTGTTTAGCCATTTTTACATTTCAATGCAGCTGAGGCTATTTTTGAACTGTTTTGAACATAGAATCCTAGCGCGTATCCTTTTTCACAGAAGACTTTATGTTATTTCGTACCTACTTTGTTAACTAGTCTTTTCAGACAATATCTAACTACCTCATAATTTTATTTTGATTAAATTTTTTAGTATACATATTTTTTATATTGTGATAGGGACCTATATGTTTTTGGTATTTTAGGCTAATCTCTGTAAAATATTAATGGAATGATATCAGATGCCATTGGTGGTCTGAGAAGTAAACGTCGCTTCACGTGTTTTATTTAGCGGCAAAATGCTGAGTTTTGCAGTCACTTGTATCCTCCCAAGAAAATGGGTTGTAATATTTAGCTGCCGAGGTTTAGTTAGATATCATTATTCACACAGAGTACTTTTTTATAAAGAATATGTTAACATTTTAAGATAATCCATTAACATAAAAGTTGGTAATTTCAAATGCTTGGTAGCCTAATTATAAAAAGAAGTGTTGATATGTCCAGTAGTATTCTTACTATTTATGTTATGTAATGAAATCTTATCAATTTTCAGAGTGCGAGCAAGAAGGTCGGGTGTATGGTAATGGTGAGAAGCTGGTGGACCCGGCAGACCCGTGTCGCGTGTGCTACTGTCAGGGTGGCGAGGTGGTGTGCCGGCGCATCGCCTGCTTCGTGCGCGACGACTGCACGCCGCGGCTCGTGCCTGGCCGCTGCTGCCCCGAGTACGACAACTGCCCGCTCAGAGGTGAGGCAAACGGCTGATAAACTTTGTATTAGATAAGTGAACTGAACTCAGTGTCACTCTTTTCAATAGGATGTTAGTAGCTGTTACGCTATATGTCCAAAAAAATTGCTTTAACTACTAATAAACATTTTATGAAAACATGAATAATAGAAATAAGAATTTTAAATAAAATAGCCTAAGTTTAGGTAATACCTATCTATAGGAAGAAGTTATAACTTGAATTAAATGTAATTTTATTGTCAATGTTTCCAGGTGTGACCAGTTTGCCGGGCGTATCGTCCTCGATATCAAGTGTCATGTCTGAAAACATGGAATCCAGGCCGGCGCCACCAAAAGAGAACATCAAACCAGAGATCACGATCAAGGAAATCACTCCAGTGTCGGAGATCCCCGTCATCACTGACGTTAAGATCAAGGAGATCCTGCCGTCACCGAGCATTGAAGTAGCTGAATACTCGTCGTCCAAGTCTCCTCTCATCCCACGAGAAGCTACTTCAGAGAAGATAGAAAAAGATGATTTGAAAACTGAATCCCCTAGTGTGATAGAAGTCCACTCCTCGTTACCAGTCATTGTCTCATCATTTGACGCCACACAGTTCACCGATACTGGGGGCAGTGATGTAGATGCCCCGCCATCTAAGATCAGCTTTTCAACACAAGATTCTATACACAGTGCTATCTACCCATCAAATGTTCCAATTGTTGCGACAATGGGTATTCCACCTGTAACTCCAGATCCGTTTCCGGTAGCGACCACCAAGTCACCAATTATCGAGGAAGATGATAGTTTTGATCATAATCCAGCTTTTCCTCCACTACCCGATGACTTAGCTGTGCTACGAAACCACGAGGATGAGATAGTACCAGAACAAGCTGTTGACAACGAACATGTACCGAGCCATGATATCGTAGTAGCTAGCATATCCCCAGCGACTGAAACAGAAGTTAAAGAATTATTGACCACCACCTCTAAAGACCTTCCTGACACGACCACTGTAACGACGACAGAACAACCTAAAATAATAACAGAGCTAACCACAGCACAAGCAATCATGCCGGTTACCACAGCCGCTCCAATCTTTAAAGAAAATCCGATGCTTAGCTTGAGGTCTGCCATCCCCACAGAATTACTTAATTCCCCATCATTGGTTCCGGAAGAGATAACTGGAGAATTAGATGAAACGACGATAACTGAGTATTTGACGACACAGGCGGCGATCACTACAACTGAGGCTCCTAAAACAACAGTAGAAATAATAACTGAAAAAGTTACGTTATCCACAGAAGACACGAGAACCTCAAGCGAAATAAGCACACCGATGCCCGAACTGGATATCACAAGTTCTAAAGCGACGGAAACTGAGATGGAAGCAAGCACTAAAGACCAAGAACAGACTACCAGTTCATTAGCTAAATCCAACGTTGCCACTGAAGTTACTTCGCAAACCGAGCTTAGTTCTCTGCCAATTGAAACTAGTGACCAGAACCCTCCCGAGGTTCCCGAAAATACTACTCACGATAAAGAACTCCCAGCAACAACTGACACTATAGATATAAGCTCTAAAGTACCTGAGACTAGTTCTGAAGTTATAGCTGTGTCTAGGGCAGCTTCAAATGAAAACACTGGTTTCGAAAATGTAGAGACAACTGAATTTGTTGTAACGTCGTTTGGCTCGTCGGAGACAGCTACTGACGCTGTAGAGTTGATCAAAATATCAGCTGACCCAGCGAAAAGCGCAGCCATAATTGAAACAGCTGATGGTAAAAAAGCCAATGTTCTGAATGATCTCATTAATATAGTTCGAGATGTTGCTTCTATCAGCGACCACACGGATGAACCGGATTTCGTTCAACAAGTCACTACTGCTGCTACCATCTCCGATTCTGAGGAGCTCATACCAGTTAATGCAGGTTACAAAAGTAAAAATAAAAACTTTAATCAGAACTCAATTACCGAGATACCGCTAAAAAGCAAAATTCCTAATAAGCAGAAGGTTGTAGAAATCGAGGAAAACGAGTCGGAAAGTGTAACAGATTCACCGCCGCCCTTCGACAAGGTGGAGCCCACCACCAGGCGGCCTATCATCGACAACGTCTCGGATGACGTCAACATCGCTGGAAACAAAACAGACAAAAAAGACATTGAAATCATTACACAGTCGTACGTGCCCACCATCAACCACCGGCGGCCTACCAAAGTTATAAGGAAGAGCAATGATAAGTCTACGTCGAACGAGTCGCTCGGTCTGTCTGCCTCCGTGGAGACCGCCACCGACACCAGTGCTTCCAACGAAACACCCAACACGTCAACTGTCGTAAGCACGACCAACGTCACGGAGAACGAGGCCGGGGTTAGCACCACTGCTGCTCCTACAAGTAACTCTCCCACAGCTACTGCATCCCCGACAAGCTCTGATGCCACAACTACCTCTGCTCCCACGAGCGGGTCCGTCTCTACTGCCGCGGCCGTCAGTGAGGTCGCGTCCACCACCCTCGCCCCGGTGGAGGAGTCCTCAGCCACCACCACGCCCGCTCCCGTGAGTGAGTCCAGCCCCTCCCCCACTGCAGCGCCCACGAGCGCGCAGTGAGCGGCCTCCTGGCGCCACTTCGATGGAACCTCAGCTAATTAGCATTTTATAGAGAGTAAGTTTCGTTCTTGAAACTGTAAGTTAACGTAGAGACTATTAGATATATAGGCGTATGTGACCTTTTCTGAATGGATCATATTCCTCGTCAATTGATGGCCGGTGGCTGTTTGTATTTCGTAATGTAAGTAGATGGCCGGGGCTGGCCGGCCGACTTTATGTGTATTAGCTGGACAAATTATTTATAATACATTAGCGTTAGGGAGCGAGCGTGGCCGGCGCGGCCGCCGCCAGCGATGTGTCACATTACGAGGCGAGGCGAGTCGGTGGCCTCGCGTTAGCGGTAAGTTATTTATTTGTTTAGTGAGAGATCGTGAGTAGAGTGATCGATAAGTAAGCAACCAAGCTAGTCAACATGTGACAGTGCAGGCGCGCTGCGGCGCCGCCCGCATCTCGACGCCACGTTGCCATTACTGCTAGCTGTATTTAACGAGAACATGACAAACGCAGATATTAACGTAAGCATTCCGCGAATAGATTTAGTTCCTTTAACTTGTATATGAACAAACTGTAGCATCCCGCGTGAGCGTCGCGACGCGACTCTTATATCATAACAAAATTTGGTACAAAACGAATTTGATATTTTAGAATATTATCAACCTTATGAAGTTTAGGACTAGACGAATTAGAGGTAAATGTGATCGCACCTACTCTTAATTTATTGCACTTAGTGGCGGTGTGTTCGTGGGGATTCTATCGGAAGGCTCAAGCGTAGTGTAAGGTATATTTATTGTAATCTACGTACGTTCAACGAAGCAAGAGACGTTTACTTTCCATACGTTCGTTTGGTTCAATTGTCTGCTACGGTCGGTTCCTTAGTTGTGACTCCTGTAAGTGCCGGCGCAGACGGGCCTCCGCGGGCCGCCACGCCGGCCACGCTGCGCAGGCGCCGCGGGTCCGTGTGCGCGGGCACATTGTGCGGCTTCTTGCTCCGGAAGACTGTTACTTTTCCCGGGCAATAAGCGCACGTGCTCACTGTATTATTTAATTAATAATTATTGTTTTTTTACAAATAAAAGAAACCTAGACTGACATTTGGTTTTATTTTATGTTTCCTCAAATTCCCTTAATATAATTAGAATACAATGAGACTGCAGTGTTTATACTTACTGAAATACCCGTCGTGAGCAGAAAAAGAGTAGAAAGGCCCTTGACCTTTAGGTGGACCCAAAGAACCTTATCAGCTTTATGTAACAATGATTTGTTATGGGGTAACAATTCGACCTCGCGAAATTTCTAGCCATTGCAAGTTTACTATCATATTAATGATATGGTAATGAGTGTTATTATAGAGTGCGTGAGTGCGAAGCTCTCATAGCTCCGAGTACGGCGGCGGTTGGCTCACGGAGCGAAGGCCGGCGCCTTGTGGGGAGCGCACCACTGACCCACATGCGGGGAGGGCATGAGCCTTGATGACACGCTCTCAACTATGAATGATGTATTCTAAACAGCACTATTAATATTAGAAATATTTTAGTAGATCCACTTCAATAAGTTCCGTAGATACGTACATGTAGAGTTAATGAACTGGATGTGAGGATATACAGAAAGTTAAAACTAGGAACCTAGTACTAGTAGTTAACTTAGTTATTCAAAGAATTCACTGGTAAACAATTTTGATAGATGAATGGCAATAGCTTTTCTCCTGTTATAATATGAATCTTGGATTATCTGGCAAAAAGTGAGTGTGCAACTAGCTACCTATATTATCAAATGAACCTGTAATACTAACAGAAAATAAAGATTTCATTTCATATATTTTAGACACCACTACAACAAATACAGGAATTATGGTGATGATATTATAGGAAGAACTTGTGGTAAAATAGGGAAGTAGGCATTCCTTTTACTTACTCAGCAATTTATACCCAATTTGCCAAAATGGGGCAAATTGTCTTTAGGTTACCAATTCTAAATGACACCACTAGTCTTGCAGCCCATCACGTTGCAAGACGACCGAAAGTATAGCGCAAAGCTCACAGCCTCTGATAAATATCTCCGTAGCAATAGTTAACCATTTACCAGTTGTAATGTAATTATTATTACTGTACACAATCCGCTGTTTGCTGAAGCTGGTAATTTTAAGTGTGTTTGTTTATTGAGCAAATAGGTTTGGCCGTTTGTCCGTCAAACACCGCCAAGTTCTTCAAACAAACGTATTTGCATAAAAACTCACTCTCAACAAGTTATACTTTGTAACCAACTTCAGAAGGGAGGAGGAGCTATGATCGTCTGTATGTATCTACCTAATATTCCCAAGATTCCTTATCTAATTCATGCATTAAAAAAAGCGAACGCATAGGATTTGGCGCTGACTTCAACTTCGCTTATGTAAAGTGAAGTAAATATAATATTATTTTTGACTTTTGAGTTCGTGTTTTTGAAGGCAGTTTTTATTTTATGTACGGAAATTTCATATGATTTGGGAAGAGGTAACAGCAAGTTTCTTTGTTTTTTTTTTGTGGCAGTTAATGAATGATTGTGGCAATACGGTTACCTGAAATGTTCCGTGTATAGACGTAGGTACCTTCTACCTGTGGCCTTACGTTTCTGTATATTGAAATCAACGAGTGATTCAAATCAATGATGAAAGAGTTCAACATCTTCAGAATACTTCTGCGGCAGATGTGTGAATTACTGGAACACAAAGAGTAAGGACACTTTCAAAGTCACCATTTGTGATATTGCTAAACATATTTTGATATTGGCATTGATACTGCGCAAGACAGTTCAATGTCAAATAGTTTGAAGATGTCGCCTACTTTTGTGTTTATTAATTCATACTGGAAACATGTTGTAAATTAGGTATTTATTATAATCTAGTATGGTGATCTAGTATGGTGATCTAGTATGGTGATCTAGTATGGTGATCTAGACAATCTGGTTAACTTTAGAATTACATTTGGAGAATTTATATCGAACAGTTGCTCGCGGAACTCTACTGCCATTTCTTCGTGATGGAGATAGTACTAAAGTAGTTGGTGTTATCAAATCAAAGCCTGCAACAGCAATAATCTCCTCAATCCCTTTGGAGAAATCAAGAGTACAGTCTATCAAATACGTAAAATAAAAAAATATAAGCATCACGTTATAAATAACTACATTAATTTTAAACACAATTAATTATATAGCAAGATGTGAAATATGCTTAAAGGACTTAGCAAAATGTTATCAATGTGTTGAAAAGAGGAATTGCAACCAAGGGTACAGAAACACTGTTTAGGTACTTATAATTATTGTGTCCATTCATGCCATGTGGATATAGGCCCGGCTGTCCACACTTACCGACGTAAACGAATGGAAGTGAATGTAGTGAGCGCCGGAGAAGGCACTCGATGTACCTGTACTTGTGTGCATGTGTGCATGCTGTGCTACGGGGAGCCACAGGTTGCGCAAACTGGCGATAAGAGAACGTTTGTTTTGGTTTTATCTGTGATAGAGCATCTGAATGACTCCGACATCCACAATTACATTAGCATTGACAAAAAAAAACCAAATGTCGTGAGTTCGTGACCCGTAAAGTTTTGCTATATTATAAGAATATAATATTGATATCTATAAGCAAACTATACATATATGGTTAGTTGCTATCATGTCAGGACAGCAACAGAATAATAGTTCACAAACTATACATTACGAACAATACAGTAACTTCATAACCAGTGTTACACTGCTGCCTGTTACTACACGGCTCAGCTTAACCTACTCATAGGTTAAGTTAAGTTAAGTTCCCTAAGCTCGTTGGGTACGTGACGGCTACAAAAGTAACGGCTAGCAACATATTAGCCGGACGGTGCGGTGTGGAGCAATCTCACATATACATATGTCCAACAATATACGGTACACATCAATGTAGTCACCGAGCTGAGAGGTACAGGCGCAGGCGGCAGCGGGCACGGAGACAGGAAAAGTATAGGGAAAATATGTCGACAGGTGCAATCTACTCACGTTGTTATGTAATTAGCTAAGGGCTGTCTCTTATATGCTTAACAATATCCCCCTTATTAATAAACGAGGATAATACCTATATCAACTTACACCCGAGTTAAGTCTATTGACATCTCTATTCTCTGACATGCAAACGACAGTGACAGGGATAATTTAAGCCACAATATACATTTTTTATGAATACATGCGGTATAAGTTTTAGCAGACGTTAATCTAGCATGAGAGTCTCAAGTCTCAACCCGTCGACGTCGGCCATCCGCTGTGCGCTGTAGCGAGCGATCTTCACTTGCACAGCTTGTGACGTGTGAAGAGGGCATGGTTACTCAACCGCGTCCGAGGCGTTGCGCAGGCGCACGACCTCTGCCCTCATCTCTGGTTCACTCTTTGTGATCTGAGCTATCGTGTGCATATACTTTTATTTTACTTTTTAAAGTAAAAACTGACTTACGTTCACAGTCATTGTATATTTAGTATATACCTAAGTATGTTTTGATATTCAGATTCGTTAGAATTAGCCTTTAGGCAACGAATGCAAAAGAGAAATTCGCATAGAGTAGTTCAAAGTGTGTTTCTATAAATGCTAGCCAGCTTAATATGCTTATACTTATTATCTATGTGTTTTCAGCAACCATTTTTGTTTTAAGAAATATCTAGCTCACAGTAATTATTACACGATATATAATATGAGTAAGAACTTAATGTACATACCTCGGCATTGCTTCATCATCTGTATTGTTTTTAATATTATCGTCCATTGAGGTCAGTGGTCAGTGGCCATATTATACGCATCGTTATTGAATTTCGCAAAACGAATTAATATTGATGCGGAAGAACACGCTCTGATGCAAAGTTTTCTTAGAATACTCTTCGAATATTTATGTGGTTAGAGAATATTTAACATCTAATAGTGACCAGAGTTTCAATGTTTGTAAGTACGTTACCTTGTGATCGTGACCACCGGTGGGTGGGGTTGTAATATCCATAAGCACGGGGATTCTTGTGAAGTGTCCTGGTTTAATGTATTCTTTATATTCTGAGGAGAAAAGTGTAAAACATGCGAGAAAGTGACAACCCACTTTTATTCAAATCAACCAAAAATGCCTAATAAGTTAGTATCAAAGTAAACTGAATATGAAACCTGTGTATAATTTTGTGCGTAAAGTTTTGAATCACAGGCCGTGACCCCGCTAGACTGTGACACTTTCCCCTTAGTATAATATTTTATCTTGGTATACAGTATATCGTCATCTGCGTCCATGTAATTGTAAAGGTAGGTATTGTATATGGCTATGAAAAAAAAACTTGGAAAGCACCTAGAAATTTTACAGTAAAACGTATCTCGCTAGGTGTCGGCCACATAATAATTGCTGCATAAAATGATGCTTCTGAGCAGTGTTTGTGTGGTCATAAGGTGCTTGTGTTTATTGAGCTTACGACAGTTCGGTTGCGAGTGCATCAGGCACATCTATGTAGACAGTGCATCACGTTGCGACATGCTCTCCAGTGGCTGAGACGAGACAATTAGATGCTGCCTGTGAATTAATGTCGGCAATTGTGCAATCTATTGCATAGAAATATAAGAACTACTACTTGACAAATATGTATGTTTGCATGTAAGTAGCGCTAGGTTTTGTGACAGGACTCGTGGAGTGTTTACGAGTGTCGGCTGCATTCGGTTAGTAGTCTTGGTGAATGCGTAATTTATGTTTGTTCAGGTAAACATCGGGTCTCAAAATAAATAAATTACACTTTCATTTTGTTTTATATATTGAGCAATATCAAGCCGTTACACAATAAGAAATGTCTCGTTCGGCAAATGAATCCGCGATCCTTAGAGCTGAAAGTAAGCTAATTGGGTCGTAAACTGCATCTCTGGCAAAATTCACACGACCGTAGTTATTTACAAATACGTAAACAAAACAGGCGTACCTACGTAATCGATAATTCCATCGATAAAAATAAAACATATACCTACCCACTTGATATAAATTCATGAAAGACTTAGCTATTTTATTCCCCGTTAAGGTCTCATTGGATTTGTAGGATTACAAGTTAATTCCTAACCATTTGAATGTCACCTGTTTGTCATCAGATGAGCGACCTACTACCAGCACTATAGGGGATCATGACAGAGAGCACCGTATCAGGAGTCGAGCTGCGCAGGAGTTCAATCATACATGTCCGCTTGTTTCTGTGGTATAATGATATTGTTACATTGTTAGCGACTACAGGCGTGGTGCAACATTTATTAAATAAAGTATCACTTTCACATTTCCATAAAGTACATATTTTACACACGAAGGACAACAGAGCGTGTCGCGATGAGCTAATCGACATGAGGTACCACATAATATACAAATTTGTGATTCGGTAATTCACAAATATAAAGTAGAACACTGGTACATGATAGATGACTTGGTAAATGGAAAATGGCAATCTAATGTTGTAAATATTCGAAAGCTCGTTAAAGTCGCTACAGTAGCAACAAACCATACATAGTAAGACACGCTCCATTAGTTAATTAGTCGCGTCTATTAAAAATGCTACATGGCCTCTCTTGTGTTTGACCCGCATAGCACAGTAGCTTGGTCTATTGCTGCGCTCCCAAACGAGTCAAAATGTATGAACCTATAAATTCCCTGACTAAGACTTATATCCATAATGTTCTCCTGACCAAATTTCAGACACGGTGCCGGTCATCTAAGACTAGTCAATTGCGCAGGAGATATTATAGTTCACAAGTATGCGCGCCAACACAGGTGCACTCCCAATTTCCTCACTTTTACAGCCCGATGGGACGGTAGACCGACACGACAGGAGAGAGATCAGGCGCAGGACCAACGGCTTAACGTGCCTTCCGAAGCACGGGAGATTGACGATATACATAGAAAAATGAAGCAACATCACTTCAAAATTAAATAACAAATGCACAGACAATATACTCCAGCAAACGTTTATATATTAAATCATTACGTAAGTGAGGTAATAAAACCGCGACGTGAGCAAAGTCACGGCGAACTGCTTCACATGGCGCGTTAACTGGTGAAGTTGCACAAACGTGGCGCGCATGCGTGCGGTGCGTGCGACGTGCGGCGCTGACGAGCTTACAGATATTTACAGATATCGTGCGACCGACTGAATAGAAAGACTGACAGACGGGTTACATTAGTTAACGGGAACACTAAAAATTACAAAGTTTTTTATCAAATTATAAATCGTTATATAGCTCGAATTTTGCAGTTTCTGTGCACGTTTTATGTTTGGATGTTTCCGGCGATTAACTTAAACGTTCTAAGTTATTTTGCAGGGCAGTCGCAAAGATGTCAATTTTGGCTTATGAGTCGATGCTGGCCAAATGTTTACGAGAATTGCAACAGAACATTTTGATTTCTTAGCTAGGACGCTGGCGTTTTATGCTAAAAGGCTGTTTCAAGTCAGAGTTCGTAAGTAATATAGCCACTTCAAAATATAGAATGAAAGCAGTCTGAACACTTAACACTATATATACACTAACTTAATTGATTAGAAGAAAATAATATAGATACACATTGATTTAGGATATTACATTTTTTCGAAGTGTCCATTCATGTCATCCTCTTCATAGTTATTTTTTGTAGTTTCTGTTTGCTTTCAGAGAGATCAGTCCAAAGACTCAAAGTATCACATAAACAGTTGCCCTCTTATTCATGAATGAGTATAAAACCTATATTAACTAAAACCCGACTATATTTATCTCTATTACCTTACATGCAAACGACAGTGATAGGTATAATTTAATCCATGGTTTAAAATTGACATTTCTTTATGAATAAGAGTGTTATTGTCTAGCCTGAGAACTAAATCTAAGATTGTCACTTACTCCGACTATAAAACAAATGATTTGCCACTGGAAAAGTTGTAGGTATCAACATACTCTCTCTTCTAAAGCGTCCTGAAAAGTTACCAAATGTCAGCCACGGGTAGGGGAGTAATTGTTAGACTTAACAACATTAACAAGTTTCGTAGTCTGTGTCGAGGCCGGGTTGTGCCTGAATCATGCGCTCGGAGGCTGGAGAACAAAGTTTTATCAAACACAGGGAACTTTGACACAACGAACACTTGGCTCTTTACCTTGTTGTTATCTAAGTGTAATGTTATCAATATTATATGACTTTAAAAGGTATTCGCGAATGTTTAATGTGGATAAGACATTTTCTGATGAGCATAATTAATTAGAATAGAATGAATCAGTAAAATAATATTTGAAAAATACTTTTAGGGTTGTATTCACCTTACTACAGGAAACGATGTCATCGGTATTAAACTGTTGGTCATTCTTATCCTTAGGATGATTTGAATAAACTGAAATGAATGAAAAAAAAAAGCTGTGTGAATTAATTTTCATAAACTAAAGTTATACCTACAGATGTAATTATAGTTGAACTAGATTTACTTTGATATCATAAAGAACATTCCCACCGTATTTATAATGTCTGAGTTTCTATTTCCATCTCAGACGATCTAGCTTAACACTAAAGTAACGGACAAAAGAAATCTAAAACCAGTTGACAAATAAACACACTTCATTAAAGCACGATTTAAAAACATGAATTTTAAAATCTAGAAATTATGTTTTGGATTATTTTACATAGTAACTTAGCAGCTAAGTATTGTATTATTTCCGCTAGACGGTGAGCTAGCTGTGGTACAGACAGCAAGACCACAGTGTCAGTAATTATGATATAATCTCGACACACGATAGCTTCCGAGACAGGAAACTTGCCGCAAAAACAACTCGCTCGACCGCTGGTAGGGCTGGTAGGGCTGGCAGGGACTACATTATATAAAATATATAACAGTGCAGCGTCATACAGATATATTCCGTAAAACGCAACATTTTACTATCTACTGCTATCCTCACTATTCCTTCTAGTAAATACTAAAAAATCTATATATAATTATATATATCAATCGTTGTATGTATATTATTTATTAAAGTCTTGGCGTATAAGTGGATCAGCAAAAATGTGGTAGTATTTTTTGCGTCTGGCAACCCTAGGGCGGGATGTGAGTAAGGTTCATTTGTTATATCATTAAACGTGGTTATTGCGTAACTAATGGACATTAAGATCAATAGAAATAAATTATATTGAGTGTGGACTTAACTTGGGATTGTAATATAAATGTACAGTAAGTAAATCCTTTCGGTTCTGGTCAAAATAATTAACCATATAGTCTTAGGTTATGTGCTAAAATTTACCGGTTACTATATAGCATTTAAGCCTCTTAATTTTCCTGAAAACAAGACTGTTCTAAGCTACTACATAGAAGTTGAATAGAACGTTATAATAGATGACCTTATAGCAGGTTACATTTTCCGTATACAGTCAGTAAGACATGAGACAGGAAGATTATGTAACCCAGCACACACCTGTTCTCTGATAATATCATATTCCGGAAACCTTATAGTTACGGCCAACGGAACAACTTACCTCGACAAGTTGATAATTATCACCAAGTTGCCCATTTTCTTTTGAGTAAATAAAACAAGCGAAACGTGAACCCCTGACTTTGCAGCAAAGTTACAGTTCAACGTCCTTGAAAAATCTTCAATGTTTGTGGAAATGTTAAGGCCTTAGAGAAGAAAAACCATTGAAGATACGCTATGCATTAAGGACAAGTGTAGCTACAGCAGTCATTGCATTCATAACATGATTCCATAAATTGTACGTAGAAAGTTCTTCATAATCAAAGTCTACGAATCTAGTCTATTTTTTACTAAGCATTTTTTTCAAGAATTATTTCCTATCAAATATTCGTTAAACACTTCATGTATGACCCTAAATCTCCACGCACATCAGCTACATTTGCGACCGCAGCGCAGGTCCGAAAATGCAGTTTAGTTGAGGACCATAAATCAAACGCTTCTCTGTTTACATTTATTTCTAAAGCGATCATTACGTCTTACTGTTACCTAGTGATCCTTTCTAAATGTATAATTAATCATTCATTTTGGTTAACAGAACAGTTCTGAGAAAACAATGTTTATGCACATAATATAGAGGCGTCGTAGAACTTTGTCGAAGTCCCAATAGACGCGATAGGTAAGTGCAGCTCTAATAAAGGACTGGGTTTGATCACTGCACGATACAATCAATAATAATTGACACAGTAAATGAACTCAAACTATACCTCTAGTTTCTAGAGGCCCTTCTATAAATCATTAAGACCAAATAGACTTTAAAGCCAGGCAGAGTTATCTAAGAAGTGTATTACCAAGTTCTAATAAGCTTAATGAAGTTTAAGGGTTAACAATAATTAGACCTATATTTTAGATATAACCAACAACTTCTGTGTGTAAGGTTTAAAAGGTAGTGTGGAAGGTATTAGAAAAATGCAGAGTTATAACCTATTACTCTGCTTATTTCAAATTTCAGTCGATAACTTATTTAATCTACCTAATAAGGTCCAACTGCCGACTGCAGCTGTTCTATCAACCAATAAGAACAGACCCACAAGAAGCACCTCCTCTCCACAGACCGCTACAGTCTCTTCTCTCGAAAGCTGTCGGTTGGCTTGAAGTACAGCTTTCTATATTTAATAAACGCATAATATCCAAAGAGATTGGAATAGATCGTGATCCGGATGTGGCTTCAAGTTTTTTCCTGCGTCGATGATTTAATTCCAAATGTTAGGCTTAATCCTCTGTGGGGAGGGCCACGAGGTCCGCCGATGCTGAAGCGTTTAGATTAATTAACGTAGTATAATTTTGGACGTTTGATGGAAAATAAGATGTGTTGCAGTGCAATCTTAATACTAGTGTGCAGGACGTTCAAAGGACACCGAGAAAGCCTTCGGCAATTTCTAAAGTTCTTACAAATCATTGTAACTAAGGATTAAAGGCTGAAAAATGATAACGAATGATTGTTGTTAATATCATTTACTCTAAAAGATTAAATTATATTTACGGATTTCATTCTGAAGTGAGCCTATAATATCTAGATCGTATTCAGTCGCAGGTTAACTCTCTAAGTATCATATGACCACGATGCTAAAGGCACGGCGTGACCATTCGTTGTTTTATCGAGAATCACCGTAATTGTAGATTTTAATTTAAAATGTTTTAGGTCTCAGATGTCAAGCTTTAAATTATAATTTTCTGATCTTATTAGGATGTGCTTTGCGCGTTACCCTACTTTGCATTAAACACTTTTATAATTCCATAGATTTTTGGATTTTAGATGGGTTGGGTTGGCTGTTACTGCCTTTGATCGAAGGGCGCCTTGTCTCATTCTACATACTACGCTGACGCTCTGACATATTACGCTTTAATGTGAGTAAATTAAACTATTCCTTTACCTATACCTATTATCGGATCATTACAAGGGCATATCGCAAGAGGCCTTTATACACAGCAGTGTACATAGTGTAGTAATTAAAGCTGCAGATCGGCATGACGGATGATGACCGGGGGTTATTACACGTTACGACAACAGCTGCGGTTACGAAAGTCAACTCAGCAATAGTAAAAAGTTTCCAAAGCTGCGCGCGCACATTTCCTCTTATCTCTAAACCGCTAATAAACATAATCACTAAATGATGAGCCGACCTCGTGGCCGCGCGCTGATCGTCAGGATGGTTGCGCAGGCGCTCCTCGCGGTGAAAGTTGTGCGCGGGGAGGGGGCGCCTATATCAGGCTGTGTATGCTCGCGCGCACCACTCCGCAGCCTCACAGGTGAGATATGGACACTTGTGCCACAAGTCCCAAGGTACAGAAGGCCATACAGCCCGCGATACAAACACACGCAGACGCACAAACAACAATATTGTTGGCGGGCAATCAATTACAGTGAATCGACATAGAATCGAAAATCGTAACAAGTAACTGTGTGATACCTCCTGATTGCGAGTGGTAGGCCTTCTGAGTCTTGTTATTTAGTGCTAAATAGGACGACAAACCCCTCGATAGTGAAATGTGTTAAAAAAGTGGTAAAAGTGTGTGTTGTACTGATTAGCGGTGGCTCTCGCTGCGCACGCGCATTGATACGCATCTCGTCCGCGTTTATGTAACACTAAGTTTAGGAAGAGGTCGGTGCTTCTAGAATTTAATTTTTTTTTAAACCGTGGGAATTTTAATGAAAGAATTTATAACTTAGATCAAGCTTAATTTTTAGGGGTTTGTTGTCTATCTATCTCTATGGTATTATGAGCCTAACATTAAAAGGCTCTACAAATAAATGAAAAATGCCTTAATTCTGTTTAGTTCTTTTTATTAGTATATTAATAAGTGATTTATTCCGCAGTTAGTAAGGTGTCGTAAGCGTTCCTTTCGCCTTCCTCTCACAATGAAGTCCTCGGTGCTGTGCGTGCTGGTGCTGGTGGCGGCGGTGGCTGCCGCTCCTCAGCGGGAGGGAGCCGCCTACTCCCGGGAGGCCATCAAGCAGGCGCAGAACACACACCTCATCCCCAAGGATGCGGAGATCCAGAAGGTAGGACATTTTTAGTGTAGTAACATTATTTTTTGACGTCAGTATGGAGTAAGTTTTTGGAGTAGTAGGTCGAAGGTAGGTATTTTTTGTAATTTAGTATTACTATTTTATCATGTTGACAGTTGCCCATGGTATTCCCATTCACCATATAACAATATTTTAACAAAAAAAGCCAGTGAAATTTGTAAGGTCTCAATTAAATTTTTTATGTATTTTCGTAAACCAGTTTGACGTAAAATTCTTTATTTGCATATAAAACTAATGAAAATAGCCACTTAATTATGTTAAAAGGATAATATTTAAATTAAACTTAATATAATCATAATAATACCATAAAATTTATTATGCATAAATTCTTAAAAACGAATCTCACTTCTCTAAAGTACCTACCTAGTAACCGAAACATATTCAAACAAAGCGTGGCGTTATTCATGCAGGCGCACGCGCATGCGAACTATTGAGGTAAACGCCACCTCATTAGCAACACTATGACATTCTCTACTTTGTTAGATAACTTCCTCATCAATCACTATTCATCCGATTGTGGCTGCGGCAACTGACTTCTTGTGGTAACTGAGGAATTTTGACATATCTGTTAAACTTTAGGTATATGATATCATCAAATTCAAGGCATTTAGCCTAACTATAATAAAATTAAAACATTATGCAGAGTTTAATTTTTGTAAATATGGAAATTGCAGATCATTATTCCGTTGCATTTGACATTCCAATGTTTGTTCAGGTACAAGAAGGTATCGAGCTGGCGGCGTACGAGTCGATCCCCTTAAACCAGAGGATCAACTTGTTCGAGATCCTGGGCGACCAGGTGCCCTCTGAGGTCATCAACAACCTGCAGGGTCAGATCGACAAGGTCGGCCACCAGTAACATCGCCTAGCAGCAGTGCTTCGGAGGACGCCAGTAGCGGGGGCATCGCCAAACAACATGAAACGGCATTTATGAGCCAAAAATACAGAACTGTTATAGTGAGCGCAGATAACAGGGTCTTCCAGCCCTTAGTTTCTTCCGTGACTTTTATTGGTCACCTACGAATTGACACATCCATTTCAATATTCAGTCATCGCATTCTTACTTCGTGCTACTGAAAAGCTCGCTCATCACAGCGAGACCGACGACAGCCGGCGGGCAGGCGCTGCCGAGCCCCGCCGCGAGAGGCTGCTTGTTACGCAGCCTCCCCTTGGCTGATGCAACCGCTACAGGCCCCAGTGAAGACACCGTCGAGTTATATTTAATTTATTGGTGACGCAAGTCGAGTAGAGACAGTGAATGTGATATTGTGCAACATCACAGTTTTATACGTTTGTACATAAATAATGTTAATAAATAAATTGGTCGTTCGACGTCCAACCGGCTGGTTTTGTTTGACGTAACCCGTAGGGACAATGCTGCCACACAGCGCGGATGCGATCCCTATCTCTGTTACATAAGGCGGAAGATCGTAGATCACGCGCGGCCGCTATCACGGCGTGACATAATGTGAGCTGCTCAATATTCATGTACTTTCATCTAGTTATAGGTAACGTTTAGATCGGATCTCAAATCCGGTCTTACTCTGACACGATCGTTCGATAACAGTATGCTAATGAGTTTGAAGGTAAATATTGATATTGCCATGAGTTTTGCCAACTCTGTGGAATCAATGACATTTGTAAGGTAAGAACTATTTTAATAGGTACGTGACCAGTGACATCGTTACTGAATACCAATTAAGAGACAAAGTTATAAATTTCTTTTAGTCTTAGAAAACACAAAATATCGGGTTTGCAGTATGTTACATACTCGTAGCATTCTGCTTCTATTAGTCTGATAAATAACTGAAAGAGGGCCTCCTCTTCTTCCCTTTGCGGTTATGAGAAGAGTGGGCTATAATTGTTATCCGATTCGTTTGACCACCTATATACGAAAAATTCAAATGTTATTAATTTTTCCATCATCGATATCAAATTCGTGCCAATATACGCAATATTTTAAAGGCAAATAAAAAGTGGGCATAAGATTACGAAACGTTTTAATAACTTGACAAGATTCAAGGGCATAACAACTTTAACGAAACCATATGAAACCATTATCTCTATATTTGGTAAAACGCAATTTAAACGTGTTGATCCAGCCATTATCGGGAATAATATTCTGAAATTATTATTTACATACATTTAATTGTTACAAGGCTATTTTTACATTGCAAGCAATATGGACGACGCATTGTACTCTGGAAAAACATTACCCCATCTATTTTCTTTGAATACAAAAATAACTATCTGTATTCATCAGCCGGTAGACGTCCACTATTGAAGAAAGGAAACCACAATCGCCACGCTTGACAAGCGACTTGGAGTTCGCAGTATTGGTCGTGAAGTTACAGAAGACGCTGCTGCCCATCTTGTAGATTTTCCTTAGTCGTCTCCTACGACAGCCACGGGACAAAATGGGGAGGTTTTATTCTGGCCCGGCACTCCACGGGATATCATATTATAATACTATCTGTACATACTTATTTCATGATTGTTCTAGAAATAAAATGCTAACACGCAAAATTTGAAACGCAAAAGTTACTTTGGTCGTACCAAACTAACTGCCTATAAATTCCAAAAAGTACTTGACTAGTTATTCAAAGACACCACTAACTTTATTCTAGAGAAAGGCCAATGTAGTATGCCAGGGTCGTAGCACATGGAAATCCGTGGTCTCTGCTACCCATATGGGGGCGTGAACCTATGTACGTGAAACTGTACAGGCCAATTTAGGAGCACCCTAAAGTAACGTTGTTGTATGAAAAATGAGATATTTATACGAATACAATACAATGATATACTTACTTACCTTATGAAGTGCTGCAGAAGTTTGGTGTGTAGAGCTTGTTCAGCATTCATCGGTAACCATAGAAACCAAATTGAAAAGCGCGTGCATATTCCATCGCAGTAGGTCGTGTCCAATCACTGGACGCCTTTAACCGGCATGACATGTAAATGAGCTCCCATTGGCTCATCGCTCCTTACTTGATAATTAGAACATAATTCACCGCATGTCAACCTGCATGTCGGTGAAGAAACTTCACTGGAATAAGATCTATGTAAACGTGTTACTAAACTGGAAATTATTTTATTAATCACTGCACTTAATTATGGACGCAAAGCGCGGTTTCTATGAAATTGCAAGTAGACTTCATGTACCTATATTTATACGAAATATAAACCGCGATGATAAACTGTTTCTGGACATGTTTACAAGCTTTTGTTTCATTGAAGGAGAAATATTGATATACGAACTGAAACTACGGCTATATACCTGCTTAACGGCTTTTTGTTAGGTTTTGCCAAAATTACAGTTAATCTAAAAAAATAATAATTAAGGTACCTACCTATTTTGTCATGTCACGTGAAAGTAATGATGTAAGCACTTATAACCGCGTCGTTAGGTTTCTGTTTTATTTAATAAACTCATACTCATTATAATGTATAGCCCGACATGGATTAGCGAACGTAACCTTTTGCGGAACTGAAAGTAACTTAAAGTTCATTATATTTCATAATAATAGTAACAGACGAGTACTGTTGGCCTGCCGCCATGTTACATGACGTCACACCCTCGGGATAGATGTTTAGAACTGGTGCTAAACTTTTAAGATACATTTATCATCCACTGCTGGGTAAAGTCTTCCCTTTTCTTCTTCCATACTTCTCTGTCCTGAGCGTGTCTCGTCCAGGAGTTGAGGCACATTAACTGCAGCTGATACATATAGGTTACTTAATTGGTAATAATATAAGTCAATCCCATGCATTTATGTTCGGGTACGTACGCCATCAAATTTTGTATACACACCCTATTTTTTAATCGACCACCGAGCTTGTTTTTGCAAATCTAGTAGATAAATAAAAAGATTAATATTAAAATAAGATACACTAAATAAAATAAAGAGAAGGTTAAACTTATAACAGGCAGCAATTTAGACTTAATTAGGCGCTTATCTATGTCGTTAGCAAACTAAAATATTTATGAAACATAAAAACTAGCCATTGGAAACGTATCGCTTTGAAAGTTGTTCAGCGACAAATACTGGCCGCACAGAATTCGACATTAATTTTAATGTGGCTTAGAAGTTAGAACTATTTACGATAAAAAATTAAGTTCTTATTAAATAACTTTAATGAGTGTACCTAATATGAGAACCTATTCCTGCAAAGCAACTTGCCAATTCAGTTTTGTTCCACGTAAATAATTCTGCACTAGTTATTTTTAACAGTCCAAGAAAAGTCTATGTTGCTACGCTTTTAAATGCTAGTCAAACATACGTAAGAGAATGCATTAAAACGCCAAGAGTTGAGCTCTTAGATTCAAGAAGAACAAGAAGGTGAATAAATACTAATTGATCTCTTTCACTTAGTGAAAATAAGTTGACCACTATTACAATGACTGGCGAAATGTGAGTGTAAGTAGGTACCTACCCTACATCTCTGCCTACTTCTTCGGGGTACAGGCGTCATGTTATACATGTGTCAGGCTGGTGTAAGGAGTTAAGGACGGGAGGTCGTCTCGCAAGATTCTTGTGTTTAATTAATAATCGTTACTTGTCATTCAGGTTTTCACAAATTATTGTGGACGCACCGACACGCTAATGAGGTTCTTGACCTTACGTTTTATAAATTGAGCTTCATAAAATTTAATTTCGTATTTATTTACTAGTTATCTATTCAAGTGTTCAAACCTGTATGTAGAGGCCAATATTATTATAGTTATTGAAAGAGTCACGGGTGAAATTGTAAAAGCTTAGTTAAATTCAAATGCGGTTTTTTCGTTTTAATAAATAGGCATATGAACTAGAGGACTAGTAATACTTAAGGTGCATATTCTAGCGTTAAAACCGATTGAGGATCGCTAAGTAACCTTAAGTAATGCTTGAATACGACCTAATTGGCGTGGTGGCTAAGCGATTAGACTGCTGCGCTAAGGGTTGCGGGTTCGATTACCACACGGGGCAAAAATTAAAAAGCACAACTTGGTAGGAAGCATACCATCTAAGAGATACCAACATACGTAACATATGTAAAGATATATCTGCTAACGTTTTACATGTCAAATGTCCTCAGCAGCCAAACCAGCAAAACTCTGCTCGCCCCGCCTGATTATAGTGGTATGAGGGGCTTAATAATATCCTCGATTGAGGTTATATTCCAATGTATTATGTGACCACACTTATGTATCCCAAAATAGGCTTATTAGAACTGTTTTTCGGATACTAGTTTATAAGTATATAATAGACTTTTCTGTTCATCATCATCATCATCATCAGCCGTAAGGCGTCCACTGCTGAACGAAGGCCTCCTCCTTTTAGAAGGGGGTTTTGCCATAATCCCCACGCTTGGCAAGCGGCTTGGGGATCGCAGTGTTGGTGGTCAAGTTACAGAAGACGCTGCTGCCCATCTTCTGGGTTTTCCCTTAGTCGCCTCTTACGACACCCACGGGAGGAAAGGGGGTGGTCAATTCTAGGCCGGATACCACACGGCGACTTTTCTGTTACGGATTTCTTATTTTTGATAGACTTAGCTTTTATGCAAAATTTTCTAGATATTTTGTAGAAAATGGATGATGTAACAATTGCTTAGTAGGCAGTTAGTAAGGCACCGACACTGTCACTTTTGGGATGACATAATACTTATGATTATTACTCTCTTACATATAGTTTTGTAATAATTTTTTAACTCCATAAATATTAGAAATCGTGACTATCGTCATCATCAGCCTATCTCAGTCCACTGCTGGACATGGGCCTCTCCTATGGCACGCCACTGAGCTCAATCTTCGGCCTTCCGCTTCCTAACAACAATAAAAATAAAATATGACTTACCTGCCTCGGCCATTTAAGAATAAGAAAGCCATTTTCCTCGGCTGGTAATAGGTATATCTTGTAAAACATATTAAGCTATTCAGCGAATGGCTCTGTATATAAAATTACAAATAGCCTTCAATATTGCAATAATTTAGGTCCTCCCATAACTGTGACGGTCCCGGCTTTCGGCACAGCGGTACGTGAGTTCGGTCCTGGCCAAGTATTACGATATCATTACGCCATAGCCAAAGCAGGCGCGCTACGAATAGTAATCGTTGCGCCCGTCACGACCGAGGAGAAAGTATTGTTTGTTTGATTTGTGAACTGATTGTGTCATGGGGGCTGGTCAGAGATCACTCTCCTCAAAGGAATTGAGGAAGTCAAGCTGCTTCTGAACTAGCTATGAAAGGTTACTCGTAAACGAAGTAAATTAGGCATCTTATGAGTATTACTAACCCGTGTAACTTGGTATCTTTTATCTGGTTACCCAGCATTATCTATTGTTGTACGCACTTGATTAACGAAAGAGTATACAGACAGTCCTGTGTAATAGGGGCCTTTTAATTAATTAACACTTCATAGACGTTTCCTATAGGTCAACCTTAAACCTTGTGCCTACGAGTCCGCTCGGTAAACCACTCAGATACCACGACTAATTGAATTATATTATAAGGTATTTGACCCACACAATAAGACTGCAAACCGTCTAAATAATTTATTTCCAAAGTTTTTACGACAATAACAAGAATAATGTCCCCTAATGCTCTTTCTTGTTTTCGCTGAGGAGAGGTCAAAGATCCTATTATAATAAATGCTCAATAAAACTCAAGTAAAGCCGTGGACACACGGTAGGTGTTCAGAGACACGTCCACTTATAATATTGATGTCTGTGTGTTAATATCCGTCTCTATGTCAATAGAGGGACTCAAGAGAGTACTACTGCGTGTGAAACTAAATTACAGATAGATGTAGTTAAACATTTTGAACACTTAAATATTTTTTTAGAAATAATTTATCCTCCGTATGTAGTTGTATTCATTGTGGCGTTCTAAGGGGGAGGCCTTTGTCCAGAAGTGGACGTCATCCGGCTGATGATGATGATGGTGATGATGTAGTTACTATGTCATGCACAAAAGCCATGGGGACCGTAATCCCTATGTATGTATTATTGTGAATTGAGAGGGTAAGAATTACACATATAGTACCGACACCCATATTTCGTAAATTATGTTAAAGGTCCCAATGTGTTATAGGAGACGAGCCTATTACCATCAACCAAGCATTAATCCAGACTCCGTGCTGCTACTGACGATTACATAATGAAAAAACCCCGTAACACTGCGCGACCCGGGATTACTTTAATTACTTGTCGTTATAATATTATGCATTGCAAACATTTATCATAAACAACCGGTAGTTGTATAGTTGCGACAGCAGCGCCACCTGCATCATTAAGATGGTAATAAAACTCAAATCAAAATAAACGAAAGTAAATAAGCGTATAAAAGTACCTATAGTATATGTATACAATATACACGTATAGTATATGAAAAATGTCGTAAAAGGTGTCTACCAGGATGGGCATTCTCTTATGCGCTAATAGCTATGCATTACGATCGCGAATCCGATGCGATGAATATCAATGCAACAGTTTATGAGGTCCATGTGTCATGTAAAACTTTTAACGTCGGGCCATTGGGCCCTGGGTATGTTGTGCTAGAAGTCCTTATTATTTAATAAAAGCGATAAATTTCATTAATAATTGTATAACTATGCACTTAATGATGATTGCTAATGCTATTATTGTGTCTTGAGATCCGTACAACATTACGCTTAGATAAATTAATTACCACCTAGATTTATTTGAAATTGATAAAATTTCAAATAAATCTGGGTGGTAATTAATTTATGTTGAAATCTACGAACAAAACGTAAAACTTAAAACTTACTTCACTTAATGCAAGTAGCGCCATCTATACATGTCTACCAGCATTAATGCATGACGAAGTTGCAGAACATGCCGAGGTGAGACCATAGACTTTAAGTGCTTCATATGATATAACATAGATGGCACTACCACACATAATAACTACCTTATAAATATAATTGAATACTTCCTTAAGAATATAATATAATTAATATGTTACGAAGGTGATGTACAAACGTAGGTACTGTTATTTAAATCAATTAAACAAAGTCACCCGTTACACACCGTTAAAAAATCTCTTAGGTGTGCCGGTTTCCTCACGATGCACGATGGTTTCCTTCACCGTTTTTAGCCACTAAAAACTAATTTATAGTACGCACATGCGACCTTTGACTTGGCAGTCATACCACTCGGCTATAACTGCTGTCAAATATATGATCAAAATTAAATCAAATAATAAAAGTTTACAAATGAAAACTTAGTGTAAATTCAGCGATGAATTGACAATCAAAATACTACAAATGCAAGGAACTTAACGATTATAAGATTAATTCGCGTTTATTTCTATGTATGGTCCTAATTATTGATAAATATTAGGTATTCATCAGTGACCAAACCTATAACATAACATCCTGTCTTCCGCAAAGGCGTAGGCAGAGGTGATTGTAAAGTACACCTACATTTCGCCAGATAAGTTATAGGTAATTGTTATAAGGGGCGAGCCTATTGCCATCAACCGGACACAAATGCAGAGTCCGCTACTGTTTATTATCTAATGGAAAAACCCAGTAACACTTTGCCCGACCCAAGATTCGAACCCGGGATCTCATGCTAAGCAGTCGAGATTAGCGACCACTAGACCAAAGAGGTAGTCTAACCAGACCTATCCATACAATAAGCTCACAGAGCTGCGGTAAGTAATGTAAGTGAACTGCTAATTACGTCGTTAATTGGCGGGCGACGATCAGCACGCGGCACATTACATGTGTTATGATCCTGATGTTACACCTCGAGAACATTGCTGTCTAATTGACTGCTTTAATGAGTTTTATGGGGCGTTCAGATGTGGCTTATTGCTATTAGCTGGGCCTGTTACGACTGATGATATTTAAACTATTCATTATATAATGCTCCAATTGCAACTTTAATTATAGCTATGTAGGGATAGTTCCTACCAAAATATTTAGGTCGGGCTAATTGAGAATAAGAGGAATTGAAAGCTCAAAACCTCTGCTACGAGCTTTTGTTTAATAAAATAGGGTAGATAAATACTTACCTAGGTATCACTGGCGGAGACTGGTGACTTTATCATTTGGAAACGCCCACCAATCGTGCGCTATATTACTCGGTACGCTAGGATGTAGGTTCTACTAGGATTACCGTAAGAAACCAGCTAACCAATGAACTTTACCTTAATGAGTTTATCGAGCCCTCATCTATCACAGATTAGTCACTGCAAATTCGTGGCTAAATGTAGGAAGTCTTCTTTGGAGTCCTAATGAGAATTCTCTATCTAGGATCTCAACGAGGCGGTTTTAAAAATTAGTTTATATAAGTTCCTTTTATTGCAATCAGAACATCTGTTTAAAGACATGAACTTGTAAATGATCATAGTAATTTACTGAATACTTTTCTCGTTAATGGTTTTATGTATCCGCTGTTTTCAGAAGTCATGAGACCGCATCTGATCTGAACCAAATGCCACACATAAACCATTAGAAGTAGTCCAAGCAACTGTAGAGGGCCAACAGATTCCATCGAATTATCAAACAATTTAGCAAAAACCAATTTAATCCACATTAGAGGCGAGCAAATAATGACGCGTTACGAATAACTTCAGCGGTTCTGGAAACCATCCTCAAAGACACGCGACACTTAATTTAATAGGCACTACTTAAGTATACGATTACTAAGTGAGTTACATTTTTCAACGCGCTTTTTGCCGTTTAGGTGATCTTAATTGGTGGTTAGAATGCCTCACATCGCGGCCGAGTCGCGGGAACTAACGGTGCGCAGGCGCGGCGCTGTGTGTGTCCAGCCTTACGCGTAATGCGCTTTTAATTAAAACAAAAAAATCTATTTTTTTTAATTGTTCCCATTTGACGCACCGAGTGTGAGGACGGCGGCCGTGTGTGTACTGTTTACGGTATACTCCACCTACCTGTAGTACCTAGCTATACAGGTACGGCTCAAGCAGTGTGTTTGGTGCCGCATGTGGGCGTTATCTTTGCTGTAACGAGGATGTTAACTAGGTAGGTGTATTTACTGCAATATTTTTGGTGTAAAATATAGGTTCTTCGTGAATAATCCACATTAAAGCTTGTTTGAAGGCCAAGCTGAGAATTGGTCACAGTCGGTCAAAGGTACGTTTTCGACGTTTTGTACGATTCCGTCAACTTAGATAGATGCTTATGAATTCTGCTTTCAAAGGTTATAACGAATATATACATATATTTATCTTAGAGTATTAAAAATTTAGTATAGAGCTTTCTTCGAGGATTTTAGACCATTTCTGCCATGCCACTTTTATTTGTAACTCTATTCTTAACCTGCCCTTGCAACATTTTTCCCACCCATCACATTCATAATCACACTAATATTATAAATGCGCAAGCTTGCAAGTGTGTGTTTGTATGTTTGTTACTTCTTCACGCTCAAACAGCTAGACCAATTTTGATAAAATTTGGTATGGAGGTAGCTGACACCTTGGATTAACACATAGGCTACTTTTTATGCCGAAAAAATGTAACGGGTAACACCGCGGGGCGCAGCTTATTATATTTTGGCATCGCTGCATGTCCGACGCGGACACCACACACCTATGATATCGGCCGGGTTAGTCAGGTGTTACCACTTACCAGGGGAGAATGAATGGCGTGTGGCAGCCCGCATCACACGAAGCCTGATCGCTCGTTAACCGCGCACAACTATGCCTTATCTACACTTTCACTCGTTATGTGTGAACCTTGCACTGTTTAAATCCTCGTATTATCGACATTGTGAGTCACTCATCCACGAACTGACCTCAGTGAGCATGGCTTAACTTTCATTAACCAGCCCCAACTGTCCTCTATTTAATGTTCTCCTGACCGAATTTCGGTCACGGCGGCCGATCTCATCTGAGACTAGCCAACTACGCAGGAGATATTATAGTGCACAATTAGTATGAGCGCAAACACAAGTGCACTCCCTTTTCCCTGACTTTCATAGTCCGATGGGACGGAATACCGACTCGACCGGAGAGAGATCAGGCGCAGGACCAACGGCTTAACGTGCCTTCCGAAGCACGGATGGGTCTCGACATGTAAAAACGGTCACCCATCACAAGACTGACCGCGCGAACCAAGCTTAACCTGGCAAATCGACTGACCTGTGCAGTAGCCACGTAGCTACGAGTCCCTCAAATGTCCTCTATTTAAAATAGGTAATAAATACAAGCTGTAATGCGTTTTTTCTTAATAACAGAAAATATCCTGAAAATAATAATAAAGTATTCAATAAGAATTTAAATCTCTCTTACCGCGATACCGCGATACAATTAAAGGTACCTATGATTAAGGGTAGTTTGAAACATTGTAAGCGTAATTGTTGTGCAGCACATCGCCTGTCTTATTACAGGTACGATTATAATAAGAGACCCTACTTTCCTTGTTGCACATTTTTTATAAAAGTAATAGCAATGTAAACCCTAATTTACTTTAACTATATTATTATTTTTACAATCGAAATGCAAAAGTAACTTTATCGGTATGATTAATCTGATATATTAATTAATGTCCTTGAAGAATAAAATCTCCTTTTGTAAAAAAAGGCTGGAAAAGGCGGATATACCCACGTGAACAAATTCCCAAGCGAAAGATAGAGTCGAATAAATAATACGTTGATTGAACAAATATACATACATATATACTGTACATACATACTAATAACATAAAGCTCTTAGTGTCTAAACACCTTTTTAGGAACAAAAAACTTAAATTCTCTGATGTCAGTGTGTTCTAATGCCAGCCGTCACCGTCGCCTTTGGCCGGTAGCGCGCTTTTTGCGGCGACATGGGCCCGCCAGGCGAGCCGCCAGCCGACACGTAGCCCTACGAAAGTAAGCTAATTACCAACACATATTTAATTACATGTATCGGGCCGCTCCACGCCGCGTCCAGATCATACGGACTTCAAGCTTTTGCGAGATAAAGATAGGTGTGATGAAGTTAACTAGATTAATTAATGTCAATAATTTAATGTAATGGCGATGAACAGAGATTTGTGGAGAGAGGGGGAATGGATGGCGGTTTCCCAGCAGTGGGACACTGAACAGGCAAATAAGAAGAAAAAAGTACCTAAATACAATATGAGACGACCCCTAATTTCTCCCTTCACTTCTTTACAGCTTCGAAGATTGCAAAAGGAAAAAATTATAGAGCAATGGTTATAGCTGTAGTGTATCTATTTAATAGATATGTAAACACTATCTCACGTATACAAGTAGTGGGCTGTGGGGTCCTGTCACTTCACTATAGATTATTACTATACGAGCGGCCCGCTCCGGCTTCGCACGGGTATAAAATATATATTATAAGTATTTCTCCACTATTTTATGGATGTTATTATACATATAAACCTTCCTCTTCAATCACTCTATCTATTAAAAAAACCGCATCAAAATCCGTTGCGTAGTTTTAAAGATTTAAGCATACATGGGTATATAGGGACAGAGAAAGCGACTTTGTTTTATACTATGTAGTGATCTGTGGTTACCGACTATACTGTGTATGATGGCGACTTATCCAGAGAGTGAAGTGGGTCCTGCACGAGAGACTGGATGTGGTGGTGAGCCAGTGTTATTATCATCTTTAATACAGGATACTGCAGTAGGTACCTATAGGGTACGATATAACATAGCGAACCGTCCCACAACAGGGTAAAAGCCTTTTATTCCAGAGAAGATATGCGCTTTGATCATGACGCCTGCTTATTGCGTGTTGGATGGCAGGCCATTAACTCTGCTTTTTTCATCTTATGATGTTTTCTTGTCAACTTACTCCAGACATGTATTATAGTACTGTATACCTACGTATCTGTTTTTTTATAAACTAGACTAAGAGACTGTACCACCTTTTAATGAAAAATAAATTATTATTATTACAAACTATTCAACTTGAGTGCAGGTTCTATGAAAAATCCCTATTATCTGGAAGGGACCGGTTATATTTGTAGTTAAAAATATGTCATACATCGCGGCCTATTTATTTTACTAAAAATAATATTATGAAAACGTCGGTGTATTATTCTCAGATAGTCTTAAATAACTTGTTCATAATCATTATATAATTATACAAGATGACGGGCGTCGCGGTCGGTGCGAAAATACACCTTATATTTTATTAAAAACCATTGCTTAGACGAATTTTACTTAACACAAGGCGTATTTAATCCGGCTTTTAATCATTATTATACTTAAAAGCTGGAACCTCAAACAAGATTAGTAATGAATGGTTCAATAGTCGTGGCGTCATTATCATAGAAATTAATCATAATAAGATGGAAATTAGGTAACGTAGCGGAATTGACGGGTTGTCAATCAACTTCCGAAAACAATAACAAGCGCATAGAATAGGACTTACCGTTGTTATTCGATTTTGATAAAAACTAACGCAACACACGGATTTGTAAATAGTCACTAATTACTGCTGTAACAGTGTACAGTGAGGTAATTAAAGTAATTATACGAATGCCTCATTTATAAGGAAACTAGATTTAGCTTGCGATTTCGTTAGCGTAGAGACTGTGACGGCGAATTTTTTGGAACTAAAAGTAACCTTTGTCCTTTAACAGCGTTTGTTTATTTATTATTTATAAACATAAAACAAATATTATATATTCGAAGGTTGACTTCATGCCTTAGGTATTTTCTACCAGCCGACCTTAGGGTGATGCAGGGAGAAGGGTTCAAGGTTTGGTTACAACTCTGGGTTCTTTACATATACAACCACTAATTCTATCTACATCTGTATAATCGTAATAAATATGCTGATAATCCTTTTTTTATGGTATCGTGGTTTTGCCACTGAAACATGGACGCTGAAGCAATGGTTGTTAAAGTTTGATACACTTCGTATCGTATGGTGATGAACAACCTGGTGTCAGAGTTTAAACCGCCTGTAGACCTCTGCCATGGCTTTACACACCGTTGAAAAATCTGTCAGGTGTGCCGGTTTCCTCACTATGTTTTCCCTCACCGTTTTTAGCAACTGATAACTAATTTAGTAATTTATAATACGCACATGAATTCGAAATGACATCGGTGCGAGCCGTAGTTTGAACTTGCGACCTTGGACTTGGCAGTCCTACGGTTATACCACTCGGCTATCAGTGCTTGATACACTTATCGTACGTATATACCTAAGTACGATAACTTTCTTATAAAAATAGGCAGAGGATATTCCAAATTTTCCCACAAAGCATAGGTCCCATTTTTAAAAGGGACAACACTATTATATGATTAGGTAGCACATACAGAGAGGTTGATCAAAACGTTTGGTGAAAACTTAAATAAATATTAAAAACCACATTGGTGTTAATTAGTGGTAAAAATCTATCTGTTACGAGTAGTTAAGATTAACGAAAACCGCAAACTGTTGTCACTGTTTAAACTTTAAACTAACAGTTTATTTAACAGGAAAAAAGAAAGTGCTGCGTCACTGATCACTACCCACGTGCGTCTAACTGATGAAGATCTAGACTTATGGTTCTATCGATAATGGCTAGGCTAATGATTCTTTTATTTATTTACAAACATCATCAATTGACATAATATATATGTATATACTACATTTTCTTATACCTACACTAAACTAATAATCATTTATACCTAGATAGTAAGTTTGAAACAAAAGGTTTTTGGACCAGATTATATTCACAGGGAAAACCAAGGGTTTGCTGTGGCGAAGTCAAATTACTGTGTTAAACCCATGAAGATTGTGAGCAGCTTTGTAGTGGCTATTTAAAGAAAGGGCTATTGGTTTATAATTTGTGATTTAAACTAGTCCGAAACATTATTAACACCTCATAATACAAATGCGTATACATCAACTTACCGAATGTCCGAAAATGCGAAAAGCGTCCGGTTTGTCTGTCAAATAAGCAGCCAGCCGCGGAGTGCCGGAGTGCCTCGAGGACACTCGGGGTCAGGTCATTGACACGCTCCTGGACAAGCGAGACATATTGGCTCTGAAAACTTTTTGAACGGTTCCAGTTTTAAGCAGCTTTTTTGGTTATTCGCATGTTGTGAAGGTTTTAGAGATTGTTTATATTATTGTACAGTATTTGAAATAAACTACCCCATCATTCAATAAAATAAATTGTTACGTCGCGTTGGTTAGACTAGAGCTAACAACTAATTTCGGAGATCAATAAATAATAATGTTGGCGACGCAAAATTGCGAATCATTTGTTGTTTCATATAATTATGTATATAAGGATTCTACTGAAAATATATGAGCCTAATCTGGCAGTCTTCATATAACTGAACTTGGAGGAGGATGGATAGTTTCACTTTTGTATTTCCTTTGAGTCTAGTTCCGCAAAGGGAAAACCTGACGAACTTGAATCTAACCTACCTATTGGTGATCATATTTATACAATACATTAAGCGAAAGATATGAATCATTTGAATAACTTTTTACATGACATAACTTGAACCTCAGTCTCAGTCCGCGGTATTGGCGAGGGTATACAACAATAAATAGCAGGCTGAGCACAAGGACACGCAGTTAATCACTCGCGGAGCATGCGCCCTGCGGCGGGCGGCGATTTGGGCGCCCGCTAGACCTACTCACGTTTAGACCGGCCCGAAATATAAGACCAAAGAGTACAGCGGCTAAAAGAAACAAAGTGTAGCAGCGTCGTAAAAAGTTTAAATCTGTGGATTATTTGACCGACTCCAAAAATTGGAGGAGGTTCAATTCTGTTTAGACCTTCGGTGATACAGAACACTTTTTTCCGGCAATAGGAAATCTCCCGGGAGTGTTGCAATCGCATGTCTGTATGTTGTTTTGTAAAAGATATCAAAGTTGATTTTTACAAAAACATATTTTTTTAAGGTAATCATTTTCAAAATCGACGCTTCAAAATCTGGTTCAGCGGTGGTAGTAGTCAGTTTTTAGCTTTCACAAATATTAATGATAACATCCCTGTACCAATATTTGCGACCTATTCCAATAAACGTAGTTCATATACTTTCTGTTATCCACTTCTATGAGTATTGTCATAGGCAGGTTAACATTCAATGACAAGATTTAAAATAATATTATTGAGAGATCCTATTGTTAATTGATTCGGTAATCGACGCCATGGATGGATTACATTTTTTAATACGCAAATGGTCTCAGTCAGGGTGGTTATGTTAATTCCTCACGATTATAGCATTGGCTGTAATTAGTTCATGTAAAATAAAAACATTTTGAATTAATGTATGAATCATATCTTTCATATCCATGCTAACTATAGGGGCTCGTAGCTACGTGGTTACCGCGCAGATCAGTCAATCGGCTAGGTTAAGCCGTGCTCGCTGCGGTCTTTCTTGTGAAGGGTGACCGTTTTCACATATCGAGATCCCTTCCGTGCTTCGGAAGGCATGTTAAGCCGTTGGTCCCGCGCCTGATCTCTTTCCGGTCGTTTGGTCTATCGTCCCATCGGACTATGAGAGTGAGGGAATCTCTTGCGTAGTCAGCTAGTCTCAAATGAGGGAGGCCGCCGTGACCGAACTCCGAAATATAACTAGAGGCACATTTGCATTCTACTACCCTTCAACTCAATAATTTGGAAGGAGATACCTAGATGGCTCAAGCCGTTACTAATGATCCAGGGTTCCGCACCCCAGGTGTTCACAGGGAACCCTTCACGGTGGCTTCATTGCTGATACGAAGGTGTCCGCTCTAAACATTCCTAAGGTAATTGTGAGGTATGTGTGCGCTCGCGCAGCATCGGTGTGTGGTTGCGTCGTCGCGTCAGTGCAGTGTTGTGCGCCGTTGCCGTCACCCGCGAGCATGACTCCCGCGCAGCTAGCGCTCGCCGCCGCCGCGCTGTTTGTCTGCGCGCACGCAGGTCCTTTGTACCGCCATGCAAATCCAACGGTCGACGACCCCAGTGATATATGCGAAGGATATACCGCCCAGTTAACATTTTATTGCCTTTTTTATTTAATGATTAATTTATACTGATTCGTATCGGACACGGCTTCAGATGATTTGGCTAATTGATGATCTCTAGTTCATGCTTCATATTAATGTTTTGTTTTACGTGATTTTGGCCCGGTACAGTGTATGTGTTTTACCTCAGTTATTCAGATCTGAAGATATTTAAACAGCTGACTGTATGTATTGCAATATCTACTTCGCTGCAAAAATAATACATGTATTTAATTTTTTTTAACATTATATAATCATAGTAATTATTTACGTTATTTCAGTTATATCAACAAAAACGATCAGCATAATTTGACAAAAACTCGTCTCCGGTACTTAAACTGGTATAATTTTGACATAAAACTGTATTTGCGTAACTTATGTTTGACATGTCGGAGCTCCACATGACGCTCCCTACAGAAGAGTTCAACGCGCGATTAAGAGGCGGACTCTGAACTTTTTACTTAAAGTGCACACTAACTAAAACATTAATAGTGTACTTCTTATAATAACATAGTTTATTGGACCTGTTTCACGTTCCATCATAATTTCATTTGCTAAGCACTTCTTCTAAATTAGTAATACGCAATGTTGTGTTCATTGTATTGAATTTCTAATGAGTTAAATGTTTCGTAATTTTGTTTTAATTATTTCATTTGTTTTTGCTGTTATATTCGAGCTTATACTATTTGTTATAAAGATAAAAATAAGTGTAAACTACTTTGGCTTTCTGCGATTTTGCAAGTTGTACGTGCTTGTTTAAAAAAGTATGCAGTGTTCAACAAAGTCTAATTTTACTATAAAAACTTTCGTAAATGTCGTCGATATTATTTACTTATGAATAAGGGCTCCGTTCGAGTTTGAAACTAGTCGAATACTCATGTGAGTAAAACCAGAATATGTACTTAGTAAATAATAAATCTAATTTTGTTCCACGGGAGAGTAACAGCCTATTTTAATCTCTAGAAGACTGCTCTTCTGATCTTGCATCCAATTAGCTGTTGTTTTCAAGTATATACCTCTGTAAGAAGCCTTTTTCCGAACTGGATAGTTGGGTGTAACCCAAACGGTTAAATATTACAGTTATTAAATAATGTGGTGATACACATACCGGCCGGTCACCGTCGCGCGGTACTGTGTCACTGGAGCGACCACAATGGAGCCAGGACTCCTCATTTACATATTAAACTGGCGATACAGCCGCCGCTACTTCGAACGCAAAATTATAAGAATCACATTGAATATTCTATGTAGACTGTTTATATTGTACTATAGTTTATACTTACAATTATAATTTAAGTTTCAAATGCGAATATATTTTTTGTTGGTTGTCCATCCTTAATGCTGTTAGCGGTGAACGAAGCTGCAATATTTCTTGATATATAATTATGGTTATTATCTGGCTCTAGCTCCATGTACACCCTTGCCTATAGGCCTTGTATATCTTTAGGCGTCTTCTTTGGCTTTTTCTAACCGTCTTCGGCTTTGATCCTTATGTATTTATGAATATAATAAGTCCCAGATACATAAAACTCTTTTGAAAGTTGGAATATCTCGTTCACTACGAACACAATCGTCGAATAATTCCCTCTCCTCTCGGGATAGGTCACATTCCAGACTAGTTTCGCTTCGCACACTTTTTGCTTCAAAATATCTGTAAAAGAGGCCGAGCCGAGCTCTCGAGGTCATTTCGTAGGAACTGACAATTATATTGTTTGTGAGAACATTTGGGACTCAATCCTTTGTTATAATAATTATTCATATTAATTTAAAGCGTTTTATTGTTTTCAGACGAGAAAATCGTGTAATGAAAAGTAAATAAGTACAGTGTGTTGATATTCATATTAAATTACTTAGATATTGTAACTAAGAACGCGGTCAGTGAAAAAAAGGTGTAGCGAATTTAGAATTGAAATAAAACGTTTAAATATGGATTAGTGTGCATTGTAAGTTCTTGTATTGTATTGTGACAGTGTTGCCGTCTCGTCCAATCATGTGGGGTGTACGATAAAATGCTTAATCGGCGTGAAATAGGCTGAGTCTGAAACCGCGAATAAGCAATAAGCACAAGTGTTTTCATAGTATCAACTTCTCGAGCCAACGCACAGTAAATGGGTTGACAATATAGACACTTCCATTCCGGGCAGCTAATGTGATCCGCACCAAATTACTAAAAGAGGATTTTCGGAGTTCGCTGTCGTAATCTATGCTAATGTGAGGGCCCGCTATATCCACTACCACATACTCTACACTCAGCAAACGCTTTGACATGCAACATTCACTCTTAATAGATTGTAATAAGAACGATATGTTATTTCTTGACGTGTTTTAATCATGGTTTATTGACAATATAGCATACATATGCAATGCAGAAGGCCCGTTCCGTCAAGAGGTTCCGTCCGATGGACACTGATTGGTAGTAGTAATATATGGGTTTAGTCTATAGGTTACGAAATTGTAAATAACAATGAATGAACCAATCTTATATTTTACTGAATTGGCTTTACCATCAATAAAAAAATCACAACGTTAACGTATAACATATGACCACATACTTCGCGATTTTTAAATACATAGATATGATACTAGCCCATATGAAGCCGCAAGTAGCTTGGTTCCTCATATTCTTTATTGCTTTATGTTTTTTTTAATAACGTCTCCCCACACTAGGAATTTCTCGTGTATCGTGAGTGCGTTTAACAAACATGAACTATCACATACACATACACAAACACCCAGACTCGGGACAAATATCTGCGGATCACACTTTCTGTCCCGAGCGGGAATCCAACCCGCAACCCTTAGCGCAGCAGTCCAACAGGTCGCTAAGTTAGCATATAGTTCAGAGTGGGTCTTCTGTAAATAATTCCACGATCGGCATAAAGCAATGAATGAGCGCCAATACAAACGTTAGATGTGTGGTGCGCGGGCGCATGGCCAACCGGAATACGTAATGCTATGCGAGGCGAGTGCCGTTTGTTTCACACATAGTTTACTTCACTGCCAATGACAAGTTCAAGCTTAGTGCGTAAGAGAGGCGGCAGTGACGTGCTCATTGTTCACGTGGTTTGGATCGACGGTCGTGTGCGCGGCGACGGTGCCGTGTTAAAGGAACCTGCAGGATGTGGATTCGATTTCTGCTTGCGACATATTTGAGTGTGAGTCACGAGTTTGGCTGTTTTGATTGCAATTTGAACCGGCCAAATACAGGGGAATTCCATTTAAAACAACAAACATAACGCTCGTGTCCATCATTTTTCAAATTTCCTTTATCAATTTAGATTCAAGCTTAGCATGGGCAACATGCTAAAATGGCACCAAAAGTCATATAAATTTGGGTTGGTATTATCGTTTCAGTGATTTATAGCTGTAAAGGTATAACACTGAGTTGGTAATCATAGATTCCAACAGATAATACCTGACGTCACCCTTAAGACGTAAATACTAAAAGGGAACTTGAAATTCGATGGATGCGAGCAGCGACACGGTTGCTCAGTTGGTTAGAGCAGCGCCACGGATCGGCGAAGGTCGCGGGTTCGGATCCCGCTCGTGTCCATCATTTTTCAAATTTCCTTTATCAATTTAGAAACATAACGTTGTTTTTAAAGTTTCTGATTATCTTCCTTCATTCTGTAAACTAACATTTGCGACGATACTGTAACAATGTTTTACCCGTTTGATAGATGAGCTGTTTTGCATAGTAGCGAAGCGCATTCGTCTCATTGTTTTTTTTTTAAAACATCGTTCCACACTAGGAATTTTTCCAATATCGTGGTTGGATTTCACAAACATGAAATATCACATAAACAAACAGCCAGAGTTGGGACAAACATCTGCGGATCACACATTATAATGGTACACACGGTTCAAGTTGGTAGTAGTTTATTAAGACAGTAGCGAGGGGAAATCCTGCCTATCCCTCTGAGAAAGCGTGTTTAAATGTATGTAGAGGAGGTCATCCAGCTAGATTAGATGAATCGCCGTAACAAAATGAACCTGGTGACAAAAACTCTCATCCATGGAATACTTTCCTGTCTCAATTAAAGCTCAATGTCCGTCCGGAATTACCTTCGATGGTGCGCGGAGAAAAGAACTCTTCATTTTGAGCAATTCCATTCAACTAATTTAATCGATACCTATGTTGAAAACTAATTTTAAGATACTGAGATTACTGAGAAAACAGACTACCTACGACAGATGTAAAGTTTTGAAAATGATATTATTATTTATTATTAATTTTACTTGGTCCATAAGGACTGAGGGTTTGGACCCGCCAATATTGTCTTAAGGATAAAGGACATATGAAAACCCAGTTGTACCTATTTGAGCTTTTATGTTATAACTAGCTTTCGCCCGCGACTTTGACCGCGTGGATTTCGAATGGTTTATAGCCTTCCTCGATAAATTGACTAATGAACACAACTACTGGTTCGATTTTTTTTGTGATATATTTCAGAGAGTTCTTGTAGATGTAAATATGGATTATGTTTGTCGGTCTATAATTTTTGTGGTTTCTGATTCTTGGCAAGCTCTTGACTCCTTAATGATCAATTCTTAACATTCAAATCCGTTTGAATGCTCCAAAGAGGCCAAAAGCATCATAATTTTGTGCAAAGAAATATATTCAACGAGCAATGGTTAAGGTAAATGGTACTAACAATGGGTTATAATGAGTGGGTATAAAAAGTGCGGTACAGTTAGTGTAGCGATTGTTGGCCAGTGTCGGGAAGATACAGATCTGGTTGAGACAATGGTCAGACGGGGCTCGCCCGACCGCCTGCTAGGGCTGCCACGGTACACTTACGCTGAGGTCAATGGAATTGGCAAAGTGAGAGATATTTTATTATGTAGACTTAGGAATTCAGGCACTATTTTGATCTTAATTGTGGTAATTCCTGGTCTGAAAGTTAAATAGTAAATATTCTTAATTTGGATTTTGATTCATCTCAATGCTGCAACTATAATAGAAAATATTGTTGTAAAACAGTATCCTACTTACATTACCTGACTGTTGAAGAGCTTTACTCATGTCCCAGCATACTATGTAATAATAATAAAAATATTTAATCGGGAAGCTTGTCATCAAGGACTCTCTACAGTGTAGTAGTGCCAGCCCTGGCGCCGCGTGTTCCCGGGCTGGTCTGCGGAGCGGAAACGTCTGGCGGCTAGTTCCCATCGCGACTCCATGGGAAACTCCCATTGTCTATACCTACAGTTATTACTATTATATTGTGGACTCGTTTTTAGGCTGCAAATGTAACGGTTTACAAGTCTAAAAACTAGTTACTGCTTGTGTTAATTAAGTTTTACTAAATAAAATATTTATAGACAATTAGCTGAAAGCGTGAAGGACTGCCTTTAAAAGAAACTGTAAATATATGGGTCAGGCTTATATAACATCCGATGTGTTTTACACAACGATTTTAATTAATAAAAATAATTTTGTTATGAAATGTTTAACTAATGTTCTACAATTGCTTATGCATAAGAGTAAAAGTGCATAAAACAGTGCTAGAATTATAATTGCTGATGCTACACAATACTTAACATTATGTGTGATGGGTAATAAATTTAAATAAATGCCACACATTAAGCAGACGCGGCTACTCCAGAGCGTTTCGCACTGAAAATTAATTGGTAACTAGATAACTGTAACAGCCTTCACTTTTAGTATCACATTACACGGGAGCTAGCGAGTGTGACGGCTATGGGAAAGTATGCTGTCAACTTATCATAATAGTGGGAAACGGCCCGAAGATTTCGCCAGAAATTGTTCAGAAACTCGCACTTAAGCTTTACAGCTCTTGTATTATAAATTCACGGTCGACAGTGACTCGCACGGCCCAGTTCTACTTTAACGTATTTCTATGACAGCTTTTGTTCGGTTATCCTACGTGTAACTGACACTGCCGTGGACTGCTACTTTCATTCGCCCACATAAACACAAACGTTAAAGTATAGGACCAACATTATTATTTTTATTAAACATCCATACGTTCGTCGTTCATATACTCAATTCCTGTCAGTTTTATGGCCGGCTCATGACCGCAAAAGCAACCGTCAGTATTAGTTGCAAGCCGCAACGCGTTTAGCGAAGATCAGGGTTTTTGGTCAAAGGACCACCCACGTACCTGAATGAACGCCCGCGCCACGCCGCCACCTCGCAACCGAACCAGCGCGGCGAGCTATTGCCTAGAGTTACGTAAAACTTGTTTACATGGACTATATAAAGCTTATTTATTTTATAGTACTGGAGTCTTGTAAAACCAGTTTTTGATCTGCAGAAAAGTTTTTACTTTTACATATATTTGGTTTTGTTTATAATAGTAGCCTCTAGACAAATATAGGACTTATTTCTTTCTAGACTAGCGCTTTTTACCAAAACAATTATTTAGTAGATACAATTTACCTTCTTACAAATGTATTCCGAGCCGGCTTCCATTGTGAAGGACTTGGTTTTATTGTTTTGCAGTAACTCGTTATCGATGGGCTGAGGTCCGCCAAATACACCCTCTGGACTACAAGAGGTGAGGGCCTTGACCTCTGACAAATGTTTTACATAATAATTTCGTAATAACTTTAAAAGTCATTTAGATAATATCTACTGGTGTTTGATAACATATGATTGTCTTTTAGATGGTTTAGGTTGATTCATTCATTCAAATAAGCAATTGATTTTAACAAATAAAAGATGTAATAACGTGTAGTCACGATTTCACGACTGTTTTTGTTTTGATTTCTTGTCGCCGTTGTAATGTTTGTATTTTGGATCAGAATAGTACTAGTTCACTACTGTCTGTGCTGTCATGTTTGTTTTATAAACGTAAATAAATGAGTTGTAATCGTAATTCGTAAAACGTATGATACATTCATAACAGTTGATTGAGACTATTCTAGATGTAGAAGTTATAATATATATCGCTAAAAATAGTTTATTGTTTGGTTGACAAAAAGGTTTGTGATTTGAGTCGTAAAACTAAAACGCCTTTGCATTCAATCAGATTAATGGTATCTCTGACTAAAACTGTAATTATGTAACTTGAGGACACAATTGCAGCATGTTAAAGTTACTTAATCTACTAAAGATTATCAATTTCAAACAGCCATTTTACATAACCCAATTCGATCGGTCTGCGGCCCGAAGCCCCCAGTGTGGCCAGTACGCCTCTTGTCATAAAACCCAGTATGCTACAGCTATGTCTGTGTGGAGCGAGGTGGGCGGCTCATTGAGGCGAGCGGTTCCCACGCAAGCTCGCAGTTTTCCTGGTCATCGCAATACAACCTGTATAGCTCACGTCGCGCGTCGCGTCGTCTCCCAGATATAATCGCGTGGCGTAAACTATGTATATTGTTATGTCTCTGTTTTGATTGGCTTAGGGTCACTGCCTCCTTTATACTCGCTGTCAGTTTGTTTAAACTTGAATTTTAGATGATAGTATTAGTTCTTGTCTCAGAATACAGAACACTTCTTGTGTATTTACTTATTGATGAGTCTTTCACTGCGTCTTGACCAACGCTGAAGGACAATATTATGACAATATTTAGCTTGTAAAGTCCAAAATCGTCATGAAGCACAGTTAACAAGCGTAGGGGTTATTGTTTGTCCCTTTCCATATAGTGAAGGCGTTATTTATAGGAAAGTTATTAAAAAGCTAATGTTAGTTTTATTTTATTTCGTACTAGCGGCCCGCTCCGGCTTTTCACGGGTATAAAATATATAAGTATTTCTCCACTATTTTATGGATGTTATTATACATATAAACCTTCGTCTTCAATCACTCTATCTATTAAAAAAACCCGCATCAAAATCCGTTGCATAGTTTTAAAGATTTAAGCATACATAGGGATATAGGGACAGAGAAAGCGACTTTGTTTTATACTATGTAGTGATATTTAGTGGACGGAACGAATATTTGAATACTATTGTCGAATTCCGATGTGAATTAAAAAAATCCTAGCAAAATTAACTGGAAATTATCTCTGGTTTTTACAGAGGACTTGCCTTTAAATTATAAACTACTTCATACATATTATATTATACATGCTTGCTATTTAAGTATTTACTGAGCGATTTTAAACGTAGTTACTATACATATAGTGGTATAGCAGGGGTATCGACGATCGCCGCCCGCGCTGACTGGTCCTTGGCTTTTTATTGCCCCTGCATATCGCCTGGCGCATGCGCAATCATATTATCTATACATCATTTGTTTTATATTGATTAGTAAAATACATACACAATCATACCGGCAGTTCTCGGAGGAGTAAGCCGAGGTGTTCTCCATTGTCAGGAATTAATACACCCACATTAATAAGATGATGAAATTAAAAGAAGAAGAAATAATACACATATTTATTATGAAAAGAGTGCGTCTATCCGAACGAAACATTCACTGGGGTCGTCTTACTTATGGATCCAAGTATAAATGACTTGTTCAGTATTCTTACTCTTCTTGTTGCTAACCATTTCTCTTTTCAGATTCATTTAACGATAGTGCGGTAGACACGTCGTTGACAAGAGAACGCCACGTCAGATTATACAGTAAGTATCCAATTGTTATTTATCCAGTTGTACTGCACCTAGGATCAATTTATAGTTCGAGGGCAGTCAGTATTCTTATAATTCGCAAAACAATTTTGGAGTCTTAATAATTCATTTACCATACTTCTGGAGCAGCCGTTTATTTTATTGGGTCTTTCGGTTTCTTCTTTCAGATCGATAACGATCTTCAGGGTTTGGATTTTAGTAATCATTTCTTGTATATTAATTGATTCTATGTACTAGGTAAGTCTGAACTGCCATCGGGCTGCCTCTACGACGGCCGCTGGCACAATGACGGCGCGACAGTCTCGACTCACGAGGAGTGTCTGCGCTGCGTGTGCATTCATGGCGCCCTGACGTGTCGGCGCCGCGCCTGCGCACCGCTTCCCGACCCACTGCCCCGCCGCTGCCATGTGCGACATCGAAGGGGCTCCTGCTGCCCGGAAATGCACTGTCCAAGTGAGCCCGAAGAAGAAGGCATGCTTACTTATGTCTTTAGCTATGATTTAGCTCAACTAAAATTATATGCACCCCGATGATTCATTTATGTATTTCCCAGATGCGGTGACTTCAATGGAACACGGTGCAGCCGCGCGGTTCGAGAATGAAGAGCTCGCTGATGTCGCGACCCCGGCGTCCATCTCCCACGGTATGTTGCCATTCGCTGTTGCCGTCCGCCGTCACCGAGCTTCATATAACATACCTAGTAATAAAAAAGCGAAGTTTTGGCGAGCGTCGGGTGCGGCCCCGCTCACGACTGATGCTACTGGAGTGTTCCCAGCGTGCGTGGAGGGCGGCACGGTGTACGCGGCGGGCTCGGCCATGGGCTCGGGCACGGCGTGCGAGCAGTGCTTCTGCCTGCGCGGCGCGCGGCGCTGCGTGCGGCCCACGTGCCTGCCGCCGCCGCCGCACTGCGCGCCGCGGCCCTCGCCCGGCGCCTGCTGCCCGCAGCGCTACTACTGCGACCACACCGACAATCCCGAAGCCGAACAGGACTTACATCAATATGGTGACATACTTTATTTAATTCTCTCTTTAACTACTTCACTTAGCTGTTTGTGGGTTAGTTTGAGGGAATTATTTCAATCTTGGACTCGAGAGGTACATACATCATGTTTTTATATAAATCGTGCACAGCACCGTCAATAGTACACACATACATATATATTCATTGTGGCGTTCTAAGGGGGAGGCCTCTGTCAACATTGGACGTCTTGCGGCTGATGATGATGACATATGTACTTCGTTTCATTACCTACATACATAGGAAGCATAATAAGTAACACAAGTAACCAATTCGAGTGCTGTTCGTTGCAGACTGCCTGGAAGACGGGCAGTGGATTCCGGAGGGCGCGAGCGTGCCTAGCTCGCGCAACTGCACCGCGTGCTTCTGCCTGCGCGGCGAGGTGCGCTGCCAGGCGCTGGGCTGCGCGCCGCCGCTCAGCGGCTGCCGCCCGCTGCTGGCCCTCGGTGACTGTTGCGCGCGGCAGTATATCTGCGACCACTACCACCGAAGTAAGCTTAAGCCTTCAGATAATGCAGAGCTGGACGAATTCACTTAGTATAATAAATAGCATTAACAGAATCATTATTCGTTAAAAATAAACAACATATTTTGTTCTTTCTTTCTTGTTGGTTACTTGTTTTTATTTTTTCCGAGGCTTTGGATTAAGGACTCGAAATATTTCTAAACTGTAATGTATTATTTATTTATGAATAATTAAAATCTTTATGTCAATTTCCAGTACCCCAGAAAGTGATAAAGGTCGACGACGAATTGAGCGCTGCGAAATACTTTGACCGCGCCTTCCATTCCTCAAAGTCAAGCAAACTTGAGAGCACTACTAAAAAGTTACTGACCAGCGTTTACACATTGAAACACACGCCTTATTCGTCCGCCACCAAGCCACACCTGATAACCACTACTAAGGTTAAAAGAAAAACTGACGAACCGGCTTCAAGTTCCGCCAAGAAATCTGAACATAATTCTAGCAATACTACATCTGCTGACGCTACAACTACAGAAGAACCCTTTACATCTAGTAGTCTGAGAGTGATGCTTGAAGACGTATCTAGCGAAGCTAGTCTGGACAGCACTACGGAACAACCAGAAGGTACCGTCAAAATCGTCATTAACGGAACTGTTAATTGCACAGCAGAACTGTCATCTACATCATTGCCATTGAGCATCTCTCAGAATGACACTGACAGAATACAAATGGAAGCCATGCCGCGCGTGCCTATCGTCAATATAGAAGCGCAGACCTACTCCCCGAACGATATAATTACTGACAGAAGCGTTAACGACGGCTTTGACGAGAACGACACGTTCACCATTAACGTTACGAGCTCGTTAATGACCAACACCAGCCACTCTACTTCGCGACCGGTGATGAGTGTGTCTAAGATACCGGCTCCCAATAACCTGGTGGACTCGCTGAACAGCTCCAAGAAGACCAAAGGAGACTACGATTATGATTACACTGAGCCTACGTTGCCACCATCATTACCCAATTTAAAGTGAGTTAATAATTCTTATATAATTCATTCACTTTCAAATCTTTCTAGCTCTCGGCAAACTTAGTGCTACCTTCTGGCCTTTTAAACTTTTCCTGGACTTCCACAAATATTTTAAGACCAAATTAGCTAAATCGGTCCAGCGATTCTCGAGTTTTAGCGAGACTAACAAAGGTCAATTCATTTTTATGACTGCAAAACTGAATTTCGACACATTGTTCTACGACAAGATTTTACTTCGACAACTCCGATACGTCTTTTATACTACTATAATACTTTAGTTTGAAATATCTTAAGTCAGACACTGCAGTGCTGTACCCCGACATAGCATTTCTTCGACATGATTTAACTAAGAAACATTGTGAGTTCGACGACAACCGTCTTAAACAACAATGTTAGTCCGACAAAACTCAAATTCGACGTACACTACTACGACTTACTGTATTTCGACAATATCTTAAATGGACACGACATATCTAAGACACGATGCTACGACAAAATTATTAGATAGGTACATTGTAATAAATAATAAATTGTATCCAGAACACTTTTTATTAAATTATAGCCAAGTAAACATATCCTTTTTTATAATAACATTGTTATATGGTCGAATACCTAATTTAAATAAAAACAACAAAGAAAATGTATGAAAAGGTGACTTAATCTCAGTCAGCTAAACAACTCCACATTAATTATAAAAAAATAACGTTTAAATGGACATTATTTGGAAAATTTCTTCTAAGAGACAATCGTTTAAATTTCTCAGAAAAAAATAACCTGAAGTGATTTTTTGATCATTCATCGTGTCTCAAAAATCATTTTAAAATTAAGAAAACAATGAATTAATTTATTAGTTTATTGAGGAGTTGTTTTAGTTATTGTTTATATTACAATTAAACGCAACTAATAATTTTGTCGTAGCATCGTGTCTTAGATATGTCGTGTCGATTTAAGATATTGTCGAAATACAGTAAGTCGGAGTAGTGTACTTTGAATTTGAGTTTTGTCGGACTAACATTGTTGTCTAAGACGGTTGTCGTCGAACTCACAATGTTTCTTAGTTAAGTCACGTCGAAGAAATGCTATGTCGGAGTACAGCAGTGTCTGACTTAAGAATAGAATATATACTATAGATAATACATTAGGAACTCTCCAAAACATGGACTCAATTGTGTTATAATGACTGTAATTGTTAGGACAGAATCCTGATTGTATTGTTTACAATATCGGTCATTCATTCATTTTCAGAATTATACCATTTGTGGCAGCAGACGCCGTGGTCGACGACGAGCCAACCAAAGAGACCCTCACCTACCCCAACTTAGATAGAGAGGACAAGTTCCCTGTTTATTATCCCGGTGCCAAACCCAAGGGCACAGAGTTCCCTGCCAGGCCAGAAGACGCTTACCATCCTACGCAGTACCCGGTCTTTATATCCGAGAAGGCGGACCCTGCCTATCCTACGATATCACAAGACGTGGACCTGACCAGTAATAGATATCCTGTCCTAAATGATCTGGTTCATGAGTACACTGTGTCGACATCGCTGGGCAGCCACCTGTCTGAAGCTAAGGCTGTGACTAATGTACCAACGACCAGTTCCTCGTTCGAGATGAAGACGCCAGCGGTGAATTTGTTCTCGCCGCCAGTTGAGACTGAAGGTAACAAATATAATTGTTCTTCAGATAACCACTGCCTTTTTCTTATGAGTTGAGGTGACATCTAGTCATATTATGTGGTCTCCTTTTTTTGTGAGTAAGTAAAATGTTTCTTACACCAATCTTATATTGTAGGTGGGTTCGTGCCCAAGGGTCCGGGTATCCTGGACGAATACTTCGCAATGTACGCGAGCACTCCACCTGCCGCGTCCGTGCCGCACCTCACTACTTCCATGCAACTGGACATCACTAAAGGTACAAAACCTTAATCTACTGAACTGGATATTATGAAATGTCTATATCTTTATTGATACAAACTAATATTCTGACAATACGTGCGTGCGGTCACCGGCGTAGAATATATCACCCCCCTTTCCTCCCGTGGGTGTAGGTTCCATTGTGTAGGTATCGTTCACCATACCGCGGTTGCTAACCCGCCTGCCCAGCGTGGTGATTATGGGCAAAAACAAGTTTGGTAGTGACTGGGTAGCGAAAACGGGAGAGCGGGCCTTGTGGCGTACCCTGGGGTAAGCCTACGTCCAGCAGTGGACTGCTGAAGGCTGGTGTTATATGTTTGTGTAATGATTGGCATGCCTTCTTCAACATGCGTCTTTTAAATATGGGAATAATTTATTTTCATTAAAATTGTATTATTCTTGTATTTACTTAATGATTTCTGCATCTATAAAAAAGACGTTGGTATCGTGTTTCAGACGCATGCATGACGCGGGACGGGCAGCCTTTGGCCGAAGGAGAGAGCGTGTCGCTGCTCTGCGATATCTGCACATGTGCGTGGGGTCAGTTGCGCTGCCTGCCGCGCACGGACTCTGTTTGCCTCACAGGTATGTACAATACACATCCACAATATTATGCAAAAGTTTACAATATTGTATATAATTAATATTTCAGTTGGTTATATAAATCGATCAATAATAATATTTCATTTATAATTATGTTTAATTGCATTACAGATAACAGCACTAATACGGGATCAATTTTAAAGATAAAAAAAGATAAATATAGTCACGATCAATACAGTGATAGCCTGTTTGACGAGGAACCTAGACCGGAGATAACACCAGCACCTCATCTTAACGCAACAGTCACCGTCAATACCAACGAGGTCACCACCGCGCAACCTACAGCCGCAACTCACTCTAGTACTGAACTCGACCAAACAACTACAACTGAAGCTCCACCAGCCACAGCGAGACCTACAGCTAAGGCCACGACTGCTTCTTTCTTCTCTGTTCCTAGCAAAGATACGAACGACAGCTCTAAAGAATACGAAGACGACGATGATGATGATGGATTCTCTTTGGGTAGCATGCTCAAATTACTACTTAGTGACACTTACGAATCACCCACCACACCATCTCCCAACAAAAATAATCCCAGTACGCCAGCTCCACCACCCACTACGTCCCCTCAAAGACCATCTACTGTCGCGCCATTCATACCCCTTCCCCCGCAACAATATATTCCTCAAAAGTCTCCAAATACAGTAAATAGAATCGACCATCTTGTGCTCGGGGAAGCCACAGCTATAAAACGCACCACTCTTCGACCGATCACAAACAAGACTACAAAACGGCCGGTACAAAATACCAGCACAGAGAGGAGACCAGATATTAAGGAGGAGTCTGGTCCGTTCACGTCGGGGACGTACGAAGGACCGCGGCCTCCTAACCTCTTGGGACTGACGGGCGTCGGTCCCGGTCTGCTTAAGTTGGCCGGCTGCAACATCTACGGCAGGATGTACAGGGTGGGCAGGATCATCGCGGAGCTGTCTACGCCGTGCCAGGAATGCTGGTGCACCGAGCTGGGCGTGCAGTGCAAGCCACTCGGCTGCTGAGGCCGGGACATTATGCTTCATTGTACAGCGTGTGAGTGTGTGTTTGGTTATAGCTCTAAGGAATATTCGCTCATCACCGGACACTGTGACGATGTGGCCATTTTATTTTAAGTAATGAATAATTAAATATTGATTTTGGAATTTGTAACTGTATAAAAGGAAACAGATATGGATTTGAAATGATTTTTTCCTGTAAGTTCATATAATTTTTGTATACGAGGAAATTATGAATGTGGGACATTCTTATCGGTGTAAAGTATGGACTGTGTCCGGTAGTGACCGTGTATATTCCTATAGGAGACTAGTTAAAGTATTTATTTATACAAAACGGCCGGCAATGATCTCATACGACAAAATACCATAGACTCAATATTTAACACGGAATCATTAACACGTGGGGGGTTTGTGCTCAGTAGGAAACAGATAGGTTTAGGTGTGACAATCATCATCTAAGCCCTCAAATACTGCGTGAAGTATATACTGCTGAATGCTGACATAATAATTATGATTTAATATCTTGATACTGAAGCTAAGGGTAATATATAGGGTTTTGAATCACAATGTTTTTGTTTTTAATTAACACCGTAGATAATTCTAGATTATATTTAATCACCGTCCGACATTAAGATCACAAGATGATGAAAAACGTAAAATACATTTTTATTTAGTTTTTGTATTATCGTTCAATTGTCATACCTAGTTATAACCGGAACACTCCATTTGTTAATGCCTCCGTGGTCTTTCTCCAGCGCTCTCCGGAGCGTCTCCAACTCTCCACCCGTACCGCATACTTGTGACGTCACATGACAGCCCATGTATTTAGAATTACCTTAGATTTATATCATAGTTCAATGTAATGACTAGTATTATTTTAGGAAATAAATTGATATAAATATTTATGTCCGTGTTTTCATGTTCATTGACGCCTAAATCCTTTAATTTCGTAAAGTATGGTAATGGTAAGGTAGACAAGATAGGCAGCGATCAATTAACTTTTTTCACGACGATACCATTTTTTTCTAATATTATCACATCGTAATTTCAAATAGATATTAAGGCATTTCACATTCCTAGTAGCTTTTTTAGTAATTATATTATAACCAAAGTCGTATTTTTAAAATAAATCGAAGATTTTCACAGACTATTATAAGTGTTCTCTCTTAATTACTCATCTGTTCTGATCTTGACTATCTTAAAGTAATTAAATAAATCAGTGCATAGATTGTATTTGTATTTCTAATCAGCCACCCGAGACTAGTGGCAAAACGCTTGACGCATAGATGTCGAATATAAATGATCTAAGTATGGGAAAGACATCATGTTTCGACTTAATAATCTATGACATAAATCAATGCCATATATTTTTCATTTTACGCATGCCTAAAGTTACGCCTGTTTCTCAGAATGGTAGGCGGAGATCAAGGTTTAGTTGATTCATTCTTTTCGATTTCTATTATTCCAGTGCTTTTTCTTGGGCCTTCGGGCTGCCGAAATTAATTGCTCTAGTACATAATATAAAGACTATCAGACTTCAGTGTTGTCGTTCATTGTGGCGTTCTAAGAGGTCCCTCTTAGAACGCCACAATGAACCTTTCTTCAACTGCTGATGATTCCCTTCCCTGCCTTACTAAGGATATCAAAGTCAGTTACACTTTAGGTTATTTATCTTCTGACTAGTATCGCTGTAGTTATTATTAACTGCTACATTACTCGACGGGTAGTTTATAGCAGGTACTAAGAAACTGAAATCTTATAAAAAGGAAAAAAAAACACAAATTAAGTGAATGCCATGTAATTACAACTTAAGTCAGTAATGACTAGAATACAATAATCTCTTTGGTTGCTGTCTGGTGTCACCGACAGAGGTCTCGAGACGCACTGTCGTTCACAACGATGGCACATAAGTGGCGGCGCAGGAGCTTGTGTTTAAGTAGATCATAATGACACCATAGACTCTATAGATCACAGTAGGTATTGTCTTTGGTGCAAACTTAGAAAAACTCCTGCGCTGCCAATCCGTTTTAGTGTTTCACATTAGAGTATACCTAACTGTTGTAAACTGTAATAAATAATGCAAACTAAAATAATAAGTCGGAATAACAATTCAATGGCGACTGGCATTACATCAGATTTCCTTTGCCGTGTTCTGGTAATATTATAAATAGAATGTTTATAAAATGCGTATTTTTCTGACCTCCAGTCTATCAATGTTTCGTGTTGTTTACAGATAAAACTGAAAACGTCACGATGTGTTATGAATGTTATTATTAAAAGTGGTGACTTCCTCGCTAATTATAATTATTATAGATAAGATGATTTTGTTATTGAGAAATTAGAACTAGAATTAGATGGTTAGGTTAGCAGATTGTGACAATATTTGGAAATATTGCAATTCCAGTGGCAATTTGTTTGTAAGAAATCGTAAATATTTGAAACAATGTTAGAGCGAAATAAGTTTTACTAATTACATTTGCACTTGATTGCTACTAATTGTAATAATAACGGTTGCATAAGTACAAAGCTTAAAAAATATCACTAGCCGTTATTTCCGTTTTGATGCAAAACAATCGAAAGGTTGATTTCACAGAAATCAATAATGTTAGCGACCTCGCCGTCACCGTGCGACTAGAACTGCCTCATCCTGTTTTTTTCTTATCGATACCCTTAGTTTTTTATACGGCGAAGTCGCAATTTAGAATTGACGTCTTACTTTACGTTTCTCTTAGCTTAACTTACACTACGTGACCTAGAGCAGTAGCCCGTATAACGCTATACGGTACGTCTTGTCACGGACTTTGTACGAAAAAATACAAAGGTGTAAAATTCCATCAAAAGCTATCCTAAGCCACGAATAGCGGACGGAGTACGAATTGCACTGTTCAACGAGACTAGTCTCCGGCGGTCCAGGGTTCAGGTCTGGTCGACGTCGTCTGTGTACCAGCCGTAGTAGACGATGGCGACTATAGCGCCCGCGACGAGGAGGGCTCCGGAGATCACTCGACACGCCACCACATAAGGCTTCTTGTAGTTTTCACCTATAAGAAAAATAAATATAGATTTAGCATCAATTTCCAAAAAATAAATAGCGGTGGTGAAGCAATATAATAATAATTATTTAAGATTATTGTGGTCTAAAAATATATTTACCAGTAAAGACAATAAAGGCTAATGGGATGCCTATAGCTGCCCCCAATACGTGAGCAGCCCAGGCGACGTACTCGTAGGAGCCTTGCGCGTGCGCAGCGGCCGGCGCACCCGCCGGTGGGGGTGCGCGCACTAGAGCCCAGCACGCTTCCGACGCACCCAGTACCAAGACACTCAGCGGCCGGAACCACCACAGGGGAATGTTTCCAAACCTACGGATAGTGAGACACATAAGTATTGCATACACGGGCATTAAGCCTGATTAAGTTTAACTTGCTCCTTGACATATAACCATTGACCAACTCATAAATACAATAAAAAAGTCATGTACTTTTGTAAGATATTTACCTAAGGCACACGTTAGGAATATGCGCAGTCAGCAACGCGTATACAGCAGCGGACGCCCCGACGACGCGCACTCGAGGCTGGAGTGCGCCTGCGCCGAGTGCCCCGGCAGCCACGCCCCCGGCCCACAGCACCAGCACGCGCCACCAGCCCTGCTCACGCTCCAGAGGCCAGCCCACCTGGGAAACAAAAACATGATTAATATCTGACTCATAATTAATTATTACCGGAGAGCACAATTTACTTGATTAGGTAAGATCTGCTTGCCATGCAAAGTGTGCAACTCTTCCTGTACTGCAAGATGTGTGCGAAGCCAACTCTCTTTAGAGTACATACTGGTTAATGACAATTTAATTCGAACTGGTAAATGGAATCATAGACATGAATAATGTAGGGAATCGGTATTGTAGGTCACCTGTTAATTGGTGTGCAAAGTGGCATTGACTGCAATATACTTACCGTATTTGGTTTGATAAGGAGAGAAGATAATATAGAATCAATACAAAGCAATTACTTACAGCTAATGCTACTAGAGCGTTGAGTGCGAGGTGAGCAGCGCTTGCGTGTACGCAGCCGTAGGTGACCAGCCGCCAGGGCTCGCGCCACCACGCTCCCGGAGACCACTCCAGCTGCGCGCGCACCTCCTCTGAACCCCACAAGTGGATGCACACCTGTGAACAATACAAATTATTTTGTTAGAAATAAAATAACACCAAAAGCATGGAGAAAATGGTTGAATTGGTCTAAAAATTAAGTACTAAACTTTAATTCTAATATTTCGTTGGTTTCATGTGCATTCGTATAAGGTAGCTTGTTTGGCTTTTATAACAGAAATGTTGTGTAATAGAAAATAGTCACAGTAGGTATCATCTTTACTTACAATAACAATTATCATAGAAACTATGAAGTAAGGCGGTTTCAATAAGGCTATGAGCTTGTCTTTTCTCTTCTGTAATTTCGTCTTCGCGCTGGCTTTCTGGGCTTTCGTGAGCTGCGGGTACTTGTTGTACTTCCCCGGGGGGTGCACCCCTAGGGTGAGGCCGGCCTGCAGCCGGGACTTGTGCCTGTCCGGGGGGCCGGCGGGCAGCAGGCGCTTGTTCTCCCCGGGACTGGCGTTGCCCGCGCGCTCGTCCTCGCGCTCCGTCCAGGCGGCGGCGGCCGGCCGCTCCTCGGGCAGCACCCTCCAGCCGGCGGGGGCTCCCTCCTCCACATTCAGGCGCACCGTCTCGCTCTGTTCGGCATCCGGAGCCATCGTGTGTCTCTCTCGTCATCTCTGTTCAGCACGACGAGCTCATCCCGGCGCGCTGCTCCGTCGCCTGCCAATCAAATGTAATCAATCAGTGCAAACTCGCGTATATATGTTACATTGACAAGGAAAATATATTTATTAAACTAATTAGGAATTCCAGTATAAAAGGAAGTAGAATGATTAATTGTATCGAGGTGTGTTCTAGTTCGGTAGATGATGTGATGCCCTTTGGGCACGGGATAGGGTTTTGTTTTGGACTGATGTTTAACATAACTTTCTCGGGTAACTTTTATTATAATGCGCGGTAACTAAAGTTACCTTATTACGTGCAGATGAAGAAACCAACGAACTGCACATATGTACAATTATAATAGGTACCTACCCAACTATATAAGTTTATTTACTATCTAATTTTAACGCTACTCTACACATCACAACTAGATACAGCATAGTACCGACTTTACAACATTGCGGTTGGCGCGTCAGTAACATCTGATAATGTTTTAGTTATAAATGTAGCAGTTATTTTAGTGTTTGAACTATAACTCTGTTACTATGGCTATAACGATAACGTGTATTTAGATCGGCAAGTCTACCTTCAGATGGAGTGTTTTTTACATCATTTGAATTCGATCATGTTAATGTTGGCCGTCAAAAATACGATAGCTTTTCGTCTTCGGTGTTCAATAGAACACCGAAGACAATAGACGATTACTATAACACCTACTACAATTTGTTATAGTCGATGGAAGGGTACTGGGTGAAGCCTATTAACTTAATTTTTCATCTTCAAATTCATTATAATATTTTAGTTCCTATGGCCTAAATTTTTCCTGACTTCACGGTTCGAGTGACACGCAAGCCTAAATAGGCGCTATTTAGGCGGTGTCTGTGAAGGTCTGTTGTCACTTCCATGGCTCCACGCCCATCAGACAAAACACTATTTTAGCAAGGGACGGGCCTATTGCCCGAAATTAACCTATAATAACAGTTTATTTATGACAAAAATAACATGTCCTATCTATAATACAAAATTTAAAATGTTAAGTAACCCCCCACACAACAAAAATATAGCTAAGAACCATCTCGATCACGTTGGTACCCAGAGCTTCCAATAAGTCCAATTGTTCATCCCCAATTTCACTTTCAATACATAACTAAGAAACACCGCTAGAAAACCTATATTCAAATAAAATCACATCTAAAGAGCTACGGTGCCACAGACAGACACACACATAGTGGTAAAACTTGTAATACCCGGCACAGTCTATTATTATAACATGTAAAATAGCTCTTTTTGCGTCGGGGGTTAGTAAAATAATTAAAAAACACGACTGCCATGACAAAAAAACGAACTTAAAAGTGAAAAACAAGTTCTATTGCAGTCTGAGTACCTCTTAGATAAGACAGTGTTCCACAGAATGGTCCCCCGACTGCGATGGAACTTGTTTTTCACTTTTAAGTTCGTTTTTTGATATAGCAGTCGTGTTTTTTAATTTTTTTAATTCTATTTTATTATTTGTTTTATTTTTTATAGCCTATGTTACTCGCGATAGTGTAAGGATTCTAACTACATTTCAAACATCAAAATCAGTTCAGGCATTCAGAAGTTATGGTGGAATAAAGAAACTCACATACATACATGAACCCTGAAACATTGCACTCCTTTTTTTGGGCAGTCGTGTAAAAATACAACTGCTACATTCAACACGGGAAGCTTGACCGAAATTGATTTAAATTTACGTGATGACCCTACTAGGTTATGCCTGAAAGATTACTATAAATCAAATCATTTGCAGTAACTCGCTTGATCCGACTAATCACAGTAAAACAATTAACTAACAGGATAAATAAATGAGCCGATAATAAGCGCCTATAACAGATTATATTTATATAATATTCATCATATATGGACATATGTGTTTTCCCGTTGTATATTAATTATAACTCTATTTTTTTCAGTATAATATCATAGTATTGAACCGGAAAACGCAATTATGCAATTTTATATGCGCGTGCAATGATTCTTGTGCCGTTGTCAGTGCCCATCGTGTTTGTTTACATTGTTATGTCAGGATTATATAAACAATAATCTAATGTTTTACATATAATATATAATACACTGTGATAATAATATAATATATTATATTGAACTATAAATTATGCTGAGTAATATTATTCGCGTGTCCTACTTCTTGCGATACTCAGAATTCTATATCCAGCTCAGACTTTAGTTATCATATGTTTTGTGTACAAAAAAGAATTAAATTCAATTTAATTAAGACTCCTAACAAACAAGTTATATAATTGTGATTAAAAACTCTGCCTACTGCTTTATATACCTACCTAAATCATGCATCATTATTCTAATAAATATTCAAAAAAGGGTGTGAGTTGTCCCAAGACAAGACAAGACAGTACATTCTAGTCTTAGCGATATTGATCATGCGGACTCTACAATCTCATAAGCTCTACTACCGGTTCTGTGATCTGCAGCAATTCCTGCGTTTTAGGTAAATATATCGTGTATCAATAACTTACTTGAACATGAGCTAGTTCATGGCAGTTTTAACAATGTTCTACTTTCAAGAACAACTCCGTTTCATCTCATTAGTGATAATCAAACGCTTCAGCAATAGGAGTTCGACACATTTCCATAATTAGTATCAAGACTTATAGCTACAGCTGAACAGGCTAAACTAAGCACATGACACTATTATAGAAGCCACAATATTAACACTCAGATCAACGTTATATTTAGGTATTATAATTTATAGTTGTTATTGTATAAAAATTCCTAAAATTACAATATTTCAGCACAATTGTGTTATTGTTAAGGAAAAATGATGAAATCCCGCGACTATCGAGCTGCCTTTGACAACTGATTGACGTAGGTTGTGTTGTCATTGCAGGGAATACCGCAAAGTTTGTCGAAAAAGGAGTTATAATATACACAAACATGATAATTACGTGAAGCACCGACTATTGCTTATCTCCTTCTTTACGAGGAATATTGTGACTTAGAAGTAACTTATGCGGTGAAGATAAGGAGGAGGACAAGGTCGTAGCGGGGCTGACTGCTCATGGTGACCCGACGGTAACATCGGAGAGGATTACCCTTTTAATGTTACGTTAGCATATGTTTCAGGTGCAGGTACAATAGAGTTAAATAATTAAAGATATATACGAATACCAAGCAGTTGAAAACACGGCAGGCAGAAGTATTTTTTTTATTTAATGTTAATGACGTGTAAAAGTTTTTCCTGTTAACCTATTTGCAAAATAAAAATCATTTAGCATTGGGCTTAAGATGTTTGATGAGATGTTTTTTTTTAAATTGTCGTGCATGTGTTCTTGCACAGGCATTATTATTACATCAGCGTATTTTTTAAATATCTGTCTTAAGGGGGGACCAAACCAGGAACTGTAGCGCAGGAGTCCAGTCACTAACTAGGGTCAAGCAGGACAAAGATCATCCAGACTATTTCATCTCAGGCGGCTTATTGTCCATATGCCAGGTTCAGTTATCACCTTACACACTAAACCAGGTGGTCCGACCGCTTAGCAGTCAGCTGACCATAAACAATGGTGTTATTGTCATGTAATACCAGTAACGGGACGGCTGGCGAGCCGCCGTCGTACCGATACTTGCCAAATTCTGACGCGAATAACAAACAGCCATTATCATAGACTTGCCAGTTACTAGGATGAATAGCTGCTAATTTATAACACCACTTGGCTCATGACTGTCACAATATGTTGCAATGAATAGTTGACAGGGAATTATTATAAAATTTAATCCATGGACTAAAACCTGAACTATTTATTAGCAATGAGAAAGAAAGACAATAAGAGCGTCATTTATACCTGAGTTTTCTAGTTTTCTTAGTACTTTTTAACCGACTTCAAAAAAAAGGAGGAGGTTCTCAAATCGTCGGGATCTTTTCTTTTATATAATTCAAATATCAGACTTTACGTATGAGACCATAAAATAAACGTTCTTTCGTGATTTTTTTGCAGTTTTATCCTATAATTATTGCTTTTTGTTTGATAGTAAGTCATCAGTTGTTACCGTATTTTGACCACGTGGCTCATAATGTCTGTCTATTTACTTTTATTACTGCGAACTATAATGGGGTCTTTCAATATAGACAACAATAAGCCATGGGACGTTTAAGCTCTGTCTATGGATAAAACAAATGACTGCACTTTACAAAACACTATTGTTCTAACTTCTTTGGATAAGGTTTACAATGGCACAAATTCTTTGAAATGATTCCTATTTATTGTATTCAGACGGCCTTTGCCGTCAGCTGCGCCCTTAGCAAAGATTCCGTGGTTATTCTGTAAAACAGGCATACTAACCTCAAATATTTGTTTGTACCTTACCCCTCTAACCTCTCTTAACCTTTATTAATTACAACAGTAATCAAATGAATTAATAGTCAGTAACCTTGGAATAGTCCGTACATCCATAAATGTCTATCGGTTCTCTATCAAGATGTAGAGGCGCGATACCTGTTCGCCAAGGACTTGCAGTCATGGTGGCATTGTACTGGGAAGGAACTCTTCCTGTGTATTTTTTATAGTACAATGCTTTTCCTAAAATGTTAGCTAGTGATAGTCAAAGTTAACAAACACTACTACACACCTTCGTATAATCATTCAACTGCATTTGTAGATCATACATACATCGGTATCCATTATGTCATTTCTTCTCATGAGAAAAATATATTGAAAACACTACCATGCATAGGCATTACATCATAGTCGATGGTACAAGTATTATCATTATTTATATCATATCATTATTATCAGTCACTGACTTCCTCGTTGGTCTAGTGGTCGCTAAGTGCGACTGTTGAGCATGAGGTTCTAAGTTCGAATCTTGGGTCGGGCAAAGTGTTACTGGGTCTTTCCATTAGGTAATCTCAGTAGCAGCACCGAGTCTGGATTTGTGCCCCGTTGATGGGAATAGGCTCGCCCCCTATTTTATTGGGTCCTATCATAACCGGCAAAAATTGTAGGTACTATATGTACACCTCTACCTATCCCTTCGGGGAAAACAAACATGATATTTATATATTTTATGTCTAATCAGTCAATGTAATATTACTCTCCCACGAATTCACAACCAGTTTAAGTTCAACACTATTCCTAAACACAAAATATAACATTTGGAGCTGCTAATCTTATCAGATTGTGCTTACTATATGTAAGGGGAAGGATTACTTAACAATTTCCGTAACTGTTTGACATCTCGTTAATTTACTTTATTCCGTTAACAGAGCCATCGGCTTTTCAGGATTAAACTGCATCGAACCCATACTTGGTTTATGTTGTTAGTAAATATAATAATTATGTATGATCACCATATATATCGACACTTCCGTGTGTCATTCTGTCTGTCACACATCATCTGACATTAGTTCACTTGTCCTGTTTGTCTGTGAGCTTATCTTGCAGATTGTCAGGGTCGCAGCAGGTGTCGCCACATTTGGGTGTACCGATGATTAAGGTGCACAATGGTCAATCCCTGCTAATGATCGACGTGTGATTGGACAGCGTGGTGTACTGACACCCGTATGGGGCAGCAGGGGGGCGTAGGGCACTGATGCACTTGACTGCAGCCAGGTGAAGTGCTCAGTATTATCTATTGTTGTGTCATGTAATAGGTGTAATGGTTTATTGATGAAATTGACGACCTGACTGGCACAGTAGCTAAGCGATTGGACGTTTAAAATAAATGTATTTAAAAACCTATTTCATCGTACTCTTTACAGACAGCCTGTGTTTTTTTCTAATAAGAGTGCTACCTAAAGGTAAAGCCTACTTGCACAGATTTCTATTACTGCAATCTTAGCGTTCCCCTTTTGCCTTACTTCTTAACTTTTATACCTACTTAATGTAAAAAAGTAAAATTATTTTAAGTGAGTTTACCAACGATCTCTGCGCGTTTTTATCCAATAAAGTTGCAACTAATTAAACCATTAAAGTTGCACAGCAATTAGCAGCTTTGGTTGTCAAAATGGATGTCTTAATAAAACAATATAATATTGCTTTTTATGCAACTTACCGATAGCACCAATTTTGTAAATTACGCTGATAAAACACTCGAGGAAACAGCTGATCACTATTAACATAACACCGGCTGCATAATCAACATTGCTTAAATCACAAGCTTAATCAGCGAAAGCTATTTATTTTTCAATAATTCTAACTAAGTACAGAAATAACACTAAACCCTTAAAAAGATCCCAAAAATATTAAACAGAATATCGGACAAGCGCTCCTCAGAATGCACAATGTTGAATGAGTCCACCTGCGCGCGCGACGACCTGCGCGCGAGTCCCGAAACACCCACACTCACATTTCTTTTGTGTACACTCACAGTATTGAGCAGCTGTGCGCGTGCGCATTGATAAGATTCGAGTAATGCAGTGCTCTGCAGACTTATATATTTAGAACGATTCTGGTTTATATCCATGGTAAAATAATATAATAAAAAACAAAAACTGCTTATCCCTAATAAGGTCAACTTCAATCTGCTGAGGAAAATGGCTATATTTGGCATGGTTTGGCTTAAACCAGCATTTTTTGATTAGAATTTATAAATTATTGCATATGAGCATTGCACAGTGTCAAAGTGTGAGCATTCAGCAAGTTATGCGCTACGAGTCGCAAATACAATTTCCGCACGGTGCAAATATTTTTGTAATCCTTAGTCATTTTTTGTCCCTTAATTTTTTCACGTAATATTTCTTTTATTTGGCATCCACGATACAGAGGAAATTCCAGTGCTGAGAATTGTGAAAAAAAATACCAAGCAGCCAATCTAAGCACGTTCGGAACTCGTTCAAGTTGGAGCGTAAGCTGGTCCTGCGCTTGCGCCCGCATGCCCGCGTCCCGACAGGTGTTGCCCCAAACAAAACACAAACAAGGCGACATCGCCAGCTGCTCGGTGAGCCCCGAGAATACCTGCATAAGATTAACTTGACAGATTGACGGGCTGCAGTATGTTGGATGTTATTGTATGCTGCATCTACCTGATATTAGCAGGTGATGTGGCTTACTTTACAAGTTGCGGGTTTTGTTATCATGTCACTAGTTTTCCTACACTTGAGTTGGGTGTCGATGAAAGTTAAATTAGAGGCAAGGCTTTGAGATTTAAATGCTTTATTTGTCAATTAGTTTTATTGGCTTACACTACCCTTCAGACACTAACCGATCGACTTGTATTTTTTTTTTAATCATATAAATCCTCACCTCTTACGTTTAATTTCATTCGCTTTAGTATCGATTTGTATGCGTAGTACCTACAGTACCTAAGATGAGTAGAAACTATTTCGTAGCGTCAGTATTGTTCAATAAATGAGCAAGATAAGGAGAGTTCACACCCATTGTTCTAAGCTCTTAAGAATCCCACTCCGGCGTAATCCTGAGTAATAAACAGTTTGCAGTACCTGATGTTGCCTCGCCTAAATAATGATATGTATAAAGAATAACGACCCGCATAGCGTATTGGCTGCAGTTTTGGCGAAGCGGGTTGGACTCTACGGAGGATAATTGATTGCGTAATGAGCAGATTTTATTCGACCCAAGGCTATGTGTTTCTGCTCGTGGTATTTTGTGACTGTGAAATGTGCCCAAGACATAAGAGCAAATCCTACTGTAGTGCCCACTATCTTTTTATAAACATAATTCTTCATCTTTGAAGTATGTATATGTAGATGAGGAGCGCGACTGAGGTTGTATTTCTTTCGTGCAGCCATACTAAATCCCGGTCAGTATCACGTTTCATTTTAGATTAAAAACTTAAAGGGTGTCGCTTATATTCACCCTCTTGTACGCGTAACTACTGCCTTTCATAAACAGTTTTCTTCTTCTAAGTATTTGTAACACTTACTACTACTAACAAGGATTGTAGCAAGATTGACCGCGCAGGGTGAAAGGTAACATCCCTCGTAAAAGCTTCTCTTTAACTTACACCCTAAACTTAACCTAACTTTAAATTACCAATAGAAGCTTCATCATCATCATCATCAGCCTATCTCACTGCTGGACATAGGCCTCTCCTATGGCACGCCACTGAGCCCGATCTTCGGCCTTCCGCTATAGAAGCTTATCACAAGGTTATTGCACTGTCTTACTATAAGAAACATGTTTGTATAATAATAATATCCTCCTGACCGAATTTCGGTCACGGCGGCCTGCCTCAGCTGAGACTAGCCATCTGCGCAGGAGATATTATAGTGCACAAGTATGCGCGCAGACACAGGTGCACTCCCTATTCCCTCACTCTCATAATCCGATGGGAAGGTAGACCGACGCGACCAGAGAGAGATCAGGCGCAGGACCAACAGCTTTACGTGCCTTCCGAAGCACGGTGGGGTCTCGACATGTGAAAACGGTCACCCATCACAAGACTGACCGCGGCGAGCACGGCTTAACCTCGCAGATCGACTGATCTGCCGGGTAGCCGGATAGCTACGAGCCCCACGTTTGTATAATATCGAGTATTCGTCACGTTATCCGGTCGTATTTCGAAGTAATCGTTAAAATAATCGATACTCCCTATAGCAATTAGTAATGGGTTCAATGTTTGCATACAGCGTCTGAACAGTTCTCAGTAATGTATATCGCAATCGCAAGAGGAAAACACGGGTTACGGGAATTCACACCATCGTGGCATGGTCGCGTGGTACTCACGCCGAAGGTTATTTCGGTCCTAATTAGTCCAAGGTATCTCACAGTACCATCCTTTGAAATTAAAGTAAACAACGATTTAATTACAACAATTTAATATTTTAACGGAATATATAGAGATATTCTGCGCAATACATAATGTAAATAACAATAAACTAGTATATTATATAGTTAGTTTATATTTATTGGTCAACATAGTAGGTACCTACTCGGAACATGTTAACGTCCTAGGGGCACAGTCAACCGTGTATTTCAATTATTGTTATTGACAACAAATTATTTTTGCAATCTAAGTAGTCGGCACCCCCTATAAATGTCCGACTGCTGACAACAAAACTTATATAATATATAACTTATATATGTATAATTATATACCTGATTGTATTGCTCATGTCAACATGATATTAAAACAAATGGTTTACGCGTCAAACGTAGTAGTCGTAGCTTGTTACTGGTGCTACATAAAGCTACACTTACAGAAAATGTTGAGCTTATTGCAGTAGACTAACTAAAGCTTAGGCTCTTAGGCAAGAGAACGTCTACGAAATAAGACATACCACTGAAGTTAAGTCACTGACGATGACTGGCTGTATCACCTAATTGATCAATGTGTGAAAATTATCTCGTAGTGTAGGTAATGCCAACGGTGGACTGGGACTCTCCAAGTACCAAAAAGATATTTTTAGATACCCGTAGATGGGAAGAGAGAAGAAGCAAGTGTTGACTATTTTATCAAAACTATCCTTAAATTATTTTGAAGACACATTATTAATTGAACCTTATCCAAGATAGTAATCAGTTTCACTAATCAAGTACACTTCGGACACATGTCAACTCAATATTTTGCAGCCTTTACAGTATAACAGCATGACAAAGGCGGAAACTTCAACAGATATACATTAGAATTAGTATATATAATACAACAAGATTAAAACTCCATAATTAACGCGGCTCAGAACCGGGAAGTTTGTGGGAAGCCCCACTACCAGGATTAATCTGCCAACAGAGATGAGACGGAGTATGCAGCGAGTCTGTGTGCGGTAGTAGGGAATTAATCAACTAATAATTAAGTAATTGTTATGCTGAAACACCCAGACTTAGGTACAATCAAGTTGGTAGACAGGTAAACGATGCTTCTTTGTATCTGCCCACAGAATTGCAGGTATCGATCATAATTTTCGTGTTTTGTGCCAGTAGATGAGATGAGACGACAGGAAGTTTAATCCAACCTCCAAATGGAGATACATAGGTACTTTTTACTGCCTCATATTAAATAGACCAAATTTTGCAAAACTCCATCAAAAGCAATTCAAATAATGACATTTCGAAATGATAAAAAATAATGATCGCTTAAAAGCAATAGACCTAATTATTACAACCTTTTTGGCGAGGTTAAGCCGCGCCCACACAAATGATATTATAGTGACCTATCTTTACATAATAGCTTCGTTGAATCACACAACAATTATATGTATCTTACATAATGTAAAGTGTGTGTGCGTGTGTGTTATCACTACGTTAGCCGGCCTGCGGTAAGCCCGGGAGATGCAAACCGCAACAATCTCGTCTGCAATAAATTAATTACTCATCGACTAATAAACCCAGCTTCCATAGTTCCTCTTCTATTTATAGAGTTCTATAAAAAGAACTAGTTGAGTACTATTCAGTACCTAAGACGCTGGTACCTATTTCCGTTGCATTTCCTGTACGACTGAATCATAATGTTAATTGTAGATACTACTATTAAGGTTATTTTCAGTATTTCTTGGTTTATTTCTATTTTCCGTCTAGCTACAATAAATCAATTAGTATTGCATCTAGTTTAATTTTAATTAATTCTTGGTATTTTTGTTGTATTTTATTAATTTGAATATGGTATATGAACAGAAGATCTTCTTCTTGTATGCTAGCTTGCTCTTAGCTTTAACTCAAAGCTCATACTAGTAAAGTGTTATAGTTTTAATTAAGCTAAGAGAGCCAGCCTTTGGGCCCGGCTGAATGAGCAACTGTTGTTAACTTTATTTATTTATTATTGATCAATAGACTTATATTTTAAACAGTTAGTTACTAGTACCTACTACCCACTGCGAATATTTGCCGACATAGCGACGTGGATATTCTAATTATAGTTTAAAAAATCACAACATAACAGTAGTTGTTGTAAAAATTAGTCCGTTCCGGGTTACCATATCACAGTTATTTTAGGCCATCCTTATCAAAAATTATATACAATCGCTTTTAATATTATTAAGTATGGTGCGCCGACGTTTTATGTTAAAAATTACATCTGCTACACAAGAATTGGGTAGGTACAGTAACAGATTGTCAATAAAAATATTCAGCTTTTTTGTTTGCAGCTGCTACCTTACATAAAATCTAAAGAATTGTAGTAAACCTCCGTCTACTTCCTAAGGGAGCACGGCTAAACGATATATTTTTTCAATAAACTATTCGCATCAGCTTCAAGGTGAGATAATTTATTTTTATTTGAGCCGCGCGTTACATGCGCACTACGGTTTACGATCTCCACTTCACTCGTTACCCGACCATCACGCCGTGTTTATAGGGAGCCTGCTACAGTTAATGGTGATGAGTATCATGTGTGGTTAGTACGCATGCGCCCACATGGCTCCACCACTTGATGTGGGATGTTTATTGAATGTCTTTAGCTTTAGTATCAGACACCAGTCGGAACCTTCAGCGGGTCTATTAATGATCACTAATAGTATAAATACATACAGTATCACTGTCAGATAAAAGTTTGACTAGAACTAACGTAAGAGTTCTTTTTTCTCTATGGCAAAGTTATTGTAAAATACAATACATGCTGCCAAGTACCGCAGTTTACTATCATTGTTATCACATGATTTATGCTTGTATCACTTAACATTTGTATGTAAAACAATACAAACAGCGCTAAATTGGGTGGGACCAACTGACCAAGTGATAATCCCGGCAATTGTGCTGAATACAAGATGGCACCCAATCAGGCTGCGGTCGCGGACCTGGGCTGGACAACAAAAGATCTGGGTGAACGAACGTCACACATACTTGCTGGACCTGCGTGTGCGGCGTATTGTGCCATACTCTTTGTTACGCATGTTAAGAGCCAATTATAACACAATATTGGGCTCTGAGGTTAACGGACTGCATTTGTACACTAAAGATTCAAAACCAGGTTAGTAGGTACCGAATACCGGTGCGACTTTTTAAACGTCGCATTATGCACTAATTCTAAGACACCACTGTCTTATGATTGTAGAGAAAAAGTCGTTATAGCGAAGGATTACATAAACTACAGTCACCTAACATAACGTCACCCCACACTAGGAATGTCTCCTGCATCGTGAGGTGCGTTTCATTAATATAAAATATAACATAAACAAACACTGCGAGGATCGAACCCGTCACCCTTAGCGCAGCAGTCCAATCGCTTAGCTACTCATAGTAAATAGTAATACATAACCGCCTTATCCCACGACCTAATAGCTAAAGCACCAAGCATTTAGCAGCAAATCGAATCGTAAAAACGATCAATTTACTGATTACTTAACTAGTTGCGTCGGAGGTGTCGTGTTATTTAATTAACATACTTTCCGTTATCTGAATCTCATATGGCCGGTATCGAGGCGGATCACCGCGGGCTGGTCTAATTAATTACGTTTTTACGAGGCCCGATGTAATGTGCTCATAGTAGGTAGGTAGTCGCGACACAGCTGATGAGTGCTACTTGCTCCCAGTTATTGTTTTACATTGTCAGGGCTGTGAAAGCTAAAATCTTTTCGGAAAATTTTCTAGTCAACATAACAAAGACCTACGTAGATCGTGGAGTTCTTTAAACTTTCGGCTTTTTATAAATGATACATGGAGAAGAAATAAGTGAACTTATGCACTATTTTTTCTGTATTGTGGGACTTGTGGGTACGATTTACAAAAATGATACCTTAAGATATACATATTTTGACATTCGCTAACAATCTCCGGTAAATTTCCGCAGACCACATAAATTAATTGGATATCCCTTAAACTAATATTGCACTTTGCAATTGAATTGTTTTGAATATATGTGTACAAACAAAACTTGGTGAGTGCGTCATTCAAGTTCAACCTTGTGCTAAATAGCTAGTTTTTTTTTTTTTTATGATCCTAAGGGTTGACATTTTCATAAGTGTTTCAATCACCACTAGGAAGCTCTAGCATCATAACCATAACATAAATGTCTTAGTACCAACCCTAACTAAACAAGGGGCGAGTTGTTGACCTGCGCGTGCGTCACCGCAGTGTTTGCTTCACCCTCGAGGTGACCACACGACACTCACTTGTGGGACACTTTTTATCCCTCCTGTCTTGTGTAATGAGCACACACCTTGTTAATCACTTGTGGCTTGGAGAGCCGTGGGACACAGTAGGACTGTAGATATAACGAATATAAAGAAGGGTAGAATCTTCCATGGATAACACTGTTAAATTTTAGAAGACTTAAGTTTGCTTTAAAATTCTTTGACCGCAAAACATCACTTAGACTTTTTGTCCACGTGTTTCCTTCCAACATTCAATGAATGACGTTTATCCTCAAAGGTTATCGGACAAAGACCAATTAAATGTCCTACGTCATAATCTTATCACACCGCAATGATTCGACACGTAAGAAGGACGTTCTAGTTCAAAGTATTTTTGAACTCAATATGAATGAATATTTAGCTTCTCTTATCTGCTTATACCATTACCATTTTCCAACTTACGCCTTTTTTGCTGGGTCATAGGTTATAGATAGTTTATTATTATGATAGGTTATAGGTCAAGAAGTACATAGGTACATTATTTATTTTATTTTGATGGTTACCATGATTAGATGCACCCAGATCGGTTGTACTAAGAAGACCAACAGATAAGGTTACACCCCGGTGGTTACCAAGCAACAGTGCAAAGCATTGTTTATAATAACAAAATTGACTCCTAAGCCACATTGCACAAAGTTGCAAAAACCGACAAACAAAGGAAATATCTCGTGTAAGAACTGTCTCGTGTGGTCACCGCGATCATAATTAATCAATAACAGTCACATTCGCCTAATTACCAGTTTTATTTCGAGGTCACGACGTAGGGGAGGGTGGCAGGAGGGTGCAGGGCGCGGCAGGGGGAGGCGGAGGAGGGTATCAACACGTGGCCGTTCTTTGTGCGGCTGTGGGTCACTCGGGCACGCCGCTGCTTGGGGTCAAGGGACTCACTTATCGAGAACATTGAACTTGGCGCTAAGTATACCAAGGTAATTGATAAGGAACTGGCCCGTAGCTATACCACATCTTACATTTCGTTAAAGGTAGACAAAGGTGTGGGTTGCTCTCCTTAAACTCACTTCCAATCCCAAGTACCAGTAGTAGCTAGGGGGGTAGAATTGGGCCAGATATGATAATGAGCTGACAGGCTCGCCCCTTAAACACTGTGCCGCTATTACTGTTAGGCAAAATATGGAGTGCCTTGCCTGTACTTCTGTCCACACCTTTAGGGAATACAGACGTGATAATATAACACTGACACGAAATATACATAATTATTTCGTAACAAATCATCCTATAATGTGTTGTTATCAGCGCTTGTAACGCCTATCCTATATAAAATAATAAAACCCCCTAATTGTAGTTGATAACACCCACAGGATAAGAGAATAGGGATCGGCCCTTTTTTAGGTGTTCCATAGCCATTCACTCAGAATTAGGTACCTACTTTATGTTTGTTGCACTTATTGATAATTATGAAACGTATTTAGGTTCCTCCTGTAAGCATACCTCTTGCTTCTACTAGCTAATAAAATAAAACGCACAACCGCCGAAAATCGGAAAAATATCTGTAATTTCAACAAATATTGTTCCATTAACGTAACCTCCTATAGTTTATAGCTGGCTGGCTGATTACCGCTGTAGGAGCTATTCCTATGTAGCATCATAGCATGAGTTCATCTGTATCATTTACTATGTAGCCAAACACACTCAGAAGTATAACGACAACGATACACGTGGATGCAACTTAGAGCGACAGTTAGCAAGTAATTATAAAAGCTCGAGAGTAACGGGTCAATGTCAATTAACGCTACGCAGCTGATAAGGGTACTGATAAGCTATCGTAGGACCATTTTAAAAGGCTGCATGAGAAATGTTATCGGAGCCAATGGCCGCAGGGGACCCGCCAGGTCACAGGTCATACGTCATTAGTTATACTAAACATCCTATTAATGTTATCATTGTTTTAAGTGAATAAAGCCAAACTCTATTGGTTTTTTTTAATAGCTTCAGAGAGCGCAGTAGAATGTCCGTAACTGCCACAATTTGGGTTATAACATGTGGACTTTGTATGGAGTTTAAGGGAAAATGGCTTTAGGGAAAATGCTTACTGTAAGGAAGAATTAAGTAGTTCACTGTAATCCTGAGAAGGATCTAGTATTATCTATCAAAAGAATAAAATATTTAACCTTCTCGTGCATATTGATAGTATTTCTATGGAATAGCTAATAGGATGTCGCAGTTGTTTTGCCCTTTGCAGGTAAGACACGACATGCAACATAGACAATTATCGATTGATAACGTTCTTCTTTAAATAGACTCGATTGATTTCCTTCACAATGGGTATACTATAAATCTAGGATTGTGGGACTTTATATAATTCACAATCCCTTGATAGATTTATTTTGTTAATTATTTATTACAATTACTTTACCCAGTGATTATACAAGTGTTATAACATAAGAGCGCTGCCTACTAACATAAGAAATAAAACATTAGGACTAAGTTATCTCGTTTATGATTTTTCTGATGTTTTCAGTAAAAAAACCAAATATATTCCTATTTAGTTTGACTAAACTGAGAATCTAATGCTAATTTAATTTATAACGTTTTTTCTGTCGGATAATACCTAATTCGTTTTATTTAAAAAAACAAAAGCTTTGCTCCACCCTATAAATTTCTCATGTGTCGTGGGTGTATTTCACAAACATGAAATATTACATACACAGAGACCCAGACTCGGGTCAAACATCTGCGGTAAGCACAAATTTTTGTCCCTTGCGGGAATCGAACCCGCAACCCTTAGCGCAGCAGTCCAATCGCTTAGCCACTGCGCCAATCAGGTCGTCTAATTAAAGCGATGCAGTATAATTATTCATGTAGTGATACCTATTAGAGTCGCGCGGAGGTCAGCGCACAGCGCACACATTCGGATCACATTCGCGTTATCAGCGCTGCGGTAGGTAACATTATCGTGGGGACTGGATGCTGCATTCCCCGAAGTGGTAGGCAGAGGTTACGCGCCCGCTTATCACTTAGCGACTTGATGCACCTAGTATCCTTAACAGTAGTTACTAGGCCACCGAAATTATTGGTATAGGATGATAGGACTTCGTTTGGCATTAATTATTGTGTGATTGGTACTTAAATGTCGTGGTTTGTCTGTGTTGACACATTTTCCCGTTTGCTACAAATACAGTAAATATGATTTTAATGTGGCTAATTCCTATTGCCTCCATTATCTTCTAATGTATCAACTGTTAGGTATACTAACCCTAAATAGTCGACCTCGATGTTTTTGTTTTATAAACTGAATAACATTTATTAATTGACATGTACTTAGTATTCGAAGTTTGATGTAATCATTAGTAACCTAAAATATAGTAACTAACCTAATTTATTGAATATCAGTGATAATAATCGATGATATAGAGCGTACTAATAATAACATCGTGTTATACGATTTATAGTATGTTTAGTAGGTCGCAGCAGATTAGTAAAGTTTTCAGCAAACTTTCAGTAGGTACTGAGTGAAGTGTACCTGTCTACATAATATACACACATAGTAACAGGCTAGTTGCCGGAAGAGATTGATCGGTCGGGACTATTCTTAGTTTGTTTCTCGCTGAATTCCCTGGCATTGAGTGTGTCACGCAATTAGACTCGATTCATTTCAAACCAGCCGCGAACCCGGAACTGTTGGGAAATTATATTTTAGCTCAATAAGTTTTTATTTCCTACGTATTTTCGTAGCGCAGTGATCTTTGGTTGCTGCCTACCGTATTTCAGAGAGGCGTGAAGTTATGTGGGAGTGTGTAGCCGGCGGAGGACGTCACTTGGCCGTGACTGATAATGTTGGTGATAACTAGTTTAGACACAAATACGACACATCACACGATAGTGTTCCAACATTTGGATCGAATGTTTTTAAAAGCCTATTGTTTTTAAGTTGGGGTAACAACTGACAATCATCAGTTTCGCCACAATATCGGGAGCTAGTACTGTATAACCCTATCGTCAAAAGCACATAGGTATTGCATTACAATTTACCGCTGACCTGCTGAAAGGCTTATCTACAGCACGAGCAGTAATTGTACCTCTCAAGTCAACAGGGCATACATAACAAGCTGCGTACAACGATTAAATGTTGTTTTAATAATGATGGCTGGGTATTGAATGAACGTTGATTGTTGTGATAAACATTTCTTTAATCGGTATACGTGTTTGGTGTCATGTTATGACACATGTGTACCGCTTTATCTTCCTTCAACAGCGCTAATAACTTAATCATCTTTTACCAATCAGATAATTAATTAATTGTTTATTTTGCGTTGTTATTATTGCCTGGTATAAAATATATTTCAAAAATTAATCATATCATAAATTAATGAAATTATTTCACTATTTGTTTGGTCATTTACCTTAGCTATATGCTCACTTGCTACAGCACCATATCACAAATCTTCGAGTGTAGTTATAACTCAATCCAACTCAGTCACATTAATAACTCCGAAACACGCGCGAATTGTTTCTACGATTTAGCGTCGCTAGGTAACATAACATAACAAGGTCTTTACCGAAAATATAGACCAGTTCTAGATCGTGTCCTTGGTGAGTTTAGATACGTGATAATATAATTAGCTTTTAATCAACGATATTAATAAAGCTACAGGTTTTTTTTGGAAACTGGATGTCATGTTCATGTTTGTCGTTTTTTACCGTTATTAGAGCACAAATAATCCAAAAAAACATATTTGTCACTATTAAAAACGAATACAGAACCACATAAATCTTTATACAAAAAATATTACAGTAAATTAAAAATCTAAGTACCTACATTCTCTGATTCTATTTTAATCGATCCCGGATAAACATTTCAACTCTTGACATTATTTCGTCGGGGAAAACCGACATCACATGACAATATGTATTTAATAATACAATTACACAATAAATATTAAACAAATTAATTTACCTTAACGATAGGGCTCTATCTTTGCGGTTTTCGCTAGTACTTGACAGCTGGAGGTTGGCACACTATGTTTGGATGGTTCATATTATATGGTACACTGTGCACTGGTTCGTTGGCCTGAATCCCGCTTATAGCCCCGAGTTAGTGGTATTATCGTGGTAAGCCGGGCGCGGTATCTGCGGCGCGTCTCGCCGGCCCGATAACAAACAGCTGACTGTCGCGGCCGCACACTGCACACCCGCCACACACTATCACCCCGCTATCACTGAACAGCTGAACACGTGTGTGATACATACCTTATTTTCGGTCGTAGCAATATGTGTAGCTCTGTTAACGCGAAAACTTTGTTTTTCGGAAAATTAATGAAAGTACGACATCCTGGACTAGAAGAATACCTACTGTGTGCCGAATTGTATAACTTTTGCATTTCAGTTTGGTTTTCTATCTCACTATTCTCTTTTATTTTACCTACTATTATAGGCGTTGTAGCATATGGCCCGATCAAAATAAATAATATAATTTACGAAAATTCGTTTAAGTGAATTAAATCGACATAGTTAGCATTGATACCATGTGAGATATTCGTTTCTCATATCGAAATGTCAAGCACTAATCTGTGACACAACTCTCATTAACAAATCTCTTAGATGCAGCTAGCCTTATAAATATTCCGTTTGTCCCTCTCCCTACCCAGTACTCAGCTGTGACAGCAATCAGGGGTCATAGGTGTTCACGTGTGAATGTTGCCACTAAGATCTATCAGCTAAGTCACCTAGGTTATCAGAGGAGATAAGTTCAGACCTTAGCGTGTCTAAGAGCTGAGCGGACAGACGTGAGGTAAACAAGCGGGATGATTGATTGTGAGAGCAAAGCTGAAATTAGTGGCGCCGTATTATTTAATACTAGTTATTATATGCAGTCGTGTGGATGACTTTCTGATGCTTTCAAGTCCCCTATGATTGATCGGGGCTTTATATTGTAAAACTATATACATGGTACACACAGTTTCATTAACATCAGCCCGTTGCAGTCCACTGCTGGACATAGGCCTATATACATGGATACAAAACTGCGCCAGTACTGCAAATATTTAATCCCGAATTACCTGATTTATTTGATTTGAGAAACATAGTCATCAGTCTTGACTCATCGGATTAGTCATGTTGTCGACAATTTAATAATACCTACTTTGAGGATCACTTTATACAAATGTTACATGCACGATTGGGTCAGTCTCTTCGTTTTTACTAGTAAATTATCTTTATCTATCAGTTACAGATAGATTAGTGAGAACCTTTTAATTCAAACATCGTGATGGATGGTCCGAGGAAGTGCACGTCACGAGATAAATCTCTCACCCAGCCCGGCGGAGGCGGAGGGAGGCTGGCGTGATAGATGGACACGTCTCTGACATTAGACAGTGAACGAGTCTTCAGTGTTCAGGCCGGAGGGGGAGGTAGGGGCAGCCGCGGGGGCCGGGGCGGACGCAGGTCTACATGCATTTTACATGAGCCTGAATAACATCGTCTTATCTACCACAACAAGGGTTTTGGTGAATTTTCCTTGTTAAGTCAATGGTGAGACGGAGATATTAAGAAAACTACAACCTTAACAGCGCCCTGCGTTACACGAATAATCTGTTACAAATTATGAAGGAATTTTGTCGGTACACTGTCACGGGACCCTTTTAAGGGTATTGGAATAAAAATGAAAAATTGCAACGATAAAAAACCGAAACAATTTGGAGTCTGATTCGCGCTCTGAAGGTTCCGTTATAACTAGAAAGTTCGCAAGTTGGAACAAAGCGCTAACGAAAATTTAGAAATCCTATTTCATACCTTAACGCGTTTCTGAAATACTTTGCCGGATAGACCTCGACCCAGATTCAAATTAATAAGTAGTTTAATCACCTTAGAGCTCTTTTAAATCGGTGATCAAAGCTAACCTAGTCCCTTTGATCGCCCAGGTGGTCAACTGGTCATGGTGGAATAAGCCGAGCCCCCCTAGCATACACATGTTACTCATGTACCTACATAAGTACCTAGGTGAAGTAAAGATCTAACGAAATGTAGAGTGCAATGATTGTTTCTTACAGTATATAGTTTAACCAATATTGCCGCATTGGGGTAGGTATATACTATGTGTGGAGTTAGTCTTTTATGTATTGAAGTCCGAAAGATATTTGTTCAGAATTAAAATGTATTTAAGTCCTGTTGACGGCGGCAAGTACCTAATATATTTCTACTACGAGAACTAAGGTGGATTCTAAAACGATATACAATGCTATTAAATATAGATGCTACCGGTAGGTAGGTACTTACCTAGCTATAAATTGGTACCACCACTGTAATTCTATCGCCTCGAATTGTATGTGCTGCTTTGGATGAAACGGATCCTGGGAGCTAATATTTTTGCAAATAAATTGCCAAAGACTATGCTACAAATTAACCCCTTTTGAAAGTGTCCCTAAGGTACTATGTGGGGCATGGTACCAACTTCAAGTTAAGTGACATTTCCTTGTATTTCCTCGTTAACTTGGTAACCTCAATAAACCGGCGGGGTTTATGTACGCGCGTGAACTTTGTCGTCGACCCTAGTATTGGGTTAATTTAAGGAACTTTTGCTAAAGTATGTAGGTTATTAAGAAAATTTGGAAGGTTGAATGTTTATTGTTGGCATCCAAATAAAAGATAATTATTAAGATCCCATTATCAATCATCATTATCAGAACGAAGTCACCCACAGATGAATCTGGCTTCTGTTTGTTTACAGCCAGTGTCTTGTGTCTTACAAGTTGTCTCTCCGACAATGTCGTCGACCTATCTTGTCTCACGCAAGTGTATAAGGTATGAGGAAAATTAAATTGAAATTCAATAAAATAACGGTAATGCTTCAGATATTCAATCGGTAATCAATAATTATGAAACAAAGAAAAAAAAATCCTGTGTACTATAGTTATTTAAATAGTATACAATAAGGTGTATTTGTATAGTCTATTGTTTTATTATCATATATTTATATTGACATAATTCTTTAATCGGTTAAATGCGTACCTACAGGATAACATACCAGTAATGTATGTATATATCATGATTGCTTCAAAGGTCTAACGGTTGAGTTTGAATCTTCGGTGGGACGAACCCAGTAGAGTTTGTTTTTTGGAAATTCCTAGTGACAGGAAAACTTACATGTCGTCAAATTATAGTGATATAATTGACCTGCTATGCTAACTGACTGTGGGGTATGATAATACCACAGGATGTGGTTTACAAGGATTTACATGGTTCAATAAATATTACAAAAGTAAACAGGTAATTTGGTTTTTTGATTACCTACTGATATGCGCAAAGAATATTACAAAAGAAAAATGAACAAATACTGAATAACTAATCGTAAAAAATGTATACTGTTAGACTCGAAACTGAAAGTATTTTTAGAACAAAATATAATGTATTTATTTACATCATCATCATCATCAGCCCGTTGCAGTCCACTGCTGGACATAGGCCTCTCCCAATGTACGCCACAGAGCCCGGTCTGCTGCTTTATGCATCCAGTCATTGCCTGCCCTCTTATGTAAGTCATCCCGCCATCTGGCCAGCGGACGACCCACGCTACGTTTACCAAGACGCGGTCTCCACTCCAGAACACGCTTACTCCAGCGGTTATCGGTTCTGCGACATATGTGGCCAGCCCATTGCCACTTCAACCTACTAACTTTCAGAGCTATGTCGGTCACTTTAGTTCTCTGACGGATCACTTCGTTCCGAATTTTGTCCTTCAGAGAGACTCCGAGCATAGCTCTTTCCATAGCACGTTGAGCGACTTTGAGCTTATGGATTAGCCCCACAGTCAGTGTCCACGTCTCGGCACCATACGTCATTACAGGGAGGACGCATTGGTTGAAGACTTTTGTCTTCAGGCTCTGTGGTATATCCGACGAAAATATGTGGTGCAACTTCCTGAACGCTGCCCAGCCCAACTGAATCCTCCTATCGGCTTCCTTTTCGAAGTTGTATCTACCCAACTGCATTAATTGCCCGAGATAGACATACTCCTTGACAACTTCGAGAGGCGTGCCATCGACGATTACTGGTTCCGGAGCGACGAGATCATTAAACATAACCTTCGTCTTGTCCAGGTTCATCCGGAGACCAATCCGTTGGGAGGCTTCATTAAGGCTATGCAGCATCTCTTGAACTTCCTGCAGCGATTCTGCCATGACTACGATATCATCGGCAAACCTTAAGTGCGAGATGTATTCGCCGTTTATATTGATGCCCCGCCCGTTCCAGTTTAGAGTCTTGAAAACGTCTTCTAGTGCATTTGTAAACAGTTTCGGGGATATCACATCCCCCTGTCTTACTCCTCGATGCAATAGAATCGGTTTTGTTTGACTGTTCTGTACTTGGACGGACATAGTTGCAGCGTCATACAGGCTTCTCAGCACCTCGATGTATCGAAAATCAACTTGGCACCGCTGCAGGGAGTCCAGAACAGACCAGGTCTCGACGGAGTCAAAGGCCTTCTCATAGTCCACGAAAGCGAGACACAGGGGCTGATTATATTCTTGGGTCTTCTGTATAATCTGCATCACAGTGTGTATGTGGTCTATGGTGCCAAATCCTCCTCGAAACCCGGCCTGCTCCGGTGGCTGGAAGTCGTCCAACCGTCGCGTCAGCCTATTTGTGACAACCCTCGAAAACAATTTGTAGACGTGGCTCAGGAGCGATATAGGGCGGTAGTTCTTGAGAAGGGTCTTGTCCCCCTTCTTGAAGAACAAAACTACCATGCTCCTGCTCCACGCTTTTGGAGTTCTTCCTTCGTAGAGAACGGAGTTAAAAATACGCTGAAGCTGCTTAAGGACAGGAGTTCCCCCTGCCCTTAAGAGCTCAGTTGTAACTCCGTCCTCGCCCGGGGCTTTTCCATTTTTTAATTGTTTGAGGGCCAACTCAATTTCGTAAATGCTGACGTCGGGGAGTTCGTCGGTATAGTGTCGAACTAAAGCAGCTCGGAGATCGCAGGGGACGGGTTCAGGTATCGGAGATTGCGAGGCATACAACTGGCCATAGAAGTCTTCCACCTCAGAGAGGATCTCTGGCTTAGAGGAGACGACCCGACCCTCGGCGGTAGTGAGCTTAGTCATATGGCTCCTCCCGAGTTGTTTCACGAATACTTTGGAACCTCGGTTTTGTTCTATTGTCTCCTTAATGAGGCGTGTATTGGAACAACGAAGATCCCGCCGTACCGCTTTTCGAATCTGTTTCGTGAGTGCTTGCTGGTCTGCCACCGTGGTCTGTGTATTTGCTCGCCTCTCTCTCATGAGTTCCAGAGTCTCGTCTGAAAGTTTGGACTTCCTGCCCGCATGCCTATTCCGACAGAACCTGTTACCCACATCCCTCACGACTTCCAATACTCTGCATAAGTCCTCGTCAACGTCACGCTCGGTTTCCAGCACATCGAAACGGTTTTGGAGTTCCATTTGGAATCTTTCAGAGCCAGCAATGGTTTGGAACAGGGTAGGCCGAAGCGTAGACTTTATCAGACGGGTGCGTTCTAGCTTGAAGTTTATATTCAGTGTGCCCCGTACAAGTCGGTGATCACTTCCGGTGTTGAACCTGTTGATCACTGAGACATCGCTGAATATACGTCTTTTGTCCGTCATGATAAAGTCGATCTCATTTTTGGTCACGTTATCGGGGCTCCGCCAGGTCCACTTCCTCTGGGGCTTCTTCTTAAAGAACGAATTCATCAAGAATAGCCCCTGCCGCTCTAAGAAGTTGACCAGCATCTGCCCCCTGTGATTCCTGTTCCCAATACCATGTGGCCCCACAACCGATTCGGTGTCCGTGCGTACTCCCACTTTGGCGTTGAAATCCCCCATGACAACATTGAAGTGGGCCCTTGAGGTGTTGTGCAGGGCTTTGTCTATGTCTTCGTACATAGCTTCCACTTCATCATCCGAGTGTGTGGTGGTCGGTGCATATACCTGTACGACCTTAAGAGAATATCTCTCGGTCAGTTTGAGTACAAGGTATGCTACCCTTGACGACACACTGGATATTTCCACAATGTTGCCAGTGAGGGCCTTGTTGACGAGGAATCCGACACCGCCCTGGGAAAGGCTATCACCTTCTCGGAAGTAGAGTAGATGGCCTGATTCTAAGGTTACTGTGTCCTCCCCCTCTCTTCGGACTTCAGATAACCCCAGAACATGCCATCGTATTTTGTCTAGCTCTACCTCCAATTCGGCTAGATGTTCGTTGAGCCTCAGAGTTCGTCCATTGTATGTAGCCAAGGTCAATGTGTGGTAGCCGTCCGTAACCCGGGGATTCTTAGCACCCCGTGCCCCACCGACGCTGTGACCGCTACCGTAGCCAAGCCTGGTGAGGCGGCCGGGAACTCGGGGCCGTTTATTTTGTGCACGTATCATTGTAAGGTAATGCCCTAATCGCCACGCTGGGCAAGCGGGTTGGCGATCGCAGTGGATGAATCATATCAGAGAACGCTGCTGCCCATTCTCTGGTCTACGGAAGCATCAGATGTTCTGCCTCAGCCATTAGTCGCCTTGTACGACACCCAAAAGTGTACCGGGTTGGTGCTATTCTACTCTGCCGGACACCACACGGCCCATACACAAAATATTATAAACAAGTAAAGATTGTTTGAATGTAAGAGGTAAGCTTTGAAACTACAATAACAAATATTATTTCAAAACTTTGGCTAGAATTCCGGGAAAGTCACGGCAAAGCTTTCTACGCAGTCAACTTGTATTCAATGACTATATTGATGGGTAAAGCCGCGGCGGGCGTGTAGTCTATCTAATGATAGGCAGGGCTGTCATAACGGCCTAGGTCGGAGTCTGGCGTGTTCAGACAGGGCGCACCCGCGCCTGCTCTACACGCCACGAGATGTCGACAGGCCGTGTCTAATAGCTCCAGATACACGCGAACTAAAAACCTCTTTTATTTGTTTAATAGTTACTACAAATCCTTGATATAATTAAATAATTATGCTTTGTTTTGTAGAGCTATCCCACAGCGGGCAAAGGCAGCTATTCTTAAGTACGTTGAAATTTACACCCAGTGTCTTCTTATAATTTAGAAGAACGCTGCTGTATTTATATAAAAATATGTATACCTACCATCTTGTTTTAATTAACTACGAACGCAATGCAATAAATGACATCGTATAAGTACCTACTCTGTATTAAATAAACCTCAATCACTTTGAGACCTTTTTACAACCAACAAAAGAAGTTCTACAGGTGGACCCGTACAGCCCTGTGCCAGTCCCTTATCAATTGTGTCATCAATCAATTAGGAAACGGACGCGTTGTACAAAGGGTGGCTATACAATGTACAGGGTTGTACAAAGCCGGACACGGCCGGTCAACAGGCTGGTGACTAGGCCGAGGGTGAGGTGGACGAGCCTACTGTGTCCCCCGGGGAGGGTTTTATAAGCCCCGTATTACCAACTATATTGATCCAATTGATTTCAAACGGCCGCCAAAATTGTATGCAACAGATACAGGCTGCATCTTTTTGTTTGGCTAATATGTAACTTCATTGGCTTAAATGTTTATGGTTAATATGTAACTTCATTAACTAAGCTTAAAATGTGGAGGACTGGCCTACTGTTGCTACAACATGATATGATAGCTGTAACTGAGTCATTTCTGGATCACTCGGTCGAAGACTCGGAAGTCAAGAGTAATGGCTACAACGTTATGCGGCGCGATCGTAGTACTCCGTGCGGCGGCGTTATGCTTCTGTCCCGAGCGGGCCTTCCCATGACTCGACGCCGTGATCTTGAAACGGAAACTGGCGAAGATCTATGGGTAACATTTAACTTAAACGCTCGCCCTGTTTTTGTATGTGTTGTCTACATTAAACCCAGTGCCAGTGATGATGTTTATATGTCATGGTTTTGCAAAGTGGAAAGTATTATTCATAATTTAAAGGGCACTATTCTTATATGTGGTGATTTAAATCTAAACAGTGCTTCTGTTAATGTTAACAACTACTTCTGTTATTTCTTGTCGTTTTGCGGTTTGTCTGAGAAAAATGTAGTGAAGAATATGTATGAAGGTATGTTAGATGCAGTGCTGGTTCACGAGAGCGTTGAAGCATCTGTCTGCGAAGCTGCAGGTATAGTACCCCCTGATAACTATCACCCTCCACTTGATATCACTCTTAAAATTGACACAGTTCTTCACGTTCGTCCGATGCCTGTCAGTAATAATGATCCGTCTAAAGACTGGAATTTTAATAAGTGCGATTATGAACTTTTATCTTATTTACTTAGTCAGGAGTCCTGGAGTCCCGTACTGCAGTCGACAGATATTACTTTTTCTACAAATTATTTTTATGAAATTATTTACAATATCTTTAATAAATGTATGCCTTTTAAATTACGAAATAGAGCCAGTCGTGCACGTTATCCAGTTTGGTTTACACGCGACATCATAGTGGATCCTGGGCAGAAACATAAACTTCACCAAGCTTGGAAAAAGTCTAAATGCTTACTTACTTACAAAAAATTCTCAGATCTAAGAACAGAACTAAAACGTCGTATACTTATCGCATACAATTCGTATTTACACCATATTGAAAGTAGCATAAAACTTAATCCGAGACAGTTTTGGCGACACATATCCACTCTTCGATGTAAAGGTGGCTTTGAACCCTCAATTAATTATCGAGGTCAATCATTGTCAGGTATCGACGCTGCTAATGCTTTTGCAGATTACTTTTCAAGTGTTTTCTTACCTGAAACACCTAATTTAAATGTCTCTGAAATATGTGCACTTGATACTCAAAGTAATAGTAACCTTGTCAGTCTAGTTAAACTTTCCACTAATGATATAGAACGCGGTATTAATAAGTTGAAAATCAATAGTTCCATTGGGCCGGATAATGTACCTCCGAGTATTCTAAAGTTTTCAAAAGCTTCCATAGCCATTCCGTTGCATCACATATTTAACCTAGCTTTAAGTACCGGTAAGTATCCCACACATTGGAAACTCTCACGAGTCACGCCGATACCGAAGACACAAGTCAAGTCCTCTGTTGAGGACTACAGGCCTATAGCTATATTATCAGCCCCTGCTAAAATATTCGAACATATTTTATACAAAGAAATTCAAAGGCAAGTTGACATCTATTTGTGTAATGAGCAACATGGGTTCCGCAATAAAAAGTCGGTGAATACTAACTTGTTAACCTTGGTTGACTTTATTTCTGACCAAATGGATCGCAGACAGCAAGTTGATGTACTGTACTTCGATTTCCGCAAAGCATTCGACATAATTAATAATGAAATTTTACTACAAAAGTTAATGTCCATAGGATTTGCACCTAATCTTCTTCGTTTAATTGCTGACTATCTTCGGGACCGTCAGCAGTTTGTTCGTCTTGGCCCTTACACCTCTCATGCATACCATACACGTTCCGGTGTGAGTCAGGGATCAATTTTGGGACCCCTGCTCTTTTTAATTATGATAAACGACCTGCCACAAGTGATTAAGCATGCAAAGTGCTTACTTTATGCTGACGATTTAAAAATTTATGCCAATATTAGGTCCGAATCTGACTTTTTAGCCGTCCAGCGTGATATAGATGCCTTGAGTGAATGGGCTATTACTAATAAAATGGAATTTAACACGTCTAAATGTCAAGTTATGAGCTTTGGCCGCATCAGGAGTCTTATACTATTTGACTATACCGTGAATAATGACACAATGACTAGGGTAACAACAATTAAAGACCTAGGAGTACTGTTCGACGGTAAACTGACCTTTCATGATCACGTTATAGGACTGGCTAAGGAATCATTCAGGCGTTTAGGTTTTGTTTTACGTAACTGTCAAGGATTTAATAATCAGGCAGTTATTAGACTTTTATTTAATTCTTTAGTTCGGAGCAAGCTTGAAACCAGTGCCTGTGTATGGAACCCTTATGAAGTAATTTATACACTCATGCTGGAAAAAGTCCAGAAAGCCTTTCTTAGGTATTTTTATAAGCGCGTTTCTGGATATTATCCATACATGTATCCGACTAAGTTTCTTCTCGGATATCTAAATTTTAATTCATTGAAGGTTAGGCGAGCAGTAGACCAAATTACTACGGCTTATAAAATTATCAATGGTATTACTGATGCGCAGGACTTGCATGCGGAGCTGTGTCAATTTTATGTCCCAAATAATTACAATCGCTCTAGAAAACATAAACTTTTTAATGTCCCATTCTGCCATACAGTAGCCCGATCCTCCTCCCCCATGCCGCGCATGTTGAAGATGCTCAACGCACTCGTGGAGGCCAACCCAGGTTTGGATCTGTTTGCTGATGAATGGAAGACGATAATGTTAGAATGTTTGCGATTTTGTGAGAAGACTGAGTGATAGGCACTATTTAATTAATGCATATTTGCAGTCATTTTTTTTGGGCCTAACAATTGTATTATAATTATTTTTTTCTTTTTCTCTCATTTTATATTCTTTGTTTTATACATCTAGATTTATTTCCAAGTATATAGTAAGTAATTTAGTGTAAGTGGCTAAACGCTGTACTAAATTTTGTTTAATAAATAAATAAATAAATAAATAAATTGGTTTTGTTATAAAGTTAGGAATTGTAATTTATGAAGTAAGATTAGTGTCTTATATTTTTAAATAAAGTTTAGATTTTTATACCGAATTTCTCATACGAATGCCACTTTAAACCATATGACGAGGAACATTAATATGCACTTAAAAACCTATATTATGTAGGAAGGTACTTTTAGTTCAGAAAAAATTATACGAACACACCTTACGTTATAATATGGAACGTAAAAATATTATTACACATTAAACTAAATTTTAACTAAGGCTTGGCTCACCATCATCCGCACCATGAAGGATTTATGTTGAGTTATAGCGTGAAGCTTCAACTACTACCTATTACATTTGTTATGGAGCATATAAACCTCATTTAATTCAAGGATAATATTAAATAAAACCAGGTATGTAACACAGTAATATAGACAATATACAATTAGGTAATTGTAACAGGAAACTCACTTAAATCAGTAATGTCCATAAAAATATAGTGTAGGCACTAAAAAGTTTTATTTTTATCACTCTTAACCAACAGATAATAAAGTACGAGGCGACGTAAGACTTACCCGTCGTCCGTCACATCGTAAACAGCTCGGTAACGTCTGGCATCGGTTTGCAGGTTATGTGGGGGACGCGCCCTGCATCAGCACCACTACACACCACCAGAACTCCCCCTAACACTCAAACATAACAATGTAACACTTGTTATCGATAAGGAATAGCTTGTCTAAACAATTGTTTGTAAATAAGACGCGACGGGCGGGCGGCGCGCGCTAGGCGGGCGGCGCGGCGCGGAATGACTCGGGTCAACGACCGGGCTGTTGGCGCGCGTCGTCATAGCAACGCTGCACTGTGTCCTAGATTAGTTCTGATAGATGCGGCTGAAGGTAGGACCTGCACAATGCAGTGTAGTACCTTAGTTGTAGCACCTATTGTGCACGACAATACTACCTACCCTTTATGTACGAGGTTTCTTATGTCAAAATGAAAACATAGGTACTTCGTCAAAGTTTGTAACTTTGACCACCAGATTATTATTATGAGCCTGTACTGTCCTACTGCAGGGCAAAAGCCTCTCTACTCTCCCTCCTTAAGTCTCTGTCAAAGGCTTTCAATGTTCAGACCTCCATAAAGGAGCCCAGTTCATATCGCCATTTCCGTTTCTGCCTCGCTGATGTCTTTCTCGTTGTGGGGCCCATTAGGATGTACATTTGGCCCATTGGTTGTCTACTATGTGGTAGACGTGACCACTAGGTATTATAAAAAACCCGAGATATTTAAGGCTTATATAACATCCTGGTAACTTAGTACTTAGGTACTCGGATTCTCGTATACGTTATGTAATTCATCACACCGGTCCCACAATTAATTGGCTATTCCCGCAATAAAGGTGTAGCAGGGTTATGCAGTTAATACAGAAATCAACGTGTGAAGTCCCTGAACAATGAAATACCAATAATGAACTTAATTAAAAGTTACCGAAACTGTTTCACCGTCTATTTGTTCTAGCGGTCGCTAAGTGCGCTTGCTAAGCACCAGGTCCTGCTTTCGAATGTAATTGTGCTTTTCCATTATGTAATTCCCCGTAGCAGCCTGCAGCACGGAGTCCTAATTAGTGCTCGGTTGATGGAAATTGGCTAGTCCGCAATACATTGGGACATACAACATAACAGGCGAAATATCGGTGTACTATACAATACATCTCTGTCTACGCTGAATACAGGCGTGATGTATGTGTGTTTAAAGTCACCCAGTCTCCCAGAGTATTTATTGAAGTAGGCAGGAAACCTTTACCTTGATCGTTTCTCGCATTCGCGTTATGTAAGCTGCACTCGGTCAAGGCTGAGCCGAGGTGCTCGCACTTTGTTGCTAGGAGCAGTTTCTTAGTCATCGAGTTATTTGTTGATGGCTCTTGTTGTTTTTTTATTATTGGGAGTTAGTTACTCTGGTTTGATTTACAGTAAACCTACTGCTTTTACGTTCCAAAAACACTTTTTTAAAGGATGACTGAAGAGGATAGACAGATAAGGATCTATCTAATCAGCTCAATGGTCGCTAATGTTTAATTATTGTTAAGGTAAAATGTTTATTAGATTGAGATCTTATGTATACTCGTACAAAATATGATACAAAATTAACCTTAGTGTGCCTCCCAGAAAACAGTGGCTGCAGTAATTGTTTTTTTAATATTGTAACACTCGGTTCAGTACGACTCAATATTTGAATATCCTAATGACCATAGCTAAAATAAATAAATATCTACGTTTAACGTTTAACGTATCTACCTTATTTATTGAAAACGTCAAATTGATATAAATCTAAAAACGCGCCATATCATTATTTTGAGAATCGTGAATGTTTCGATAAATCTTGTCATATTTTTAGTTCGTCGTCAAAATTATAATTAGTGAATGATGCTGCCATCTATTATTTAATTTTAGATATACCTACAAGACTCCGTGAGTAAGAGGATTGACGTATTCGTATATAGCTAGTAGATGGCGCTGATAGTCAATGACGAATGAATGATGACTAAATACAAGTGCTATCTAGCGGTGAGTAGCTGAACTACATAATTAGTTCATTCACACATAGAGGGCAGTACTAGGTATGAATTAAAATATTTATTTTGTTTATATGTTAATTATTAATAAAACTATTATAGTTTTTTCTGTTCAAATGATTTTAAATTATCTTGTGTACGGTATGTACTTGCTTACAAAGTTAATAATTTATATAAATATTAACCTAATAATCTATTAGGTGTATGGTATTAAGTTAGCATATAAATACCTAAGTACCTACCCAGGTAGATACTTGAATGTCACTATTGAGGATACTATTATAAACTTATTATTTATTCGGTTTAGGTTAAATAAGGAAAAGAACATTTCTTTTGTACGAGCGTAAAATGAGCCTTTCGCGACGAGTAAACGGGAAGCCAGTTTTAGTTGAGTGTTTATTTATTTTAATAACTGTAAATGGTTCACTGTCGGCTACACAACACTTTAATCGTAGTGTTCATGACTCACATCGATCACCGTTATGTACTTACTCTCTTTTAACTGCAAACCATACAATAGCTTCTAATTAACAATCAATTTGAAGCAAAACAATATTTAAACCCAGTAGATTATCAGTAAAAAATATTAAAAATATTTTGATAAATCAAATTGAATGGATCTGACATAAACATCACTTCATTTAAATTAACGTTGAGTGTACACTAATTGGTTAACAAATTAAACAATAACACTAATGTTTGAAATTAATTAAAGTCGTTCGTCTGTCGACCGCTTGATTACAATAGTGTGGTACCTACTTCAAGGCCTTCAGTATTAAATTGTTTATCGATTACCTATTGTGTGAATAAAATATGTACCTATCTGTTACGCATTTCTGAACGAGAACGACACTTTAAATATATTGTTAAATAACTCGGCAATGTTTGACATTTCAGATTTTTTCACAGTTCAGTTTGCTCAATACAAGGTAGCGGGTTCAAAAACCTAGCTAGAATTAGTAAGTACAATATTTTTGGACGTATCGTAAATAAGGAAGCCGGAAGACGCTCTTTTCCTTCTCTATAATGAGAAGAGGATATTTTGAGTACCCAACTCTAAGGTTCATATTAGATATTTATATTTCGCAAGAACGTATAACTTCCATTAACAAAGTGAAAGTAAGGGAACAGTTTCATTAATCATCATTAACTAGCAGTTTAAACTAAATCAGGGTAATGGGATCTCCAGCGACACCTGCCGGCGCACAAAGGAATTATTTAAGAGGCAATCAGCGACGAGCCGCACTTATTGTCTTTAATACAATTAGGATCCCATTCAATGATCATAACTCTAGCTTATACTACCTTAACTAACATATACATAACTAAGACCTTAATTAACTATAGCTTAAATTGAGAAAAATAAAACAAATTGTCTATGAAATTAGATGAAGTTTCACTAAATGAACCGCGAAATAAGTTAACTGTGATAGAAGGCGCCTAATTAAGAAAGTACTGGAGATAAATTAGTCGGCGCCTACTTGTTAGTAAAATAAAACTGTATGACTAAGTAGTAAAAGTATTTTAAGAGTTTTTTTTACTCACAGATAAAAGTAAAAGCACCTTTTACTTTTAATAATCCTAGAGCATCGACTCGAGCCAAGTGGAATGCGACGTTATCTTAAAAAATGCATTACTAATGTCGCCGCTCCATCAGGTAGAGCTTAGCAACTAATTAATAATTTTATTTACTATCGGTGCTAACATCTAGCTGCTGAATAAAAGCTATCTATTGTATAAAAAAGTTAGAATTTAGAGTGACATTTATATCTGTTTACGTTCGTGGGGGACGGATAAAGAATGGAATTCCGTCTGTTAACGGGAAACTGAGTAACTTACGGACAAACGAACTGCGTTTGTCGAATACATGGCAATAGGCTGTCACGATTACCACATGATTTATTTCCTACTTGTTGTTTATTTTTATTTTTTGTATAACTTTGTTACTCTCTTTTTAAATATTGTTTATACTTGTACCTCTACTGTGCAACGATTTAGTGTAAACTGTTATGTTGTGCATGTAATTTGATAAATAAATAAATGATCCACATGCCACATGGTAAAATGTGCATAGTGCAAATGCATGGGTATCTACGTATCCTATGCGAATAGAGGAGACTATAATCTCTGCCTATCTCTTTGAGGATTACAAGCGCTTTAAAATAAACCATAGTCTAAAAAACTTAAATGACTGCGTGAGAGCTAATACTCGATAATCTTCTTGACTTCATAAAGCTTTAGCTTCAATCTAAAAATGTATATAAAACTCATAAGTACCCAAATATTTTCTTTCATAGAGACAAATCCGATATAAAATCGGTAAATTATATAATTTCACGCACAAACAAACCCGTCTGACGGCGATGATTTGATGATCTGCGTGACTGATGCCGCGCCCGTAAAGGTGATTCCGTTTCTGATTCACCGTACCTAATGGCGAAATTGCCTTTTTGTGTAATTCGCACCTAACTCCGAACGCTGTATGATACATATTTGTGTGACTATTGAGCTAGAGAGTAGCACAGAATAGGCATTTATACAAGGGAGAAGAAGATGCGGTCGTTTGAAGCAATTTCAATAAAATATTCGTTAAAATAAACTACCTAATAGACTGTAGGATGGGACACATTGATGAAATATACCTTCCTCTCCTTGTATTTCAATCTTCCAAATGTTAAAATAACATTTCCTGCTCTATTATGTTTAGTCAAACAATTTACGAGAACATAAGCCTATTAAAGTATGTGGAGCCAATCGTCCTGCGAACCACTTCAGTTAATCGATCAGAGTCTATTTTCAAAGCTATCGATAGAGCAATTAGCTGAACAAAGTAAATTACCTACTTCATTATGAATGCCGGTTACCATGGTAACAGTATAATACTCGCCACACCACCGAGTAAGGTCCTGGACATAGACAATTTAAATTATAATTATCTTATCTCACATTACCTTCATCCTGCTACTAATTGACGGCGGGAATTAAGCCAGCCTGTTGCTTCAATACTCTAGACACGGTTATTCTCTATAGGAAGATACTTTTTAAAGAGCTTAATAACAATGTTTTATAAAGAAAGCACCTAGATACGTGACTACAGTAAGATTTTGTATAGGATGATGGCGGGATAAGCTAGATAATTTGCTATTATAGTATTAATTATCTCGTTTAAAGTAATCTCTGATGTGTACTCAAACTCTACCTCTCTGAACTATAATCAAAACTTCTAATTATGGTTCACACGAACACACTTTTCATTGATTGATTGATCTGACGAAATTGTGTTCACTGGCGTGTAAAGAGAGAGACCTAAGGACTGTAGCGACCAAAACGGCCTGTTAACCCTAAATACAAACTAAAACCTTTACGGTGATACTGTCTTGATTGAATCCAGTGTGTTACGTCAACTGATGTATGTAAGGGTTGCAGAGTCCGAAATCAGTTCGAATTTAATCCGGGGCGACCCTCCAATCAGACCTCCGGGCAAATCTAATTGAAGAGATAAGTACCCCAAACGAATGTCAGGAAGGAAGCGACGACTGTCGGCTGACTGATGGACTGGTGTGCTCCTGTACCCCTAAGCTACAGGAAACTCATTTGAAGTCATTTCGTTCACTTGATTTTGTGTGATTAAAAAATTCCTTCTTAGTGCAAGTTAAGTAGCTCCAGAACCGATATGATCTTTGTTTTTGTTTCGCCATCGTAAACTTAACTTATAATATATTATTAATCATTTATGTATAGTTTCAAGATAAAGCTTTAAACTAGTAACGCTAATCATTCACTTCAAAGATCTCTAACTAAGTTTTCTCCCTTCAACATCGATCGATATAGAGTTAATTTTAAGGAAGTCAAAACCAAAGAATCGCAAATAAAAACAAATATTGCAACCAAATTCAGTAGACAGCGGTCGATAAAAACAATTAGCAGAGCCGCAGCAGCCGCAGCCGGCAGCCGGTCGACATTAGGCCTCGATTGGAATGCCGCGACCGATACCGCGGCCCGCCAGCACGCTCCACTGGCCACACACAATGGCCGCGTCGCCCACTGGACCGACCATCGCTCCTCATTCACAATAGGTAGTAGCCTCCATAATACTCTATATTGTTTCCGTCTGCAGAATAATTGCTGTTTTAAAACTGACTCAGACGGTTACGCAATGTGTGCAGATTCACTTTTGTTTTGAGGTCACGCGATTGATGGCCCGGTGATGAATACACATAATGGCGGAATGTAAATTGTTAGTTTTTGGATGAACTTAGTCAATTATCTTACTGATTATGATTAGGTTAGAAATGGTTTTGCAATGTAGAGTAGTAGATACTCGACTCTACATTGCATTTCTGATTATGAGTTCAGATGATGGTTAAGTAGGTATGTAATAATGTAAAACCTTTAGATTCTCAAACATCTCAACTAACACTACATTCGTTTCAGATATCTAATGTGAATCAGCACGACTTTCACAGCTAGAGTTATTGCGACAACATTCAATTACATACACAAAACATTTCCTTGTTAAGAAAAGATATCACCGAGGTATTCTTTTGTTGCGTTAAGAGCAGTGAAGTACGTGTCAGCCGCCCACTCCTCACATGTGATGATAATCGTAAGGATAGTAAGATGGCGGGCCTCGTGTGAAGTTGTTGTTATTGCGACGATGTTCGGCAAAAACAAGATGCCACTGGTACGCAGCATGAATAAAAGATTGGTGGAAGTGCAGAGCTTAAGTATGTCTTTAGCGCGCTGTGCTCATGCGCAGTCGGTTCCGGCTTGACACAAATATTAATGTTATTGTCTAGGCCCTTTAGCATAACGCCCATACTCCCTCAAGGTGAAATGAAAGGTGAGCTTCAACGCCCACGTTTTGCCACACAGTATAAGTCCCACTTAATAGAGGAAATTCTATTTTCATTAACAACGAACACAATTTAAAATAAATCTAAAATACATACATAACAGTGTTTTGTTTTTTTAATGTAAAAAAGTTTGGTACTTGTACAGATTTGAACCTAATATTTCGCCCATATTAACTGGATCCATAACCTGTGCGCCTACTTATTAATAGGACATATGTGAGCTCGCAACCACACTCGTGACCCTAGTGTGACCGTGCGTGACTACACATACACATAATTTACATGCACAAACAGTCAGACATACACAACTAATATTTGCGCTAAGTCGATCAAACCCAAGACTTAACGCGGGGTCAATTACTTACCCACTATGCCACTTGGGTCGTTGACTTGGTTTTAACCGACTGTAAGAGTAGAGGTTTTGTATTTACCTTTACTTATATTAACTGCGATGGTTTATTATGGTAGGGTTGACATGATTTGTTTCTAGTCGCCTATATTATGTATGTGTTTGGAGATTATGTTTATAAATTTAGGTACTTATAAAGAATTAAACAACGAATACTTGAGGTTTATTTAATAATAATAATAATAATAATAATAATAATGCTTTATTGTTTCAATATTAAAGTTACAGACATTATTAGAACACTAGCCTCCACACTAGGATTCCCTGTGTCGTGGAGACTAGTCTCTTTCATCTTTATAACAGATTACACAAAACATTATGGATTAGAAAAGGTAAGGTAAGTACATACATTATAGTCTTATAGTATACATCGTTCTGAAAGTTGAGTTCAGTGTGTAGTATTAGAACAATGTATGCATATATGGGGTTTGAGTGTATGTGGGTGTGATGCGTGCGGTGAGTGTGGTAGGGGTGTCTGTGTGTGTGGTGTGTATGTGTGTGTGGGGTGAGTGTGGTGTGTGTGTGGTGTGTGTGTGTGTGTGTGGTGAGTGTGTGTGTGTGTGTGTGGTGTGTGTGTATGTGGGGTGACTGTGGTGTGTGTGTGGGGTGAATGTGGTGTGTGTGTGTGTGAGTAAGCGGCGCAGTTGTGTACTAGTTTCAAGTTTTCAGAATTTATACGCATTACTGAACGGTTTTTAGTAAGTTTTCCGTGGTTTCATAATTCATGTTTTTAATATAGTTTTTGATTAGGGTCTTACACTTTGTTCTAGTCCAATGAAGTAGATTAAGTTCATTATTTAATTTATTATAAATAAAAGGACCCATAAAGTGAAAGCATCTTTTGCCAAAATCTACTCTAATTTTAGGTTTGTGCCATTTAGGTTTTCTACGCGCATGAGCATGGGTTTCTACCGTCTTATAAGCGGTTTTGTGGAATTTTAATGCAACAGCCATAATATATAATTGCCTAACGCGCAGGACACCGGTTTCTTGGTAGAGCATATCAGTTGAGTAGCGTATTGGTCTTCCGTAAGTTACCTTGAGAATGGCCCGTTGCGAGCGTTCTACAATTATAAAATTTGTTTTGTGTGCCATCCCCCATGAGGTAATGCAATAATTGAGAATCGATTCACACAGTGCGTGATATAACATCTTCAGTGTTTTTTCGTTTGCAATCTGGCCCATTCTCTTAAAGATATACATTAGTTTCCTAACACGTCCACTCACATATTTAAGCTGTTTAGTCCAGGTGAGGTGTTTGTCAATAAAGACGCCAAGGTACTTAATGTTAGCCACCTGTTCAAAGCTGGAGCATGAGCAACCAGCGCCTGTGTAATTATTACAGGTATGCAGTTTGACAGCCATTTGAGCTGGACAAATGTTTTTAGTGCTGACACTGAAATTGACGACTTTCGTCTTGTCCACATTAAGTGTCAGCAAGTTGTATTTTAACCATCTGGCAACCTGGTTGACGCATTTGCGTAAGCGTGTTTGACTTTATCCTCATTTCGCTGATCGCTATGAGTTTCAAGGTGGCGAGTCATTTATTCGGCCCCTTTCTATTTTTGGAGTCTGTCAATAAGGGACTTAAATCAGCAGATCATACAAATAAAAGTCCAGCGCGGAAATTAAACCTGCGATATTAGTACCGGCGGGTTTACTCAGCTCCCAGCTCCCAGCTCCCACACCACGGCTGTAAGGACTCTATACTTTAATATCGCCCCCTTACGGCCCCTCTAGTACAATATCCTCCATCGATGAAACACCCTCGACTCCACGCAATAAGTTTACACGCTATTGTATCAGAACTTAAATTACAGTTACTGTACCGGATTGATGCGCCGGTACCTGATTTTGGTGTAGAATAAGTTCAGGGAATATTTGGTAATAAAACAACGATGCGATCAGTACGAAGCTAGTAGGCGAGTGTATTCAATTTTAGGTTACATGAGTCGAGGGTAGTGGGGTTGGGGAACAATATTGAGACCAATCGCGGCGATGCGAATTAGCGTGTCATAACGATGTGGGGCACACTGATTGGAGCACCCTAATTCGGTGTTGCTAGTAAGGTAATGGATGTTTTAACCCGATTCCCAACATGCCCGCGGCCTTGGAAGCAGTCGCTTTCAAAAGGTTAGCATTTGCGGCATCTTCACTGGTCATGATCATCCTGCAGGAGAGGACAGATTTTTGCGTAAGCCCGTCGCACCACGCCCGAAGCTGTTTGTAGATCAGCCACTCTCGCAATCCCATCCTTGCCTGGGATAGTACGGAGAACTCGACCCATGTTCCATTTCAAAGGTGGCAGGTTGGAGTCCTTGATCAGGGCAAGCGCGCCTTCCTTCAACTCTGCCTTGTTATCAGTCCACTTTGTCCGCACCTGCAACTCACTGACATATTCTTTGGACCATCGGGTCCAAAAATGTTGGCGTATTTGTTCCACCCTCTGAAAGCGCTTAAGTGTATGCGCAGGAATATCTTTAACATCGTCGCTAGCAGGGGTAGTTAGCGGTCGACCAACCAGAAAGTGGGCAGGAGTAAGAGGACAAAGGTCTTTGGGATCTGGAGAAAGAGGAGATAATGGTCGAGAATTAAGGACTGCTTCTACTTGTGATAAGACAGTGCTTAACTCCTCAAAAGTAAGGTGCGCGTTCCCTACCACACGTCGTAAATGGTACTTGCAAGATTTTACTCCTGCTTCCCACAGACCACCAAAGTGAGGCGAATATGGAGGTATGAACTTAAATTTAATTTGCTGGCTAGTGGCATATTCTATTAAATCGGAACTACACCCACCAAGAAATTCCTTAAAATCGTTCATCAAGCCAACAAAGTTTCGACCATTGTCTGAAAGTATTTCTATCGGCTTGCCACGCCGAGAAATAAACCTATTGAGTGATAGTAAATATGCCTCAGAAGTGAGATCACTGACCAGCTCTAAATGTATTGCCCGCGTCACTAAACAGACGAATAAACAAATATACGCTTTAGTAGTTTTAGCTCCGCGACCTTTGCGATTGAGTATAAGAACTGGCCCGCAGTAATCGACGCCACAACGATAAAACGGAAAAGAAGCGCTAATCCTCTCCATAGGTAAATTCCCCATTTGAGGCGTGAGAGTTCTACCTCTAATACGGTTACAAATAACGCAAGCATTCACTACGCGCCTGGCCAAACTCCTACCCCCCAAAGGCCAAAATGTTTCGCGTAAATTATAAAGTAATGCCTGAGGTCCAGCATGGAGTAGCTGTAAATGCTCGTGACGAAACAGTAATAAAGAAAAATAATGCTTACTTGATATTAAGATAGGATGCATTTTATTGTAACTAAATTCATGCGAGTTACATAAGCGCCCACCTACACGAATAATTTTATTGTCGTCTAAGAATAAATTTAATTTAGCTAAATTACCTTTAATTATATTTTGCGAACTATTATTAGATAAGAACATATATTCATTGGGATAACTTTCCATCTGAGACCACCGTATTAAATTTATTTGAGCCTCATTCAATTCGTCAACACTAATGATGCCCGTACGTTTATTATTTTTATTGCGAATGTTGTAAATGAAACGTAACGCATATGCCACCGCACGTTTCATGCGCTTGAACTGTGAAAATCGAGTAAACGAGAAATATGTTAAGGCATCATGAGTTACGAAGGAAGATATAGCTGGCCTGACTTCAGGAAGCTCTTCATCCGCGTCTGTAACCTTGTGATCGTCCAGTGAGAAACTACCACTTCTCAAAAAGTCTGGACCTTCCCACCACAATCTGGAAGAAGCAAGTTCGTCTAAATTCGAACCTCGCGAAGCCAGGTCAGCCGGGTTCTCCTTAGTCCTCACGTGGCGCCACTGAACATCTTGTGTGAGTTCATGAATCTCCACCGTCCTGTTCTGAACGAAGGTTTTTAATTTGTTTGGTGACATGCGTAACCATCCTAGTACGATGGTTGAGTCAGTCCAAAACACTATGTTCTTGAACTCACAACGCAACGAACTACGAACCTTATCGAGTATTTTAGCACCTAGCAAAGCACCGCAAAGCTCTAGACGCGGTATACTAGGTTTCAGTGGCGCAACCTTAGACTTAGCGAAAAGAAGCCTAACTGAAACTGTGTCATCCTTATTTACCGTACGAATATATATGCATGCGCCGTACGCTATCTGTGAGGCATCACTAAAAACATGCAATTCTACATACATAGCCTGACTGCCTATAGCGTGTTGAGGAACACGAATTGTATCGAGCGCTTGTAAAGAGATAACAAACCGGTTCCACGTTCGCGCGACGTTAGATGGAACTATATCATCCCAACTGATTTTGAGAAGCCATAATTGCTGCAATAATATCTTGGCGATAATTACCGTAGGACTTAACAAACCAAGTGGGTCGAAAATTTGGGAAATGTTTGATAATATAGATCTTTTAGTGACAGGTTTGTCGTTGGCGTGAAACTGAGTATTAAAATAAAACGTATCGTTAACATTATTCCAGCTTAAACCTAATGTTTTAGTGCTAATATTTTCGTTAGATTTTATTTCGATTGAACGATCTACTAATAACTCAGTATCGGGACACGGAAAATTGTAAACCCATTTTCGAAGTGGGAAACAACCCGCTTGTAATGCATTTTGTATATCCTTACATAACTGTAATAAAACTAGCTTGTTATTATGACCTGTCAACAAATCGTCTACATAAAAATCCTCCGCAATTACCCTTCGAGTTTCAGGATCAGAGGCTTCGACACCTAGCTGTTTCAAACACCTAACACTAAGAAACGGTGCGGATGCGGTTCCGTACGTGACGGTGTTCAATTGATAAATCCCTAACGGTAACGATGGATCACTACGCCACAAAATCAATTGAAACTTACGTTGGTCTTCGGCTACCAAACAATTTCTAAACATCTTTTGTACGTCAGCACACATTACAAACTTGTGCTGTCGAAAACGTAACAGAATAGATATCAGATCACCTTGTATGGGTGGTCCAACTAATTGCAAGTCGTTGAGTGACTTGCCTGATGTCGAGGCAGCACTAGCATCGAAGACGACGCGTAACTTCGTTGTAGTGCTGTGCTCTCTGAATACGCCGTGATGCGGCATAAAATAGCACGGTCTTTCATAGCTGCTTACCGGACTCATATGGCCTAAGTCCAGGTATTCCTGCATGAAATTTGTATATAACGATTTATAATCAGATGATCGCTGCAAACGTTTTTCTAAAGCGTAAAATCTACGTTCAGCTTGCGTATACGATTCGCCTAAAACATCAGGTGACTCTTTAAATGGAATGCGTACATTAAACCTTCCCCCACTATCGCGCGTAGTAGTGTGAAGGAAATGGTCCTCACACATACGCTCTTCCTGAGTCCGCGTATCCCTGAGTTTGGGCAGCTCCTCAAGCTCCCAAAATAAGCGCAGTTGCGAATCTAACGAATTACTCAAGTTACAGTGAATACGACCTGCATTTCGCGTATTATAAACAGAGCCAGAAATAATCCACCCTAACTTGGTATTTTGCAGATAAGGTCCGGTGGGAAGCCTCATTTTGCCTTCCGCTAGCAAGTCCCAAAACCTATCTGCGCCTATAAGTATATCTATACTTTTCGAATCAAAAAATAACGGATCGGCCAGTCTTATGTTGTCTGGTATGCAGAACTGCGCGTTTATTTGACATAAGGCCGGCATCGTAGAAGTTATTTGCGACAATACAAAACAAGTGATGCGTGTTTTGAAAGCATTATCGACTCGCGATTTAATTTCAATGTTACAAGTTTCCGAACACTGTAACAATGAATTACCTACACCCCTAACTTCGTAATTAGACAGTGACGTAGTAACATTAAGCAAATTGCAAAACGATTTGGTTATGAAGCATCTCTGACTACCACTGTCAAGAAGCGCGTATGCTTGATGATAAACACCGTGAATGTCGGCTACCTCGACTACTGCAGTTGATAATAGCACGGAGTGCATATCTATAGATTTATTGTTATGCATATGTGCCTTGTTTACGCGAATAGGAACTGGTTTGTCAACGGTCGACGAAGTGGGGTCGGGGATGACCGGCGGCCCTGCGCTTGCGCCGCTCACATTAGAACCATCAGTCACTGTACGTGAATGAAGTGAGATAAGACCATCGCTGCTATCATTATGAATTAATGAGTTATGTTTGCGGTTGCACTTCCTACACGGCCCAAACATACACTTATCAAGCGCATGTCCCGAACGTAAACAATTCTCGCAAAGTTTGTGATCTCGAATTAGTTTCAATTTTGCGTCTAAGTCACTATCAATAAATTGTTGGCAAGAATAAAGTGGATGAGCAGCGTTACATTTTAAGCAAGACCTTTTGAAGCGAGGCGTGCGGTTGTCGTTAGATTTAACGTGTGTGGAAACATTGCAGTGTGACGTGTTATGTGAATGTGATTTATGTTTTTTATTTTCTGTTAGTGTACTCGTATTTTGTTCTTTATTGTGTGAAAGCTGCAATGTTTCCAACATATCCGCCCTGTCTTTTAGGAAACCAATCAACTCATTCACATTAATTATGCGTTTAGAATTATTATCGCTCGGAAACAGTGTACATTTGTGTGTCTCCCACTCGCGCTCAGTGGTCTTATCTAGTTTTGAAACTATAATATAATTAATAAGCGTATCCCACTGATCGGTGGGCTCACCTAGGATTTTTAGTGCACGTAAATTCTTAAGAATCGTGTCAATAAGCTTACGTAGGGAAACGGGCGACTCTTTAGTTAACGAATTAATGCTAAACAAGGCCTTCACATGATTGTGTACTAGAATTCTATTGTTATTGAACCTATTTAGCAGTAGCTCCCACGCCACAATATAATTGTCAGAGGAAAATTCCACCGAGTTAACAACTAATTCGGCATTACCCTTTAGAGAGGACTTTAGGTAGTGGAATTTTTGAATATTGCTTATGCGTTTGGAATTGTGGACTAGAGATAGAAACGTGTCGCGGAACTCAAGCCAGTGCTCATACGAACCGTCAAAGCTAGGCAGTGTAATTGTAGGAAGTTTCACGGACTGCGGTTGTTCACTACAACAATGTTTAGCGTTAGTAACCTCGCCATCATCGGTCTCGGTCAGAAGAGATTCTGCGTGGGCTAATATGCTATAATAAGAGTTTTCGAATGATTCTCTATGATCAAGCTGGTCAGCCATATCACTATCTGAAACACATTCCTCAATCTGAGTCTGAACCTGATTGAACTCGTCATATAAACTAGCAGCTCCCTTTATGCGTAATTTTAAATCTATTCGAACGCGAGAGGACGAAGCAAGGTCATCGTTATTTTCAAACAAATTTAAATAATTTGAGAACTTGGTGAGTCTCCCTTTTATGATGCCACGTTTTCGCACTAGTTCTCGGAGTAAATTGGGATCTACAGCCAGATTAGGAGACCTATCGCGAGACTTTGAATTTGCACTATCGACAGCTAACGTAAGGGGAGATTTATCGCGTGACTTTGCACTTTCGGTAGCCATTTTGGTGGTCGGTGAAAATAGGAGTACTCACGGTTGGAGTGCCTGAAGACCGCGTCAGCACTGCTATCGACGGCCACAAGTCTTGCGAAATGAACTTATTCAGCACACCGTTGCAAGCACTGGAATCAGTTAAGCACTGGTATCACAAAGAGAACAAGGAGGTGATGGAGAAAAGAAAGGATGGTTGGTCCCACCAGATTGCGTATGATGTCCGATGAGCTGCCAATCCGTTTTCGATTCCTTTATGCGCTTAGCCTCCAGGTAGTCCTGAGTCCAGTCCAGTCTTCTCGAACTAGCAAAGGTGGCCACACCCGTATACAAATTCCATAGGATGCTGATACTGAGATCCGGCTCGAAGGACCACATGTACCGGATTGATGCGCCGGTACCTGATTTTGGTGTAGAATAAGTTCAGGGAATATTTGGTAATAAAACAACGATGCGATCAGTACGAAGCTAGTAGGCGAGTGTATTCAATTTTAGGTTACATGAGTCGAGGGTAGTGGGGTTGGGGAACAATATTGAGACCAATCGCGGCGATGCGAATTAGCGTGTCATAACGATGTGGGGCACACTGATTGGAGCACCCTAATTCGGTGTTGCTAGTAAGGTAATGGATGTTTTAACCCGATTCCCAACAGTTACTGTTCAATAGCTAAGCTACAGTAGGTATTAAATAAGTAGTGATTACTTGCCGCTTTCACGAATTGCAAAGATCTTTAGTGATGTGTTTGGTATTGGTGTAGAGCGTATAGAAAACCCATAATCAACCTTGGTTCCCATACTCGATTTGTAAAGCCGATTTCTCTTTCGTTCATATTGGGCAATGGAATAATTATATAGTTTCAGGTACCTAGCGAGCAGCTCTCATCTTTCCCTACAGACGATATTTCGAGGGGATAAATAGGTATCTCACAATATACTTATTTAGTACTCTGAAGAATTGTCAATAATACACTTATGTACACTAGAGTACAAAATGTATGTACAGTTCATAAAACATAGCTGTACAGATTAGTAAGCTAGTTATTTCCTTATGATAAAATATTATTTAAGACATCTTAAATTGATTATATTTTTTCGAAATTAATATTACCCATTGCTCACATTTCTACGCAGGTATCCCATAAGTCTAGGATTATTCCTTAATCACAGACTCCATGAAATAAATGGATGATTATAAAAGTCAAAGAGAAATTTGTTATATTAATAAGCATCTCAATTGAATGACGGTTCAGTCATACATATTACATACACAACAACTATAACGAGCCCACGGGCCGCCAGCCCGACCATACAAATGAATAGGAACGATTCTCGCCTTTGATTGACGCGAGAAAGTTCTTGCATAAAAGTAATCTATTTAAATGTAGCTTTCTATAGCCGCCAAGCTGAATACATACACGCTGTGAAGTAACAATAACACATTGTAGTATTGTGACATACACGATTAGAAAATTGATAAATAATGATGTTGAATTTGATGTATTATAAAAGGCATTCAGTTGCCTGATCGGTAATGTTAAATATAATCATATATTTAAATGTTGGCTTTGATTAAATATTTGAATCGGTCCGTCTGTAATAATGAATTGTACATATTTATCTCAGTTGACTTTCTTTCTCCTACCTGCTAATGGTACATACACAGATGCATCTACTTATTTAAAAAAGTATTTTTAGTATTTGTTTCAGAGAAACGTTAACCTACACGAACTCTCAGTTAAGCATAGGCCGATTAGTTAAACCTATGCCATAAAATTAAAAAACTTCATTAATCTAAATTGATAAAGGAAATTTGAAAAATGATGAATGAAATTTGTAATGGACACGAGCGGGATTCGAACCCGCGACCTTCGCCGATCCGTGGCGCTGCTCTAACCAACTGAGCCACCGTGTCGCTTCTTCTTCGCCACAACTTCATTAAGTTACTCTTTGTGTATTTATGCACACATACTGTTTTATGCGTTTAATTAAAGCTCGCGACGTATGAATTTAATAACAGCATATCTCTGCCTACCACCTTTCCTTGCATGTAGGTACTGATGACCTAAGTCAGTATAACAACAAGTACCAGGCTACTATCAGGTGCTTTTATTCTCACGTAACTTTTAAATCTCAAATGGCACATTTAATGCTCTTTTCCTAATGTCAGAGGTGTTTCACAAATTCGTGCTTTTTGGAAAATTCTAAGTGAGATATAAACCAAGACGGGGTGGGGACGTGATGGGGACGGGTGGAACTCTCCCCGCGCAGGCATTACTCTTCAGATGCATATTTTATTTTTAATTACTCATAGGGGATCGGGATGAGATACACCTTGAGATATGATTTGTTTTCCTTAATTATGTATTATTCCTTTGTCTTGTCCTGCCTTTTCTCCCAAGGTTTAAGTTATTAACATGTCAACATTGTTGACAAAAGTTGCAAATGTTTGCTCATCTGACGGTGTTATATCAAACCGACGGACTGTCAGAAGTGTCTGCGACAGACACCGGCGCCGTTAAACTGGTAGTTTAATGTTCCACGCGCCTGAAGCACTAACCTCAGGGTTACTGCTGCTCACACGATGGATGGAGGGCATCTACAGCGTTAGTGTTATACCTACTGGCATTTCATATTTTACGTCGAGAATTATTTATTATCCGGAGCTGGCACTGTAGAGAGCTGGAATCTCAGTTTAAATGCAGGAGCTTTAGTTTTTTTCTATTCGTGTCAGACCTGACACACCTACACTAATATACTTAACAACCACATAATTAGGATATGCGGTTTTTATTTCTAAGTCAGTGACTTCAGTAGGTACTATTTGCAAAACTTTTGAAGGATGCTAGATATACGCAACAATATAAGTGTAATTACATACCTTTCACCGTCGGATCATACAAAGATATCGCCTGCTGTAAGCTTCTTCTATTTCGCCGGCGTATTTCACAACAATAAGAAATACGCCGAACACATTACGAACGATGTTTACACATCGAATGCTAAGTAATAGTAAGTGGAGTGTTTGGCGTGCATTACCGGCGATGAGCGGGCGTTATCTAGAGGGGTTACACTGACCAGACTCGGACAACAAACGGTTTGTTTTTATCGGCGTTGAGCTGTGGCGCGAAATTAAGGGGCGGTTTTATGGACGCGCAGCGGGAAGTTAAGATGTAGAGAGTCATACCTTAGAGGAGGACCTGCTTTTATACGCACTAACCTTGGGCACTTACTTAAGTAGTACTCAAGTATTAATAGAAACAAAATAAGCAGGGATATCCGAGTGCTATGACCGTAGGACTGCTCAGTCAAAGGTCGCAAGTCCAAACCCCGGCACGCACCAATGTCTTTTCGAGTGCATGCAGAGCAAGTGCGTACTATTAACTAGTTTTTAGAGGCCTACAGGCGGTTTAATCTCTGACACCAGGTTGTTCATCAATCATACACGAATCATCAAGAATAGAAACACAAACACAATAGCCAACATTTTTAACAACGTGCAACGTCTACGTTTGCCTTCAAAGGTCGCTAGAGTTCTAAAACAGTCTTTTAAGTATAGTCATAACTATACAATAAGTTAAATAAATGTCTCTGTATTCTGCGAGTCAATAACTTTAAGCACTTATAACTAGCTATATTCACTGAGCCCGAACAAAGCGCTCCGATAAGTCTCCGAACAATGACACCGTAATATTAGTCTAATATTAAAGACCGCAGCAATGCAGTCACGTCACGATAGATAAGGTATCGAGTGTCCGATATTCAATTACGAACATAACCCTTAAGCGGCCGCGACGTGCCCTAAATATTAAGGAGCGCGGCTCTGATTTATAGTCATTCATTTATAGTAATTAATACCTGAATAAACAGACTTCCTTGTCAGTCGGTAATTATAATTTAAAATAAGAAAAAGTGTATAAGTATCTCAACGTAATTGTAAGGAATTTAGCTCGCGTTTAGTAGTGACTGAGGGATAAAATTTCCTATAAGTATGATTATTAATATAGATTTTTTAGATAGAAACAACACTCCAACCAGATTCGCTCATTTTGACCTGCTTAAATTTTAATTAACGGGAAATTAAACTTTATTATCTTAAATTAAAATAAATATGCGTATCTCAATATAAGTCTATTCCTTAGAACCTCACTCAGTCTGTGTAGTTTAGGTGTGATGGCCGGGAGGAAGGTATGTTTTTTTAGCAGATTCGTGGAAAATTTCGCGCGTTAATGAATGTTGACGCATATATAAACAGAAGTCCCTGATCGCAGTATTTACCGCCGCCGATAACTAAAGACTCGGTTATTTCTGGAGAAATTAATATTCATTTGATGGCTCGATCGATGTGGTTGGAATATTAATTACGTACTTAATTCGCTTGGGTAACGTGCTGTGATAACCGCAAGACGTAATGAGCAGTGTTGTGTTGTCTTTGTCAGCCTGCGCGAACAAACATGTCATAACACAAGATACTGGGCGCAGGAAAAAATAGTTTGCATTGTACTCTCATTCTTACACTTTTTATACTTGACACGTCTCATCTGTGGCATGCAAAAAACGAAGCTGATAAAAAAGTGATTGAACTAACAACTCCTGCATTTAATATAGCTGTTTAGATTTTAGTCTGCCTTCGGCAGTTTGGAGAAGTTTTAGTTTCAGAGTCACACTTCGTAACGAAGGCGTTGCAAAAGATATAAGTACATATTTCCTCAATTATAATAAGTAAGTACCTACTTACGTTACTCGGAACAAAGAGATGGTACCATCGGAAGCAACTGATTACGTGCAATATGTCCACAGACCACCCACCACATAGAGAGTGGCATCAATCACCGTATCCTCATCACGTGGCTAATTGTCCAGGAAGCGTCACTTAACCTGCCGCTGCCCACGGCTGGACGAGCGTGGGAAGTGCAGCTAGCGCACTGACCGCCCGGGAGCCAGGAAATACAGGAGATGCGGACTATTTGTGTGCTCCATGTAGGCATGAGTTGTGCATTGGCTTTTATGATGATCCTATGGATGTCCATTCACGGATATGGTGAGGCCCTGCCTAGAGACGTAGGTACTCTTCAGTTAGCGTAAATTCAACTTTCCTTTGCCCAAAATTATGACAAGGCTCCAGCAAATATATAACAATAAAAGATCAAAATGTGTTTTATAATTCATTCCTACGCGGAAGACACGTTCGTACACCATTTCCTCAAACCTACTGTGTACTGCTCCAGAGCCATCTCTCCGCGTCTCTTCTATCCTCGGTGGCACCGCGTAATACGGTTAGCGCTAATTGCCGGCGGGCGGCCGCCTGCGCCGCGTCCAAACTTCCGCGTAGAATCTCAAATTATGAAACGTAATACAATTAAATTACCGTCCACAACGTGAGGCGAACTCCAGTCTATTTCTGACAGCCTAGTACCCGCTGTTATAATGCAACTCTACTGAGTTGATGCCATTTTCAACGTAATTAGGTGTTGTTAAAAGTAAGTAAATGCTGCGTATTTAAATTTTTCTTTTGAATTTGTAATTTGTACAGTTGCACATTTATTTGCATTTTGCTACATGTTGATTTTCATAATCATATAGGTATTAATAGCATCAGGAAAGTAACAGCAATATACCTTAGTATCAGAATAAACTACCTACATTCGCATTCATACGTAACCCTCGATCGCGATCTTCCTAATACCGCAATAGAAACACGATGCTTGAGTAACAACGAATCGAACACACAGGGTCGTGTGTAACACTAAGATTTGTAAACATCTCGTACTCGACAGTGACAATGACTCGTAGGAACACTACGAACACAGTGCACAGTGTGGTTCATGACACACTCGTAAAGGTTCCTACACATTGCGAACATCACGATACATGAGCTCTCTCGGTCGAAACGTAATGAATTGTGTACCAACCATGAAGTCGTTCACGTTATCGAGCAAGCGATATCAAAGAAATTAGTAAACAATAACAGTATCCAATTTTCCCAATGATCGGAATAGGTTTTTTCTATGAAGCTAGAGATCAAGTTTTTTGTGGCAGAACCGACGTACCGGCAAAATACATGGTTTGTCTGCCAGAAATTGTGTCTGGTTACTTTTAAGATAAACCATGAAAATAGCTTGGTACTGTTTTTAAAAGAGTAACTATGGAGTTTCTTGCTGGTTCTGCTACATACAAACGACACTTTTGAATCAAGCAACTAGATTTGACGTTTTATAAGTGCCTCTTGTAGCCTGTATGAAATTAAAGCCTTATGACTATGACTTTTAAATAAAATGTTAAGATTGATTGATTGATTGACTGCCTCGTTGGTCTAGTGGTCGCTAAGCGCGACTGCTGAGCAAGAGGTCCTGGGTTCAAATCCCGGGTCGGGCAAAGTGTTACTGAGTTTTCCATTAGGTAATTCTCAGTAGCAGCACGGAGTCTAGATTTGTGCCCGGTTGATGGCAATAGGCTCGCCCCCTATTACATTGGGACTTACAACATAACTGGCGAAATGTGGGTGTACTATATGTTCACCTCTGCTTACCCCTTCGGGGAATACAGGCGTGATGTCATGTTATGTTTTGTTATGTTATTGATAATAATTATTTTGTATTCGCACTATGTAAGCACAACTTAACGAGAGTGCATCAAAACAATGGCGTGCCTGATACCCGGCATGCTATTAGTGTCCGCATTTTACTGTTAAAATTATAGTTTAAGTTAGTGACTTTAGTTCCTACAGTCAAACCGTTCAAACGGTTTTGTAGGGCATCTGTTTATAACGCTGTTAAATGTTAATGTTTAAATAAAGACCATACCATACCATACCATACCGCGCGTCATTACGGGGGAGTTTAGAAGTCATTAGCCTGGATCCTGGCTCCGCTGCCACCATGGCGACCTTCGACCTGCGACACTTGACATGACCGCCGTAAACAATAGCCGAAGTTTACCATACAACGTGCTGACAGGTGACGGGTAGCTCTTCACACAATATTATGAATGCAAAAGTGTGGATGTTTGATATTTTGTGTTTATTACTGTACAGGGTGTATACTGTGTACAACTGTACAGCGCTGTGCCCGGTCAACAGATACTAAATGTCATCGGTATGTTAGCAATGACATTTGTACAGTACATTTAGTACCTTCTCAGTAGACTTACATCAAGTTACTGATATCTATGGCCGGTGTAAACGAAACTATGGTGTGATATCTTTAATTAGTCTACAGTATTTCAGAGGTCACATTTTTCGCAGTTTCTTTTTTGTTTCAATATTGATCATTGACGGGTGACTTATTTTCTGGGTTCAATCTCCCGTCGCCGTCGTCTGTTTAAGTCGTCTTTGAGTTGAATGCTAATTTTATTTGAATATAATAAGTCTTGAACTTCGTAACAAATTAATTTTATTAAAAGCCTCCCGATTAGCTGCTCATAATCTCTTGGGTGCGGAAAGGTTCAGGCGGTGTTCCGCCCGAGTGGTCCTGACATAATTTGTGAACGATCTAAAATGTTACATGTGTCACTAAACTCTGGCTTTCATGTTGTTTTATCGTCACCTGACACCTTGCTTGTGTCCGGGAATTAATTTGAGGTAAATAGAATTATGTCAATCTAGAAATATTAGTAGGTATAGGATGTCCTCTGGTATGTTCCACTACGAATGTGGTCATAACGAAGTCAAGGCTTGGTACCAAATATTTAAATGAAACGGATCTGGCTCTACTCTGAGTGTTAATAAAACCGTTAATGAATTCACTATTTACATCGTACTAAACAGCTGATGAAGATATAACCTACAATTGCTAGATCAGTGATCTACATTGTTGTAAGCTGCTAATTGGCAATTATAAAAAATAAACAATGGTTTCAACAGTGCTGATACAAACGTCAGTATAAAAAGTGCTTTAATCAACGCGACCCAAGTAACGAACAGTAATCATTTAAATTACATAGATATGTGAATTAATTATGAATCAGCCACTTTTTTAATGAGGCTAATAAAGTAATGCTTTAAAAAATATACAAGAGACATGAGAGAGATTGGCAAATAATACAAAGGAAGGTCTAAATCAAATAGTGGGCTATCGACGATGACTTCAACTGTTTGTGAATCAAAAAAACTATTTATTGAATCCTTCATGTTGTTATAGCTGGTAAACAGTTCTCTATTTATCTATAGTTTGATCAAACACACTATTTTCATAGTCTACAGACGGTAAACAAGTTTATTTGCTATATTTCTATGTTCACGCTTTTGAAGATTTGTCTTTGTAGTTTTTGCAATACAAAGAATATTTGGGGAGATGGTAACCTTTGTCAGAAATAGACAAACAACGACGTAATGTTTATATGGTTCATAGTTATAGAATCATTATAATATGGTCATTGATGACCTGGGTGCTGTAGCTAAGCTATTGGACAGCTGCGCTAGGGGTTGCGGGCTCGATTTCCGCACGGGACCAATATGTGTGTTTATGTATGGACCGATCTTTTTGTAAATGTCGTAGGGACTAGACATCTGGTGACTTAATAACCCAATCATAGAAATATATAAAAACCAAGATATAGAAATATTAAAATAAACCCATACTTTGTACAAGTAAAGTCCGGTATTATCGATAGGTTTTAATACCAAAAATAACCAGGATTTAATTTCACACCTGACATAATGTTGGTAAACTTTTACTGGCTGTAGCTGTAGTTTTTATGAAACGAGGTTAGCGCGGGACTAAACTCATTACCCGGCGTGGTTTTAGTTTTTTAGCAAGTTGTTTTATGATATTACTAGATTTTACTAAATTTGGAACAGTTATTGGTTTCAGAAGATTTTTTCGTAATCAAATGACTGATGGAAATAGTATTATATTAAGATTCCAGTTAGTGCAAGTTGGAGCCTCCAAGGGTGATTATCTTGACGGGACGGTCATCCTCGCTAAAATTCTAGTTGACTGGACAGCCTGTACTCTCCAGTCTACACCACGGTATGACTATGACCAGTTTCCATGGGACACTTGCTTATGACTTTTTTTGCCGTCAGGAAAACGCCTTACGCGTCCCCCGCCATTGGGAGATGATGGGGTATGTGGGGCTCTCCCCTATGGACCCACCAAAAACCTCACAATGCCTCATTCCCAAAGTAAATAATTATGGAACGTGTCATTGATTTGGAAAAACGTACCGGTGTCCATTTCTACATGATATCTCCTATATAAATTATATTTTGTAATAACTATGGCGTTTCCTGAAGGTCATAGTATAAGTTTATAACCCTGTAGGCTGCGTGTGCGCTGTAAGATGATGTTTCCATCGATGATATTTTCAATTTCACACGTGTGTTTTGCGTTCGTAAATATTATAGAAGCAGTTTCCTGCGACCGCATCTACTAGCGCATGCGCACGTTCTGAGTTCAGATTACTTCCAGATCCACTAACATTGGCAATGTATACCTGTGTGGGCGAGTTTATTATCCCTGCTGAACTTATAGTTTGTCCGTCAGACATTTGAAAACTTTCAGCCAGTTATACATACATACTAACTTTTTTACGTAGGTGGGTTCTATAATGGCGAACATAACCTTATTTATTATTCCACGGAGGTGTATATAAATATAATATAGTACGAAACAAACATCACCACGATTATTGCTACGCATTATGTTTATTTTAGCTTAGGCAGCCATTACCCGCGGCGCCAGGTAGGTAGGTAGTAGGTACCTATTAGTCCAGGTCACATTAACACTCATTGCGTGGCTACACAAGGGCGGCTTGCGGGCCAACTGTTTGTTTATGCTATTTACATTCATACACAGTTATATTCTGAGAGTTGCCGGGCAGCGACTAGGATAACATAGGATAATATGTTAAGTTACTATATTTGTATAACTTGTCTGTCGCATTAGGTTAAGTGCACCTGTAATGATAGATTTAGGTAAGATAGTTATAAATAAATAAAATAAACATACTACAAACTTGTAATACCTTCTCAATAAAATTAAGAAAGACACTAGAATATCTGTAAACGTCACTTTTACATTTTTATTCTAGATATCCCAGTCGATCAAGAACTAAAAAAAAAACTATTTACACGGTTTGTTTCATAAAGCTTTCCTTAAAGTTAGCGCTATGTGCTATGTACAGTAGAGTCCGTAGACTGGCATTTGATTCACTTAGCGATGCACTCTGGCGAAGAGGAACAAAATGATAGGACAAAGCGAAGCGGGAGCTCAAAGGTAAGTTGCGTTTTGCTATCTTAAAGAATATTCGATCAGGGCTTATTGATTCATGGCCAGATTGTCTAGAGAATTGCCTCTCGTATTTACTATTCCAGTACAATTGGCAAGCTATATTATCTGTATGATTTATTTATTTATGCTTTATGCCTATGTTAAAATTACCAAAAAAATAACAAGATGTACAGAGGCGGACTTAATGCTATAGGCATTCTCCCCCCGTCAACCTTAAGACGGTGCAGAAATAATACGTAATATGATCGCCTATTCCCCTAGAATAAGAGAGAACTACGATACTTATCAGGCTATTTTTGTACTAAATAAGGTATAATTGCCTACGAAAGCTGTCTTCCTCAAATAAAAAAAACGCTAGTGAATTTTTAACGACTACTCTACATTCTTATATTTTATTCCTGAAAATATTTAAAAAATATTTGTATTTGAAATACAAAAATAAATTAACATTTTAATTTGTCACTATCACTAGCAGGAAGCTGGTGGCTCTGTTTAAGCCACGTTCATTCAGACGTCTCCGTCACCTATTTATCCGCGCCCGGTACCAGGCACGCAGACTCTGAAAGATAAATGGCACACGATTATGAACGAGAGCACGCGACTAGTAGTAAGACGCGTTTACATTGAACGAACTATGTTGCACGTTGCATGAGATGGTGCGATACGATGTTGAACGATTTGTCCCTGTGCTGGATGATCAAATAAGTTTTCGGTTTATAAAATATTTCTCATATTCTATGTAGTTAATGGTAAAGAAATATAATATTAACAATATATTAACAGTATTTTAGATCCGAGGATGAACACGAATAAAAAAGACTTATTAGATGCTTAGCTTAGTGTGTCGATTGAGTAGAAATGGTCGTAGTGCCAAAAGTTTTAGAGTAATGTTGATGCGTGTTGACTCTGTCATAGGCTATCAATTATCATAATTATAAGTGCAGGACCACGCAATCGATGTGGCGATTCTTGAGGGAGGCCTGTGTCTAGTAGTGGACATTTTTGTGCTGAGAAGATCATAATGATAGGACTGTCTGACATGTATAAACATTATTTTAATCTACACCTCTTACTTATCATAAACACGTTGCGCAACGCCGCGCCGGCCGGATAGTGTAAACGGTTTATGATTGTAATAACACTCCAATGTGTAGCACTCACAACCGCGCAGCCGCCGCTAACAGGAAGGGCTTTCATCGCGACCATCGATTCGTGCGCGCGCGCATCTCAGCGGACGTGTAACTAGGACGAAAACAAAGGTTATTTTAATGTTGGACCGGCTAATGTGGCCCAGTTGTGGTGTGGATGAAATTATGTGATAATGAATAATGGCTGGGCCCTACCTTGATGGTAGGAAATGCTATAGTTTTATTTAATACTTTATTATATTTTAATATTATGTTTGTAAATGTATTAATATTGAAAGTCACTTTTAATTCTGTATAATACGAAGAATATAATATTATATCTGCTAATATAATGTATCTTCTACTTAATTGCAACGAAAACTTAATATGAGAATAGCATTGAACGATTACTTCTCAAATCAATCTACTTATTATTATTTCTCTAACTCCGAAGCTAAAGAAAGTGTTAGTTTGTTAATCTCTCCCTTTAATCTCGGATGGCCAACTTCAGAGATCCCCGTCTCAGAAGAAGTGGCGCAGATAATAGTAATGACGGGAACTGTGCCGCGACACCAACACCCTAGTTCGGCAGACTTATTTTGGGGTGTCCAGGAGATTACTTTTTATAGGCCATCCAGAGATTATCAAATAAAACGCCATTTTCTTAGTTAATTTCGTTTTATCGGGTTAATGTTTGTCCTCTATCTGTAAGTTGGGCAACGAACTTATATTTTAGAGAACTTTAACAAAATGCTTTGTTTGTTTCAATCCTAAATCTTAAATGCTAATAATAAGTAGACAGATTATTTTCAAACAAAAACATATAAATAGTATATTATGTATACTGATTTACACTACAAGTGGACCACATGTGTATGAACAATAATCATCAGCATTTCAGCCCGGTATCACCCACAGCTGGGTATAGGCCTTCCCTTGGTCTCTGCCAAACCTCTCTATCTGGAGCGTCACTTGTCCAGGTGTTCTCAGCCAATTGGTTTATGTCGTCACACAAACGTGGTTTTTGCCGTCCCCGATATCATTAATGCTAAGCATTAAATTCGGAGCCCCTCGAATGCTCTACCAACTGCAAGAGTTTCAGAGCTAAGATCAAAACACTCTTTTAAACACGTTACTACTTTAAAGTTTTAATCTTCACACATAAAGTCGGCTTCACATCAAAAGCTGTGCGATCATAAATCAGCGCTATATTTTTATGTTGCTGTAGTTTACATCTCACTCGGCTTTTCGGTTACATATTAAGTTCGTTTTAACGTCGACGCGGACGGACGCCGTCGGCCAGCGCGCGGCGCGCGGCGTGCCGTCTGTCGGATCTCTCGCGGCTAATAAACCTACATTTTTATCTCTCTTGTGGTCGCCTTTTGTTTTCCTGTCTCCTGTTTTATTGAAGCTTTTAATGTGCTAACTATTCCTATTTACTGTTTTTTTTCGCTTAATGATGATCCTTTGAAAGAGTTTGTTTGATGATACTTTTTATGCTTGCGGTGAATCATTTCCTGAAATTGATACATCACACTACGTTATGTACTTAACTGGTAGATATATTTTTATGAGGTAGGTATTCAGTTATGCGTCCAGTGAAAGAGCTTAACGGTCTCTTGGACTTACACCCAGATTTCAATCTATTTTCGTATGAATAGAAATCGTTACGTCGTCGGTATGTTTGAAGTATTTCATGAAGTATAATTGGCTCCGACTGTGCTGATTAATAGACCCAAACAAATAAATGTGAAAACTTTTAAGTCGGCTGAAGTCGGCGCTTTAATTGAGGTTTACTCCATTTAATTTTAACAAGCAGAGGCACTTAATTGTTTGACGGCAACTTAAGCCTACTAGTCATCATCAGCCTAAAGACGTCCACTGTTGAACATATGCCTCCCCGTTTAAGCGAGGGGTGTTGCCATAATCCCCACGCTTGGCACCCGGCTTGGAGATCGCAGTAGTGGTAGTGGTGAAGATACAGAAGACGCTGCTGCCCATCTTCTGAATTTTCCCTTAGTCGCCTCTTACGACACCCACGGAAGGAAAGGGGGTGTCAATTCTAGGTCGGATACCACACGACACACCAAGCCTAGTCTAGCCTACTAGTACCTATTACAAATAACAATTATGATATACTAAGTTAATTTTATAATCTCAGCTATTACATTCATGATTGAATTAACAGTCCACGGGGATTCGCAGAACCCGCTACAATTGTGTAGCACGTGTCAATTGTCGGACGTTCCCAGAAATGCTCGATTTGGATTATATTTCAATTGTTCTGGATTACGGTGACGTCATCCTGTGGCAATACCAGTTCATAAGAATGATAGGAAAAGTACGGAAATGACTCAGAATCCTGACGATGTACACTTGTATAGTGATGTTAGTGTGTTACTCATGATATTAATGTGAACCAAGTGTTCTGTTGAGTTTTTGACTGTACCTCTAAAAGATAGTTAATGTCAGCCGTATGTTACCTTTAAACTAAATTGTTAGGGTTTAAATAAGTCTGCAAATTCTAAGAAAAACGTACATCTTTAATACTTTACCAATTAAATTTATGGACGTCAAACATTTCCAAGCTCTACCTCCTGCTCCGAACCCCTTATTCATAAAAAAATACAATTTTAAACCAAGTATTAAATTATACCTGTCACTGTCGTTTGCATAGAGATGAAAAATAAAAAAAACAGATGTCAACAGACTTAATACGGGGTTAAGTTAATGCCGGTATGATCCTCGTTTATGAATAAGAGGGCGAGAGTTTAAGAAAGTTTTTAAACGCTCGTAACATTTGCCAATAGAATAATTATGTTTAGAGATACAAAAGTATATTTTGCGAAGGTAAGCACTTTTTATTCTATGCATAATACACCCTTTTGTATGCTAAGACTCACACGATAAAGGGTTCCGATGGTCAGAGATTCCTTTGTCATCGAAAATATTTGAGAAAATGTATGAAGTGTGGCGTTATCGGGGGCTCACCACTTAATGTATGTAAATCTGTTAGCTCCGGCCGGATCGGATACATAATGTAATAGCGACGGACAGTGACATAAATATTTAAGGAAAGTAATGTTGTAGCGTTTTAGCATTGTTCAGTTATTTCAAAAAAAATATTATTCAATAGAGGACCCTCTATTTATTAGAAAGAATAGTTGAAGAAGTCCTACTCCATACAATATGACATTTCCTTTCCTATGATTAGTGTGTTTTATAGAACCCTCGTGTTTATCGGCTTGATTCCTGATAAGTTTGTACTATCTAAGCCTGAGCGTGTGTTCATAATTAATTAATTATATTATTTGTAGACGGGATTGACTATACCTACGTAAATAAATTCTAGTATCGACAACAGTTGTCGATACTAGAATTTATTACTATTTATTTATTATTTATTAAATAGTTACTATTTAAAAAATAAAAACAATCGTATTACTAGCGGTAAATATGCAGTATATTGCATATTTAGTTGTAACTACGACGACCCGATTGGCGCAGTGGCTAAGCGATTGGACTGCTGCGCAAAGGGTTGCGGGTTCGATTCCCGCACGGGACAAAAATTTGTGCGATCCGCAGATATTTGTCCCGAGTCTGGGTGTTTGTGTATGTGATATTAAATGTTTGTGAAACGCACCCACGATACAGGAGAAATTCCTAGTGTGGGGCGACGTTTTTAAAAAAAAAAAAAAAACAAAAACTAACACGATAAATTATCATCATGCTGATATAAGCGAGATCTACGTGTCGTAACAAACCTCCTAGGTAAACAAACACATGTGTACTGTAGGATCACTCGAGCATGACTCACTCCATTCATTCATCATTGACACGTTCATTCAATACTTAGCTTATAATAAGATCTTTGTTCTTTTAGGTTTTCTATGATTCTATTGTTTCTATTCATTAGTTTACTTACTTTCCTTTAAAAAAAATTGTTGGAATATGTAACAATAATAATAATTGGTCAATGGTCGTAGGTTTGACTCCCGTACGTCATAAATATTTACGCTACTTACATTTAAGTATTGTTGGCAATAGGACGATTAATTAATACCATCAACACATCTTACAAATTTATTCATAACTAAAACACAAATATAATCACAAAGGAATAGAATAAAATCTAGACAGTCTACGTCATACCAAAATACGTGTTAGCTGCGCCAACTAATCGTCCCAAGAGAGCTAGGCCCTGCGCGCGTCGCCTTTTATAACCTTCCCGAATGACAACAAGGAGGATTGTCTTGAAAGAGGCTGCAGTCTCCAACAGTATATACTCATGTGCCGTGTGGTATCCGGCCTAGAATTGACCACCCCCTTTCCTCCCGTGGGTGTCGTAAGAGGCGACTAAGGGAAAACCCAGAAGATGGGCAGCAGCGTCTTCTGTACCTTGACCACCAACACTGCGATCCCCAAGCCGCTTGCCAAGCGTGGGGATTATGGCAACACCCCCCTTCTAAAAGGAGGAGGCCTTCGATCAACAGTGGACGCCTTACGGCTGATGATGATGATGATATACTCATAGGTTTTAGTAAATTGTAAATATTCAATATCTTCGATCTACTTTATTAATCATACGATAATTTTTCCTCAATAGACGTAGCAACTTAGTGATAGAGCTGGCAGCTGGCAGCGCTAAAGGTTTGATATCACACCGGACCAATAATGTAAGAACCAAAAAAAATTGTCCTACTTCTAGGTGTTTTTATACCTATATTAAGTATGCTAGCGATATTTTATGTCTATGGTCTGCGCATCCAGGAAGAAGTAGGCAACCTAATGAGACATCCTTTATCACACTTTACACTAATATTATAAAGACGAAAGTTTGTGAGTGTGTTTGTGGGTTGGTGTGTTAGTATGTTTGTTACCTCTTCACGATCAAAAGGCTGGACCGATTTTGGTATGGAGGTAGCTGACGCCCTGGATTAACACATAGGCTTTTATCTTGCGAAAAAAATGTAGCGGTTAACACCGCTGGACGCAGCAAGTAAAAGTTAAAACAATGTGCATTAGATCGATTTCTAAGAATTGACTAAAGTGGATTTTCTGCATCTGGACATAATGCTGTGAAGTCGAAGTATTTAATATCGGCATCCCTCCGGCGATGCGGCCGCATTGCCAACCATCACGACGAGCGGCGCGGGGCCTCGGCACGGTATGTGAGATAACTCCATCGGAAATCATTAAGTGAGATGCTTCGTTTTTAATTGTGAAAGCTTTTATATCGATTGTAGAGCTGCCGACAAACTAATGTCTAACGGGGACAACATTAATTAATGTAATTAAAGTTCAAATTCTTTAAATGACACCTTATAACTTTCTCTACAACTTGCTCTAGTGGTAATTAATGTATGCTAGTAAAAACGTAAGTATTATTAACCTACTATTTATTATCCGAAGCGTTTTTCATACGTTTCTTTTATGTATGCTTGTTAGGTCGAAGGAAGTGGGTACAGTTGCATAATAAGCAGGTCACGTTAAGTCACGTTTATAACATAGGTAAATTAATAAGACTAAGAATAGACCGGATCTAAATCCAATGTGCAAGGATCAAGAATTGCTAGAATAATAAATGTAAAGTAAAGCACATAAAATTCGCACGATAAGGCCTCAGATCAAATCCGTTTCCTGCAAATGTTTACGTAACAACTACACAAACAACTCTGGAAAATTCACATTCCAATATAAACACGGAATATTCCCCACAGACTATAAACTGTTTAATCTTCACCTACTAATTCCCGCTCAGTTCACTAAACGAATACTTGAAGTCTAGTATTTATGCTAACACTAGTTAAAGCGGTCGGTAGAGGCGGCCCAAGGACGACTCATTCATGATTGTATACCGTCATCAAGTAGGTTACACAGAAGGTATAGTTTGTGTTAGGCATTGCGTCGCTTAATAATGTCACCAAAAATGATTACCTGATAATTATATAAAGATACCGTAAACGTATTTGGATTTTGAAATCCAATAATCGGCTTTGCATTTGGTACTCTATTACTTAAGATTCTTCACTGTCTGTTTCACTGTAATAAATTTGTGAAACGGTACAAGGACTTTGAATATGTCTAAGATATACCTAAAGTCATCAGGCCCATGTAAATATTACTATGCCCGCCACATAATAATTTTGTGCTTTATTTTGTAATTATGTTATTTCGAGAGGGTATTCTGTATTTACTTGTACAGTAACGATGATGAGTGAATGAGACCAGCTTTTGTTCGCACGCTTCTCAGGCGTAAAAAGTGAGAGCCGTGTTTACACGCGGCCGGTGCGGTGCGGCGGGTCGAAAGTCCGGGCTCGTTGGTGATGACTCGATGCACTCCGATGATTTGAGGTTGGACCGCGATTAGCTGGCACCGTGCACCGGTGTTAGAGATATTTTTGCTAACCATCTGTAACTAATACCTGAACTAATTCATGCATTCAGCATCGGCAGTTCTGTTAGTATTTTGTTTTGCTATTTGATGACAACCGTGGCCTCATGTATTGTAACGAGGGTTGAGGCAGCGGTTTAAGGACATTGTGTCTGAAATTAAACAGCTGTATGTGTACCTCTAGATAGGTTGTTTTGTAGATAGACATCTAAATATCACGTGCTGATATTAAAATAAAAATACACGTAATTTTAATAAAAAAAACTCTTCATCACTGGATTAAGCTAATCGATTTTCTATGAAGTGCTTCAATTGCTAGCTACTACCGACGCGGGGCCGTTTCGAACGCAGAACATCCGTCTCCCTGGACAGAGAACGTCGTTAGCAAAAAAGAGCGTTACGTTACGGAGGACCTCGTAAAGCTCAGGGGACGACGGGTTGAATAGTGCTTCGTTGGCGCCTGAATACATTATGTTAGAGCGCTCGTAGTACTTTCTATTGGAATTTTCCAGAATATAGTTTAAGCTTTACGAGACTTGATAGAATGTATGATGAAACTCGTAAACAGTCCGTAGAGTTGTGTTATTGCAACACGAGACTCCGCATCTACTGCGAAAATATCTGAAAACAATTATAATTAAGTTCTCTTACCTATTTAATCGAACAAGAGATATTTATTACGTAGTATTTGTACCAAAAGTAATTTACAATTTGCGGCTGGAAACGGTTCTCATTACTTTCAATCCCACACTCGATCCAAAAGGAGCGGTCCTTGAGCTAACAGTTACACGTGTTGAGGATTACGCTCCGCTCGTTATTAGCTATCTGTTCAACATACATTTTATTCATTTGAGTTTTGGCCCTTGTTTGTTGTTTCAACAGAAATACAAACTAATTCTCCAACTTCGTATTGATAATCTTCTATCTATACTTATAATAAAACTGTAGAGAGGTCAATTCTGTACATTGAATATATATTCAAAATTATTATTGGAGGATAACTGGTGATCGATACTGATGCCAAAAATGCAATTAGTAAATTTTTTGTCGGTCTGTCTGTCTGTCTGTCTGTCTGTATGTGCACGCATGGGTCAAAAACTACTGAAGGGAATTTAACCAAACTTGGTACGATTGTAGTCCATACGCCTGGGCAGGTTATAGGCTATATAACATAACGCTAAAACACATAGGAGCTGAGCAGTAACGATAAATTTGAAGCAAGTCGGATGAAAATGCGCTTTCGAGCTCTTATCCTCGCATACGTCGATCATACACCAAAAGTATGTATTACAAAAATGATGGTCTCTAAAAGATCTACAAAAAAGTCCTCAATAGTATATATCTATCTTTTATAAATTAGCCACAATAACGTGTTTAATCGTTACGCACTTCTTCAAGTGTATTAATGAAATATATCGTATTTCACATAGATATATCGTTATCAAACTCCAATATTCAAAAAGTACACTTTAATATCTATTTTATAAAAAAAAAAGAAATCGGTATATAAGATATAGATGAAATAAAACTTCCAAATCTCGCCGCGCCAGTATGGGTACGGCGGCATAAATGGTTTTTCTTTTTTAAAATTGAATGTACAGACACGGGTCGTTTACGATTTTATTATATGTATAGATATAGATTTTTTCTCATTACGTCATAGACAATTGTAATTCTCGCAGCAAGTAACACATACGGTTCTCCGGAACTTATTTCTGTCAAAGTAATTTAACGACTTCTTGCTAAAAGGCATCCTTCAGCTGTAACATCATTGAGGCGGACATTCTAGCAGCAAGATAGATTTTCTATCCTGTGTATAACGATTTCGGCTGAGTGTACAGCCTTATGCTTCGCCATGACCATCAACATCAACCATTACCATTGACTCACGCAGTCTTAAAGTAGCCTTTAATCTTACGAATACTTAGCTGCTTCTTACACGCACACACAATCGTACGACGCTTACTCTTAGGTCACGAGTTCTCTATAAATTTTGTCTGATACATTGGGATCTACACCAAACCTAGCGAAATTGTGGGAGTAGGTACAATATGTGCACCTCTGCCTACGCCTTCGCGGAATACAGGCGTGTCGTTGTCGTATGTTTTATAACAATATTATTTTTAAGAGTCAACTGCAATGATTCCCTATTTTAACTTAATTAAGAATAAACCGACACACAGACAAAATATCCAAAATAATAGAAATGGGTTGTATTGTATAGGTTTCTAAAACGTCGCCCCACACTGGGAATTTCTCCTGTATCGTGGGTGCGTTTCACAAACTTGAAATTTCACTTACACAAACACCCAGACTCGGGACAAACATCTTCGGATCACACTTTTTTTGCGGGAATCGAACCCACAACCAATCTCTTAGCCACTGCGCCAATCAGGTCGTCACGGTTGTCTTTTATCCTTGGTATTTTTTTTTCTACAGTAGTTTCAATGTACAGGAACTCAGAAACGCCCAAAACGGATTTATTTATGTTCTCTTCTTCAGTTATATATTATTTTCAATAGACTTTCTGTAACTTCCGTAATTACCTACCGTTCAATTTTTGCGGATTTTTTTTAAATACCGGAAAGTATTCTTAGTTAAATAAGTGGTTTAAAGATTTTTAACCTACTTAAAAAAGCCTGCCTGGTAGGTATTTTTTTCTGTTAAAAGTTCAATTTACTACTGGTGTTTTATCCGAAATACACGCGGACGAAGTCGCGGGCAACAGCTATACATGTAATAAAATAGTACGGCATGGCGTAAAAACTACTAAATCGAATTCGCTCAATCTTAGCTAATGCTAATATATTAAAAACAATTTAAAAATACTTTTGCTGTTTCCGAATTTCCACGCGGACGGAGTCGCGGGCACATCTAGTACTTATAATAAAACTGTAGAGAGGTCAATTCTGTACATTGAATATATATTCAAAATTATTATTGGAGGATGACTGGTGATCGATACTGATGCCAAAAATGCAATTAGTAAATTTTTTGTCGGTCTGTCTGTCTGTCTGTCTGTCTGTCTGTCTGTCTGTCTGTATGTGCACGCATGGGTCAAAAACTACTGAAGGGATTTTAACCAAACTTGGTACGATTGTAGTCCATACGCCTGGGCAGGTTATAGGCTATATAACATAACGCTAAAACACATAGGAGCTGAGCAGTAACGATAAATTTGAAGCAAGTCGGATGAAAATGCGCTTTAGAGCTCTTATCTTCGCATACGTCGATCATACACCAAAAGTATGTATTACAAAAATGATGGTCTCTAAAAGATCTACAAAAAAGTCCTCAATAGTATATATCTATCTTTTATAAATTAGCCACAATAACGTGTTTAATCGTTATGCACTTCTTTAAGTGTATTAACAAAATATATAAATATATTGTATTTCACATAGATATATCGTTATCAAACTCCAATATTCAAAAAGTACACTTTAATATCTATTTTATAAAAAAAAAAGAAATCGGTATATAAGATATAGATGAAATAAAACTTCCAAATCTCGCCGCGCCAGTATGGGTACGGCTATACGGTTGATTTTAGTTTAACGCGCGACACGGCCATCCGCTGCATTTATAAAAAAGCGGGGGCATTCACGCGCCACCTTAAGTCCGGTTAAGCAGTAACAGCTCCCTCAGAGTTAACTGCGAGAGACATTTTCGAAAAAAAGAAAACGCGCCACCTTCGCTCACATTGTCACTGTTAATGCGAACAGACGTGGTTCTTATTGACTCTTTGGAATCTTCTTCTTATCGTATGGTTGATGAATAACCTGGTGTCAGAGTTTAAACCGCCTGTAGGACTTTACATGGCTTTACACACCGTTGAAACATCTCTCAGGTGTGCCGGTTTCCTTACGATGTTTTCCTTCACCGTTTTTAGCAACTGATAACTAATTTATAGTACGCACATGAATTCGAAAAGACATTGGTGCGTGCCGGGAGTTGAACTTGCGACATCTGACTTGACAGTCGTACTACTATGTAAAGATTGACATGTATGTACAGATTGACGTAACTTTTTTTTATGAACCGATTAATATGAAACAAATCTAGTACTTATAATAAAACTGTAGAGAGGTCAATTCTGTACATTGAATATATATTCAAAATTATTATTGGAGGATGACTGGTGATCGATACTGATGCCAAAAATGCAATTAGTAAATTTTTTGTCGGTCTGTCTGTCTGTCTGTCTGTCTGTCTGTCTGTCTGTCTGTATGTGCACGCATGGGTCAAAAACTACTGAAGGGATTTTAACCAAACTTGGTACGATTGTAGTCCATACGCCTGGGCAGGTTATAGGCTATATAACATAACGCTAAAACACATAGGAGCTGAGCAGTAACGATAAATTTGAAGCAAGTCGGATGAAAATGCGCTTTAGAGCTCTTATCTTCGCATACGTCGATCATACACCAAAAGTATGTATTACAAAAATGATGGTCTCTAAAAGATCTACAAAAAAGTCCTCAATAGTATATATCTATCTTTTATAAATTAGCCACAATAACGTGTTTAATCGTTATGCACTTCTTTAAGTGTATTAACAAAATATATAAATATATTGTATTTCACATAGATATATCGTTATCAAACTCCAATATTCAAAAAGTACACTTTAATATCTATTTTATAAAAAAAAAAGAAATCGGTATATAAGATATAGATGAAATAAAACTTCCAAATCTCGCCGCGCCAGTATGGGTACGGCTATACGGTTGATTTTAGTTTAACGCGCGACACGGCCATCCGCTGCATTTATAAAAAAGCGGGGGCATTCACGCGCCACCTTAAGTCCGGTTAAGCAGTAACAGCTCCCTCAGAGTTAACTGCGAGAGACATTTTCGAAAAAAAGAAAACGCGCCACCTTCGCTCACATTGTCACTGTTAATGCGAACAGACGTGGTTCTTATTGACTCTTTGGAATCTTCTTCTTATCGTATGGTTGATGAATAACCTGGTGTCAGAGTTTAAACCGCCTGTAGGACTTTACATGGCTTTACACACCGTTGAAACATCTCTCAGGTGTGCCGGTTTCCTTACGATGTTTTCCTTCACCGTTTTTAGCAACTGATAACTAATTTATAGTACGCACATGAATTCGAAAAGACATTGGTGCGTGCCGGGAGTTGAACTTGCGACATCTGACTTGACAGTCGTACTACTATGTAAAGATTGACATGTATGTACAGATTGACGTAACTTTTTTTTATGAACCGATTAATATGAAACAAATACTAAATATTATGGGAAGCTGCCACAATACATCAATGAAAACTGCATTCAAATCGGTTCAGTCGTTTCTGAGAACGCACTAGCGTTCAAACGCACAGACAAACCGACAAACAGACAAAAAATTTAAAAACTATATTCTTGGCGTCGGTGACATAAATACAGAGCGTATAAATTGTTTTTCTTTTTTAAAATTGAATGTACAGACACGGGTCGTTTACGATTTTATTATATGTATAATTATAGATTTTTTCTCATTACCTCATAGACAATTGTAATTCTCGCAGCAAGTACGACTTCTAGCTCAAAGGCATCCTTCAGCTATAACATCATTGAGGCGCACATTCTAGCAGCAAGATAGATTTTCTATCCTGTGTATAACGATTTCGGCTGAGTGTACAGCCTTATGCTTCGCCTGACCATCAACATCAACCATTACCATTGTCTCACGCAGTCTTAAAGTAGCCTTTAATCTTACGAATACTTAGCTGCTTCTTACACGTACACACAATCGTACGACGCTTACTCTTAGGTCACGAGTTCTCTATAAATTTTGTCTGATACATTGGGATCTACACCAAACCTAGCGAAATTGTGGGAGTAGGTACATACACATATGTGCACCTCTGCCTACGCCTTCGCGGAATACAAGCGTGTCGTTGTCGTATGTTTTATAACAATATTTTTTATAAGAGTCAACTGTAATGATTCCCTATTTTAACTTAATTACGAATAAACCGACAAACAGACAAAATATCCAAAATAATAGAAATGGGTTGTATTGTATAGGTTTCTAAAACGTCGCCCCACACTAGGAATTTCTCCTGTATCGTGGGTGCGTTTCACAAACTTGAAATTTCACTTACACAAACACCCAGACTCGGGACAAACATCTACGGATCACACTTTTTTTGCGGGAATCGAACCCACAACCAATCGCTTAGCCACTGCGCCAATCAGGTCGTCACGGTTGTCTTTTATCCTTGGCATTTTTTTTTCTACAGTAGTTTCAATGTACAGGAACTCAAAAACGCACAAAACGGATTTTTTTTATGTTCTCTTCTTCAGTTATATATTATTTTCAATAGACTTTCTGTAACTTCCGTAATTACCGTTCAATTTTTGCGGTTTTTATAAGTGGTATTTTAATAAGTGGTTTAAAGATTTTTAACTTGCTTAAAACAGCCTGCCTGGTAGGTATTTTTTTCTGTTAAAAGATCAATTTACTACTGGTGTTTTATCCGAAATACACGCGGACGAAGTCGCGGGCAACAGCTATACATGTAATAAAATAGTACGGCATGGCGTAAAAACTACTAAATCGAATTCGCTCAAACTTAGCTAATATATTAAAAACAATTTAAAAATACTTTTGCTGTTTCCGAATTTCCACGCGGACGGAGTCGCGGGCACATCTAGTACTAAATATTATGGGAAGCTGCCACAATACATCAATGAAAACTGCATTCAAATCGGTTCAGTCGTTTCTGAGAACGCACTAGCGTTCAAACGCACAGACAAACCGACAAACAGACAAAAAATTTAAAAACTATATTCTTGGCGTCGGTGACATAAATACAGAGCGTATAAATTGTTTTTCTTTTTTAAAATTGAATGTACAGACACGGGTCGTTTACGATTTTATTATATGTATAATTATAGATTTTTTCTCATTACCTCATAGACAATTGTAATTCTCGCAGCAAGTACGACTTCTAGCTCAAAGGCATCCTTCAGCTATAACATCATTGAGGCGCACATTCTAGCAGCAAGATAGATTTTCTATCCTGTGTATAACGATTTCGGCTGAGTGTACAGCCTTATGCTTCGCCTGACCATCAACATCAACCATTACCATTGTCTCACGCAGTCTTAAAGTAGCCTTTAATCTTACGAATACTTAGCTGCTTCTTACACGTACACACAATCGTACGACGCTTACTCTTAGGTCACGAGTTCTCTATAAATTTTGTCTGATACATTGGGATCTACACCAAACCTAGCGAAATTGTGGGAGTAGGTACATACACATATGTGCACCTCTGCCTACGCCTTCGCGGAATACAAGCGTGTCGTTGTCGTATGTTTTATAACAATATTTTTTATAAGAGTCAACTGTAATGATTCCCTATTTTAACTTAATTACGAATAAACCGACAAACAGACAAAATATCCAAAATAATAGAAATGGGTTGTATTGTATAGGTTTCTAAAACGTCGCCCCACACTAGGAATTTCTCCTGTATCGTGGGTGCGTTTCACAAACTTGAAATTTCACTTACACAAACACCCAGACTCGGGACAAACATCTACGGATCACACTTTTTTTGCGGGAATCGAACCCACAACCAATCGCTTAGCCACTGCGCCAATCAGGTCGTCACGGTTGTCTTTTATCCTTGGCATTTTTTTTTCTACAGTAGTTTCAATGTACAGGAACTCAAAAACGCACAAAACGGATTTTTTTTATGTTCTCTTCTTCAGTTATATATTATTTTCAATAGACTTTCTGTAACTTCCGTAATTACCGTTCAATTTTTGCGGTTTTTATAAGTGGTATTTTAATAAGTGGTTTAAAGATTTTTAACTTGCTTAAAACAGCCTGCCTGGTAGGTATTTTTTTCTGTTAAAAGATCAATTTACTACTGGTGTTTTATCCGAAATACACGCGGACGAAGTCGCGGGCAACAGCTATACATGTAATAAAATAGTACGGCATGGCGTAAAAACTACTAAATCGAATTCGCTCAAACTTAGCTAATATATTAAAAACAATTTAAAAATACTTTTGCTGTTTCCGAATTTCCACGCGGACGGAGTCGCGGGCACATCTAGTATATATCATATAATCGTGTAAATCCGATACTTATCATAATTTAATGTCGTTATGACGCGATCGTCGGTGTATTGACGCGCGCGGTGCGGTTGCCAAATCCATAAAAGTATCGGCTTCGAGCGGCCGGTTCAAATCCGGCACTTTCCGTAATTCGTGGCCACCGTATCCGGCGCCGCAACCAAATCCGAGCCATTAGCCCCGGGTGGCGGAGCCGGGCTTCCGTGCTACTCCTGCGCAGCGACGCAAGTTACATAAAACTAGCGGTTGTTTATATTAAAAATAGGTATATTTTATGTAGGTAGATGTGATAAATAATTTTCCTCCGCCATTGAATCATTGATCCTTACAATAACAACTAGAGTTGACCTTTAATGCATGTTTTGAATTGGAATGGCATTTGATTCCCGACAGTAAATAAACTTAAAACATCAATATGTACTGCAATAATTACGTGACAGTTAAATGTACCCACTTACCCATATCTTTCTCTATCTTAATTTCTTAAGTATCGTAACGACAAAAGCTTTTATAGGAGTTCGTAGTTATGGTAAGATGATTTAAATATCTGTTCTCACAGCCATGTTACATGCTTGTAATGTGTTCGCAGATAATTGATTCACCTCCTAACTTAACTTTCCAATAAATTGTCACTGTCAATGAACTGTAGACTGATGTGCTGTTAACACTTTCTTTTCCTATTTAAATGCACTATGGACCGTTTATTACATTCTAGATACAATAAACTTAGATACAAAGCACGTTACGGGCTTTATCCAGTGAAAGGCATTTTCTATGTTATTCAAAGAATATAACAGCACTGAAAATGTGCCTGCTATAACTTGAAGAAGATTCGCTGACTAGTGAGATGTGGTGGTACAATAAGAAACCTCTGGCTTCTCCTTATTCCATGTATTTACTCAGGTGAGAGGCATTGTGTGTGTGGGAGCAAGTTACTCCGAGTGCCTACGTGGTGGGTCCGGCTTTACGCCCGTATTTCTCCGATCGCTTGCCTCTGTATCCGTATTCATCTGGATTTGGTAGACTGCGTCCGTTGCATTGTTAACGATCCATTTCTCATCGCTGAGCGCCGATAATCCGTGCGGATCCGGCCGGATCTCGTCCGATCTCTCTGGATCAGGCCGCCGTCCATCGGAACAATGCATGCTGACGCGAATGTAACTGCGTACGTTCGAAAACGACCAATATTTATTGCTTTGCTTTGCGATTCGCGCCGTCAGGGGATATCCTAGGAAATAGGACTTTATAAGCTTATGACGAGGCTACTGCGCAGGTGCGAGCTTATATCAGTGAATCCCAAAAGGCTGATATTTGTCTTATTTCTAGATTTATTATTCAGGATTTGACGTAGGTTTTAATCCAATTCAACAATGTAGGAAAAAAGTGACGTATTTTTCTTTAAAACTTAACATAAGATAAATATGCGGTGCACTATATTATTGAGTGAAAAGGATATATATCTCTCTATAATTATGTTGAAACATTATTAACACGATGGAACAACAAACATAACATCAACAAACGCAATTTCGATATGAAAGTTATAAAATGTCATATTGTTAGAATGTATATTATAATCAATTTTCATGGAAAGTCGGTGACATACTATTGTCACCTATTGTCACGTTCGGGGAATGCATCGGAGCTGCTTCTGCGAATCGATGGGCCCACGTGCGGGGCCCGACACCGACCAAACTACGACGTAATTTGAGGCGTCTTAGGAAACCTTTAGTGTCACTAATTACATGAAGCCATTGTTACGATATGTATGGTCAAAATACCTGGTAAATGTATGTATAGTGTATCGAGTAGATACGTAAAGATTGCGGTTGCGCAACCACATTTTGTCAACAGAAGCCTGTTTTGCCATGTGTACAATCCTTTCACTCGAGATTAACGTTGTGGTTTATTAATTAGATTAAGCCGATTTGATTTATACCCCGGCAGCAGCAGCAGAATTATGGAATTGTTAACCTTTTAGACAGAAAGTTATAAGTACGGTTTCAGGACATATGCGTAAAGACTAAAGGGGCTTTAATTCCGCGTCTGTGTATTTGAGATTATATCTGTAAAAGCACCCTCCGATTAAAGAAAAAAAAGTCTGTGTAGGGATAGACTCTGGAAGAGTTGTCACAACAAACGCTTAATCACTTTGATCAGTGTGCGTGTGTACTATAAACCTAGTCACCTCGGGGCCGTAGTACGGGCGGTTCCCACAAGATACAGATCTGAGCCAGTTAGTGCGGCGGTAATCGGCCGAGTGACGAGCGGACTTGAACTTGTCCCAAGGTCGGGGTCACGATACACAGAGATTCGAGGTAACATCGGAGTGTTGTACATGTAGTATACCGTTGCGCTAACCTTTCTGCTTCCTTGAAAGCTTGTTTAGGGCTTGTTGTTGTGGGGGAAATTACAGTGGTTTTTACCCGACTGTGCTGCTAAGGTGTTTGTGAAAATACACGAGTTTTTTTTTGTTTTTGGGTGTAACACACTGATGTACGGGCTTTTATACACGCTTTTTGTTGTAAGACTTTTAACCACATATTATATATTATGTTATCGCTTAGATTGTATGATTGGGTGCAGTTAGTAAATAAGTACGAAGTTTGGACCAACACACCCAACATAAGCCACATTATACATATATTAACTCTGTACATTTTCCTTCCGTGTGAATGTCCCAAATGATGTCAGCCTTTTATGTTGGCTGGCTGCCATCGCTCATGTCAGCGCGCATCGGCGCCTGCGCACAGGATAAGTTCATTTGTCAATATACATGGTAATTACTGATACGCCATATTATAAAATCTGGTGGTGACTATTGTCTTTGGATCATCTCACGATCGACTGATTGAAAACATTCACCGTCATATTAATAAACGAGGATGATACCTGTATTGACTTAAACCCGTATTAAGTCCATTGACATCTTTATTGTCTGACATACAAACAACAGTGACAGGTATAATTTAATCCATGGTATATTGTCATTCAAACTGTTGGCGAGACCCAAACTAAACCAGGATCTACTGGAGTGTTTATATTGTTGCATAAGATTTTGTAAAAGGTAACCTACAAGACATAATAACACTTGATATCACTCTTAAAATTGACACAGTTATTCACGTTCGTCCGATGCCTGTCAGTAATAATGATCCGTCTAAAGACTGGAATTTTAATAAGTGCGATTATGAACTTTTATCTTATTTACTTAGTCAGGAGTCCTGGAGTCCCGTACTGCAGTCGACAGATATTACTTTTTCTACAAATTATTTTTATGAAATTATTTACAATATCTTTAATAAATGTATGCCTTTTAAATTACGAAATAGAGCCAGTCGTGCACGTTATCCAGTTTGGTTTACACGCGACATCATAGTGGATCCTGGGCAGAAACATAAACTTCACCAAGCTTGGAAAAAGTCTAAATGCTTACTTACTTACAAAAAATTCTCAGATCTAAGAACAGAACTAAAACGTCGTATACTTATCGCATACAATTCGTATTTACACCATATTGAAAGTAGCATAAAACTTAATCCGAGACAGTTTTGGCGACACATATCCACTCTTCGATGTAAAGGTGGCTTTGAACCCTCAATTAATTATCGAGGTCAATCATTGTCAGGTATCGACGCTGCTAATGCTTTTGCAGATTACTTTTCAAGTGTTTTCTTACCTGAAACACCTAATTTAAATGTCTCTGAAATATGTGCACTTGATACTCAAAGTAATAGTAACCTTGTCAGTCTAGTTAAACTTTCCACTAATGATATAGAACGCGGTATTAATAAGTTGAAAATCAATAGTTCCATTGGGCCGGATAATGTACCTCCGAGTATTCTAAAGTTTTCAAAAGCTTCCATAGCCATTCCGTTGCATCACATATTTAACCTAGCTTTAAGTACCGGTAAGTATCCCACACATTGGAAACTCTCACGAGTCACGCCGATACCGAAGACACAAGTCAAGTCCTCTGTTGAGGACTACAGGCCTATAGCTATATTATCAGCCCCTGCTAAAATATTCGAACATATTTTATACAAAGAAATTCAAAGGCAAGTTGACATCTATTTGTGTAATGAGCAACATGGGTTCCGCAATAAAAAGTCGGTGAATACTAACTTGTTAACCTTGGTTGACTTTATTTCTGACCAAATGGATCGCAGACAGCAAGTTGATGTACTGTACTTCGATTTCCGCAAAGCATTCGACATAATTAATAATGAAATTTTACTACAAAAGTTAATGTCCATAGGATTTGCACCTAATCTTCTTCGTTTAATTGCTGACTATCTTCGGGACCGTCAGCAGTTTGTTCGTCTTGGCCCTTACACCTCTCATGCATACCATACACGTTCCGGTGTGAGTCAGGGATCAATTTTGGGACCCCTGCTCTTTTTAATTATGATAAACGACCTGCCACAAGTGATTAAGCATGCAAAGTGCTTACTTTATGCTGACGATTTAAAAATTTATGCCAATATTAGGTCCGAATCTGACTTTTTAGCCGTCCAGCGTGATATAGATGCCTTGAGTGAATGGGCTATTACTAATAAAATGGAATTTAACACGTCTAAATGTCAAGTTATGAGCTTTGGCCGCATCAGGAGTCTTATACTATTTGACTATACCGTGAATAATGACACAATGACTAGGGTAACAACAATTAAAGACCTAGGAGTACTGTTCGACGGTAAACTGACCTTTCATGATCACGTTATAGGACTGGCTAAGGAATCATTCAGGCGTTTAGGTTTTGTTTTACGTAACTGTCAAGGATTTAATAATCAGGCAGTTATTAGACTTTTATTTAATTCTTTAGTTCGGAGCAAGCTTGAAACCAGTACCTGTGTATGGAACCCTTATGAAGTAATTTATACACTCATGCTGGAAAAAGTCCAGAAAGCCTTTCTTAGGTATTTTTATAAGCGCGTTTCTGGATATTATCCATACATGTATCCGACTAAGTTTCTTCTCGGATATCTAAATTTTAATTCATTGAAGGTTAGGCGAGCAGTAGACCAAATTACTACGGCTTATAAAATTATCAATGGTATTACTGATGCGCAGGACTTGCATGCGGAGCTGTGTCAATTTTATGTCCCAAATAATTACAATCGCTCTAGAAAACATAAACTTTTTAATGTCCCATTCTGCCATACAGTAGCCCGATCCTCCTCCCCCATGCCGCGCATGTTGAAGATGCTCAACGCACTCGTGGAGGCCAACCCAGGTTTGGATCTGTTTGCTGATGAATGGAAGACGATAATGTTAGAATGTTTGCGATTTTGTGAGAAGACTGAGTGATAGGCACTATTTAATTAATGCATATTTGCAGTCATTTTTTTTGGGCCTAACAATTGTATTATAATTATTTTTTTCTTTTTCTCTCATTTTATATTCTTTGTTTTATACATCTAGATTTATTTCCAAGTATATAGTAAGTAATTTAGTGTAAGTGGCTAAACGCTGTACTAAATTTTGTTTAATAAATAAATAAATAAATAATGCAACACACTGAGAGGTATCAATACCTAAGGGACACGGTGACATTCGACAGAGACCAAATAAAGTTCCAAACTCGTCGGCGTATACAATCAATTAGTAATCGAAACCAGTGATAGTGATCGGCATGCGGCTTGCCTGTGCGGCATCCTACACAAACAAAGCGTTAGACAACAGCCCGGAAGCCGGCGTGGTCTATTAAACATGTGGACGAGCGCTGCTGACCCACTGCGCGTGCGCGGGTCACAGGGCGCAGCCACGGTGTCAAGAGCAAAGGTAACACACAGCAGATGATATTTATTCTACGACAAAAATATACAATTTGTAACTGAGGTGGTCGGCAAAATTTTTGTTGATATTCAAGATTACAGTACAGTAAATGAGACTTTATGCTGCGTAATATAAGGTAGCTACTTCTAACTTACCCTTTGGAAAATTCAGTACCTAGATTTAAGACGTGATAGCTTCGTTTTATGGCAACCATAAAGATAGGGACATAACGAGTATTGTCACGCGAATAATGCCCGAAAAGCACGCCACAGATTATACCTATTGTATGTATATGAATGTACGTGTAGTACCTATGTGTTTTGAAACAATAAAAGATCATGAACTAAGCGCGGGCCATAGTTTAAGTGCCAAATTACACACCCTGCCCCACGCACTTATATATGAACATAACATAACATCACGCCTGTATTCCCCGAAGGGGTAGGCAGAGGTGAACATTTAGCAGAGGCTTATACATATATGACACCATATAAAGAAGAAATAAGAAAGGCTCTCTAACGTTTATTGTGTTATTTGCGTTTTCATGAATTTCAGGTTAAATCCCCAGACAAACAAACTTATTAAAATCATATTACTTAGCACCCGACGGGTGATGAACCCGTAGCCTTGTATAACCTTGGTCCTTACTGCTGCACCACCGTCACCGTCCACGTACATAAATAAATAAACATTACGGCGAGCACGAAGGCCCCACACAAGCAGCAATCACACAGAGTCTCACACACACATCGGCGGCCATACATTTTGTATGACACGTATGCCGCGCCAGGCCGCCAGCTCCCTGAAGCACTCATATAACAGACACATTAAGAATTAAGCTCAGAGGCCAGGTGTTAAGTGTTGTATGGATTAAATGTTAAAGTTATTGATGGTCATGATTCTAAAAATAACTCAGTTATCAAATGAAACCTTAAAAATCTTCTTCTCTGTTTCAGCAATACTAACTACCACAAGGTCACATGACCGACGCATGTCACGGTGTACCTCCCTAGTGATTTACCAGTCAACAAACTTGGTAAGGAGGTGACGAAATACGAAATCTACTATTATCCACACTGAGGAGACCTATCGCTAGCTCACTTACTGACACCACAGCAGGTAAAATAATAAGAAGATGTTTTTACACAGACAGAAGGTGTTGTCGTAGCACCCTGAGCCCAGCATCCAGGGAAAACGTTGGGGGCGAAAGACGTTGATTTAGGTATACCTACTGGTGTGTAGTAGTGTGTAGGCAGAGGGGTTGATGGAATGTCTGTTCTTTTCAGCAAAACAGTTATTCGAAAAAAGATACGATTAGGGTACAACTTCACTAACTGGTGGGCAATGTAGAATAATTAAGCTTCAATTACGTAACAACAATAGATGGCTGCTGCTATGTATCTACTCACAAGAACAGTCGAACATGTTACACCTTGAAAATAATTAAAATGTGTGGTTTTATAGTAGAAGATAACTTTAAACTAGACGAGGGTAAATTTTAGTTAGAGCAGTGTGCGGGTGACGTCACTGAGAGGTCGGCTGTTATACGATCACTGGGCGCGCCGTCACTGAAAACTTGGTCGACTTTAGATTAGAAACACTGATATTAACTTTAATTAATATTATCTAATAACATAAGTAAAGATTTCAACATTATGTAAACTTAATTTCATAATATATTATAAGATGTTGTACTTGCACCGCGCACTATCCAGGACAGCAGCTGCAGCTCTTCTTAGTCGACAGACAACTGCCTACCTTTTACAATTATTAAGTTGCTACCCAGTCAAATTGTCCCAATTGCGATTTGTAATGACTCATTTACAACTAAGAAATAAACCCTGTCTTTATTTATTTTCGAAAACATTTAAGTTCAATGATTAATGTTCCAGCGTCCATTAGTGTTCCATATGGTAATAAGACGTGATTTATACAAGTTGCTACAGGTCAGTAATTAATATTATCAGCCTGGCGGGCCGGGCCGGCATGATGGTGGTGCGCACGATAAACACCAGGACATCATTAATAAGCAGGGCCTGTCCCGGCCTCTGACAGTCTGACACTGTCAACTGTCACTACACTATCTATTAATTTTACTGACGGACTGCAAATATCGAATGGATTCTCTTTGTTGTTGGTTAAGGGGATGCGCTTATTACATGCTGCTCAAAGCTCATATACTATCAATCGAACTTCAAAAACACAAAGGATTGCGTAAGGCATTTTATTGTACCCATTTGCGCATGTTACTGATGTCATCTACAACTAATAGCAGTTATGGGAAATTATATAACGTAGGTATAGCCGTATAGTATAAACCTTAACACGTTGCCGCTTGCCGCGACTGACCGGTAAACGACTGTCATGGATTAATAACATTTTTATTTCGATACTTAAGTGCCACCCCTATTAAATTTGACCAGTCTAATATGACCGTTATTATTTGCAGAATAAAGACTAATGTTGTTTGTTTAGTGTTTTATTGAAAAAGTATCAGATTGTAGCAGTAATCAAGAGTCATTAATCGCGTTTACGTCGAAGGGCGGCGCGTGCGGCGATGTCCTGCCGGTCACTCACATTGATATTATTAGTTTTCTTAGGAAATGGGTGACATGTATTGCTTGGATCAAATAATTTGTTCTATTACTTCTGAGACTGAATTAGTGTTACATAATGAAGACAGTTGTCGAAAACATCGGAGCTTAATGTAATGTGTGTTACCCTTGTGTTGAGGAAACTTTTACTTTTTTGCGCAGATTTTCTTTTAGTTTCAAGTTCAAGGTTGACATATTTATGACGTTTGTTATTATTATGGTTTTAGTTCGACGAGAACATTTTGGATCGAACCGTTGCTTCTGAGTAACGTGTTCGTATGTCGGCTTACGTTACGATGAAAATGACGTGTAATTGAAATGTTTATTCTAGAACTTCCGTAATAATGATTAGGTTAGCGATGTTTTTTAAATACTCATCATGTCATGCCCAAAAATACTTATAGATAGAGTTCGTTCATTATAGGTCGTAATTATATAATCCTAGGCCTGTGGCGTATTAAAATATTTATAGATTAACAATATACGACAGGCCCGAGTCATTATGTCGTAAAACAACGAAAATGTTAAATAAACCACGTAAGTATTCGAGCTTGTTACACAAAGCTAACAAAGACATATCTTCTTTATACCTACATCATACTTCAGAGACATTGTAAGAATTTGTCAAATATTTGAGGAGTATTAAAGAGCCGAACGGTACAAGGTTTTAAAATACGCAGCATGCTTATAATATGTAAACTTTGAGAAGAAGTCGAATTAGTTTTATTATATATATACGTACCTAATGTAAATTAAACAGACTCTTAGCATAACATACATTTGGTTAATCGATACAAGACACAAATGTCTCTCCTGGGTTGATGTACTGAAAGAAAGGACTTAGATCAATCGTTTAAAAAAAATGTCTTAAATAATTAACACGTGCTTATGGTTTGATATTTAAGTCATTGTCTGCGAAGAAGAACCTAAACAAAAAATAGATCACGGCCTCTTTCGACTCGCTCGTTGTGACTTTTACAATATAAACTAATGGCTTTAGCCGGCTATATACCGGTCATTACAACAATTACATACCGACTGTAATGGAACTACACTACATGGTATCTTTATTAACGGATGTTAACGAACATCTCGTTCTGTAGTCTGTATAGAGTTCGCAACATTGAAGCTAATCCAATATTATATAGTGAAGTCTAATGTTTGTTCGGAAATAACTTTTATTTGTTTGTTATTCGGCGTATCGGAATGAGCCCACTTCGGCCATTTGTTATTTGGACTCGGTTTCAACCAACTTTGGTTAATTACGATAGAGTCGGAACTGGATTTAGCTCCAAACGTTATTTTCAATAAGCTATAAAATTATTAAATGTTTAGTTGAGTTAAAGCCCTTCTTTAGACTTATATACAAGATAGATGACTCTATTCTAGTATAAATAGAGTTTTGTCCTAATTCTGGTTGAAATTTCGAATTACGACGTACACCACCTAAGGAATTCTACATTCATACGTACATACATACATACGCCTGTTTCCCAGAGGGGTCGGCAGATACGACGGATTTCATACTTGCATACTTATATACTCATTCACTCGCATCACATTCCTCATACGCGTCGGATAAGGATCCTCCTCACCTGACGAAAAGAAAGAAACGAGAGGAGAGAGTTCTAAACACGAATAGATGTAATTTAGTTACAAATTTTAGAAATAAATCTTGAAGTAAATGTTATTTGAATCAAAAAGTATAACAGCGTTGTTCTAGCGTCAATGGCTGGCCCGTGGCTACAGTTCCCGTGGTTATTCAGAGGTACCTCCTAGCTAGTATATAATTGAAGTGCTCTCAGTTTTGTGGACCATCTAATATTAATAACTCGAAGTGAGTGGGATCCTTTCATCGCGGTAATTGCCGGAGACGGGAACCTTTTCTTTCGCTAACCAAGTAATTGTACCTACCGTCTAAATATAAATACTGAGCGCCACGGCAGTAAGTAACCCTTTGAGTCTGACGGTATGAGTGTATAACGCGACTCGTTCATGTTGAGATATTCATAATAACCGCTGGAATATCCATTTTCTTTTCATATTATAGTCATAGGATTTTATTAGTCCGGATAAACATCGCTATCTACCGGTATTTTTACCCATCCGGATGTATTTTTATGTAAAAATGGATACATTTTTCCTATATTGTTATACTGTTCGTTAAATGTATATTATAATAATACGTGTTTTAGCAGTAGGGTTTTAATAACATTGGTAGGAAAATCGTATTTTTCTCTAACTCTCTACATAATAAAGTTAATATAAAGCAACTTTTTTATGAGTAAAAGATTCAGGAGGATCAGCATCACAAAAGTATGAAGGTTGCGAAAGATAATTAATGGGTCAATGTCATTAGCAATACCTATAATGTTTTTTTTTTTATTGGTGACGTATTATTCCTGTTGAATATAGTACAAGAAAGACAATCCATTGAGTAATAAGAGTATAAGGAATAGCGGTACAGGAATGTCCTGCAGTAAGTAACCTCCTAATTAGGTGTTCGTCGCCGTGTATTCTAACGACAATGTACCTCAATGTAATAAATCTTTACCTAGGAACACATTGCTCACAGTTGGTTATCAATGATTACCGCGACACACATAGGAATCAAACTAGTTTCGCCCGTCCCTCGCGGCGTCAGCACTGCGAGGCATGTTATAAATACATATTAACTGACGTGACGGTGCAAATAACATTCTTATTGCTGGGGTTCAGTAGTACTTTCACACATTTTCCGGCAAGATACAGCAGTGAGCAGAGCAATCTTCGGCAACAGTTTAAACCACCATACACCTTGTTACAGCTCGGAAGTCTTATGTAGACTGTGCCAGTGACCCTCATTGACCTCACGCCTCCTCATAGAACGTCCCGAGGGATAGTCCTCCGATGTGAGCCAACTTCAGCGTACGTTCCACTCCGTAATGCTATTTTTCTCTCGGTGGACGTCCCAGAGTGCCCAAAGTTTCTAAGCCGTAAAATATCTTAATTTATCGTGCTGTATTCTGATCACACTTAAAATGATGACATAACTATTTGACAACGGTAAACACATCCGATCATCCAGATAAATGACAGATATCTTTTTTGTAACTCTTTCAGCTCTAATTCAAAGTAAAGGTTTCCGCTACAGATGTTGATATTAAGTACATTGGTGTAACAGTGAAATAGTTTCTTGATAACGATACTGTTTCAAATAAGCCACTGGCCTAACTTATTCATAACTGTAAAGCAAGGGGTATGGTTCTGGGACCCCGCATCATATATGAACAGCACAAAGCTCTCAAACCGCCAGCATCGACCTTTTACCTCGATAACGAAAAAGTGTCGCTGTATCGACGAGACGTCAGCACACGCCATAGCCACGCCACATCCATCACTTGTGACGCGTCGTGTGAAGCCCCTAATGTAGCCAGCCTCTGAGTAAGTACGACTTGCGGCTGTTTACTTCCTAAAGTTAAACAGATTTGATTTCATATATGTATAAGTAACCTACAGGAGTTCAGGTATTGATCTAATAAACTTTAAGCATTCATTTGCAACTACGGTGCTAAATCTTAATTGTTTGTTAAATTGCTTGAACATCTGTTTAAGTTTACCTACCACAGGCCGTACCTCGCATTCTTAGAAGCCCTTTAAAATACAAATATTGCTTCTGGCACCGCTACTTATTAAAATACAATTACCTACTGTTAAAGATACTGTATACAAAAAAATGGTAATTAAATAAATTACATTTATTCATCACTTAGAATTTCACAGTAACAATAATAAAACAGAAAAAAACACCCTAAATTGATAATATTATTTACACAGCCAGCACAAACAACATTATAAATTCACTAAATCAGCAGCAAAAGTCGTATCAGTTAGTTTCAACTGGCTTGGCTCGTGATGTTGTTCGTGATTACTTCATCTTTCGGTGGGGCTTGGTTTATACTATTCGTATCAAACTGTAAAACAATCTTATTAACAGCCTGCGTCGTTGATACTTTTCCAAACGCACTAGCGACGAGTAGACTAGTATTAGATCAAATTATTCGTTCTTTTTACTTAAATCTTCGGAATCGTCCCCTAAATCATCCCAGTACACCTTTACGAGTTTGGTGACCTTCGTCAGGAACCAGCAGAACATAATGGCGGCCCCTATCACGTCCAGGTGGAACCGCTCCATCAGGCTGAGGTGGAGGTCATGGGAGCGGAGATGTGGGGCTCCACCCGTGCTTATCACTAGCTCGAGCCAATACAGCAGTTCTTGGTGAACTGGCACCAGCGGCTGCTGCAAGATAGCTGATGCCTCTTTCGCATTTCTTCGATACCTGTGTATGCAAAAGAAAAAGTTTTAAATGAATTAGTCACGGGTCACAATTTCCTTCTAAAATCACTAAATACAAAAAAGTGAATTAATCAAGATAAATACCAAAGGATGGGGAGGAAAGTTTGGATCAAGCTTGAAATCTTTTAAGGGAAGAAAATCCATTAAATATTTTTGCAAACCCATCTCCGAGCTTTAAAACAATCTTAAAAGTTTGTATTGCGTACAATTGTATGATGGAAATACATTGGATATTTTAAACTTTTCTTAATAAATAATGTATGAGGCTTAACATCATTTCAGTGAAATCTAAATTGAGAACCAAAGAGTTTTAAAATGTCAACGTATATTTTTCCTGAGCAACATTTTATGAAACTGAATAAATTATTGAGAAATAAATCACGGTACAACAGCACATTATACGCCGCACTTTTATGATCCCGCCGGTAAATGGCACATCCACTAAATGGCCCCGTAATCCTCGACAAGATTGATGGATGACACAACGCATTAAATAAAAAATATTATTAGATAACAGGGAAAGAATGAACTTACTAACTAAACAAACAAGTGATGATTTATCTAATGTCCTGAGGGACAAAGTTGTAGATCATCAAAATGTACATTAGAGTAGAAGATATACATTTAAAAAATGTTTAGATAAAGATTTGACGATCTGATTGGCAAAGTGGCTAAGCAATTAGACTGCTGCGCTAAGGTTTGCGGGTTCTATTTTCCGTACGGGACAAGAATTTGTGTGATACGCAGATATTTGTCCCGAGTCTGGGTATTTGTGTATGTGATAATTCATGTTTGTGAAACGCACCCACGATACAGGAGAAAGTCCAAGTGTGGGGTACCTAATGTTTATAAAAAATACATGTATTCCACAACCGGGATATTAGATTAGATTAGATTTGCGTATTCACGCAAATCTAAGGCTTAAAGTGCAATTACACAAAAAAACGAAGTAATTGGCGCCATCTGCAACCACTGCTCGTTCCAATTAGGTTAGGTCTTCAATGAATATTAATTTAGATCAAAACACAATAGTGTCACAGTATGAGTCACCTCCCTAACTGCAGCTGTGTATGTGTGATCACGTCTTTTTTCCCGAAGGTGTAAGCTGAACTGCTGAACGGGCTTAACGGATTAAATATAGTAATATAAAATACCCTTGTCCAGTGCATGTAAATAATAAGTATGTATAAACGACATTAAAAGTTCTTGAAGAAAGAAGGCAACAGTTAATTTAAATACAGAAATAACATTTCTCTTTTATCCGCAGTCATTCTTTCTTGGAAAGTAATTGGTTTGCTGAAATCTCAATATTGAATTAAGCTTGCCTTTGTACACAAAACGTAACCCATAACTTTCTTTAAAATTATTTTTTCGGAAGATGGTACAATGCTACATACGTGAAGTTCCCAAGTATTTCCAAGACGGCCTCCTTGATGTGGTACCCGAATGTCCCGGTGAAGGGTACTTTGAGGCCGCGCCCGCTGGCGGCCGCGATGTCCACGGTGAGGTGCTGGCCGTCCAGCAGCGGGACCCCGATCACGGGCACGCCGAAGTACATCGCCTCCAAGTACGGCAGCCAGCCGCCGTGGGTTATCATCATTACGGTGTTAGGGTGCCCTGCAACGGTTAACAATATGGCTAACCATGAACGTTGGTATAAAGTTATGTTTTTGCACTTTTAAGAATGCGGGAATATTGTCAGTGTTTTCTATTAAGTTTAAAAACATTCATTCATATTATTTAAAGCCAAAATTCCTTAATTAGACTTAGGCAACCAAGAACAAATAAAAATTCCAGAATTCTCCTTTCCATCATGTTCTTGCTAAACAAGTGTTAACATTGACTCACTGAGCACGGCTTGCAGCGGCACCCGCTCCTCAAGCAGCACGTTCCCGGGCACGTGCTCCAGCCGGCCGCGGTACCTCCACACCACGGTTTGCTCCACCTGCCTGAAGGCCCGCAGCAACTGCTCCTTCATGCCCGGCGACAGCTCCTCGCTCACCGAAGACCCCAGGTTGAAGTAGATCACACCGTGCTTGGCGCTGTCCAGAACTGTCTGAAGCTTCTGTTAAAATAAATAACACGGTCAATATATGATGAAGGTGAAGATGAATTACGACAATAGTATGAGGAGTTATTTTTGAAGACGTTGATCTTAGATTGCTTCCATCCATGCTACCTACTAATTGACGTGCCAAAGATTGCACTTAGTCTAGCCTATAAAAACTAGACGATAACAATACCCGCTAGCATACATTGTAGTAATGAAGCGGATAATTTTTTGTTGTGTCGATCACAAGAAAGGCTAAGGGCAGAAAATCATAATTAATATTTACCGGTGTGTAAGCATCATAAAGCAACGAACTCTTCAAGCGTGCCTATGGCTTCGTCATGGTTGTGACTGCTTACTGCACTGATGAAGCAAGGTAGCCATAAACAATATGCATTTTATCGAACCTTTGCATAATATGTTTCTACCACAGCTCATGCATAATTACCACAGTTTTTCTATATTTGGACATCACGCGACGCCATGGTCATATTATGTAAATAACTGTTATGAATATTAATTTTTCCGTTCAAGTAACTCTTACATAAGCAACAAGCCGATGAAGCGTGTAATGTTATATGAAGATACACTAAAAAAGATTTCGTGAAAGCGTATGGCACAGCGGCTAAGGTAAGAAGGCGGTGAACAAGTGTCACCTGACAACTTGCACTTGTCATTAGGTCAGTTTTATTACACACAATTATGATATGTACCAATCAGTAACACTGTTGAAATGAGAGCAGTAACAGGTCACTTCTTCAGGCCAACCTTTTAAGGGGTCCAAAGACTATGGATGATGGAGACTAAAGATATAATTCCCGTATCATAAAATATACATTACAGCGATATAATTAATAGCAGTCGTATCCGAACTATACTGAACAACTAGAATGAAGTAATATAAAAACAACATAACGATATAAGATTTGAGGCTGAAATAAAAGTATCTGTTCTAAACGGTAGGTGCTCGTATAAGTTTACGAGCGCGTTACCGTAGTGGCTCAGCGGACCATAAAATGTCGGGTTCTGTTACAGAATGGGGTCACGGGCTATCGGCCATTCAATTGTATTTACGTAATTTATTTCACTTACATTACCGGAGTACGCCTAAAGGCTACCACTATGTATACTCTGAGTGGTGTTATCGCAATAAGATCAAAGTCTCGTTTCTGCAGGGCATATTAAGAATGGTTACAGTTTCAAACTAAACTTGTAATGCGTCTGGACTTGATCAAAGCTCGTCACAAAGATTGTGATGTTTCGATGTTTATTGTTTAACATAAACAGAATTTTGTACAACTTAATGGTGCTAGAATCAAAGTCCTAAATATTTCATTTTACCATTACGACATCTTCACTGTAATAATATTTTTCAGTGAACTAGACTTCTGTTGGTACTTGAGATAATAAGCCTGACGCAATGTCCATAAGTACGACCATCAAAAACAAGATGATTGTGTAACTGAGACCACCAAGGAATATAACATCAGTAGAAATTGCATCTACAAATCACATGTTGGTTCAATTCAGGCGATGCATTTCATAGATACACATTGATATTTATTGGTATTAGATGAGACGTTACGAGTTGCAAATCAGTTCCTCGAATAGCGCATGCGTATAAATGTAACAAGGTGTTAAGTGTTGTATCAGCCTAGGTGAACATAGTTGTGTCCATGAATGTTGGTTGGGTTTGTTACACCGATGTCTGAGATATAAATAACTCCACATAATGGAACAGGTGCTTCACTTCCAACACGAAACACGTGCGAAGGTCATCAATGAAAAATAAAAAGAGATTTGTTATCATACTGATATCTCGTATTTGAACTTTTTGTTTAGTCTAGTTGCACTGAAGAGAAACAGATATTTAGTTTAACTGACAGATGAAGTATTCTGAATGAGTCGTTATGTGAAGATGGCTGGAAATATACTAGCCCACTTATGTTCTTCACTTATCTTATAATTATACAATACATTGGTCATAATAAATGTTGTATAGTTTTTAAGGCGACGCGGATGGTTGTGTCGATATACTGACAGAATACTGCGAAACTTACACATTTGGGAAATATATTCGTATTTTTTTTGCGATTCTTAATGAGGTTTTATTTATATACGTTAACGAATAACGAATATTATTATTAAAAGAGGAAGTGAGCATTTATTAGTGTTACTAATGTTGTGGGCCAGCTACTGTATGGCTTCGCTTACAAGCCTCAGCCTGTAAGCCTTTCCAGATCATTGCCCGACACTTGTTGCTTCAAATTACAATCAGCTTAACGTTTCAGTAGCCTTTAAAACTGGTACTGGCCAAACCTTATTTGCCTTTAAATTAAAATGTTTTAGCAAAATAAATAAAACAACCTTTTTAGCTTCGTGGTTTACAGCTGAGTGTGTCTTGAGTTCTATTCAAGCCGCCAGTCTACCTATACTGTACAGCAAGGCTGTACAGTATAGGTAGACTGGCGGCTTGAATAGAACTAATACAAACCTACCTATACTGTACAGCCTTGCTGTACAGTATAGGTAGACTGGCGGCTTGAATAGAACTCAAGACACACTCAGCTGTAAACCACGAAGCTAAAAAGGTTGTTTTATTTATTTTGCTAAAACATTTTAATTTAAAGGCAAATAAGGTTTGGCCAGTACCAGTTTTAAAGGCTACTGAAACGTTAAGCTGATTGTAATTTTGCTGTAATAGACTGGCGGTTTGAGTCATTTTTTTACGGCCTACCCAAATGTCCTACAGATGGTACGAGACGGGGCGTCTGTCAGGACAGGTCGACTCAATCCGGCTTTGGTTATTTCATCAAAAAACCATCTCAGGCTACCTACATTGTACATATTGACATGTAATTATATTTAATGTTATAACTTTACTTGTAAGTGTGAGAATAATGTAGGATTTTTTTAATTTTTTTTTTAACTTTTTCTTTATATTATATGTCTGACGGTTTGAGTATCTCACACGGCCTACCCAAATGTCCTGCAGATGGTACGAGACGGGGCGTCTATCAGGACAGGTCGACTCAAGCCGGCATTGGATTTTTTTTCTTAAAAAAAAACCATCTCGGACGACCTACATTGTTCTCACACAAACTTACGTTTGACTGGACTTTAAAAGAGACATTGACCCCTGAGTTTGTTTCGGCATTTCTTCTCAGAGGTAGTCAGTTATGAAATGCCGACACCATCATAGTCATCAAATTAGTATATAAAAAATGACGTGTAAAAGTGTTTTTTAAAAACCTATTTGCAGAAATAAAATCATTTATCATTTATTATAAGGAAAACAACGTGTATAGGGTGGGTGGGAAAAAAGAAAATGTTGAATAAATATGTTGTCATGTCATCAGCCGTGTTTTTTTATTATATTGTTCTATCGCGCCTACGTTAATCGCAATGGTGCAAGGATTTTAACCACACTCCATAAATAAAAATCTGTTCAGGCGTTCAGGAGTTATGGTGGAATAAAGAAACTCACACATCACATGAACCCTGAAAACATAACACGCCATTTTTTGGGCAGTCGTAAAAAAAATCTTGAATTTATAATGGTTTGAGAGTTCAGACGAAGCTATCTCTGCTGACCCTTACTGGGTTTGCAAGTTAGGTACCTACATGTAAATTAGTAAATTATAGTTAATAACTACGAAGGACTTCAAATAGACCAGAAGCCGAACAATTAGACACATGCCCACATAACCCACGTGTGTAATTGTCGTTTCATATTGATTACTAAAACGTATGACCGAAGTTATTATCTGAATATAACATAATTATTGGTAACATGTTAAAGATCAATTAAGATGTTGACTTACCGGACAATTATATTTACTACAGTAAAGTTATTTAGTCCCCACAGAGACAATTCAATAGCTTTAATAACTTTAAACAATACTTTGATTTTAAACATCTCTTTAAACAGATACTATGATTTATCCGGCCCGCCACCAGATTTATTGCCTGCAGTTGATAAAAAGTGGTCCAAATTACAAGCTAATTATTTGATGGTAGACGATAGTGTACACTGTAGTGAAGGTACATAGTGAATTTAGCTCCGTAAAGAAGTTTAGTTATGTAGCGTGACTACATTTTATAGTTATTTAGCTAGCCTAGTGTTCATATATCAAGTTGGTATACTTCTTCTAAAGCTGTAGCAGGGCACGGTACAACAGGTTAATATTATGAAAGGCACCTTTGGCAGCGCTACGGCAGCCCCCTGGATGTGATGACCGGCGACGTACTTGGCGTTGCTAGGCAACGGCAGCCCCTGGCCGAGCAGCGGGTGCGAGTTCACCAGTAGCAAGGACCCGTTGTACACGAGCTCCTCGTACAGCGGCGGCGTCCGCCCGCGCCGCTGGATCGCCAATTGGTAGATCTCGTAGTATGCCGGAGACTCCACGTAGTTAGTCATGTAGCTGCGAATAGATTATAATTATTGATGCTTAAAATGTATTATTGTGGTATGGTCTGTGCCTTGGAAAGCAAATAAGGCAGTTATATCTTACGCCTGATCTCACTTCCGCATGCACTAGATTGCTAAGGAATTGACTTGTGTACTCCTGTGTGATCAGAGAGCTTCGGTTGAAATAGCTGCTATAAATTTTAGTCGCGCGAACGTTTTTAACTTATTTGGCAAAGGAATAACACATTGCATTTATAAACGACGCAAATATTGCACGCGGCACGTTCAGCGGACAGCCGCAGGGTTGCGGGTCAGACGAGCAGAACAAAAGGAAAGCAGCCTCATTACATGCAGTCTGCATATTTAATGGCCATTTGTAATGTCAAGTGTCCCACTTGCGGCCAATTAGCTGCGGGTCAACGCCCGGCGGACCACAGACACTAACTGCACACGTTTAGGTCTTACATCGATTGATTGTCCTCGTTTGTAGACTGCAATCGCTATGCCGCCCAGGAGAGGCCAAATGTTTATCCCCGCGGACAGAAATCAGTTTATCAGATGCCATCCGTGTAAAATGTGTAAATAAACATGAACTACAGATAGGCGTGCCATAAGGAGTCCAGCAGTTTTTTTTACGTTGACGGAGAGGCTGATGATGATGATATGATACGAGATCAAATCCATAAAAAATCTCTAAATATTGTCATCTTTATGTTTGCATTTTATCCTGACAGTACCTTATTTGCACAAAATCTGAAGAACAATTTAATTACTTTACTATATTGTTATACTACACAAAATTGAATATTTGTTTGATGAGGTACACATGGAGAATGGTCTGTAGACGAGAGGGTCCCCGGTAAGATGTCGATAGTTTCATGACGCATTTCCAATAGGCACCGCAAGGGATCTGATTTATTTTAACTAAAAACTCGATTAAACTTTTGCTTATCCCGTTTGGGATTTAACTCGAGCAACCACGTCGAGGCAGTTCAGGTGTTTTTTATCCATCTACATGAATCAGCAAACTGAAGCAGACATATTATTCTTTGTTTTTAGGATTATTTTTATTACTTGTATTTTGTTAGCGGCTACCCCGTCACAGGTACATTTGACCCAGATCAACTTTTCCAAAAGCGAAAATAAATCATGTTATAGGTACCTGATAGAAAACAAGTCCTATTACTATGTAAAGTACAAATGCTCAAAACCAAGAGAAGAGCTACATGAAATTCTATAAAATATAGATTCTTCTTGATTAGAAGGGAACTTAAGACTGCAATCAAAAAAAGTCTTACAAATGCGCCAAATAATTGCCATCTCAACGGATTTGAGAGGTAGAGGTGTGATCATCAAACTCTTAGTTAAGATATCTTAATACTCACGTGACCCATGCGGTGAGGTACGCCTGGCGGGCGATCCTGTAGGCCCTGTCCCACGCGTTGGGCGGCAGGCGGGGCAGGCTGCGAGCCAGGGGGTCCACGTAGCAGGCCGCGCCGCTGGCCTCGTGCACCAGCCGCAGGCCCAGCCAGGACGCGTCCTCCGCGCTGTACCACACCAGCGGACACTCGAACACTGAGGCCAACCTGACCACAGAACCAACAGGATTCATATCTATTGGACAGGTTATATACTTCGTTGTCATTATATTCCACAAGCTTAAATTTACCTCATCAATAATTAAATAATTTCATTTGATTTTGATTGGTCATCATTATGGGGTACGTATATTTATAAAGATTATATGAATCAACCTTTTGGTGTTTGTCGCAAATAGGCTTAGGCACAAGCAAATTTATAGAATTATTCGGTAGCTTCCTGAGTTTGAAATCATTCCAGATAAAACATAAGCCGGTGATGAATTAATACCTAATTACATTCAGTGGAATACCAACGATCCAGTTTCTCACCTTATCTGTGGGACGAATATAATTACGTAAGTATCTGACTTTAAGTATCCTTTGATCAGAATGAGAGCTTTATATTACAGTAAATAGATACGTATTCATGAAGCTAAATCCGATAGCTAAATACTTCGACATAAATTAGTGAGTGGAAACTCATCAATTTTAAAAGGAAATAGAAATATCCCGGTTTATACACGATGTAGGTAGGGTATAGGTAATGTAATCAGCTCCACGGCATGCTTTGTGCTCCTCTCGTCTCAACTCAATCTTGACAAACATTGTCGTCGGTACAATGATCACACGGATTTAGATGTTTTTTTTTATAAAAGCTGATCAACTTGGTACAACTTTTTACCGAATACCTGTTGTTGCTTTGTTCCCAATTTAGAGGTATTTAGGATTACAATTTTTTTCGAGGTAGCTATTGTATTGTATAAACATAAAAATTGGCCCGTTTGTTATTGCGATAACAGGAAAAACCTTTTCTTGTAATCGATATTGAATCCGAAAAAATGTTACTGGATTTTTCTGTTAGATCATTTTCAGTAGCTGCTCGCCACTATGAGACTTTTGAAAAGCAGAACAATATACCGAAGTGCTGAGCTGATTACAGGCGTAATTGAATGAATGAATGAACTCACGGTGCCAGCAGCCCGCTGTAGTACCACTCAGCTACCACAAGGTCGAAGTGTTCGTTGGTGTCCTGTATGAGCGCCTGCGCGGCTGGGTGGCGGAGCGCGCGGGCCGCCAGCCTGGCGCCCTCTGTGAGCATGTGGTGCGGGGGCAGGCGGCTCGACACCAGCTCCGGGAGGTACGAGCTGTCTTTATCTGCAAAAAGTTCAAGCTGTAGCCCACAGGATAACGGATTTTCTCTATGTTCTCTATTTTTATATTAATCCTATTTGGTGGCGTACATTGGGAGAGGCCTATGTCCAGCAGTGGACTGCAACGGGCTGATGATGATGATGATAATGATGGTGGACACAACTTGAGGATATTGAGGACTAATTTTGTCAGAAAGGTGTGATGTTATAAACTAAATACACTAGATGAACTATCTAATGTATTTAGTTTAGCCTTTAAAAATTGCAGGCGAAAGTAAAAACCACAGGTAGAAAGTTCATCTCCTTCATAAGGACTTAAGAAGTCAATAGGTTTTTTCTTTTGTATAGTACTGTCCTAGTAGACTACAAACCCGTATTATCCTCTTCGTCGGCAGAACTGATGTCAATCACCCTGAGCCGCTCGCTCGACTTCACTCTGGTGAAGGTAGTCATGTATGTCACCTGCAACAAACCGACACGTATGGCCACTATATTATCTAAACTACTGGAACGTAAGAATATGTAGGGTACAAGTAAGTGCCTGTTAAGAACTTGTTAAGAGCCAGTCTAGTAAGTATTATGAATACCTCGATACTATTAAGATATAATACGATAAATTGATTTAATGTTTCTATTATCTCTACCTGTTCTAAATAACTTTGAAGTAAATACTAAGAGATTTTCATTGCGATTTTACTTGACTTTAAAAATAATGTTATAAGCCTGCTTTGTCTCGATGATATATTTCAGTAGCTTTTTAAGGTTCGGTTAATCCTATTATCCCAGATACTAGTAGTTAATAGATCACATTAATGTCGATGGTAATTAGAGGTATTTATATACCGTCACCATACAAGTAGATACTAACGTTATGCCCCCCATCGATCAGGGTCTTCACCAGGTGGTCTCCGAGCAGCGTGTGGCTGCGCTGACCCACAGGGAACACTACCAACAGCCGCTCACACGCATACACATGCACCAACGCACACATCAACAACACATACTTATACCACATAGTATTAACAGGGCCCTTTACACAGGCCCCCAGTATATAAATACTTTATAAAATTTTGAATTATCTTTTTTTCAGACTTGTCATTGAGGCACCATACGTTGTTCGCGAGTAATAAAATGTATTTTCAACACAATGTATATGTTACGGTTGAATTAGGCACGGACATATGTATTTCTATTTAAACTATTTTATCCGACGAACGGAGTATTTTTGTTCGCTGAAGACTTGATAAACAATGCGAGTGGTTGTCAGTTAACAGTTCCGATAAGCACTGTGCCTGCTGACGCCTCGCCGTGGACGCGGCGCAAAGATAACGCTTGTATTTCACCTTTATCTTATCTCGAAAACTATTTGTACTTATTATAATTAACCTATTTATAGGGAAGAGATGTTCTTAATGGACTTGTGATCAGATTGGGGGTGAGATACCAACACGTAGCGTTCACGTGTTTCTTTCACCTCACCTGGTAACGGGCGTTGTGCTGGTTATAAAAGTATCTATGTTTACGCGCAATATTCAATAATAAAATTATTAGTAGGTTTTTAAATGTATTTCATGCGTAATCAAGTTTCAAGGATATACATATGTATCAACTTATACCTATCACTTAAAATTTACAGATGATTACATCATACAACTTGGGTAGAATAAACAACAACAGTTACTTAAAGCAGGATTTATTCATTGCCATGCCAAATTACATCCAAATAGACAAGAACCCCGATTAACATGTGAACCAGGATTTGTCACAGATATGTATTGCACGTAAGTAGATAACGCTGAGTCCCTCGCGACGCACGTAATCTGCTAATACGTGTCTTAATGCAGTTTGGCTCAGTTATCATCATTACTGGTAACTCTGCTCTAGTCCGCTGATTATTATCATTGAAACATGCTGATTACAGTATCCAGCACTATATCAGCTGGCTACGTAGCTACCACTCATATACATTCCCTCAGACTAGCTTCCCTGCTAATATGTCTATCTTTATTTGTTTTGAAGCGGGTTCCATTAAAGTTAAATAGATTTCCTGAGACTCGATGTTTTCCTGCTTTTTTATTGTAGATCAGATCATAAAAGTGATGGATTAAAGGCCGCTACTCCAGGAAAAAGCCGATTAAATAATTTATTACAGTAATTTTTATGTTTATCGTCCTATCACATTTGTAGTCTCTGAATACCCTGTTTTCCCTGAAGGTTTATATTCCACTCCTATATTCTGCCTTGTAGTACAGGTTCCATTCTGAAGTGGACGAGCTTAATGACATTGAAAAGTTTGGACCCGCAGCCTTGTCTCTGGGCAGTAATGTATAAGTATTTACTATTGTAATGTACAACTGAAGGCATGTGACGGACGCATTAGTTACAGTTTTATCAGGCCTCCAAATAAATCAGGCGGCGCGCGGCGGTACATGTAATCTGTGGCGGCGAGTCGTCCGCCAGTGTGTCGCCTGTTATCAGCGCTGATACGGGAGATGACTGATCAGTCGTGGGAGTTCCTCGTGACGTTATCAGTCGCTAAGAACCGAGCGTATCTCAAGTACTACATGTTATCATTGCTATAGAAGTTCTATTTTTACCTTGTTTAGCACCCTACATAATACAGTCAAAGTGTTAAAGTTGTTTACCTGCCTCCGATCCCGCGACCTAGGTACCTACATGAGATAGAGCTATACCGGATGGCCATTCTAGAAAATAATTCACTTATTTGCACCAGATTGGGTAATGAGTTCAATTTGTTATGGCATGCAATGAACAGACTTTCAACGGATGTATCAATCTTTATACACCGGACATCCGTTAAATCATTACTATAATTACCGCAGCATCCGCGGGAATCTGCGAGTGTAAGCTAATCTAGAGCAAGGTAACAAAAAGTCAATCAAAGTACAATGACCTTGTTTTTATAAGGTAAGACATTGGCAAGAAGTTAGCCGATAGTCAATGATAATATTATGATCTAGCCGAGACTAGACCGACCTAGAATAGAAAATTATAAGAAAGGTTTTTCTAAAATGATTTTATTTTATTTTTAAATCTTCGCTCCACACTTGGAATGTTTTCTGTATGGTGGGTGCGTTTCACAAACATGAAATATCATATACACAAACATCGGGACAAACATCTGCTGATCGCACAAATGTTTTTCCCGTGCGGGAATCGAACCCTTAGCCCAGCAGTCCAATCGCTTAGACTCTGCGCCAATCAGTATACAACCATATTTTACAGGCCGGTTCTTGTATTATATTATGTATATGTAATGATATTTTAAAATAATGACTCTTTTATTTAAACCCATTGCGAACCAGATAGCGCAGTAAATCACAGGCTATGAGATAGTACACTTGCACTGGACATTTAAGGGTTCAATCCTATTACAATGAATACTTGTTTGATCACTAACGCCTGTAGCATTTCTGTAAAATGCATTCACGGTTCACAAGGAATTCCTAACCTGGCGCTTGGTAAGCCCGTACCCCACACCACATCATAATTACCGAGTACTTATTATAATTAGCGCTGTCATATTCTTCGGGGTGCTATAAGTAATGGGTGCAATAACACTCCATCATCATTACAAGCAGGGCACGTTGGTTCCTGGCTCCAGGACCCAGGGACCTTGAACAAGTGGGCCAAGGTCTCTGTGTCAGGGTCGGTCTTGAAGAGGCTGGAGCGTTCCGGGAACTAGGATCGGATCAAATTGAGTTTGAATATCTGACGACGGTGACAGACGGTAATACTTTGTGACTCAACATAATGCTTCCTATTTATTGTGCTGCTGAGCAAGGTTCGTTCTTTATATCGGTACAGTTAAATAAACGTTTTGCAGTGCAATTGTTGTGTTGCAAAATGCAGTGAAATTGAACATTGAAATTGGAATGATAACTTTCTAATAGATCTGTGATATATTGACGAACGGACTAAAGATATTTTTGGTTAACTTTACGAGAGCTAGGATAATCCTTTCGTTAAATCCCATAGTGTTAATGAACACAGTGTATGTCAGCCTCCTCCCACACTCGCAGGACGTGCCCGTCTCCGAGGCGACAGGCTCGGGGCGCTAATTACTGATGAATGGAAAGCGGGTTAATTGCGCAGTCGGAGCAAACAGCCGGTCAGCGCAGTGGAGCGCTATTGTTGAACCTGAATAGTAGAGGGAGGACAAAGGTCCTGAGGCATCCGTGTATAAAGGTGGCAAACGTGGGCGAAACGACGCCTGGATGACTTTTTGTTTTGATGCTATATTGATGGCCTTCACACTAGGTATGTTTGTTAAGTCTTTTATAAAGGTGGCAAGTGTACGACACTCAGATGCTCTTTTGTTTCGGTCCAGTATGTCGACCGCACTAGCTATGTTGGTCGTTTGAGTCCTTCACTCTGTTGTTTATTTCATTCAGTCATAAAATGTGACTTGATTTTAGTACTTGTGATGAATATTGAACTGAGTTGAGTTTCAAACTCAGATTTTACTACATGTGCTTTAGATAGGTGTTTGTTGTGTGACTTGGCGGCAGCACTACCTGCCTCCATATTAAATCGGTTTATTATATTTCACATTCCCGGAATTTTTTGGAGCTGTACTTGTTTCTCAGAAGTGACATTATTAAACCGTTGTCAATGGACGCACGACTCCGTTAACTCTGAAGTTGAGATATTAACATAATTGCTTCGAACATTATCGCAACACTGTAAGCCCTCTCTTTCAGGGTGTCGCTGATATTAAATCACGAGAGTTTTGTGACGTCACCGTAACAGCAATAAATTGTAGGCTAGACGTCTTTTAGTATTCTTACTCACAAGGTAAACACACATATGTTTACATTGGGGCTGGAAATAAATATACGGGAGAAGGTTGACAGTTCGTATCTAAGTAAAGGACTCACGGAAATTTCCGAATACAGTTAAATTACCTCATAAAGGCAAGTGAGCGAGCGTGCCATGAGTGTCACAGTTACTCCACGGTCTGGCACGCGTGACCCTACAACTACCGGAACCGTAACACTCATCATCATGTACCACCTCTGTTAGGAAATGATACTCTCCATACTGTATATTGTATCTTGGGAGGCTTGCTCTGTATAACCTCAGATGTATAACTTTCAGTATATTACATGATAGTGCTGATGGTGTCTTCACAATGCAAACAAAGCCCGTATAAAATAACCTCCAAGTTTTCAAAACTTCGAAGCGCTTGTGCATGTTGGCCTGAAGTACTAATGTAAGCTCTTCAAAAAACCAGACTCCTCATCTCCTAAGACCTAAAACCCAAAACTCTCTCTTTTACAAACCTCATATTTAAGTCACAACAGTACAAACGCCGAGTCAGTCTGTACACATATTAAATGCTACGATGATAATGTCATGTCATTTAGGTGTTCAAGGGCAGGTGGTGATGTGTGCCGACGCTGGTCACGCGATCCTCCGCAGATCCCTGCGTGTCAGAACCGTCGTCCACTGGCCGCAGGTGCGCGCGCGCGGCGGGGGCACGCACCGTCGCGTGCCGTCACTACACCTGTTTTATTCATGGATACCTTCAGCCCTTTTACTGGGAATTACACAATGTTGAGCTTTAAACAGAAATAGTTTTTACACAGCCTTTTATTTTGGATTCCTTCTTTTCCCTGACACTTGTGTTTGAACTCAAGTGTCAAGTAAAAGAACGAATCGTTGATAAGTTATACCAAGTAATTGAACGAATCGTTAAATACATTAAGTTTGATAGTGGGTAACTCTCAAAAAATTATAGGACATATCAGTCATATAAAGCAAATTTACATGTTTATTACATTAGGGCCATCAATATTTAAAATTTAAAATGTCACAAGCAAAACAAATGGCTTGGGAGAATCAAAGATAATTGGGAAGGCGAAATGGAGTTCCTTAAAATATAGGAGAGCTCTTAATTAGTGCAAAAAACGGACCTAATATTACCTGTTGAAAAATAGTTGATTGTACACAAAGTTCTTTACCTTGATAGATAACAATGCCATCATTGTTGAAGATAAAACATGAAATTGAACAAAGTTTTGGAAATAGACACGGAACCCGCAGAGCTAGTTCATTGTTCATTTGTTTGAAGTTTACGAGACCTGTGTTCGGTAGCCTGGAGGGGTGAAGGGGGGCGGTGATGTCTTGGAGGCCTGTGTTAACAGAAATGGAGGCTGGAGATGGAAGTTATCTGTTACTTGTTTTGATTGTATTATCTGATGAGCTAACGCGCGGCAACTAAGCGGCAAATAACCAAAGTTATATATTAAAGACATGAAAACGGCCAGCCAATAAGGATGGTAGCAAGCAAAACTTCCAGATAATTATAGTAAAGGTGTACCTGTTTACACACATCATAAACACTTATAATACAAATACACATTTCAAGTCAAAGTAAAATGCCATACATTCATAAATACACGCATCATACAAGACTCTTCTAAACCCCACATTAGTATCGACGACTTAACGACGTTCAACATACCCGGAGGGGGTAATTTAGCGAGCGGTCCTACAATGTTCCCCAGTGGGAGTCGTTACCCGTATCGTACTGCGATACCTAGGCCTCTAGACGTGCCTCGAGGCTAGCGTCGTGATGACAAGCCTATTATTACGGGCCTATTACAGCAGTTTACAGGTTGTATTTGTGAGTTCAGAATATTTGCCTTGTTTGGTATTAAACTTCTAGCGTTCAATTATTTAATAGGCTGCAGGCTAATTAACTTCTTGCGGGTAATATTCATTTGCGTGTTATCAACACATTGCCACGAAGCACAACCTGATTTGTCGTGGGATAGTAGCAGACCAGCTGACTGGCTTACATTCTGGTTTTATTCATCCTCACCAGTGCAAGGTCTCCCTTACATCATTGAAACTTTACTTGTGCCCTAGTCTCTCATCCCACTGCACAGCTCCATTACTTCGGTAATATACATAAATCCAACAAAGTACATACCTACATCGTTAATATTATTTCTTGCCGACAACGTTGTGCGCACAAACACTAATAATAATGTAGTAGTTCTGTATCATAATAATGATGGTAACGGTAAAAAAATTCAAAAGGTCGACTCCTTACAATATTTAAAACAACTAGGTATTATAACTTCTCGTAGTTGTCCACCTACAATTATGACTTTGTTCAGTTTAGAGAGTGAGTAATAAGCCAAAAATGGGTACGTCAGAATCCGAGCACACGGAAATCCGTGCATCACTAAGAAAAAAGGCGTCACATTATGTACCTATATTGTATTCATCCAGCTTTAAGCTCCGACAATATATAGACTTAATCACGAACAACAAATATATTGAAATAACACTTTTGTATCACACGTAAGTAATCTCCCACGTGTGATGCATTTCTGTTTGCTTGTCTACCAGTGTACTCTAATCAACGTGTCTTCAGGTACAGGTTTCTCTAGTGAACCTTCTGGATTTATTCTTTGGGTGCGCCGAGCCTGCGGCGGCGCTGGCGGCCGTCCAGCACTCCTACAGGTGTCGCGTTAGCTCCGCGAGAGTACATCTCGAGACGGTAAAATTATTATACAGTTTCTGAATGTTACTTCATTAATGAGAAGCTAATTATATGAAGTTATGAACACTGCAGGCTTAAACACACACTTGAACGTTACTTTTTTATTTCTTAGAGAGTTATAATAATAATAATGTTGATGTATTTGTAATGATAATTAGATCAATTCCTTACTCTACTACTTCGGAGTCAACATTTTCAACCATGGCTTATGACCCAAAAATGATTAGATTATATTATAACTTCATTAGATAGGTATTAAGATACGACAGTTTACATGAAAACACGATGTGACTGTTAAAATATTATCCGATTAAGCAACAAGTTTCCAGGCCACCCGCGCCGCGCCGCCAGCCGCACAGTCTAGGGAAACTAATACATTGTTATGAGGAGCCAGCCAAGAAACTACACTTATGTCATCAAAGAGATAAAGTTTACAACATTTTATACGTTTTGTAGAAACTATTGAGCAGCAAGAATACAAGTTACTCCGGCTCTAATGATCGATGTGTTCATAAACGTATGGCAGATAGAAACTTCCAAGTATTCTTCAACCATAGATTGTGAAGCGAATCGAGATGAAAGAGGAAGTAAACGAGCGATGTTCCGCGTGTAGAACTTAGTCTGAAGGTATCATTCTGTTGTTTAGATGATGTCTTCCTGGTAGAGGACTATTAAACAACATTTTCGTCGTACCGCTGTGAACAATGTATATTATTCCGTGCAATAGGAAGCTGGGGCGCGCGGCGGCTGACGATCGGTTAATGGTGCGGCGGGCGCGGCGGCTCGATCTGATGCCGGCGACGCGACGCAAATAACACGTGCGTGACTACACGGCGCGTACATAGTGCCACAATATTACAACAATAACACAACGGAAGCGAAACAACTAAAACAAACATGTTTACTGAACTAAGCGGGGCCAATGCGTTGCGATTCCAAACAATTAAATCCTAGTCGAACTGAGGCGTGTTTTAAATATAAAAGAGTTACAAAGTCCGTCAGGGTATTAAATAACTTCGGATTCCTATAGAGTGAACGAACACCTGGGGCTCATTCTCTCAAGACAATGCTCGCGAATTAAGTCCGTAAGACGCTACATTGGTTAATATCATCTAATTACTAGTGCACAACTATTATTAACTGGACTTTATTCCCATGATCCTGAAGACCACAGAACAGTATAAAGATGAGATTTTCATTCGGTAACACATTACAGGCGTAAAAGTATATATAAAGGACCTACCTATAACATTGGCAACATAATACCTCCTAAGTGATCACCAAATCCACGTCTCATCGAATTTGTACCAAGTTTCCCCTCAAACATCTAAAGTTTGTGAAGGTAAATCCGCGAAGCCAATTATAAACCAAACTTCGTTATCGTCAAACTAATAATCTGAAGTCGGTGAAAGTCTCGCGAGTTCAATTTATTTAAATCTGATATAGGTACTAACAATAAAGAGTGTACCATATTATTCAGAGTTAGCCGCTAGTTGTCGGCTAATAATGTACAACTGTTGCTTTCAGTGATTTAGAGTAACAACGTCTTTCACGCAATCAATGGCATTCACAGATACCGCGAGTCAATTGCCAAGACCTTGAGGGAGTCTTCAGTCTAGCTGCAGTGGACGGGAATAATATACGGAATTCAGTATCGAAAAGAAGTACAATTCATGCAGATTTCTCTGGTAGCTCCCTATACCTTGCAACAACAGAGGCCACCATAATTTCTATGAATTGTGAATACTTACATTACTTACACAGGAAAAAGTCATAATATAGCTCACAAAATATTCTGTAAGTTCATACAAATGAATATACGCTCGGCATCGATTTGAATACAATAGTGATCCCCTCGGACCGCACTCTGTCCGTCCACTAGGTCGGCCGCGTCCGCCGCCTGCATAAATGACCCGTAGTTAGCGATTCCATCAGTCCCGCAGCAAACAGCATGCATAGTGCATACTACAGCCAGGCTAGGTCAGATCCAGGCACTGAGAGTGAGATCTGCCCTTTGTAGGTAGGTGTTCGTATAAAAATCCCGTCCTTATTACTGAACTCCGTAACAAAATGGTAATTATACTTACAGGGGAAACTCATACGGTAGGCAAAGGCGAAAAAAATAAGTTTACTTTATCATTTGTTTTTCCTGAACCTTTCCATAAGCTTTAAGAGTAGCACCATTTAAATATGATTATATCCTTCAGGCAGCGGAAATACAATAACCTAATTGGTAATTATATTTTTGAGCCGTTTGGGGTCGAAACATTTGGACCATGGGGTCCGCTCACGGTCCGTTTAGAGACATAGCGAAACGCTTAGTCGAGTCTACACGTGACCAAAGGGCTGGTGCATTTTTTGGCCAAAGAATAAGCATTGCTATTCAACGTGGCAATGCTGCCAGTCTTTTGGGCACGTTACCAGTTGACATCGATGGGGATCAATATTATGATGCTTTTTAAATGTATGGTCTGAAAATAAAGTTTTTATTATTATTATATTAAATTTTTTCAACAGATCAAAACATGGGTCCATACAGATGGTACATAAAGTAAAAAAATAGATTTCACTCATTCTGCCCCGTGCGGCATGCGATAATGTAAGCGCAGAATAAGATGTTCAATACCATTACATTAGTACAGGAACACAATTTAATGACATATTATGTACACATAGGTGGTTCGGTCTATCACTATAATATAAGGAACATTACTATGTATGGTCGTAATCGTATAACTCGTAAGTATATTATATGTAATTGCATGCTGGTAGTTGGCACCGTTTTAATCACTAATAATGAAATGATTGCTCGTACCTATATCGTTCGCATATTATGTAACGTATACACACTAATCAGAGATGGTTAGACTGGGCGTGCGCCTGCACCGGTTGCGTGAGAACAAGGATCGTTAACAAGCCGCACAGTGTAGTGCAGTGTGCGGCTGCGCACCAGCGGCCAACAGATGTGGCTCGCGTTTCATTTCACATCAAACTGCTCACAACAAGCTCTTCAGTCAAGTAGGTCACCACTGCACTGCACACTGGTGGCGCAACCCGACTCCGATTGGTACAAAAATGTGTTGTTATATCGTAGAACGTGCACCTTACCCTAAGGGAAAAGGCTTTTAAAAGAATCGATTTGAACAGATTTGGTACTAACGCTCAGCACATGTTGATTGAACATGGAGATCATTTTATTTCGGAAAGTAATTCAACCTTCCGTGATTGCCATCACACTCATTTTATTTTATTCCAAAAGCCAATACGCTTATAGGTTTATTGGGTGTAAAAAGTCCATTCATCAAGCTTTCTACACTTTAGTTTATGAAACAGAAAATCCAATTATACTTAGTCCCAACTGGTCCTGAACCCGGGACCGCGAGGTCGTTCAGTAAACTGTAAGTCATTAATCTCGAGTAGTGGACACACACCACTCGTGATACGTTTCATACCAAGTTCGCAGACGCTCTCAAACACTTCGCTATTTATTTAAGTGTTCCAACTTAGGCACTGTAGCACTGTGTAGTTCACACGGTCGCTAGTGTTCTGCACTATACAAGTACCTACTAAGTTTAAAGTACTTCGGTTTAGTGTCGAACTTAATTTATTTGTAATATTGTGTGAAAATGAATACAGTACTGTTACTGTGATACATTTTCTTCTCAGCAACATAGCACAAAGTCTTGAACTCTGTCATCCTACTGTTGGGTGTAGCGGTTAGCGGTTCTTATTATGCGCATTCACTTAGATCTTGCTTCAATTCGATTTAGGTTCAATCTGAACGCTGAAGTACCTACCTACCGGTCACTCAGATATCTCACCAATCCCCCGCGATGTCTATATGTATACTGTGATGACATAAAGTATTTGAGTGGTGGCCGCCTTTCGGCCTCGCCTGTGTCACTTTTTGCTATTTTTTGTAAATTCTGCCCATGCTGGGATGAATCAAGATCTCACAAAGTAGGTAATGCGGTTGATGATCAATTACAGTTTATAGATGTATACATAAGAACACCGGCCAACTCGGCAAAGTTATTTAGGAATCGTACAATATACATACAGAAAAGACCAGTCTACGAGTAATTGCACTGATACAGAGGAATTTATTAATAACGTCCGTTTACCTGGAACAATACACACTCGCTACACATACTGGTTAAATACCTGCAGCGCTTGGTTTAGGTAATCAAACCGCGAGCAGGAAAAATATAGCTGAGCAAACTGTTTACCTTATGTTAATTTATGAAGGTACACTGTTGCTGGAATGGCCGTTACATTAGCTTGTAGATTTATGATCTCTCACCGATCTCCGCGTATTTGCCTAACGTCTGCACTTTGTTGATAAAGTACGAACAAAAAGTAATTTGTTCCACAAGTTTAATTGCTTTCGTTGCGTATCGTATTTATTTGGAAGTTACAAACATTCGTTAGCAAGTTCGGCTCCCTGTAGACTATATTTGGAGCGATCAATCATCAATCTTTTTTTAAACGAGGAAATGTCATTGGTGACATTAATAAATATTGGTACCGTGCTAATTTGCCGGCATATCGTTTTTTTTTTCATGAACATGAGTCACAACCGTCGGCATGGCGAAATTATGCTCGCACAAGGGCACAATAATTATCACTTCTTGTATAGATAGCCTCCCGGAATTCAGGTTCCTCTTATTAACGGAACCCTTACCACTACAGACGCACAGTTGTAAACCCTCGCAGTAAAGCGTGCGTGAACGAGAAACACCGGAGCCTTCAATGTGCGAATCATTCACATCACTAGAGTGTGCCGGCTACAGTGGCTGCCCAGTCAACTGAACTAATTGGGTTCAACTATTGATATTTCTTGTTCACTGTCTCCTCTCCTCCATTGTCATGCGGCCTTCACGTAAGGTTAAGTTCACGAAGTATTTTATTATTCTGGTTACATTAACAAGCCATACATGACATGCTAACTTCTGCAACTCCACGAACCACTGCATACGATCAGTTTTTATAAGAATCTACTTACCCCGGAAGAATAAGCCACAAGTTACTACAAACAAATAAATTAGCATAATTACGAGAGAATAAATCATTACGGCTAATGCAGTATCAACTTCGCATGCGTGCACGCATGCAAAATGGCGGTGTGTACGTTCTGCGCATAACAACATAAGCGGAACGCGCGCAGCATCGCAACGCACTTTCATACGGGTTTCGTACCAATTGAGATATAATTTAAGTTCCATTGACCGTTTTGTAAGTAGCTTTAAAGTTGTCTTGTGTTTACGTGAAGTAATCGATATCTCAGCGTTATATTGTGTAATGGAGCTTCTGCAAGCACTCCCTTTGAATTGCCTTGTTTACATAAACGCAAAAAGATTTTTTCAACGCACGGTGATCCGGTTCTACATCCGTGTCAGTGTGAGAGTCCTACATAATTTGGCGAATGTGAAATGAAATAAATTCGTAACTCTCCGTAAGTTATGTAAATAATGATAAGAATACGAACAAATGCCGCCTGCCTGACGCGAACACGGCGCAACCTGGATCACGCATACATTTGACGCACGTTTATATTGTCGCGAGTTTCTAAGTCACAAGTCACACTTAACTCTAAGTCCCCGCGACTTACAAAGTATATTATGTTGGTACTTCGGCTTCCCGACAGTGGTACCAAACAAACAAAACTTTACCAGCAGAGCTCACAATAGCCGCTAACTCTAACATGGAACATTCTGGACGGTTCTATTTCAGTGTTAGTGCACTATGAGTGATGGGAGCGCGACTATTGATGTTATTTTCTGTCGTAAACTATAATTTTCCGTGATTCGAACGGCAAACAATAGCAGTTTGATTGACAGGTACAAAGCTAACGTAATCAGAAGAATTGCTAGTTAAAAAACATAACCCTCCTTCTGGCGCAGTCGAGTAAAAATGTTTGACATGTTTACAGTTTAGTTTAGACCAGAGGACCACATGGGTTAGGAAATCTATATTGCCAGCATTTACGTAGTTTAAAGGCTCAGGTATATAAGAAAAGTATATTGCTTTACTAATATTAAATATCAATCTGTCCGACCAGTATTCGACTCAAGGCACACGTACGACGCAAAGATATGGCGCATTGCCGTATTGTCTCTAATGGTAATAAAGCCGATTTAAGGCCGTAGGCTTGTAAACATAGCTGATGTGTTGGTAAATTACCCTATAATAGGTAATGAGGTCACCGTGAGTACTACCGCCATTTGCGGGCACTCATCCAACACTTCTTATTGTAACCGTTAAGTGACTAACATAAAGACGGGTAGCCTATGCTATGAATGCAGAGGGCGATCAAATAACCGCTGCCATCATGTATTGTTTGTGAAATTATACAACGATCAAAGAAACAAAGCTATTTCTGCTGTCGTTTGTTAATTGTCTGCAAAGAACAAGTGATTGATAATTTTGTACGTTTTTACGTTTTCTGTGAATATAATAACAAATTTAATTAAAACAATACATGATAAGATCGTTTGTTATTTTTGTATCTTTTAAAACGATTAAAACAACATAACATAAAAATATATAAATGCCTTTTCTACTTAAATATTAGGTATTATTATTTAGGCATGAGTCAAATGCAAATGTAATATGCTGAGCCGTAATCCTCACAATGCACAAATCATGTTTTAAAAAGGTGTTTATCATATTTATTATTTGATAATTAACGAGCGTTAGCGGGGTCGCGGCTCGGCTTCGGCGACGCGGAAAACTCTAAGCTTTTATGATGAAAAGTTAATGTGGTAATCCCTGTACTTTATTTACATCCCTACAGAGAATTAAATTTGTTATTTTAGGAGCAAGCTTTGATCTCTAAATGCGAACAAGTATTTGCGTTCACATAATTAAATAGCCTGGCATATGTACCGCAAGGAGGAAGTGGCTTAAGTACCACGTGACCACGTCTCGATACAAGCCATAACATATTCTGTTTAATGAGCTAATTACGCGGCGGAAGCTCAGCGTCGAGATGACCATCAGTGATACCGTTGTGCTCATTAACTGGTGTGGGCAGAGGACCAGCTCCGCGGGATGACTGGCTGGTACTTAGTTACGGTCACTAACGGTTTCCAATCGACTACATCTTAGTTCAAGAGTGTGTCTCCCTACAATTTCTTCAACTTCGTAAGTAGTACCTGTAGTACGTTACAAATAATCTACCAAGCAAAGTTTCGAATGCTGTGTACATACAATCAACACTCACCTCAGTAGGTTCGGAATAATCTTTTATATCCTCAGTTGAGGTTAATCCATATTTAGTTTGGTTTTTGGAAGCAGTCACCTTAGCTACACGTTCAGTAAACCTAACGATCCATTTTTCAGAAAGTTTTCGTTGACGTGCTTTCCACTAAAGAGTCCATACGCTGATGAATTCCGAAAATTCATTCCTATTATTCCTAAATGGACTTTCTTAGAAAAAACGAAGTTACCAAACATAAGTAATAGTAATCAGGAATTGCATGAAAAGTCGTCGAGTCTTCAGATCGAGTAATTAATTATCCTGACTCAAAGATAAGTGGGGGCTAACGACTTGCTGCTAGGAAAGGACTAATGTATGAACTTATAAGGAAGCTAATGGTAAGTAAGTTAACGGTAGAACCGCCGGTGAAGCCTATACTTGTCTTGTCCACGGAGGAGCGCGGAGCACACGAGGTCGGAGACTGATGTGACGTCCGAGGAACTTCACTAGTGTGTAATTAAGTCTAGATAATTGGTCATCAGATTTAACTGTTATTAAGTCAGAGGCGGATGCGGGCGCAGCTACTTGCTGTAGTTGCTTATTAAACACTGTTTATTAGGTGAATATATCAAGAGGTTTTAATGTCACCATTATTTGCCTTTCCCGGAAACACGAAGTAAATGAATAATATAACAACAAATAACATTTAGTATATGAATATTGCAAGACATTCGGCACATAGTAATTTAATGCCGGAAAACAAGCCAGCACCTCAAGTAATAATTAACAGTAGGTTGATCTTTCTTAATCACAGCTTATGTTCCCTGGGCAAAGACAAAATCTGTTATTTAGGCCCTCGGGGTGTTATAATCTTTTAATGGAACAGCGAACAAAATCCCTCTTTACCTTTTATAAAGTTAAAGTTTAGATTCCAGTGTAATGTATATTTTATTATTAGAAGTGGTCCGGAAAACGCTAACTCAGAGCTGTTGATAGACCCGTAAAAACGTAAAACTCATATAGTATTGTTTTTACAAACCTAATTAATCAATTAAAGGCCTGTTTGAACATTACCCTGGCGAGTGTAGTCAATCTGCAGTAATGAGCGGAGACCGGTCGCTCCAGGCTCCGGGCTGGTGTCTCCTCGACCCGCGGCCGTTCCCACGCCGTAACGGTGTCCGCCCATTTGCGTTCATACTCGGAATATATGAAGACCGTTTTCCAGGGGTCCGTATGACAGGTGCTGGGAACTGAGGCTTATTTTAGAGTGTTTGCTTCTATCAATGTTACCAAAAAGTGAATATAAGGGATAACTATTATTGCCCCCAATGCCCTTATACTATATGGCATCAAACTGGACAAAAAGACTTAATTTAGTAACGTAACACTGATTGCCATTATTGCAGTACTCCACAACTTCTAAACAACAATACACAACTTGACACAATTCAATTACACACTTAAAATGGAATCCAAAACAACGGGCAGATTTTATAGAGCACCGAACACAATAGTAATCCCACGCGTCGACAATATGGAGCTATTAAATGTAACCGCATGTGTAGTATATATGTATATAAAGGTAGGACCGTTTATAATATGCCCACGTTTAGCTATTAGCTCCAGTTTGATGCCATCATAAAACACCGGCTGAATAGCGGGGGCTTAAAAGACATCCTCCGATATATCCTGGGTGCGATATAATGTACAGATAAGCGGTGGATCAATAAGTCCATGACACTAGAGTCAGCATTTAAAATGTGTGGGGCTGTGGAAGACGGATGAAAGAGAACGTGAAGTGTACCAACTGTAATTAACTTGTGAACATGTAGGACATGTCTGAGACGTCAAGCTTAGGTACGAAAAGTAATCAACAACCCATTATAATGATAATATTTCTATTAAACTAATAAACTAAGTACATAAAGAACAACGTAGAGTTCAAGGGTTGGTTTTTGGACCACTTCCATCTATCTAATATGATATTGTTATAATGTACTTAAAAAGCTAACTGCCGTTTGGATTAGCGACGAAATGTGATTAATAACTTTTTGGCATTAATAATAATAATAATAAAAGTTTATTTTCAGAAAAAACAGTAGTTTCACACAAATAGAATTAAAAAGAAAAAAGAGAACATAACAGGAAAAGGGGGAACGGTGGTACCTGTACTAATGAGTATATCATTTTAATAAAATTAAGATTTACACAAGGAAACAAGCACTGAGCAACAAACATCATAACTTATAATATTGTTATTATTATGTTTTATTACTCTGGAGTGCAAGTCAAAATAACATTTTATAAGCACACACACACTAAAGCTCTGAGTGATTGTATATGAGAGATTTCCAACATTACATATTATTATGTGGTAAATATGTTTTGTTCTGTGTAGGAACAGCACTTGCTACAAAAAGCAAATCACTTACCTTGTTAACACAACAATATTAGAGAGCCGATATAACCAGAAGACTGTCTCCCTCTAACATTCCACGGATACGGAACCCCGATACGCGAAGCATCTCATCCTTGAGCGTATTTTTTATGTTTCGTAGTATATTCTAAGAGCTACGCGTTTTTTGTGTGAGCTATCGACTGGCCGCTCGCGACTTGTTAAACTGCTTTTTTGCTTCGTTTACCTGAAGGTCCGGGGTTCAATCCCCCGGCCGGGAATGTGCTGATAGTTATAGATAATGACTGCTATACGGGTTTGTATCGTAACGGTCTTCTATCAGACAAGTATTACCATCTCAGCAGAGCCCTAAGGTGGAGGATCACTCAGCCATTAATTGCTTTAGTTAATCAAAGTTTATAATTTTCTGCTAAACCTTATACAATATTATACTTATAAGTGTTTATAATGTTACGCAGGCGCATGGATCGACGATATGATATTAAAAAACTTTATAATCTCTCAGATTGCATTTGTCCCTTGTTTGTTTAGAAAGCTTTTAGCGGAGTTATATTCTTCCGAGAAAGAGGACGAAATTTTGAATTGTTGGTATAGGTACATCTTGTGAATCTTTATAAACTAAATGTTCTATACAAACTGGGATGAGGATTATTATATTGATTGTCAATCATAAGAGCAGACACCCATTAAAGTATTAGTTACGCTTTAACTATTAAATAAATTGTGTGTTTTACCAGCCAGCCGCCGCGCCGCGCCCGCGTGAAGTAGATTTACAGGTTTTCAGATTAATTGTGAGGCGAAATGTTAGTAAGTTATTTTATTAGGAACCACAAACATAGAATTACACACTTTTGCCTCGTCTTAGAAGTCTCTGGTCGCTAGGTCACCGGCGGCTAATGTGACGTAGCGCCGCGTCAACGCGCCCGCGGGCTCGGGAAGAACAAACCGTATGAATACCACTCGGGCTTCATAACCAATGTTTATACAATTCACCCTGAATAAATATTGAGAAATGAAAAATTGTAAAACGTTTTAAAATGATTGTAAATAGGTATGTTTACATAGCTCGGCGCGGGATCTATCAGCGCCCGCTACTTACGTACGGACTACTGAGGCAGCTTCGATATCACCTACCAACCTGCCTACCTTCATTAATGTAATGCTTGGCTCCGGCTCACCGCTGGGATAGCGAAGGTTTGCTTCCCGCATCAATTAATAGCTTCTGTGTCATCGTAATTTATCCATGTTTGAGTATTCATGGATTTTAGAGAAAACATAGACTGAGAGACAAAAGGTTTTACATAAATTAAACGATAGCAGATCGTCATAAAAACATAAGGATATGAACATTAAGGCAAGTTCTGCGTAGCCGAGTTCTTCAGGCATCGCAGACAGTGTCGGGGCGCAAAGCTAGAGTTCAACAAAGTGGGCGATCATTTGCAAAGTTTTGTTTTATGAAGCTTCATTTAATTATCTTATGGGCCACCCCCTCCCCCGCCGCTGCCGCCATCTCCTCTCATTATGTTGTAGAACAAACAACGAAGGAAAATATTACCACAAAAAGTTTAACTCCACTCTCATTATTATTTGACTTTTGGCTAGGTTTAAATAAAATAAGAACACCATTACACCGGACCGTGGCACCAGCTATGGCTGACTAATTTTGACCACTTTATTACCGTAACTTATCAGTACGGAACGAAGTTTTGAGTTCATTGCTGGGAAATGAAAGTTACGGGGTTCAGGATCTATCAGTTCAGTTCAGTATCATATCTATGGAGGTAGTTGTAGATCTACGCAAGTAGATTTGTTAGAATTCCAATAAAATGTATCCCGCATGACGTCATTATCTTGTTTATTTAATTTCTGTTTATTATAGTAGACATCCTGGATAATAATGTTAACGCCAGCAGGCGGATGATCGACCGGTTCTTGTCAGTCCGCACTCGGCGCGGCGCCGGTAACGTGGCCCGTGTAACTACCGGATGAGAAAGCAACGCCGAAATATAACAGACACAGATATTACAACATCATTCACTGTGGGAAAATACAGAAGTGTCATTACTAATCTGTAGGCACTAAGCCGCGGCCAGACATCGCGAGACAGCTTTCACACGCTGTATACTGTGTCGACGTGAAAGATTTCAGCGAACACATTGGTATAATGCGCACTGTTGGAAAATAACAAGTCAAAGCAACATTTAAAGAATTTGTTGTATCTAAACTAAACTGACTAACGAAGTTATTAAAAAACTCGTTTGTATAAAACGGTAATGCTCGAGTTACCGACATCGGGGCAGACCTCTTATATGATGGCGGGACAAAATGGAACGCATAAATAATGGATGGACTATAATTGGTCTGGATCGAATATAATGCAAATAGAGGGAGAAGTACGAAGAAGGCCCAGCTGATTTTGTGGGCAAGCAATAATAGTGGTATTGACGCAGAACACTTTCCTAAAAAGTCATCGGTAGATCTTTTATGTCAGAGATAAGTTACACGTCAGAAAGGTGTTCCGGTGTCAGAATGTATGGCTTTGCCTTTACAATTATTCATTAGCAGTCAAAGAAATCTTTAGGCGCCGAAATATTTTTAGCCACAATAACGATGGTTTTTTCTTTTCGTACATTTTTTTGTAGTTATTATTATGATCTATATTACTTACCTAGACAATTATAAGTATTCATTATGGATGTGAATAAATAAGAGAAAAAAGATAAATTTATTAACAGCATATAACTCTGCCACTGCCTGGGCATGGGCGTCTTCTTTATGCCATGTAATTTGGCTAACTATAAATCATAGTAGACTTTGACAAAAAGGAATGTAAATACCAAAATAAAAATCTAATGGCATCAATGACGTTTTCCGCACAGTGTGTGAGAAAAACACAGGCGAAAGTAGCAATTATCTGAGAGCCAGTTGCGTATAACGCTCCCCGCATGTATCTCCGCAGTAAGCTCCCGGGAGAGACCGAGAATTCAGCGTATGTATAATGGTATGAAAACCAAAATATCATTTTCAATTACATCCCCCGAGGCAACGGATTAGAGACGCCGAAAATGTTTTGATATGCCGTGTAAAAAGTGCCTCGGGATTATCACCTGTCTAAACATCTTATTCTACATTTTTTACTACATTTTACTACTTTCGTGAAATCGATTACTTCTTTAATAAAAAGATCGTTGTGACGAGCATTCCGCGCGACATTCTAGAGCTTATGAGAGGCCTCCAATTTCTCACATGAAGGGACATATTGTGTTCGATATTTCAGTTGTTTACATCCAAAAGAAAGCGTGCCCATGGAGATGTGCCTTGAAAGTTAATGTGTGTGTGAACACGACAATTATTCGTAGTGAAGACTGTAGGCGAGGTCACCATCAACATCATCAGCCGGAAGACGTTAGAACGCCACAATAAACGATAACGTTCCATTTGCACCATAGCAACGGGTAATTATAGGACTATATTAGATCACAAGACCACGGTACATAATTTATCACAATGAAGGTAAACCGTCCTCACGAGCTCGGTAAAATTTTAGTGGAGCAGTCCGAACGCTGAGCCGGACATGGTATCGATTGTCCTCAAAATACAAAGTGATCGAAGTATAAACCGCGTTGCCGCTGAGAATCTCACGTCAAACGAACGTTAGGTTCTCTTAAAACTGTCCTATTTATATTTGGGCCATTTTCCCCGAAACGATTGTTTATTCATGGGACCTACCGGCCCCGGATGTAATTCGGCGACGCGAAGGCCAGGGTTCGGTCCCGTGCCGCGCATTCCAGCCGAGAGTTCCGCACAATTTGTTAGATGTCCTCGTTAGTATTCAGGTCTGCTCGCTGTGCCTTATGTATCGCCTATTTAGGCGCCATTTGCCTTATTAGAGTCTCACAGAAAATACAAATGTATAGAAACACCTAGTTTATATTTAAGTAACTCTCACGGAGATAAACATATTACTTTAAGCGCAGCTTGTTTCCCTGTAGAGCCGAGAATAAATGGCATCAGAATGTCGCAGCCACTTGTAGCTAGTTGATGCAATCAATGGCGTCAAACAGGTTTACGTTAGTGCTCGGCCTGAGGAATTTGTCTCCATTTACGCTTTGCAGAACATTATTAACCCACAATCACGCGCAGCCACTATCTACAAGATTCAAGATACGATACAATGTTGCCTCAACCGTCTGCTAAAGGGTTTCGATAAGGAAGTTAGCTCGATCCGCGCCGCGCTGGCCGGTGGCCTGCTGCTTAGCACACAAAGGGACAGCTTGAGCTCCCATATATTTTCTATAGGAACATTACAACGAGATCTCCCAACGGTTTACGCAGATTTAACAGATAGTTTCTATTAGAAATGCGGTCGTTAAGACGTCCGAGTCTCAACAAACGAGCGGCAGACATTAATTAAATGGTACGTCGCGTGATAAATTACGGCTCATAACTTACGGAATGCGACAAATATTCTCAAAAATTTCAAATTAAATTCATAAAATAATTTTAAACGTCAAAACGTACAATTGAGCGGACAGGCGGCAACAACAGGTTGACAGCTGGAGCGCCGCGCACCGCGCCGCACGCCCCGGGCACCGGGCCGCGGGCCGCGGGCTGCGGCGGCGGCGCGACATCGCGACTAATGGCCGTCGCTAAAAGTGGCGCGACAAAAATACGTGACAGTGAATAGCCCTTCAATATATCAGTGGCAAGGTCCACGTGGGCGCATGACATCCATGCTTCAGTATGGGTCGTTCTGACGGCGGCGGCGGCGGTGGGAGGTCGGTGCGGCGGGCGTCGCACATTCTGCAACACAAGTACACACGAGGATGACTCACTGAAATTCGATATCGTTGACCTCAATAGTGTTGCAAAACGGCTGTCGTATAACAATAAATATGCTTCGTTTAAGGATGCACGCCGAATTTGTGTGTACACATTCTATTCATGCAAAGAATTATAAAGAGCTCCTTTAACCAGTGAGACTCCTTTAAGACCAAAATATGAACCAACTTATGGACTGTGTCATCATGTGTAACCCTACAACACGCATGAGTTCACTGAGGCTCCGACATGTGCATGGGTGTCGCCAAAAACTCATTAATAACTTAACTCAACTTCAGAACAACTTCAACTTTTCTCAACTACTTTAAAATATTGAAGACTCGAATGCTTACGATACTCGTGTTTCCTGGACATTGTAATACCTATTGTAGTGTAGCTGACATTATGGAACGGTCGCCTAATGTAGAACTATTTTAAGAGGCAATAAATGGTTCACATGAAATAACCAATTTAGCTTTCGTTCCAGTTGACCTTCCATATAAATAAGCATACAATACGAGCACATCGGTAGTCTCGCGGCGTCTCGTTCGCTTCTCTTGTTATTTTAAGACTATGTTTTCCGCGCCGTTTCTCACGGAGTTCCCAAGCGTCAGTTATGACTTATGAAACATTTGTTTGTCCGAGTCTATTACATCACGTGAGACTCGTGAGGAATCTAAATTTGTCAACATTATCTGTCCATTAGATACAAAGTTATTGCCAGGGAAACGTATATTTTTATGATTCACAGATAGAGTTATCGAATCTATAAAAACACATCCGGCGACTTGATCTTGAAACACTAATATTGAGGCTAGCTCCGATAGTGAAATTTCGGAAAAAGTAAAATGTGTAATCCGACATAGATTACACATTTATTACGTTTTTCCCCTGAAGGTCCGACACACACGATATTTTTATGTTAGCCTTGCGTATTCTGTCGGAGTAATATTTTTCTAATTAGCATCCAGCCTCGGAAATGCTTAGACTATTTACCAGAAGTCATCTGATCTGGTCGCAATAAGAGCCGGGATGACTCCGGGAGAACTTTATCAGATCTAAGCGTTTATTGCGCAAGATGCTGAGACCTGCCCAGGGCTGGGACCGCGGATAGTTACAGTATTGCATAACATATTTTTATACGAATATTACCACGGCTCCCGTGTGAGTAACTTCATTTATAAGTCAGAGATAGTACCTTGTCTTCATAACACACTTTTCTCTAAGAAATTTTAAAATACAATAGAGTTATGAATGGAATTAATAATAATTTATATAATTCCATTCATAACTCTATCTATTGTATAGAAATGTCTCCATCAAAAACCAAATAAGTCTTATGATTTTTAAACGTCAAATTAGATTAAGAGAGCCCCCAACACCCGTCTCTGCTTCCTAGGGCCCTAGACAAGTGGAAAAACGCTAGAAGAATAGAAATCGAATATATTGGTACATATATGGGGATGACGTAATGTTTCGACTATGTTATGTTTCCCTTATATTTTATATTATATTCGATTGCTATTCGTCTGGCGTTGTGCCACTTGTCTAGAGTTCCTAGTATGCTATAGCTGGGTAGAAGAAACGGCGCAACAAACTACCCAGCAGTACAATCTGTCTGTGAGCCGAGGAGCTAAGTCGAAATCACGGCTGTAGAATGATTCGATGGGGGTTGAATTTATTGATTGGGGAATGGGGTTCGATTTCATATTATTGTAGTGTTTAGGTATGGTTGAAGTGGATTCGTCTTTACCTTGCTTTGATTAAATATTGGCAATTTATGAAATACATTATTTTACCCAAAACGTTACAAATGAATGAAGATTGCATGAAGACGTGTTTCATTTATCTAGTAGTGTAACTGGTTTAGACCATACTACATGTATAAAGTAAAATATAATGAAGTAATTATATGTATCGTAGTGGATGTGTTCCTGCATACGTCACAGTCGTCTTGCCACACGATAGCTGCTATTACACACCCGCTAATGACTCGCCACATGATACGACTGTTTATTTCGTCGATCGCTGGAAAATAACCGACGACATGCACGCGTCACGCACGGAAAAATATATACTTCTTGAATTAACCAGTTTAATTGTCTGCTCAGTTTGTTAACAGTGTTTATTACCCCAGACATTCTGATACTAACTTTCAAGGTCTTTAATGACTGATTCAGCTGCGGCCCAAAGGTTTTTTGCTTTTCATCACATGCTCAAAAGGCTAAAAATATGCAGATTACACTTGTATTGGTCCCGTACAGGATTGAACCCACAACCACTAGCGCAGCATTCTAGCCCATCTAATCCGGACGTCTTTTACATGTCATCCCTGATATTTAGTGTAACATAGTAAGATAGTAACCGTGTACCAGGATACTTGGAGGTCTTCAGTATCAAATACTGGAAAGCTGGTAACTGATCTGGGTGTTGTACGTTCAGATTATTTGTACCAATATCTATTACTCATCGTCTTAGTTTAATTTGTTCCTGAAGCCTGTCATTCCGGTCACAGATTCCTCAATCTTGCTCACCGTCTCTCACAAGTTTCTCGTTTGAATATTCTAGGAAGAATACACACGTATCTCTATCCATAGACTCTAGTATTTGCGAATTGAAATGTATACCAGCAGACGACGCAGGGCATTGTGTTCAGTTACATTTCCCGGCAATGAGGAATATGGAGCAAATAGCATCATCCGGCGCCTGCTACCAGCCGGCATTACATTACCATCGAGAGCAAATCTCTGCCTTCCTTCATTACTAGACACGTGCAAAATGTATGAGTTGTACTAACGTCGATGTTACATAAGTAGGGTTCTACAAGACTTGGAACAGTCCATCTGTTCTTTTGACCGGGAACCGATCCGCTCGACAGATGTTTCGAAGTCAAATAGGACGCAGGCCCTATCCTGTTTGAGCAGGAGACTAGCCAACCGTATAGGTATAGCGAGTCTTAGCATACCGTAGAACTGTTAGACATTCCGTAGCTGAACTTCTTATGCAAATACAGTAACTAAATTATCCAGTCACCGAATTGGTAACGCGCGCATGCTCCAAGTTTTATTTCCCTTGTAAAGTGGATGTTGATAAAAGTATCAAAAGTTTTATTTAGATGGCTGACCTCCTTTGATGTGGTTAACCGCAAATAAAATGAAATAACGTTCAAAGAAACGCCAAAAGGATAAAGTAAACGGTTTCAGGCGTCGCTCGCTCGCCTCGTAACTCATGCCTCGTGCCTCGTGCCTCGTGCGCAGACGCAGAAGTACTCCCGACCCACACCGGACTCCATCATCGTAAACATGCGCGCCGAACTATGTTTAAATGTATATTTATAATATATTTAATGAAATCAGTGATGTAGTGTCGGATCAGCGGTAAAGAGGTCAATACCCAATAAATGCTCCAGCTACATAGTGATGTACACAATCACGCATCTTTCGGCGCGTGCGCTGGCGCCGACCGATGACGCATGTGTACAAGTGCCACCACATAGTAGTGGTGCTGTGGTATTTTTCAATGTAATTATTCAGAACGGAAACACTGACCATAAATCAGAAATCGATTTAAATTGAATCATTCACACGTTACCAAACTATATTTAAACTAGTTTGTACAAATAATGTTGACGACAAGCTCGGTTATTTCCGTTTGGTGTTCAATGTAACGTGTTTTATTAATAGTTATCTCACCGATATAAATATGATCGCGGTGAAATCGTCGCATTAGAAACGTTTTCCGTCCATACTTCACTGGATGTCTCGAGGCAGACGTTTTGACACATTAATTAACGAACGTTTTGACGGATATTGTTTCAAGCGAGAAAAATGTGGACTGATGAACGATGAGAAAGTTTATTTTGCCCGACGGCGACCGCGCTGGCCTCACTACACACTGGCCACCGTCGCGTCGCGGATACAACTCGCCTACGTCCTTAATTGCATTATCATTAACCTCTTAACTACGCCAATTGCGATTGCCTGTAAATCTACTTCAAAAGTTAAAGTCTCAGAGATATCCTGTGGATACCCACAGGATATCTCTGAGACTTACGAGCTTAAATATTATGGACGATGTATTTACGCATTAGCGTTGCGTTCGCCTTGTATGTTACTGAAGGAAAATCTTAAAAATATATAAAATCTGGTAATGGTATTTGCAGATTTATCTGTTCTAAATGATTGATGCATCCTTTAAGCATTTTCATGGTCCGGTCGTGAGCTTCAAGGTTTAGTATCTATTATCCATCAACATAATTATGACGCAGAAGGTAAACTCAACTTAGTTCTGATCACCCTCTCAGGGCCTAGATAGACAGTTAACGGAACACTAACCTGCGCTCAAACTTTACGTCATTAACTAGTTCCTCTGTTAGTTCCTGATCAAGGTGAATCTACAACCACGTAAACATGCGCTTTGTCATCCCAACATCTTAACATCGAAACTTTCTCACGGTCAACGTTAAATACGAGCGTGATTTGAGCTTTGAACCGTGAACATCCGGCGCTGTATATATATTGTTGTACACTGGGCACAAAGCCGCGGATGTCGGCGACACTCTCGGTGTCTGAATGGCCCTCGCCGCTCGCAGGGCAAAGGCACAGGTGAGCTAAGACTCGTTCTCGCCGGACACGGGGTCACCGACCTGCACCTCGCCGCGCTCAGATCACGTTTCGATCTTATCGATACATAGACCATCCCTTCATACTGCACGGTGAGTAGGTACTTCTGATAGGTAGCACTATAACCAGGGGTTACTAACTTGGCACGTCATGCCGTAACTTCTATGATTTAATTAACCTTAAGACATTGTAAACACATAGTTGTCCGCAAAAGCGTGTAGTAGCAATATGCTGTTTATAAGTTTTAAGCCTTATTTAAACATCCTAGTATACTATCGACGCACGCTTTGTTCCAACGTGTGAGCTCTATGTAATGTTCTCAAGAGACAATCTTATCGATCATCACTATACATACATACTGAGATGATAACTGATCTTTTAGAACATCATTATTATTATTTTAGTATACATTTATGAGATAGTAGAGCTAATCGATATTCAGCAAAAATTGTATCGTCGTCACTAGAGCGACCTTTGTGACCCCTGGCCTCTACACTAGTGCAGGCTCGACACGAGTTCAACAAAGGTCTGGAAGTGCGCTGCTGTAAGGAGAGCTGCATAGGTAATGCTCACGATATCCGCTGTCTTCACGCGGACAACGCACGGTCAGCGACCCCCCGCGCCGCCGGCTCGCGCCTACTTCATACTTGATAGATCGCAAACGTAACATTCACTACCTTTTATGGCAAGTATCAAATTAACTAGGTCAATCTGTAGTACATCCTTTAATTATACTGGTATGTTCAAATTATTTCGAACAAGCATTCGAGTATTTGGTGCATAGATTTTTTATTTAACTTATCCATTACGATCGTGAAGCTTCTTCGTCTAGGGGCTGTCCACACAACAGGACTGGGCTATAATTAGTCAGGAAAATGACCATAAAACGACATCACTTTCCTTCGGCTCACTTTCTACATTACGTCATTTACTTTATGGTCTATTGTTCTGTGACCTATTGAATTCTCGACAGGTCCCGATAATAAAACTGTCTCGTCTTAACAATAATGGAGATTAAACGGCTGTTACCAGGCATTACATTAGTCCAGCCTATTGGTCACGGTCATACCAGGCGGTGGACTCTGTAATATGCGACAGAACAATTCAACAGGAGAAGGGAACATAAGCACCGTACCATAATGGACTAATCAGTTTTCTATCAAGGTTGAGGATTGTGTTTTTTTTTGCAATAGATAAAAGACGAGGGCCCCATGCATTTTACTGTTATGTCAAAAGACGCAAAGCAACCGGCCAGAACAGCTAGTCAAAATAGGCGAAATTGGAAGTTATGCATGAATTGAACATCTACACTGTCTTCAAGTGATTATACTTGAAGACAGTGTAGATGTTCAATTCATCATCTTTGTGTTCGGTACTGTTGCAGAGTAAGTCCGCACATTCACGGTAGTGTGGTGTACGTGAGTGCAACTCTCCAGTCCCCACACGGTGCTGCGCGCGCACTGCCGCGTCGAGCCCCCGTGCAGTATCCACCATGCACCGCGATGCAAATACACTTACATCACCGGTAATGCTTCGCATCACCGAATATGTTTTAGTAGACTCTATGCTAACTCATTACACCTAAACTATATTAGTCTTCTGAATTTGTCGTGTATCAGGACGTGCCCTAACTAGCTCTGACTGGTCATCGATAACCGCGAACTTGCCAGTAAACACAACATCTGAGTCACGAGCCCCGCTGCCCGCTGCCCTCTGCCCGCTGCCCGCACTGCTCAGCGCCGCGGACAAAGAAACCAGCAACACATTATTTAATTAAACTCCCAGCCTTCGGAAGGCCTCGCATTTTGTTCTACAGCTAGCATTAATAATTAACTGCAGATAGATACGCTTAGCATTCGACCTATATATGTCAAAGACGCACAATCATTATACTAATATAGAATAGCAAACATGTCGATGTAGTCGTGCGCATGCCGCCGTCTGTTGATATCCTTAATATAGATCTTAGGTCAACTCCAACTGATGTTACCTCCAGCAACCTTGATCTACCGTGTCATATCAATAAATGCTGCTTATTAGGCTAGGTATTATTCCGATGCGCAATTGAAGCTGAGTAGATAAAATATGCTTAAAATAGCCGATAGTAAATTTCTAAGTGCATTTAGATCAACCTTTACCAAAGTAATTTTCTAAGTGACTTCAAAAAGAAGGAGGTTTTATGTTCGTATATATGTATATTTTTTTCTTTTACATAGTTCAATCCTGGATCTCGGGAGTTCGTATTATCCCAAATATCTCCATCAGCACGGGGTATCAGGATACAACGTCCATCAACTGGCGATCATGTCGGAGTCAGTAGCAGCCTCATAGACCGGCCGATAAGCGGTAATGACGTCAATAGCTACAAGTACATTTCTATTACTTCAATAATGTAACATTCAAGACTAAATGAGTTTGCGTAGAAGGAACTTCCAAAGACCACACCCAAGAACATATGTATAGAATTGGCATATTAAATTTTATTTTTCCTTCTGCGGATCCGAAGAGCTCTTCTGCACAGACTCTCTCAATAACTTTCTTCTGCGGCATGATCGTTGAGCAGGAGCCCCGCAGTAAAATACCTTGTCATGTCTTTACTCAGCACTTGTAAATTAGTCAAACTCAAATATTGCGGGGACCTTAGAGCTGTGTATTATTAGGAGTGTGTTGTCGGAAGCTACGTCGTCGCGGGCTCATAACTCGTCGGCATCGTCCATCACGCGACCGAAGGGGACGCGGAAGAGGACATCCACTGGGTAAACATTGTGGCCGAGCTTGATTTATAGGCCGCGGGTCGGACAGACTCGTGCGCATGCGCGGAGACTGTCTGCAAATCACCCGTGTTGACACTCTTTACATAATGTTTTTTGAACCGTCTTGACAAATTGACATACTCTTGAAAGTATCACGGAAGAGTTTGTTTGAAGGAAGATTTCAAGGAAATACATAATATTCTATCACGTTAAAGTGTGAAAGTCTTGTTTATTTCAGTACTGTAACGATGACTATGCCATTTTGTTTCGAGCACCTCACCACGGTACAGATGATATTAGTGGAGAGGGCTAAGGAGGAAGGGAAGAAGTACGTAGTAGACGAGCAGGTTGTAGGTATATCTGCGAGCTGTACTTACTTATATGTATAGTCTCGGCTCCACTGCGACCAATTACTTCGGTGACGACACCTGACGACCAACAACTGTTGACTGCTCGCCCATTATCAACATTTAGCAATTTCCTCAAATAGCGTCCGCCTCTTACAATTAATAAACAAAAGATAAACAAAGGCTTATCTGGGAAATAAATGTATTAAAGGATAACTTTTACTTTTGTCCAAATATGATGAGAGTTGAGCGTGGGCCGGCGACCTTTACAGCGCAGCGCTTATAAACCGCGAACATCTCCCGCAGCGCAGCACAAAGGTTTACGATATTACTCAATATTCGTGTTTTACGTCCGCCGGCGACGCGCGAAGCCCGCACTTCTTTGTAAGGCCTTATTTTCTCGACTAGGGAACCGCGCAGGATTTGGCCGTCCAAACTACTCGTATGTGAGAAGTGTGTCCGCAATATTAATGGAACTATGCTACTTGTTTTTAGAAACATATTTTAGTTTTACACTTCGATTGCCACATACTAACTAGCATAATATAGGCAAATAATTTGTCTTGTTTTCATTTTATTAGTAGATATCTAGTATTCGATTTGTAGTTAAGAATTTTGTTAATTTGATGATACTCGTATATTATTATATTTAGAAAGTCTATAGAGAAAAACATTGCGACTACAATTGCCTTCCGTGGCGTGGCCGTGAAAGAGAGTTGAGAAAAGCGACAAGCCCAATATTGGCCCATTGATAAATAGGCACAATAAATACTTATATATGTACTAGTCATAAAGGACACCTCCACTTACTCCTTCAAAGATTTCAGGCGTGATTATAATTATGTATGTATGTCTGTAAAGGCAAACACATATTGTTAGGAACCAACACATAGCTTGCTTCGCTTTAGAACTCTACGCAATCAATTATTAAATTGCTTTTCAATAAGTAAACACAACATTATATTGAGTTATTTGCTATTCCAGCACACATTAATTTACATAATATTCAGTCGTCTTTGACTGAGTAATAAACGTCAGCAGTTTTAGTAATAATCATTAAAACAAGTGGAATAGTTATTGAAGTAGGCAGCATGCTCAATAACATCGCACATTCCTACACAACAGTGGCATTACCTTATTATACTTTGGACTTTGGACCTTATCGCAGCTCATATCGATCAGCGGACTGCGAATATCTCTGAGTTATGTTTGTTGCGATCTCCGCACTATCATTACAGGCGGGCTGCGTGCGCGCAGGCACGCTGTAGTAATGTGACTTTAGCCAGTAGTAATAATCCTTTGTAGTGTTGTTTCTCAGCCGGAATGGAAGCTGGCTCGCATCTAGGACGATCTGGTTCAATTAACAAACGGAGGGCTGTCGCTCTCGCGAAACCTCAGATATTTTTTTAAAGTTGAGTAATTTAAAATAATTTATTTTACACACTTGATAGATTAGCCACTTCGTCAATCAGGCCATCAAAACAAACGACCCGACCAGCCTCCTGTCAGCGCGCGCTCCTCCGCAAGCGGTACCTCCAGCCTCATAAGTATTCACCTCGCCTCCCGCCGGCATGAGCAGCTTCAAATCATCATATAGCATAATAAGGAAGCCTGCACGTTTGCTGTATTATATTCTAAGCGTGCGCGCACTCCTGGGAACGTGGTGCGCACACGCAACACACCGGTAGAGAGCTGGGTGTTGTATATGTGATACGTTTCATGTGTTGAGGGGTATACTTTCTTCGACGCAATATTTAGGTTGGTTGTCTGTATAGTTCATTAATGTCTATGTATCTTATGTCCATTACACCTGTAGTCTATTCCCCGAAGGATTAGGCTATCAGTTTAAGGCGTGTTTGTAGTTTAAAGTGTTTCACAACCACATTGTACTTGCCTAAATTTCACTTGAAGCGTTATTTAGCATTTTATAGACGATTAGCGCATTCGTCCCACACGTGGAAAACAATTCCCTAAAAAAACTTGTCAATAAAAATAGGTGGTATACTAAGGTTCCCTCTATATCAACCTCATCAAACTCATGAAAAGTAACAGAGAAAAGTTATTATGAATAAAACGCTGGTTATTTTTAGAAAAGCTTCGAATGATGCCTTTATTTGAACCTCAGAGATTGATTGGAGGGTGGTAACGGGGACGTTTGGCTTATTACATCCCAAATAATAATTATACTGAAGTAGGTAAGTGAATATATCTAAAAATGTATGTTATTTTGTATATTATATATATTGTATACCTAAAGAGTGTTCTAGCGTATTTTGCTTAGCTTAAATCTAAATTGATAAAGGAAATTTGAAAAATGATGGACACGAGCAGGTTTTGATCCTGCGACCTTCGCCGTACCGTGGCGCTGCTCTAACCAACTGAGCCATCGTGTCACCGCTCGCACCCATTGAATTTCAAGTTCCCTTTTAGTATTTACGTCTTCAATCATCTTAGTTAATAATAATATTATTAAATATACTTATTCGTGCTCACTTGGCACCTATCAGCCGACCTGCCAACTGAACATGACACTAGTTTGGTGCATTACAGTATCAGGAAGCCGTCAGCGTCCACCCTCCCTGTCTGGCCACCGTTTCCCCCCTATCCCCCTCCCCCTACCTCCACCGGCCGCCCCTGACGTCGCGACGTCACAGATCGCGGCCGACGCGCGACGTGCATTATTCAATGATATTCAATCATGCATCTTACATGCGTACGAGGACGTGGATACACGACGAGACGAGGCCCAAGTCAGACAGAAGACCTACTCCAACTCGTAGTCAACATTAATGTGTTGGTTGTTATTATGGATTCCATAGAGCACCGCTACGGCAGCTATATTTGTATTACCTTTTTAGTGCTTATTGCCAATGGAGGAGATGATTTGTTATAAAGTGACACCTTTCTCTTACACAGACTTGACCTTACATGATTAGAACTTGGGACTTCGCATGTAGAGTAAAATAACAGGTGTATCTATAGTCCATACCTAGTGTCTAAAGTACGAGCAATTTAAAGTTTATTTAAAGAAAACCATAATAGAATGAATTGTAATTCATCAAGTGTCTTGTCTTTAGTCTATCAACATATTGTAATGCAGCCAATGGTATGTATGTAATCTACACTTACACACAATACGCACTTCATGCGTCGGACCTTCTGTGACAGTGTCCTGCGGGTTGTGCGTGTGCTTGGATGTGTGTGTGGGGCACGCAGGCGCCGCCCGCGGACATCTGCATATGTAACGATGTCCCTTAGAGACACGAGTAGCTCCCAACAAACAATATATCGATGAATGTGATCAATTATCATTATTCACTAATTGCATTATATAAGACACTCTGTGACTTCTGAAACAACATAGGATTGTATTGAGCTTTCAATTCTAGGACCATCTTTCAACTTAGCATTTTATTTTGTACCAGGCACCTAGCATAAAACTAAAAGTTATTAAAACTGTCGTAGGTCTATGAGGAAGCAGAGTATTATATGCATTTTATTTCTTTATAGATTAAGTATTTTATAGACAATTATAAAATCCTATCCTATCCCTGTGCCTACTTGTATAATTATAAAAAAAACAAACTTAGACCTACTTCAATCAATCAATTTGCTTACCTTGGTCATGTTTTTAGACACGATATATACGATTTCCTGCAACTAATATTGATGGGTAAAATTGCGGGAAAACGTGGGGTTGGTCGACGGCAAAAATCCTGGCTGAGAATATTTCAAGGATAATGTCCTCCAGTGATTGGAGAGGAAGAAGAAGAAGAATCAATCGATCAATATTTATTTGTGAACATAGGCAACAGTACTTAATATATAGGTACTTTTTTTTTTTTTTTTTTTCCTGTTCCTTCGTTGCCTTTCGTACCAGGGCCGAGTCTTCCTTTCGGAATCAGACCCTTGGCCCCAGTAGGCTTCGACCCTGATGGGCCCCTACAGTTGCTGACATCTCCTTGAGGCGCGCGTGAAACAGTACGCGCCGTCGACGACTTGGGCTCGGTCCGGATGGTTACCGGACGGTCGGACGGCGAGCCACCCATTGCTCACCGACCGCAAGCCCGCGCCTACGGTGGCCGGAAATCGGGATCAGAATCCCGGCGGCGGTTGGGGCGTGAGGATCGTTGCCTCACGCGATCGGCCGCCTCCTTTGCTAGCATTACTGCTTCGCAGAAGGAGGCGACCGCCTGCCACTCCTCCTCGCTCCGGACCATGGCCTGTACCAAGGCCCGGCGCGAGAGATTACCGCCGCCGATCGCCCCCACGAGGACACGGCGATGCTCTTTCCAAGCGGGACACACCTCCAACGATAGGTACTTAAGTACATATTTCAGTTTAATTGTAGGTATTGTCTGTCACTTTCACTGTCTAAGGATTATATCTTCAATAAACTCTTACAAAATGAAGCGAGCTATGAAAAGCGAAAAGCTCATAAAGTAAAGTCATCAATCTTTGAAGTTGTATTTGTTTTGCATGTAATTCGACTTAAAATTCATTGTTCGGACGTCATTCAGACGTAATGGACACTTAAGTAAATAACGCTACGCACGCACGATTACTTATAATTTAAACAAACTTATACTATATACATTTAAAAATTTAGGAGTTGTTATTCAAATAGCAATCGATAACCTATTTGTATGAGTTGTATGAAGTGATCGATTATTCATGACACGGAGCAGCAGAGTGGCTCTAATCGGCGCATCTCTAGCGAGCTACGCAAGCGGCGCGGGCGCTGCGCTGTGCTTGCGTGACCACTGGCTGCGGCTTTGTACCCACGACGGAGCTTTATACATTAAGTCGTTTAATAAGGGAATCTGGTATTCATATGAGTGCTGCTACAAAGTGCGTTTGAACATAAAGTGTAATGAACGACCCACTCCGGGTGTTGTGCTCGTGTGCTAAGGCGGAGCGTTAGGCGCGGATTTAAGTAGTCATCTAATACAACAAATTAAGCAAAGCTTGATTATGTGTTAAGTAGATATTTAATTGTGCATGAGTGTACTATGCACAATTAAATATACAAAGAGAGATATAAAAGAGATGAGAGATCATATCAGGCAAGAGATACAAATAAAAAAAATAACTTGTATGATTATAATTAATGTTTTATTTCAAGTTACCAAGATCCTTTTGCACATTTATTATGATTATATTTTATTTATATGATTATTAAACACGAAATAAAAAGCAGTTCGAATGACGCGACAGCTTGGCCGTCTTGCAAAACATCTGGCCGGAGCCTGCCAACGATTTATTACATGTAATATATAGGTACCTATGTATATGAAAAGGGAGCAGACATTAGGCATTAATAATACACAACCAAACTTTTTAACTTTAATTTTAATTTCTATTCCGGCGAGTTACTGTTTACGTTTGAATGAAAGAAATAAATTAGTTTTACGTAATCATCGGCATCCACGAGTACACACACACACACACGCAGCTTGTGCGGGCTGCAGCAAAATATAATAAAATACCTCTTAGATACAGATTCCCTGCAGAGCTTGCACGAGAAACATTCAATGGGCATTCGTTAGACACTTATAAGCTTTTATAAAAGAACTTGGTTTGCGTAGCATTTCCTGAAATTACTACTCGGAGCTGCAAGCTGAAAACTGTTTGTAGTTTAAAAAACCCTAACTAACACACGCTTGCTTGCATTTTCGTTTAGGTGTGTTCTAATACAGTAACTACAAGCCAGTGGTTGGCCAACTTTTCGCAGCCTTGTCACGTTTTATCTCGAGTGCTACTTGAAAAATGTTATATTGTCTAACTAGATGATAAAACTTTCTGGTAATTATGAAAACCGGTCTCTGAACGGTTTAGAGTTTTCAATGGTAACTCGTGATATAGTACTAACATATATAATTTACGTTTACCAATAAGATAAGATAGTATTTTATTTTCTCACCACTATAAAGGAACAACATTTTAACTACATATTTAAGATACAAGCAGAATTTTATATTGTGGGAGACTGGAGCCTAAACTAGGCGTGAGCCTGTATTTCTGGACACCAGGTCTCCGCCCTTTGGATTATTAACATTTCAGAGCGATTTATGCATTAATATTCGTACAAGCAGTGATCGTATACCCTTTTACATACAACGTTTTGATTTATTTATAGTATTAGTACGGTTAGTTTTGTGGTGTTAATGAATGAGTGTGAGATGTTGTGTGAGTACGTGAAGGGAGTGGGACTGTAGTTGAGGGTTACAAGTAGTAAAAGTAAGCGATATATATATTCATTTCTTTTTTTATTAATAATTTATATGAATGAGTTTTTCGTTAACCTGGGACCGTTATTAGTTTTTCAGTGTCAAGATAGTTTAACTCCCGGAGCCAAGTGTATAGTTTTATTTTGCACTTGATTTTGTTCAACTCATAAATGTTAAGAAATCTATTCACTTTATTGTAGAGGTGTTCAATGTAATATAACTATATTCTTAGATATAACTGATGATAAACACACAGCGGGTGAATTGGCGTAGCAGTCGTAGGCCGCTTGAAGTATGAGATTCTTATATTGCCTTCAAAGAATGCTGAACTTGAAACAAGGTCATCTTCTATTAAGAAGCTTTGAAGCTTGCTTTTGACGAAATTATTTTCGTAAGTGACATTATTCTTAGATTCTAAATAGTGTTGTGTTACGAGGATGTGGTAGCATTTTTTACCAACTTCGTAAAGAATAATCACACTAATATTATAAAGGCGAAAGTTTGAGTGAGTTTGTGTTGGTATGTTTATAACCTCTGCACGCTCAAACGGCTGGACCGATTTTGATAAAAGTTGTAGGTAGCTGACACCCTGGATTAACATATAGGCTACTGTTTAAGAAATGTCGCGGGTAACGCCGCGCGGCGCGTGTAAGTGTAACATAAAGAGCCACACGTCCTTCAATAGCGAGGTGGAAATTAAACCCGCTTACCTCTTCAGGAGGGCGACATTAGCGCCGAAGAGGGTAGAGCTCATAACTGCTCCTGTAGTCGCTTCGTACTCCCACGAGCAGCGACTGTAACTGATCCGGATCCATACATACTATAATGCCCACACTTTCCTGACAGTTAAGATGCAACAATATTATGTATTCGGGTTGGGGTGGTTAAGATTATTTTATGACCTTCCCACGCTTCGTATTGTCAGCTCATATTCATGTTTTCGACAATGCTATGCATTCTGATGACCCGCTTGGCAAGCAGGCTATTTGCTCAGCATATGCGTGGCGGTCAACAAGCTCGTTTCCTGTTCGTTAGACTTACTTCTTACTAGACTCAAGTGTAAATCCCATGGAGAAATAGTGAACGAGAATAATGTACAATTAAAGCTTGAAGTTTTAGAAAGCGTTGAAATTTTCATATACTTTTTCAGCGCTTTGCTGTAGTATCATGCCCAACGAACTGTTTAACATTGCTTCATACAAGAGGATAGGCCCTCATTACCGTACTTCCGTTTTTCCTTTAAACCGCGCTTTATAAACAACTAGCGGCCCGCTCCGGCTTCGCACGGGTATAAAATATATATTATAAGTATTTATCCACTATTTAATGGATGTTTTTATACATATAAACCTTCCTCATCAATCACTGTATCTATTAAAAAAAACTGCATCAAAATCCGTTGCGTAGTTTTAAAGATTTAAGCATACATAGGGATATAGGGACAGAGAAAGCGACTTTGTTTTATACTATGTAGTGATACATAAATATAACAAATCAGTTCGGCACAAGCCAATGATTATCTCAGTAGTTGTGATAAAGTATTCGGAAGCTGGCCGCCCTGCCTCTGCTCCCCCCCCCAGCCACCTCTCCCGTCCTCTCCCGTCGCCTGCACCCCCGGCACTCGGGTGACCAAAATATAACGATCGATAGTTCTCTGCTCTCATATTAATTCAATTAGAACGATTGGAACTACAAACTGTATTGTGTTAAGTGGGTTATCAGTTTATCACACATGTGTACCAGCTTCAAATAGTTGTTAATTGTCCATTAACTTTCCAAATTCTTCGTTTATGTTATTTAAAAGATCTAATCAATATCATTTGATTTAGGTATGAGGGAATATAGAATTCCTGTTTAATTTATTTATTAATGATAAGACATCATTATTGTATAGTCCTGTACCGCAAATTCTTTTCCAAGCTACAATGCAAACGTTGTCAATGTCTTGTAACACGACACTGAATGGTCCTTGTGTTTAAAGTGTAGTGGACAAAGGAATGCTGGAGATAATGTCGTTCACAACAGGTCCACAGTAGCACCGTGTCGCAACTACTGCGGGTCGCACATTCCTCGGAGATCGACGTTAGCATCAGACCGCAGCAGAAACACTGGTGTGGAACTATCTCGGACTAACCTTACATCAATATTGTCTCACTAACACTATCTGCGTTAAGTTAAGAACTTAGTAGTTTGTCAATTTACAAGTGTTTACATGCTGCAAGACTACACGAAGCTATAGAATACGAACAGAGTATCTGTTGGATATCGACTCATCGCTTGCTATTTTTAACCGACTTCAAAAAAAGGAGGAGGTTATCAATTCGACTGTATTTTTTTTTTTTTTTTTTTATGTTTGTTCCCTCATAACTTGCGACTGGGTGAACCGATTTTCATGATTCTTTTTTTATTTGAAAGCTGGTGCTTCCCGTGTGGTCCCATTGTCACCATTTCAATACCTGATGATGGGATCTTGTAGAAATCGGGGGAACTCTTCAATAAATAACAGCAGATTAACCGCGATTGTTGCTATAGCATATCTAAGCATTGTTTACGCCATGACACAACATAATATCACGCCTGTACTCACTACAAAGGTTATAAAAACAATTCCGAAAAAAAAATGTTCAAGGTCACTTACAACGTTTTACAAAAAAAACGCAATACTGAAAAATAATTAGATGTTTGTTCTGATGAGATATTCGGTTATATGAACAAAACTCTTCAAATTTCATGCGTCCTAATTATGTAAGCTGATCCGTGATCGCGGTACTGTCCCTGGGTAACCGTGACCCTGGAACGTAAAGGGCTATTGAAGGAACACTGTGGATGAGTATGACAGTAGTATGACTGTCAGTACAAGTCTGACAGTCCCTCCACCCAGGGTGGGAGGACTCATTGGATGATTTTGCCTCGTAAATAAAAGGTGTATTATGACTTACTTATGTACTACTGACTTACTTATCTACCTTCATTATCGGAAGACAGATTTCGTAGTCTTGTCATTTCCTGCAACGATCTATCGTCGTGTGGTTTATTATATTTCACTAAATACCCATTTCACAAAACAAAATTTAAATCGCTTAAATGGTAATACAAATAGCAAAACCACATTAGCAGAATCTAAAGCTAAAAAATCAAGAAATAAAAAATTTTAAATAAAAAATTATAACCTCCTTCAAAAAACTAAAAAGTGAAAAATAATATTTTATCACTTCACTTTACATAAGCGAAGTAGAAGTCGGCGCCAAATCCCAACATCCATTAAGCGATTCAGAAAAATAGTACTTATGAGAATGCTGCCATACGTGCGTGGTTCATAGTTTAAAAGCTAACACTATAAACTAAGCGAACGCATAGGATTTGGCGCCGACTTCCACTTCGCTTATGTAAAGTGAAGTGATAAAATATTATTTTTCACTTTTGAGTTTTTTGAAGGAGGTTATAATTTTTTATTTAAAATTTTTTATATTTATTCGGTAGGAATTGTCTTGTAGGCCGAAGGAGTGGAGTCCTTCGTAGCTTAATATTCTGTTTTGAAGAAAACTAGACCTCTAAAAACACCTTTTCACAAATAATGCAGGCGCCAGAGGTACTTGAGTATGCAAAATATAAGGACCGCATGCTGTACCTAAATTATTTTAAACTCACAAAAGCTTGCAGATTAATATTCTAGTAAAATCTACGGTAAGATTGTTGGTCAAATTTTCTGTATGCCCCATCCAAGGGGATACCTAAGGAAATATACCAAGTACATCGATTGAACAATTAACAGACAAATAAAAATAAAACTTACACTACAATCAGTAGCACATTGTCTAGTCAAGTTCCCGAAGGCCGTCCGGAGTGACTTTACTGCATCTTCACAAGTATAGTGTTGATGGGGAGATACACATTAAGTGTGATTTATACGAGTTTTTGTTTGATCTGGTATTAAAGCAAACATAGCACATACTTAATTATGTTGATAGAGCGTCCTATATCATTAGTTATTTTATTGCTGGTAGCTCACCGAGGTGATTAATAAAGTTTTACATCCATCAAGAACATAGTAAGTTGGTGAACAATGTTTCAAATGTCGGCTCCATCTTTCAAATAATTCTTGTTTGATGTAAGTTCTCCTTTCAGTGTGGATTTCGAAAACCTTAGGTGACATTAAGTTGAGAGCGACCGAAATAAAAAGTTAAACAATAAAATGTTACTTTGACTTTATCGTCTGGCTGTCATGAATACTACCTACTCCTTTTTTGAAGTCGGTTAAAAAATACGCCACTCGCCCACATTACTAGTATAACAAGGTATGCCCCTTTTATAACTCACTAATGATTCCTAAGCTAATGTTTGGGCACGAATGCAGGGCCTATATTTTTACTAGGTACCTAATATAAAACGGCGGATTAACGAGCTGTCATTTAACTCTTATGAGTACGTAATACAAGATTCTGATTGATATTGGTGTACATGACTTGCCCTTGAATGTCCTACACGGTAACCTCATTATTTTAATGTTCTCCACGTTAGCACCTAAGTGTGAGTGAGCTGAGCGCCGCGACGCGCCGTCTCAGGTCGCTCACTAACATAATCAGTTTGAAACAGCATCGCACACATGTTAGTACATATCTCTTTGAAATGAGTCTTTGATCACGTCTCATATATTTATTGCGCCGCGACCTCAACTAATACGCGAAAGTTTTCAGATAACGCGGGATTCGATCACAAAAGATATTGCTTTAGCAATCAACGTTATGAGAAAACTTTATGTCAACCTGCAGCTCTCACGCAGTGGAGCAATAATATTATTCGAAATGTAGAGACCACATTAATAAAATAGTAGCCATAAACTAAGGTACCTAGATACAAAACATGTGCTATTCATGGAACACTAAAAAGCAGTGAAAGGGGATGTGCCTCACAGGCGTTGAATGGCGAGGTTCCGGAGTTGGTCTTTTTGGAGGTCCCATAATCTCCCATGTTCGTGCAGATGGTGACCACCAGGGTGGTTTTAGCAAGGTAAAAATCCCACACTCCCCGGTTCCTATCCCCTAGGGTCAGGGTGCCTTTTGAAGATTAATTAACACCCGAAAACAAAAAAAAATGAAGCCCTTAGAGACATAAAATACATAATCAAAGTATTAGGTAATATTCTTTGATTATTAAATGTCTGGATGGAGTGTCAAGGCCATAACAGCGTCGGGATTTTTTTGCGCCAACTGTGACCCCCTACAGCTTTTTGGCGCCAATGCATGTTGTCAATGGAGACGCTTGTTTATCAATCATAAAATAACGTAATAAAAATGGCCAAATGAGCTATTAAAGTGTGTAGAAACTACAGAGGCCAATTGAACATTAATAAATATGTATCCTATGACCGGTATGTTAAATAAATTATTATTAGTTCCGGCAGAATGAATCATTGAAAATATTGGAAAATAAAATTCGCCATTTTGCAAGTGTGGCAAGTTTGTGAAAACCAAATTTCCCACATTTACACATGAGGCCGGTATGCTGGATAGGGCGATATTATTAATGGTATGGTGATTATTGGATTTACAGTTTTCTACGAATCACTAAGTGTATTGTAGTACATTGACTTCAACATGATTTTTTAATTTCAAGATGGTCGCTCGTATTTATTTTTGTTGGCACGTTGATTTTTGTTTCTTAATAGCGCGAGACTCCATCTAGATAATCTAAGGTAATATTATTAAATGCCTTTTGTCTTACGGGTTGATCGGCATCTTGAGATGAGAGAAAGAAGGGCGCCATACGATTATTTATTTACTCGCCCACGAACTAAATGGGCTGGAGGACAATATTGTAGGTTCGTCTGCGTCGCATACCAAAATAAGTGCTATGAATAAATAACGTGATAATGGAGACACGCTCTGCTCCCGTCCTATATGATAATCGTCGCTGTGTGTCAGCTCACACGCGCTACTCACCACCAGCTGCACCCGCTGCACCGTCCACGTTAGAAGTGTTCGAATTGAGGTTCGAATTATTGTTACATTTCTAGCTCTAGACCCGACCAGCCGGGCCGCAATATTTGATGAACATAGAATACGATGATTAATATATTATAAAAAAGTACTAGGAAAGTGTTACATTGAACACCTTTGTCCAGCCCTATATCTGGCTTGCACACTGGGATACATTTCTTCCCCACATAACACACGCGCTCCGTATGTGTCATGTGGAGAACCCCTTGTTTACTTTTGGTCCATCGTTATATTAAGTAAGCAGGGGTTTCTGCGCACAGCACATCGGGAATTCTTAGTGAAGTAGCTTTTATACCCAGTCCTATATTATAAATATAATCTACTAATACCTTCAACCTCCGCGCATTACTCTACATTTTGCCATTCAACAGTAACTAATAAGGACCAGAAAATCATTCTCGCTCGTTAGAGATTCAAGATTGGTTTTATTGACTACCCACCGTCGAAGTTGATATCAATCTAGGCGTGCTGTGTCGTCAGGGTATGGGACACACTTCAGTTACAATGTTAGTAGGTTTGCGGAAGAAGACACAATACTTACTGCTGAAACAATAGCTTTAGGGAAACTCTGTTCATGGTGCTTTAGTTGTCAGTAGCATCGCTGGCCTTGTCATGAACCTACCGATCTTAAAATATCTCCTCCTCGTCACATCTCGCACCGAACACCTAATAAACATAAATTTTAAGTTTACAACCGAATCACTCGGCCGTCGCGTTTAGTTCTCTTCATTAACCGCACATACCGACATCAACATTTATTATATTAAAACATTTTCAGATATAAATGTTATTGCAAAAAAAATATACATTGCGGCCACTTTTCAGTTGTACTAAGAACACTGCTGAACAAACTACGCAGTGAATGGCCTTACTCACGATCTGTCGTGATGTTATTTTTCACTAACACCGTACAATTTCACAGGTCGTATATTTTTGATGAGAGCGTGATGTGGCGGTAGTCAAACAAACGTGATCCAGTTCACGGTAACGTGGCGTATCGGACAGTTTCACAAGCACTCGCCTTGTTTGCACATATAGGCTGGCTATTACTTTACTGACGAGGCTAATTATTCACCGACTCCGTATTGACCTACTATCACACGAGCCTCATTAACATTTCATAACAATATATTTGTTGATATGAGAATAGTGCCTAATTCGTTTTTAGGAATCGTCTTACTTAATTACGTGTTTACAACTCTAACTATTGGAATTTATTAATGCTATTCATAATTGGGTTCACGTTTATATAGGTACTCGAAAAATGTAAATGAACAACATTTATCTTACGCAGTATGAAATCTATTTTAAAAAGTATATAAACACACGTTTGAGTAAGCTAACTGTATCCGTCAGATAACAATAAAGTGAGCTCTGATTTATTTAATGATAGTTGTTTGTCATATCCACGGACCATAACGAGGACATGGAACCATTTTTCTTCGGAAGCTTTGCAGTTAGCGGGTGTTGCTCGGAGACCCACAATTACATAGAGGTGAGCAGGGAACGACGCGCGTCTCGCTCGGCCGCCCGTCTGTGTCGCAGAGCAGTCGCAGCCGCGATAAATCGCAGCAATCATTACGCTTTATTGTTTCTGCGCGTGCGCACCCGACGCCAAAGCAACATGTAATCCGTTACACCGACTAGCGGGATCGAGCCCACCTGTATACTATATATTACTATAAGCAACAACTAGCTCGCGTATTCATTACCGCTTTTTGTACCTACATACCAAAGTCGAACTAAGATATCTAGCATTGAGCAGCGCGAAGCGAATAGTGAGGCACGCTATGGTGTAAGTACGAGTATGTTGGTGATGTACTTACTTGAGTTAAACTCGAACATGATGCATAACATTGTATATAGGTAGGAAGGTACTCGCGCTCTCCGGCATCGATAACGGTGTCGACCGACCGATAGCAATGCCGATCAACACGAGAACTATTATTATGGAGAATTGGAGACCCGCTCTACATATGTACATGTAACGAATTGATAACATATCTATGTGTTTACATATGTGTGACATAGTAATGATAGTCTACAGAGGATGCCCGCTACACTAAGCAACTTGACTGCCTATCATTTAGACATACTGACCGAAAGAGTTTTGTATTTTCAAAATATAATCAGTAACATTAGCGCGGAGAGAGCCGGCGCGCGGCGCGGGGCGGCGCCCGCCCATCCTGTAATTTTCTTTATTTTTATGTTTCAAATGTAATTTGATCGCTTTTAGCAGTAGCTTTCTTTCCAGCTCAGCGCGTGCTGGAATATTATGACTGAAAAGCATTATCTTATTAAAATGCTAAATCAAATCACCTTCACGGTTCGTAGAAATTGTGCACGCATTTTAAGAATTTGTATTCATTTTTTATAATTTCACGTCCATTACTTGCTATAATGTTGGGAGATCTAAGAGTCAGTGGGGCCAAGGGTCTGATTCCGAAAGGAAGACTCGGCCCTGGTACGAAAGGCAACGAAGGAACAGGAGTGGGTTTTTAGTCAGTAAAAGTCTGACACTATCTCCCGCTCCGCCCAAGAGCGGGGGATGTCATAAGATGATTTTCCCACCGAAAAAAAAAAAAAAAAAAAGAATCAGTAATCATTATTAAGTTACGATCTATAACCTACGACGCATGCGATTGTAAAGTAGCAATTATCCTAATATTATAATCAATAATTAAAACTATACTTTTGGGGCTCTTAACTTCTCACTATCTCCTAAATGACTAAAAGTACAATAGACACATTTAAACATGTATTCTTCTAAAAGCGAGTACGTGCGCGAGCCGCGTTCGCTCTCGGGCGTCTCCATCCCATGATTAATGCACGCAGTAAACTCTCCCTTAAATGTAAGGTGAGACTTTACACCGCGTGCATTAGACCCATCATGACATACGCGAGTCCAGTGTCCGCACACGTGCACGATGCCCGATTAAAAACAATGCAAACCTTGCAAAATCGCTTCATGCGCCGAGCCACGGGCTCTCCGTGGTTCGTGCGGAATACACAGCTTCACTGTGATCTTAAACTGCCTACCATCAAGCAGTTCATGAAGCAAGCAAGTATCCGATTTTTCGAATCCGCCGAGTCTCACCCGAATCCCTTGGTTGTAACGGCCGGCCGTTACACACCATCCAGGATTTCCAAGACAAGGCGTCCCAGACGCGTACTCGATGAGCCAGATGATAGTACAACCTTGCTCCAGCAACGGTTGAATCCAGACACTATCAACACTTTACACGACCGACGCCGTCGAATACTAAGACCTCGCCGTCGAGGTCCGCCGCGATCGTTAACTGTTAACGTAAATAACCCTCCCGTCCCTAGTACAGCCGGCCCGGGGCCGAGCTCTAGCTTTTAAAACAGTCCCTAAATAATGAATCAGATCCAGCAGTCCCTTGTTGTTTTTGCAAGTTAGGCAGCGATGCACCGAGTCGAGGTTCGAGTCCCGCAGGGGGCGCCCTCGGTAGCATCGCTTAAAATCTTATTTAGTAGTTAGCCTGGCTGGAGGCTCCAGAAGTCTCGCCTTTATCCGGTTACGTCCAATAAGACCCCCCTCGGGGTCGTCGGCACAAACTATTTCGAAAAAAAAAAAAAAAAACTGTATTCTTCTAATACGATTATTTATTGACACTCACACACACAAACTTTTACAGTGAGTTATTTTGGCATTCCTTTATGGCTGTACGGATTACTATATATTATGACAAACAAGTGAATTATGGACAACATGAAAAAGATTAAGAATATCTAAGCGAGTGAAACCGCGGGCAACGGCTACTAAAATAATTATGTTTATTCATACAAAAGGCAATTTCATTTTATGTTCAGAGTTCGTAGAAGCGCCAAGCAATTATCGTTTCCAGACTTTACGAGCTGCGAATACTCTCTGCCGCCAAAATACAACTTAAATGATCCGCCGATGTCTGAAGAATACAGTTGTACAGATTCTAAAGAATATGGTTATTTTCAAAATGAAGCCACTCTAGCCAACATAGAGTCACGTAACCACATGCACCACTCGTGTGCGCCGGCCTCCACGGGCGCCGGGCGCCGGGCGTCGTCCCCCGCATCGAGCGCTGCAGCATGTTCCTGTGAATATTGCCCTCAGGCCTCGTCAGGTTGAAGCACCTCGTTCTGAACTGGCCTTCTTAACAGTCTATCGGTTAATATTTAAGTTCATAGTCACGACCAGTTACCAGAGATACTGGCGGATTTCACAGGATTTTGTTAATTAGGTACTATAGATCTTATACACGTGAATGATTAAAAAATACTTAGATATTACACGCTCATTCAAAATATTGTTGTGAAGCCTTCAAACTTTATTCTCATTAGTGGCCAATATTAAAGTGTCACTGTACGAGTAGAGCCGGCAGACATGCGGATCTATGGCGGTTGAGCTGACAGACTGACACGCGTCGCACGGCGCTGATTTAATTGGGAATCGATTACCACGCTCGGAAGCCAGAGGGAGCAAAAATAGCACATGTTGTTGTCTTGACTCCGTTAATTAACCCAGTGTCCACACTGAGTTCATTATGTCACCTGTCATATAGAATCAAGCGACAGCACGGAATACATTATACACTTTGTCGCTTATTGCAAAACCTACCTGCGTCATTGAAATGAAACTATTTTATCGCAGTTTATTATGTTACCTTCGTAATATTTACTGATTCACTATTACCTGAGCCTAGGGCTGAATACAAAACAATTTTTTACCACCGAGTTGTAGGTCGGTAGGTCCCTTGTATAATAAAAAAATGTGATGTGAAGCGGGTGGCTTACTCGTATATACTGCTTTTCTTGTTAGGCAACTAAAGTCATAATGCGCCAACTAGTTTTAAAATTTAAGCTTGCAGCACATGCAAGTGTTGTGAGGAGGCTGGCAGAGAACCAAGTTGTTATCAGTGTTTCCGCCTGTCCAGCGGACTCCCGAACACGTCCGACAAGTGGCGGAGCACCCCGAGCGCCGCGCGTCGCATGCTGCACAATGTGGATCCTGTGCATTGTGCGCGGCGAGCCTCCGCGGGTACTGCGGCCGACAGCTAACAGCTAACAGGATGAATAATAGACGCTTCAATTGTAGTTAGTAGGTGCGCCACTAACTTTATTATGGAATTTTGTACCAGGTGATATCCAACGATATAACATAAATCAATTTTAGATACTTTATATCATGTAGATCCTGAATTTTTTAATATATTGAATAGCAAAAACTTCAAAAGCACGCTTAACAGATCAAACAACAAGCAACTGTGTAGCTTCTATGGTTGGGAATAGTTCGACGTTCCATTCAATTCAACCAACAGACTAGAATACGTACGGATTCCTTTCAACAGAAGAACACAGCTCCGAGAAAGGTTACCTATACCGAGAGGTAACATTTCATACAAAAGGATGAAAGAACCCATTCATCAGAGAAGGCTATCGATCGGGAAGGTCGCGGCCCGTCCGGCTGCAGGCTTCAGCTCTACTCTCTAGTGACAGGCCGCTCCGTAGCATAATGTATTACTGTTATAGTATGTTTGCCCATGCCAATTTCAAAAGAAAGAAAACATTTTTAACTTAAAACCATTTCATTTAATACTAAACTCTAAATCCGCCTCCACAAAGTGTATTTTGCGGTGCAGGTGTTCCTGCCTTCGGAAGCAATATTTAAGTAAACGCATACTTGCACTGGCGCGCGGTGTGCGGCGCCCGCGTTGTTGGCGGTCGCTGGCGGTATGTGGCCGACCTTGGGCTATCACTTCCTCTCCCGGAACACGTCAGTTTCGGTTTAATGATTTTTGAACGTGCTGTTTTGATATTAAGTAAATAATGTTAGATTTTCTTACAAACATCGTTTGCCTGTGATAAAACTCAGCGGTGTTGTTTATATTACCATAATGTTCCAGATGCGCGGCATTTAGTCGGGTAGAGAGTACTTCTGTTAGATTTATTTGCAACTGATGAGTATCTAGTTTGAGCAGTCAGACTGCTGCAGTACGGAATGTGAATGCTTCGGACGGACTTGTAGTAGATTTTCCATTTTAAATGAGTTCGCAAGCATCCACGTCAGTACCTCGCCCGATGAACAGCTTCGTAGAGCTAAAGAGGTTCTAAAGAGGTTCACATAAAAAGGTTTTCTAACGTTTTCTCATTACGTATAATGGACCACGATCTAACAGAGACGTCACGGGCAACATCTATGATAATTATTACCGTCCACCTTGTTTAGGTATAACTGTGTATCTACGTTAAAAACTACTACCTAGTACTTATGCATTATTTATTTCTATACATAAATTTTCTTTAGCACATATTTTCATTAAATGTTAAAGAAATTCACTTCTATACATGTTAATGGGCACATCCTTTATTTTAATTAACTGTCCTCCGGAGTGGCTCGAGCAGCTAATTCCGAGTTGTCTCATATCTCTTCGTCAAACCTTCTGGTTGTAAAATTAATATAAATTGCTTACACATGCCGAAACATTAGATTACAACGTTTGGAATCACTAAGTGCGAATAAATTATGTTAATGTGACATTAATTGTAACAAAACGACCGACTCTGTGTGTTTGTTGGTTGATGTTCGCTGCAAATATGGGAATGGTATTATGTATCTCATGGTCCAGTAGTAATCGTTAAGACTATGTACCTATTATTATGGTTATATAAATGTTATATTACACATAATGATGACATGTATCGACCATCTATCTAGCTATAGGTACTAGTTTCACTCGGAATCAAGTTTTCCAGTGAAATAGATTGTTACATGTCTCCACGAGTCTGCGCTAAAAAAACATTTGATAATAATAATAAATAAAATAATAAAGTCTCGAAGACACAGCTCGTTAAAATATTATTGATCTGCAGTAACGAGTACATCGCGGACGATCCCCGAACACATGTCACACAGTCATTTGTGAAGTAATTATAGTGATACTGTTACTTCAACTAAGTTTCTCTAGATACTGGAATATTAAAGTGTCGAGTAATAATAGTAACAGTAGCAAGTAGCTAGTGACTTATGAAACACTCGGCTTTAATAGTATGGTGCGCGGTGGCTCGCAGTCACTGCGCCCCTTATCTTATCCCGAGACAGCCCGAACTACAGCCAACTACAGAGGGTCACCAGTGCCTTTATTTATTTTAGTTGAAATGTTTGTAGCGTGGACCTAATGTTACTAAGCTGGCTTCTTTGGACTTGCGTACAATATAATAATCCCTTTCTAGAAAAACTAACATTGGCTAGGTTTCTATAGTATCTATGTAAGTAATGTCGCATCTTTATTTTGTACTTATATTTTGATGTCTGTAAAACTCATCCATTACACAGGATAATATATGAGGTATTCTGTAGGAGTAGGTTGAATAATGAGATATCTACAATAGCGTTAATAAAGTTAATAGTGATCGTGCAAAATGTACATTCTGTTATCAGAATATTTAACAATGGCATAACAGTGGTCTGGTTGCCATGACTGCGTTAAATTAGCCTGAAATAATCAATCATGTTAGTCGTACGACACGTCCGACAAAAGCGTCGCGTGCGTGCGGGCGCGGGCGTAGAACGTGTCGCATGAAGCTAGCTCCCCGCGGCCCGGCGCGGGCGCGCGGCGTGTGCGGCGCATGCGGCACGGTGCTACGTGGACGCTACGTGCAAGCTGGGTACCGACACCGGGTTGTTTCGGGAAACCTAATTTCCGATCCGTCTGACTGTATGTCAGTGAGTGCTAACGTGACATGTGTCACAAAAACTAGAATCAGCCTACGAAACACATTAGTATTTTATTTTACGGTCGGTAAGGAAGACGTCTACGTGAGTATAGTTCTATGGATACAAAACATGACGAATTTGTATGAAATATATTCTGCTTAGAAATAGAAATATGTTATTTTAATAATATCTTAAGTGAGAGGAAACCTTCATATCTTGTTATTTGCTGTAATCCACTGGTGCTCGGAGGAAAATATAAATTGTAAGTCGAACACTTCCAATTACCGGATGAGATGGAGCCCGACAGTCCTCCCCGCGGAATCGAACCTGTTCCGTCTGGAGCACGAGTGCCTTATAACGTATTACTTAGTTAGCGAGTATAACGAGGTAACATCCTAACATGAACTACATACTTACGGGCGCGCGCCGCCGACACACGTGACACGTCACGTACTCACGAGCACGACATTATGTAACGTAGAGACAATCTGCGAACTGAATTATTACATTATTTTCGTTGTGCAATTATTTTGATTTAAGTAGTTGTAATATTAGATAGGTATATTACAAAATTTAATTAATATATTTATAATAGCTGAAAATCTGTGCTCACTTACTACGCAAAAACGAAATCTCAAATCATATAACCTTTGAGAATTTGACAAACATAAATGAAATATAATATTTATATTGTAGATCAGTAAAAACTGTATAAAGAACTAAAGGTTCAATAGATGAGTATATTTTAACCTTTCGACTTTTCCAGACTATTGATATAAATGTTGGGTAGCATTACTTAACATTCTGACATCACTCAATGATATACTAATACAGGCACTTTTTATTCAAAGAATACTTGTTGGGAAGTTGTGAATATTTAACAACTTTGATATTGCTTTGGGCTGGCGAGGTTGTGAAAAGTTAGTTCTTTAGCTGTGAAGTTCAGTGCTAATTCCCTAGAGCTAGCCTGCGTAGGCTCAGTAACATGACTGTATGTGGGAGTGACTAGGAAGTCAGCCGCTTAATACAATGAATGGAAACTAGTCTGTCAGCGGTCGTTATGTACAAGTTTTAAAATAAGATGGGAATAAACCTGGTAGTATCTCAAGGGAGGCACTGGATTGTCCTTAAATGGACTTAAAAAATAGGTTGAACTATAAAGCGCCGGCCGTGGCGGAGAGTACCGTCGTGGGCGCTCGGGGAGGAGAGGGCCGCGTCGGAGGTCGGCGGCACCAAGCTTTTAGTATCCAATTAATAAACTTACAAATATTAATTACATTAAATATCTCGGTGTAACATCCTCTCCTCAACCCGTCCTCTTTACATTTGGAAAAGGAACGAGCAATTAATACCATTCTCTTTGTCCATCTGATATTTAACTTACAGCGTTTTACATACAGTGCCGAACAAGGCGACCGTCACAGCCTCCTTCAGAAAGACTTATTATACAAACTATGATCTTAAAGCTGAGCAAGCATAATATAAGTATAAATCTCGTGACGTGTTTTATGGCGCCATAAACTAACATAATCTGTGTTCGTCGCACTTTACGCCCTCGTTATGAGCTCGACACCTTCCCAGCACACATAACCTAACACAACTCATTCCTCCATGAAGTACACACATCGGTACCACGTATCTGACGTCAATCCGTCAAGACTGCACGCCTACGCGACTCCTTCGTAACTTAACGCACACAATAAGCTCTTACTAATGAAGAGTTATTTAAAAGCGACATAAGCCACTGTATTAGTAGTGAGTACAGATTTTGTCAAAATATAGGACTTTTATATTGAACGTTGTCTATTGCGGTGTTCTTGGTTTATATACATGAATATCACAAGTTATCAAACTCGGATCAAATGTCTGTAAATACGTGCAAGTGTTATGTTGTATTTAGGACTACACCACTCATCATAATATTCTGTGTTTCCAGGTGTGTGGCAGCCCTGGCCGCGGTCAGGATGATCCGGGAGCTGTGTGTATCTCCCGCTACCGCTTCACAAACACGGGTTGCGCCACTCTGCCACCCAGGGGCGGCCACACCGCGCACTTCCGACAGTCGACACCACACACTCTTGTTATCTCATAGCACACTTATTGTCTTACGTTTTATGGCCCTATATAAAAACTTGCGACGTTGTGCTAGTACAGTAGTACATAAAAAGTTATGTCAGTAACTCAATGTTGGTATGAAATAAATTAATATTAAATATTAATATTTTTGTTTAAATGTTCTTTAATAATAATAATAATAAATCATTTATTTGCACAAAACATGGTATACATTCATATTAATTCTTTATTATACACAAAACATATGATTACATATAACAATACGAAATATGATGTAGGTACAGAGGAGAGCTTAACTCAGAATTGAGCAGTTGTTCGTTCATATTAAGTGATGGTCTTAATAATGAAACTATATATAAGAATATTGTCCATGCTTGGGAGTAGCCCGCCTGATTTTTCTGCACAAAATACTTCGTCACCTTTGGCGACATAGGTACCATAAACAACAAAAAGTAACTGGAGTGGTTTTTTATAACGTTTTTATCGTGTTTCTTACTGTAATTTTGGTAGAAGTACTAACCGACTGTGTTTATAATGTTTTCTGGAAATAATTTATCATTCCACAGAGCAACGTGTTCTTGTATTTTTAAAGCTGCAGCATGCCTTTAGTAAATTTCCTAAATTATAGGAAAATTCCAAGCACAATAACGGGTTTTGAATTTTGTTAAAGAATCAAAATGCGCGTAGTTTGTTAAGGTGTCTATAGTCCTAAAATCAAAACAGTCTTTATTCAGCTTGTTTCAGCTGACGCATCCACAACAGTTCAGGCAAGCAAACCGCGATTCTAATAACAGAATTACGTCTCAAGTAAATTTCAGCTTCTAATTAAAAGTATCTGAAGTCTATGGAATACGTGAATATTGAGGGGACCATACACACCGCGCCGATTGTAGTCTTCTCTTAATCTATCAATTTAATTCATAACCAAAAACGACACCTTAGTATGAGTAAACTAGTATATTCAGAATGTATAGTATGATCACTGTTATCAAGACAGATACTGAATACTAAAAAGCTATCTACTGTAACATTACGTCGTATGTTCGTGTATAATGTTCATCGCGGTCGGAGGCCCCTTTCAACTATAACGTGAAGATATGCGTCCGACTGGAGCTTCCTCCTTCCTCCATGAGTAGCAGGGATGTTTACCGAGATCGAATCAAACTGTTATCGTACTCTAGTTCAGAATGAGCGCGGCACATAATGTTTGGTAATGTTTCGTAAGCGACCATCTGGTGAGCGTTATGCTGATACAAACAGTTGTTCATAATCAGTTTACGTGATAAACATGTGTGTTAACTACCGAATTTAACTGTTCCACAAGCGAGCTTCTCGAGTCATCATAATTGTATACGACGCTATTAGTTTTATTGTTCCGTGTAGCGCTGGCGAGGCTGTTTACGTTGACGAGGCATGCACCGAGGATCCCCAACATGTGCGCATGCGCCGACCATCTGAACATGAAAGCGTATGATACGTGCGTTTATTACGCTACAAGTGTCAAGGCCGGCCGTACATCATCATAAAATACGCGAGCTTCATGTGCGCCGCCGCCCGCGCCGCCCGCGCCGCCCGCGCCGCTACTCGCGCACCCGCCGCGGTGCCACTCGGGATGTTTACATCAAGTTTCTAATTCTTATAATATCCGCACCGGAGTGCGTCATACACCTATAAATAAAGATTTAAACTAAACCCCAATTTAAAGCTAACTACTGAAATAAATTGGAGCAAGTCAACATTTTGTACCGATCTAGATCTACCCAAATTGATTCGACCACGCTATGAAGTCATATATAACACAGAACGACTAAATTATCTTAATACTTTAGACTCCCAATACATGACTCTGTATAGACAAAAAATACAAATAAAAAAGAGTGTAGTGTAGACTTGTGGAGTATCGATAAGTATTATTTGTGAGGAATTAAAATACAAACAATAATCTTTATTTTATGGTCGAGGCGACAATAATTATGTGAAGAGGACTCTCATGCATGTACGATACATCATACAGTATGTTATGCAGCTCCCGAGGCCGCGGCCCACATGTCCTGCGCACACAGTGGAGCACGCCGCGCAGCCCGCCACAGTCGCCGGCGGACACCAGCACAGTATCTCAGTGCTCACTCCACTGCTCCCGCCGAGTGCACACTTTATTTTATTTTCTGGCTCACTTCGGGACTTCTACCAGAAAAAGACGTATAAAGAGATCTTATCTGTGTTCACGTTTCGTTGCGCTTTACGTGCATTCCCTTTCCACAATTCTAAGAGGAGACAGTCGAGAAACGGAAATGGATAGCGCAGACACTGTGTTCGTGGAAATGTTCAAAGTAACCGCAACACGCGATGTCTGGCTCTGAGGCTAACGGCTTAAGTACTGCGCTCTCAAACAGACAGCTTTTTGTATAAACAGAACACATTTTACAGCTCCATCCGCTAACAAGAGTTGAGGCTAAGCAGATAAGGATTTCTAAATAAATATTTTAGACCGTACTAGCGAGAGTTATACAACACAATCTGCAAGATGTAACAAATTAACTTTTGAGATATTTTAAATAAGTATTGAATAGGTACCTGAGAATGTATAAATGCTTTCATTAGTGGATTGCATCATTGGAAGAAACCTCAGTGAACATGAATTTGGATTGTGGCTGTAAGCAACATTACAAAGTGTTATATAATGGACGCCTGCCGTGTGGTATCCGGCCTAGAATTGGCCACCCCCTTTCCTCCCGTGGGTGTCGTAAGAGGCGACTAAGGGAAAATCCAGAAGATGGGCAGCAAGGTCCCCCCCCCCTTCTAAGGGAGAGGCCTTGTTCAACAGTGGACGTCTTCCGGCTTATGATGATATAATGGACGCATCCTAAGCCCCCGCTCATCATAAATATTAGCACGCTGACATATGACGTCACAGTTCTTCCCACTCGCCTCCAGAGCCGGCCACTATCCACTCGCATGCGATAGCTCGGCGTGATATAATAAGTTCAGCCGGCGCGCGGCGTCCATCTGCCTTCACCGCTGTATCTAAACACTGTAACCTTTAAACCCCATTAGAGTGTTACACCATACAGTGAAGGAGTACAGAAAACCCACTCCTAACAATATCAGAACCCTTTTACCGTCTCAAATCCTATAGTTTTTGCACACAACTACAGATTAAAAGCTCCTGCCATATACTATTGAAATGGACCTCATTGAGTACGTATTTTAAAAGTCGTTGCAAAGAATTCACTTTTAAACCTTAACTGAACAAGAATAAGATCCCGCTGTCAATCAACGTCTACAACACTCACTTCAACGGCCACCGACTTATTCATACAAGTTTTAAATACTTTCACTTATTGGATACACAATACACACGGATGCTCGATCAGCTCTACAACTGTACCTGCGTGTGCGTGATTATCAGCCATTGTACTTGTAACGAGTGGATCTTCTGTGCCAATGCGTCTCGTGGCGACACGGATTGAATAGTAACGGATCTGTCATTACCGTTTCGAGTTCCACTTATCTCGGCTCAAACAAACGTGAGTGATATCCTCAAGAATTTGGTTGAGTAACCGCTCGCCGGCGACTTTCTATTTCGTAACGTTGGGTAACAGAGAACGAGCCTGATGCCTGCTGAGTGCCTGAGTGCTGCGGGGTGGAGGTGATCTAATGAGTTTTAGCGCTATGAGTATGGATGTCTAGAAATATCTACAGCAAGCTTATTTTATTATATTTTGTAGTTCACCTAGCACCTAACGACTTTTTTAAATATAATTGCTTAGGAGGTCTAAGTATGCAAATAAAAACTACGTTTTTACGTAACAGAGTACACAGATTTTATATTACTACCAGCCTGCCTAACTTTCTATGACGGCGAACGCACGCTCTCTCGTTATACTTCTTGAAGCCATAACTAATGGTTCCTGTGCCTCTGGGCTGTATCTCACGATGTCCGAGCGCTAGCGGTGTTTGACATCTTAATCAAAATGGCATCCCGGCAACCCCCCGGTGCGCGTGCGCGTGCGTCTCTAGCCGGCACGAGTACCGGCGGACAGTCCTGTTACACCCTTAGCTGCCGCCGCGCCGCAGAGCACAGATCACAGGCTCACCACAGACACGACGCAAGTCTTGAGCGAACGCTGGGGGTTCAGGTATCCAAGTACTTACATCTTGAACATTCACATTAGTCACGAATAATTAACCCCACCTATACATAATTATAATTAATTTATCTTTCAAATAAGAATTGTAACTGTACAATTGAACTCTATTTATTCTACGGTAAAGTCGAAGCAATATCCAACTATATAATGATTATGTTCCATCATCATTAGGACGTTAGTTACATCATACCTATTCATACCTAAACGTGAACATAAAGGTCGTTACTAGTAGCGCACACCAAGTACTTAGCGCATGGCCCGCGAGGCGCCTGCCAGCCCGTCAACATGACCACTCAGCCTATCGCCAGCTATCGTCTGGGTACTAATGTATCGCTCCAACAGACGACACTGACAGGCGCCGATAAGCGCTTCTTTAGCAAGTCACACTCATTGTCACTGCAATCTGAACCGTGTATCTTGTGGACTAAGACTTGTGAGGAGAGTGCGCGGCCGATAGTGTCGGGTGACTGGTCATCACGAATGCAGCGAGCGAGGCCAGGACATTAATAATGCGCAACAAGTGTCGCGACACGCGGCAGAAGGGCGCAGAAAGATAACTCCTCTCGACGTAGGGTAGGGCGTCACATCACAGCGTAGGAGAATTAGCATAAACGTCGCAAATATGATGCGCTATATTATTACCGTCAGTATATTTAAAGTCTATGTAACAAAATAGTAGATACTGTTTGTAACATATTGTCCTGTTGAACTCATTGATATTAAGTAGTGGTGCTGCTGGGACAACTTGATGGAGTCAAACTTGGCTCCACCGATCGTCTTAATAAACGAGTCGATTACAAACAGGATAGCTCTATATCTCTTGTAACAATAAATCTGAAATCTGATGCCTCTTAAACATGACGGCATGGACGATAGTAATGTTGGAGGTTGTCCTAAAATTATGAACTCGCCCTCTTTGACATTGGGACCTATAACACAACTGGCGCAATATGAGCTCTTCTGCCTACCCCTTCGGGGTATATCTACCTACAGGCGTGATGTAATGTTTTATGATGTATTGAACATCCAGTTAAGTTTAGAGCAGAATTGTCTTTGTGAGTCATCTTTATCTCAGCAGCGTCACCAATCAGCTCGCAGCAATCGAGGTTCAAGTTTGAGAACAAGGATAGACAACCTATGAACCGAGAAAGAGAAGAAAGAATAATTCACCTCAGAGACAAAATACTATGCAAACATGCCAAATGAGTGTGAGAGGCGCGGCGCGCGGCGGTTGACCCGCGGGCCGCCACACTGACACACTCTCGCGGGCCACGGTGACGAGCTCTCGTGAGAACCATCCATCACGCGCGCGGCATACACAAAGGCTCCACAGTGGCCGACACCTGCCCATTGTGTGGCCGCATTGTTCGCCACTACGACGCGCCGCAGCTCTACTCAACTCCATGCGTCTACGTTTGTTATCAAAACAAGCATTAGCAGGTTACGTTATTTAACATACCTTCATATAATGGCATCAGTATCGGATGACGTCGCTCCATATAACGTATTGAATAACACAGCTTTGCGTCTTTCTAGTCATTTGTTTGTAAACCGCAGGCCTGCGGTCACATCACACTGCGTTATTAGGGTACAGGCTACAGACGGGCACGGCACAGATGTACATTAACCGTGACGGAGGACTGTCTGCGGCTCAGTGCCCAACATTATACATTTACGTGTACATCTTAGTCTGGAGTTTCGCTAATGTTAAGTACAGTGTAGAGCAGACTTGAATTCAGTGTAAGACGTGTAGGCTCAAAAAACGTCAGGTCTTATAAAACATACATCATTACTTGTGCCAAAACTATTCGCATATCTGTGCCAAATTCCGACTGACTCCCAGAGGTCTGCTCACAACACGGTCATGGCAGACAGATCGAGGTGACCACACAACTGTACCGGGGACTAGGTCCTGCACTCGCACCACACCCCTATACCACTGCGACTCAGAGCAATAGAAAGATTCATTATTACGGCTCCTAGACTAAACCATCTTTATTTTCTTATAAGGAAAACTAAGCAACAGCTAGATTTATATATAGTATGTAGAGCTCATAGTCATTCACTTCAACACTCCCAAGACGCTGCAGCCGCTTATCTCCGGCCGCTCACAAACCCGTTATCTGGCTCTATATTAAGACCAGGACGGCCACTGCGCTGATAACACAGCTCCTTTTATAGTATCGGCGGACGGCCGCACTCTGTGCTCGTTATTTATTGGCTATACCTACCCGCGCTCGGCCGCCCATCACACTGGCGACCACCGCGCTGCATTTGAGGCATCATTGTAATAGGTCCTGTTCGCGTAATATTATTATTTGTAAGCCAGCCTACAAGCACACAGCGGCACTCGCTCAGTATGCAGGAGCCGCAGCCGCACGCGCCGCCATTGCGCTATTTACTGCTTTATGTAACACAGGCCAGGCCAGCACATACATTATACAAAACACTATTTCGAAATTAGAATATGTCCGCCACATTCTTGTCGGCCGACGACTTGACATACATGTTAACGTGATGTTTAAATACAGAGTTATTAATAAATGAGACAGTCGTTAATTAGTACGCTAATCTCTGTCAGCTGCTTATGGCTGCGTGATCGCTACATCTGCGCCCGCGCACCACTTTGAGCGACACGCGACGTACAGATCTAAATTATAGTGTTCTGAAGCGGCTCTCGTATTAATGCATTCTTCAGCCGGAAATTCCGATTAGTTCGACTATTAACTGCTGACGATGTTTAGAGAGGGTCGTGAGGGTTTATGACAGTCGTGATAAACTCTCAGACAGGACGAACGTTACATATATTAGCTTATAATTGCGTCTCGGAGATAGCGCGCATCTCATATATTAGATAAAGTCAAAGCGCGCCGACTGCCGGCGAGGCCCGCTGACTGGAGCGCGACAGCTCTCTGATAGTTAAGTGTCATGGCGCCCGTCGTCGCCAACTACGTACCTACTACTATATTTCGTAGATGGAGCACAAACGTTCAACAAGCGTGTAATTCCAGCCGCGGGGACATTCCCACATTCAACTTTCACATGTTGAGTAAGTACGCGTCCGATGCACTCGGTCTCCTTAGCTCAGTGCCTACATCAACCTGAAAGTATTATGTAGGTGCATGACTGACGACACGCCGGCTCTGAACAATACCATCAGATTAGAGACCAGGGTTACAACAGCAGACATTCAAACAACGGGTCGCTAAAGCTCGTACAACCTGCGAATGTTTTATGTAGGTAACACGTTGCCTTCAATAAAGTGTGGTATGTGTCCTTGCGGCTCGACTTGCTCGGAGCAGGTTCGAGTCTCTCTTCGTGTGTGTACGGAGGGCACACGTGTGCGACGCTCACGAAGGCGGCAGCGCGGCGGCGCGGCGCACGCGCACTGCTGCAGCGCACTTTCACCTGCATTCCACGAATGCTCACATTACCGCGGCTCGCCGACGGCCTGAACTTAAAAACGCGAGATAAGTGGTTTGTTTATTGACTTATTTCGAGAACTTACGCCCATTAGCGGCGCCGCGCCGTCACGTGAATCATATCCACATACACACACAAGTCAGAGCTCCACCGTCCACGCTACCCCGGCAGGCGAGCCCCGCGCGCCGCCGGCCGCGACGCTGACGTCATCAAGTTTCGACACGTCCTCGTATTTCGCGCGCCATCTGCTTTCCCGTTTTGGAAAACAATCAAGTAGGTATCGCAATACGGCGTAATTCAAATGTATAAGTACTAAAGATAACAGCCCCATCGTGTCGCCCCTCTACTACCGCACAAACATTTGTCTCCTTTCCTGTGTAGTGTCCGGGACTAGCCTAGGGCAACAAAAGATTAACTGGGTTATAGCTTAAGCTGCGGGCGAAAGCGGCCGATTGAAGTAAACAGAGAGAAAGTCTACGTAGTTACAGTTAGCACTGCGCAGTACAGTGCGCAGTACATTATGTCTGCACTAGGAAAGGAACACGCTTACTGCGTGCGCAGGTCAAACGCTTGTCATAGTTATTCATGTAGTTGCAAAGTTGGTAATTATTATGATATGAATTTGGGAAATAGAGCCTATTACTGCATGATTCTGCCAGGTGGTATCCAAGAAAGGATATGGATATATATGTTTTGTTAATTCAATTATTATATGTGATATTCGCCTGCGGCCGTTCTAACTAATAAATAAATAAAGGAGTTCAAAAACAAATGTTTTTGGTAGCAAAGGTTCTTAGTATTGCAATGTGTTATAGCTCGTGGGTATGGGACGAGCATGTCAGGCGTCCAGCAGACCACTGCACACTCCACAGAGCACGCAACCCTGACCTACAAGTACAGTTAGTGACGTGGCTGGGTTCCGTGTCAGTGGGCCGTGTGTTCGTGCCGGGTCAAGTTCGTGACGAGCGGCAGCACAGCGGCAACACTGCCGGCGGGTGACCCGCTGTGAGGCTTGCGGGCATGTGAGACATTGGGGTGGGACAACTTACGGCAGGCAGGCAGACATATCTTCTCACAAATATGGCCTGCTGCTCTAACTACTGAAATTTAGCAGTTCAGTGCTAATGGCTTGTTTCCCGGTATTATTTGGCGCTAAGCTGCAAAACGGAGTTCGGTTGACAGTCACTTTAAAAACTAACTTTCAGATAGAAATGATAATAACGAATACAACTAACTCATCGACATGTATTGCGTAGCCTCGTTCATCGTCCTATAGGTACTTGTTCCCTGTTTCTTTTGTATTGTTTAACATATCTATATACTACCTATCCTAAATAATTGAACTAATATATCTACTGAGAGTCACTCCTACACAGAATAAATATGTTTGTATGCGAGAGGGAAACCCGCGACCCATAAAAAGGAATGTGGTACTGGTAATCATTCAGGCCGCGAGGTGTTTTCTCTCAGTTATTGCATGTGTTGTGAATGCGGACATGACGTAGTCACTTCATTCTTCAAAGTTTAAGAACACTAAACTGTAAATTACACATTAATTGTTCTGAATTGACTTGAGTCTGAGTACTGAGCGCCCACTTCGCTCAGCCTAAAATTTTATCAATGGAAACCTTATCAGATCCCAGCGCTCAATCAACGAAGCTAATTGATATATTTGTCGGTCTGCCGGCCAACAGTTGCGCAACAGTCGCGCCACCGGCTACACGGGCCGCCGCGCGCCGCCGCTGCAGTACGTACGGCTAACAATACAACTTAATTGAATTTCACCGACAATAATAGCTGGTTACGTGGTTATATTAGTTGCTAAGCACTAGCTACAACCTAGAACTAAATGAGATTTTCTAACTTTCGCAATCCTATGCGTGTTGGTAGCGCACGGCAATGAATACTATATTTTACAAGTTCCTAGTTACACAGTTAGGCAATAGATTTGCATATCCAATAAATTGTCAGTAAGCACTAGTAATAATAGAAGCGTGTGAGTCAGCCAAACAAACTGCGCGTCACATACTAAGTGGGGTTTCTAAGTAAACCCGCGCGGCTGGCGGCGGCGGCGGCGGTGTAACGGTGAGAAATAAACTCGTAGTGAGCGACCTTGCACCCGGCCTGTGACGTCACGGTTCAAGGACGCGCGCCTGACGTCACCACCCGCGCCCTTCGTTAGTATGCACCACAGCGCCCCGCTACTATCTATATAAACTCACAGAAAAACCACGCTCGATAACAAACACGCAAACGAGTGTGTATGTATGTGTGTGTGTGTGTATGTACATAATATAGACGTTCTGTTACATAACAGAACTTACTCTCTCAGACATCAACACTCAACAACACAATATTGATGTGTATACTTTATCTATAACATGGTTACGGAACATTGTATGAAGTGGAACTTCTACAATCATAATTATGTTAATGGCCCAAATGCCAGCCGTTGTGAGCCAAGACTGAGTGAGTACTACGCGATACTGAAAAAAGGAAATTACACACTTAGCAACAACAGTTTAGAAGCCTGATGAGTTTGATGAGAGTTAACGAGGTGATCACAGCCGGCCGCCGCGCCACTTGAACTGCGCTAAGTGCTCGGTTCACAGATCACGACAGTTCATGCAACTGTGTCAAGTAGCTTGGCGGCTTTGGCGGACGTTGTGCTCCATAGCAAGCGGTGCTTATTCCCTGAAACCTACGTGTATGTCCGCAGAAAGACGCATTGAGAATACGATTCCAGACCACAAACTGACGAATCGATCGGAGATATTGTAAGTAGTGAAGTGTAGGTTAAGTTTCCGGATATAATACCTACCACTGTGGTGATATCAGGCGTATTTGTACGTGCTATAACCGTTCATTAGCTCGTAATATGTTGTTCCCTATTTTTAAATTGTAGAGCACATTCAAAACTTTTAGTTGAAGAAGCCCTCGTGTAAACACATGTTGTTATTGAACACAACAATAGCGCTGCCTGAGTGCCCGCGCCCTCGCGAGAGTGCTTCAAAAAGGATTCGTGACGGTCGGTGAGCAGCATGAATGAGCACTGAGCAGGGACATTGCTTCAGTCACGAGGGTGCAGGTACTCCGTGTTTTGCAAAAAGAATGACACGGGTTGACAAGGAATGTTTATTTTGAAAACGAGTGCAGTGACACCTTGGTTGACGCACGTGGAGCCACACACGCTGAGCATTTTCGTATTGTGTTCCTACAAATACAATATGTAGTTACATACATTATTGTATATTCATTCGCGTCGTTAATACATACATATTTAAAACGAATAGCTGTAATTAATAAAAGATAAGACATGAAACTACAATAACTCTTCTTCTTTATCTCATTAATAATTAAATTAAATACTTCTGTACACCAACAACAATAAAATTAATCAACATTGGAGCCCATTCGTTGTGTCTGTTGTTATAAAGAGAAGAGTCACAGACAACCTTCCAGCACGTCCTTATGAGTCACGTTTATATATTATGTGTAACAAATTTAATGTCTAAATTGATAAAGGAAATTTGAAAAATGATGGACACGAGCGGGATCCGGATCCCGCTCGTGTCCATCATTTTTCAAATTTCCTTTATCAATTTAGATTCAAGCTTAGCATGGGCAACATGCTAAAATGGCACCAAAAGTCAAATTTAATGTCGTACCATCTCCATAAAAGCATTGACAAAAGGATGGCACCCACACCGCACATAGATACTTCCAGCGCAGTTCCTCCTGCCGTAAGGTCGCTCGGCTGGCTCGTGTGACCCTGACCCCAGCATGAGGAGTGGTCCGGCGAGCGTTCTATACTCAACATTCTACAGCCCCGCCAGCAGCCGCGGCCTGCACTCGCCGGCCAGACTTAATAGTAGTAGTAATAGTGACACTGCACACAACTAAACACTAGAGGAGAATAGTCTTGACTTTATACGAGCCTGTAAGAGGTCACCCGATGAAAGCTCTTGATATCATCCTTCTCGCTTGAAAACCCGAGACAAATGAATCGTGTAAAGCAATTTACTATGCGACTGCTGACCTCTTCGTTCTCCTAATATCCTAGTTTACATAATATGTCTGCCTAATCTGTTACATATGGTAACTCACACTCGTCATAAAACATATTCTTTGAACGCGGAAAATTGAGAAATACCTAAAAATACCTGATTTGTTACTACATACAGGAAAGTATAGTATTTCACAAGAATGTGTCCCAATGTAACCTACGTCTGAGTCAACACGTTTTGCGGATTCTACGAAGTCTGTCATCACAACATTCTTGACTCTCGTGAGATTACAAAACAGTTTGCCGCGTGACGCGTCCCATTGACAAAAGGTTCCTCTAACAATTAGTTGTATGTGTGTATTCTAATAATTTGTTGAACACTCTATAACGCGCGTCAATATGTAATTATATCTAATAAATAGTAAACAAGCTGTAGTACAATACGCCGCACAGACAGAGCACTCGTGGTTGTGTACTGTAATAATGGCTGCGTCTATGTGTGTGGCAGTGTGTGCTCGGTGCTCACACCCGCGACGTGGTGTTTACCCTACTGTCTCCACTTAACGCAGATTATGGGAATATTTTGATTACAATCATAATTTGAAGCTCTTTACTAATACCATCTTTGAAATCTGATGTGTTATAAACAATGGAGACTGGCAACAAAAAATAGGATTATATCTCATTTTTCCATTATTGAATTGTCGTATGTAGCCTTACATTCTAGACCGATAGCTACCTCTTCTGTACTTAGAATCTAATAATTAGTAGAGTGAGTAGTGCGCGCCTCTCTTTTAACAACTGGTGTAGATACGCATCATATTTTGTAAGTCCCTTGGCTTAAGCCCTGGCTTTTGTCTTGTCCTAGGAATTAATGAGTTTCTTCGCGGACGCAGGGCCAGGGGTATTACCAGTATTACGAAGCTCCGCATTGAGCCGCCTCGCTTATGCGCGGAAGAGCTCGCGCGCCGCCTGTTGACAAATAACTTGATTGACTTCCGACAGACACTTGGCGTATCATAGTAACCTTCCTATAGTTTTATAGTGTACAATGTCCAAACAGCAAGCTCAGTAGTACTCCTTAAATTAGGCAATTTATTCAATATAGCATAAAATTAGAAAGTAGCTCTAGCTAATAATGCTAATATAGCATTAACGACGAAATGGATTTAAAAATAAGAACTTTAATTTAGTTGATTGAAATGTATCGGCTCGTCAGATACCTATTAGTTTTAAGTCGTCCAAATAATTATATCGTAAGCTGATTAAAACGAGAGACACTGATCCCGGCTCGCGGCGCAGCAGCTCGACAGACGTTTTGGTATCACTTGGTTCTCTTTGAAATCATCAAATGAAAGCAAGTAAACTGCAGGTGACAAAAAGTATAGTGGACGTGTTGCCGAGAGCGGCGCGCGCAGGCCCACCTGCTACGTGACCACATCCAAGCGTCACCATCCGGACGCTACCCGGCTAGTGCCCACAGCCTATTGGTTGCCTTAGTAGGTATCTGATCTGTATCTAATGTAATCACTATATCTAATATAATCCTAGCGAGTTCTCTATCCTAGACAAAAATCATAATAATAATTTAACAATAAATTATAATATTAATATATAAAAATTAACACATGCAGTATTCAATTAATTGTATCAAAATTATATGTGTATTAGGTATAACAAGTGTAACAGTATCATTGTTAAATGTTCTATTAATGTATATTTGTGCGACAGTTATTTTTACCTGTGTTTCACAAATAAATAAATAATATGATTGAGTGATTGATTTTTTTATTTCTAATTCGGTTTTACACTAATGAGGTGACATATGTAGATTTCCGCACCGATTACTAAATAATAGTAACTTGGTAGCTAAGAGTGTCAGTAACTGTTGATTTGTCGTTAAAAATTTACATCTTCGTAACTCTTATGTATGCCAAGTTTAAAACAGTTCGCATGATACTGGAACGAATGCGGTCCTCTGCTCCGCGTATGTCACGTCGTTACATTAGAATTCTTGGAACAAAGGATTTAATTAAGTTGGGAACTCGTTCGAAAAGTGTCACATTTTACGTCTCCCATGGTATCGTTTATACACGGGTAGTCGTTCGTGTAGGTATGTGGTATTTCCCAATTCGAAACAGACATGAATAAATAATGCTGAAATAAACATTAGGGTATTAAAACAATAGAAGAGAGAGAGAACAATAGAGTTTTTAAATACCAACTCGTTCCTACTATTGGTCTGAGGACCTAAACCATGCTCTTCACTTGACAGACATCATCGACGCAGGATGAGTGACGTTTTATGTAACATTCACGCTATCGCCGACAGACGCGCAGCAGCCGCGGGGCCCGCGGACCGTGCTGGTCCTACGCGAGTACAAGTTGTTTACATTTAAAAGACATCTTGATGGCTCCACCTGCAGCAGCTCGGCTTACGTTTGTTGTTACGTTGCGCGTGATCCGGAGCTCATCTCCGTCGCCGGCGCCCCGCTCGCCTGCTCTCCTACACTCATCCGTACAAAGAACCAATTATATTCGCAAGTTATCGCCTCATCACTCTCCATAGATGCGTTCTGCACGCCATTGCTAATTAATTTACGCGTGTTTATTAGTTTAATAGAAAACCAGAATAGTTTATAGAGTTCACTACTAACAAACGGCCCACGCCAGCTCGCGAACCTGTTTCACTTTCGTGAAAGTATTTTACTGTAACAATTATCATCATCAATATTCATCATTAATATTAGAATATTCTGTACACTAGGTGCCACGTGTTCCTGCTCTATTGCACACCAGTGGTAGGTTTGAGTGCGATCGGTGTGCAGCTGGCCGCGTGCAGGTGTCCGGCTACATAATAATAATATGATACATTGATTGTTTTACATAACACTAGACGATTAACTATCACGACCTTGTTACACCTTCAACTTCCTCTTAAAAGACTAGATTCAGCTACATAGTTATATTTTACTAATATTCGTTCATCTGTCTTGTATCGACTAAAGGGTATCAACAAAAGAGCAGCAACTTCTACATTATCTCTGCCTAGGTACGCCTTGTATGAGTAATGTGACGAACACAGCATAGTCTCTTGTTGAGAATGAAAAAATACAGTAATGCTGACGAAATAGTCATGTCTTCGTATTGGGATGCCACGTGAACTGGGTCGTCTTGTACTTACGTTGATTGAGAACATCTCCGGCTAAGGCAAAATTAATCAACCCGCGCCTCATGGAAGAACTGCTTAACACGAGGCGTTTAATAGTTGCTTTAAATTCAACTATTATTTAAATGTATCGTGAATTCGCGATCTTCAAAGGCAGTGAAAAACGTCAACCGTTTTGACGTGACTGAATAAGTTCAATCGTGGTACACTTAAACCTCCAAGCGCCGACGGATTACAAAAGTTTCAGAGGAGTTCAATTAATTTACAAAAGGTAATGAAACTTTCACTCAAGTATTGTGGAAGTTTTCAGAAGACAGAAATTCTAGTCTTCAAAAATGTTGTAATCTTGTAGTTATAACGGGCATAGCGGGACAACCGCGGCGGGTCCGGGCCACTCGGCACCCGCCCGGCACGTGTGTTTAAGGAAAATGATTAACAACAAGTTTCTTTTGTTTATTAAAGCCCCTGCCCGCTGTCTTCCTACAAAGTTACAAACACATATATTATGTTGAACGACAATATTTTGGAATTAATTATTCATCTGTTTTGTTCATCAACAAGATAGTGCTACACTCGGAATAGTGCCATCCAAATGAATATCTTGAAATGATAACCTTTATACAAATAAGTGTTCTAAAACAATCTGCGCTAACCGCACACTCGGAATATCTTCCAGACCAATTTGTATAGCGTTACGTCGCACTGGCGTGGCGCGACGGGGTTACGCCAACGAGTAAGTACCTTAACGATCGTCGCTAATGGCGACAGCACCTCTCAATACCTCCACGTTAAATATTTCTCCCAGGACTGCCAGGAGCTGGGAATGCCAGGCATTTGTGCGGGCACTAGGGCAGGTAGCATGCCGCGCGCCGGCCGCCGCCCGCGTCTGTGTCCCGGAAGGTAACCCTCATTGATGGAAAGTTACAAGTCAGTAAGTGACCGTGTGGCTACCGGCTTTTGTTTTTTATGACTGTACGTAACATTCCTTAAGTTTTAGAAGTTCCATTTAAGAATGTGATAATGAAGTTAACACGGCCCCGCTAACCCGCCACTCACACTGTCTGCAGGCATCCTTGTGGCGCGGCTGAGTGAGCCACATTGAGAACCGCGCCATTAGCCAGGTTATTGAATCGAGTGTAACTCACATCACCTGATACTCATACTCAGAAGGTATGTTCTTAATAATGCATATAGAGCTCACAGTGTCTTGGGTCTTACCGGCATCTTAATTATTAGCGTGGGTGAAGAGACCATGTATCAAACAATGAAGATTCGCTTATGATGCCCAAAATATAACCACACTAAGCAACGCCGCGACGCGGCGTCGAAAACTTTGTTACATCTTGCCCGCACTGATGATGTTCCACTGACCTCCTCGAGATTGAGTTTGTACGTATGTTGTACGAGGTTGACATTCTGATGCGCCTTCGTGTGTTGGCAGCATCTGTGTGCCTTCATCTGCAACGGGACTGTTCTATTGAGTGCGCTAATAACCGCGGCTACAGACGTCGCTTTGAATAAGTCGCAGATAAGCCCGTTTATTTTCTATTCAGTACCAAATGACACTGATGTATTGTTAATGCAGCCTCTGTTTATGGAAGTAGGCAAGTCCGGTTGTTGACTGTGTATTATGCAGATGAACGTAATGACGAGGTTGTTATTTATTATGAACGACATCCGCAGAATATACGCAAACAACAGATACAAAGCTTACACTAGTGGTGTATGGATTGTTTATATTAAAATAGAAACTAGATAGGTAAGTAAGAATATAATTATAACTGTCGTAGTTAAGGTTTTGTTGTCTTATGAATACTAATGTAAAGGCAGGCAGGCCTTCACGGCTCACAGGATTCATAATTCAACCAGTTGAGACTTACGCATCGTGCCTCCACATTGTATTGTATATTGACAAACAGCATAAGGCTAATACTATAAGCTCGTCGTATCGCGTGGAGCGATAGAATGCGTGAGGGTGTTAGGCAGACGGCCTGTGAGGTCGGTATCTGCGCCGGCAGCCGGCAGCTCGCTAACAAGCCGGCGCACGTGTCGTCGACAGATTAGACTAATCTCTGCCGCCCGCCGCGCGCCGTCAGCAGTTGCACCACGCTGATACACTCCGCTCACGACCCGCGACTTGCACCGCGAACACACTCTATCACATCTATTCAACATACCAACATACAACATACAAACTTACGTTTGTCTGGACTTTAAAAGAGACATTGACCCCTGTGTTTGTTTCGGCATTTCTTCTCAGAGGTAGTCAGTTAGGAAATGCCGACACCATCATTCAAATTAGTATATAAAAAATGACGTGTAAAAGTGTTTTTTAAAAACCTATTTGCAGAAATAAAATTATTTATCATTATCATTTACCGTAACCATATACCACTATCAAAGCCCTTATATTTGGTCTTCTACGGGCCACTGAGATTGGACCTACATATCTATAAGCAATTAACTATAACATGATAATTATGTAAACAGAATTTAAGGAATAAATTAGTGAAAGCACTGTGATAAATTAGTAATCGTTGTCCGCCGGCCTGCACAGTCGGTTTGTCATTAACGGCACCTGTGGGCTGTAGCCAGTGCCTACGAGAAACTCCCGTGTGTTACGGCGCCGCGCCGAGCGCACATAAAACTAGGCGCGTCACTTGTGCATTGCATCGCGCGATCCGAATCAGGTGGTACACTATCACAATGCTTTCACTGCCGTATTATCTACTTATTGGAGGTAAAAGTTCCATAAATTTGATGCTTGTCATACCGACAAGCGGGCGAGTTGGAAGTGGCTCGCTAACGTTATCGACATCATCAGTCCGAGAGCCGACGCGACGCCAGAGCCTGCGTCATTTACTTGTACATTGTTTAGAAAGTTGCGAAAGCTGAGGCTGATTACATTATAAATAGATTCAAATCTGAAGTACTATGATTTATTTAAATTGTACTGTTAGAACAAGATTAATTTAAACGTAATAATATTCCGTTGTAAAGTGTTATGAAGTTATACTCATAAGGTATGTAATGTCTTTCTATCGTATGGGCTACAACAGAGCTCTTACAGAACGTCAAATCGAGTTGCGCTCACACAATAAGATCCATAAAGTATTTTTTCTAACGTTTTAGATTGCAAAGACTAACTGAACCGTTCTGCGTAGCACATACCTTCTCGAGGTCGTTGCGCTTTGCAGGAACAAACGCGCTGAATCTGCATATAAAATGGACTGGAATGAATTTAAGATCCGACCCTCTTCCCCCGAGCCGCGTCCCCCACACCGCGCCCCGCACTCCCCTCGCGCCAGCCCTGGCCTGCACCCGTATCGAATTGTATTAGGGTAATGTTTATTAAGCACCCCTCGGCGGCTCTGTGCGACAACCCTTAACTTATTAATTATTTTCACACAAGAGACTGCAAACATGCTACGAGTGAGCTGAGGGGAGCGGCGGGCCCGTGGGACACTTGCAAGGATTTATTATATTGTTACAATACCCGAACAGATTTATGCAATATAAAACGTTGTATGTTACCAGGCGATAGGACCACACATGCAAACACACTAGAAATAACATCTTACTATTAATATTATGTATTGTGCGTAACCTTCAGTATGTAAGAGAATCTCGATAAGAACCCGTCTATTTGTACCTATTTATGTTTCCGTCAATAATATCTAACCAATTGATTAACTACAATAGCGAGTGGCAAGAGGTCGTCATTGTTTGTGGCTGAACAAGTAGCTCCAGTTCCGTCAACAAGCGAATCAATCTCCTCTACCAACCGCGACCCCACTCACACTTCACATCGCTATTTTATTTATATTTTAATACTAATGCCATTTATAACCGTAGATTCTGGAAGCAGACAAATTGAACAAAATCATTAAACGGTGTTTAGGTGGTTGTTTTTTGTAACGAGTCTTTGTAGTCTGAATATTTAACACGCTTTATTTTTAATCGTTTCAATAGTAATTACTTATTCCGTGGGCTCGCGTGGCGGCGCGTCTTCACGCGGATAATAGAATCCACAAAAAAACCCATCTTAATTTGTTACCATGCCGGCTACACACAAACACAGGCGCGCTTAATCTCAATGCAATCGACACGGCGACAACCCTGATGCCGATGGCGCATGGCGTGCCGACGAGAGCGGCTGCCGACGACACGACCCCGCGTGCTACAACACAAGCACACCCAAACATGCACAACGGACGTAAAAGGAAATATTAATATCACCAGATAAAATGATCAATGCCGAACTGCCGAGATATCAGCGCCAATAACAGCAAATATTCAGTACACCCGGTTCTAACAGCAGCGATATATAGTTATTATAACGTAGATAGCTACAGTAACATTTCTCAGTTGCTTTTAGTGAGACTTAAAAGGCAAATAAAAACTGCACATAATACTTAGATATGTACCTACAGTGCATTAAACCATTTTCAACGGATGTCAATTGGCCCTTTATGTAATAGAATGGCCACTTTTGTGCAGTAATTGGGTGAGAGCGGCTCGCCCGCCCGCCGCCCCCCGCCGCCCGCCGCCGGGAGGCGCGGTGACGACGGGAACCAGTATGGCCTACACAGCTATCAGACCTACCGACCACACTCACGGGCTTTGCGCAGAAAATCCACTTGCTAGGTCAGGAGAAACCATCTAAGCTCAATTACAACTTGGAAGTTTAAGTACTATTAGCACATAATAAGAGTACCTATAGCTTATATTCGTAATGAGCTGACGTTACTGTCACTTAATAATACTGAGTGCTGTCTCAACCTGTGTACAGGCAAATTCAATAGTTGTAGCAAAATGTTTGCCACGCGTAAAGTCTAAGTGCTACATCTGTGCAAAATCTACAAATGGTGAGCTTTTATTTAGACTTCTGTAACTACGTTTAGGGTGGATCAAAGCTAACCACGTTAGGGCTTGAGAGACTTTCTCACCTCGCTTTGTGGAAAGTTAGCCAGCGGCGGCGGCGCGGGTTTACATTGTGCTCGATTATGCTTGTCTGTGCTCGGCTCTCGCTGCACAGAGCAACACGCTGGCGCATGCTGCGGACAGCCGCGACGCCAGTACCGCTCAGCATGATGTAGGTACACCGCTTACCAATTAACAATAATATGTCAAACGTTGCGGCACTATAAGTATTCGCTCTAGCTCTCCTATAGTTAATCATACGTAAAAGTAACCACATCATTCTAAGTTAATGTCGATAAATTGCCACCCTTTCGTGGTGACAATTTTTTTTTTAGTTTAAACAATACTACCCCGAAATAAAAATGTAATATTATTGTATTCGTTTCTATATAATTTATTCGTCGTTTGCATACATTTCAGTGCAGTAGTATGTATAGATATAATATAATACATACGTAACAAGAGTGCCGAGCCCCACTTTCAGAGAACCTATTATTAAATAAATGAGGTTTGCACTAACTACTGCGTTGTGCGTGTAACTGGCGCCCCACGCGGGGCGCGAGTTACTGCCGCAGTCGGCACACCACCGACTACTATGTTCTCCTGCGCGGCTGCGAGGCGGGCTCTCAGGTACACACGGCCGTATTGGAGCATTACTTATGAACGAAGCTGGCTGCTACTGGATCTATTACCTAGTAGCAAGTTTCGCCGTATAGGTAGGTATATATAGGTATATATATATAGGTAGGTACTTATGTATCGACCGGAAGTGTACGATGAAGGACGGTACGTTACGGACGGACGAGACATGCTTAAACTGCTCAGACATGATGAATTCAATAGAGTTTGTAATTCCACGATACCTCCAACTGTTCAAATTATTTAGATGCATATGACATAGTATGTACTATACACCTCATGTAAACCTCAAACCCATACATCCGAAGTATAATATATCATCTTCTACGTCCGAAACAATAATATCAAAATGTATTCATTAATAATAGAAGAAGTACCTATATTTGCTTACATTATCTCACTCAGCGCTGGAACAAACTCCATAATTAGCTGCAACGCATAAACTTAGAGAATGAGCAAATAAAATAAATCCGGCCATAACTCCATTAATATTTATACAACGAGGCCGGCGCGGCGCAATCCTCGGCGCTGGGCAAACATTTGTCTGGACTAGTCTAGAACCTAGATATACTGCTCTAAGTTTGACCTTAACCAGAGAAACTCAACCTTTGGCTTGCAGGATGATTTCCTCAGCAGCCACACAGGGTAGGATGGCACTCACGTGGTGCATGAGGGGCCGTACTGCTTAAATTTTTGTTTACTCGTAAATTTTAGTCATCAGACTAACACTTCATACATACACCAAGAAAAAGTTTTGTAAAGTTTGAGTATCGCAGGAGCTACCTGATACATGGCAGACACTGCCTCGTTAGCTACCGGCCGCCGCCGCGCGCCGCCGCGAGCCGGGGCACTGCCTGACACCACCGGGGGCCAGGAGTGCAGACACACCGCCGACGTCATAACACTTGCTGCCAACATTGTTGTATCTATCATAACATAGTAACTAATAACCAGTGCTCCGTGATCGTATTAACCATAACTTCGATCTGAGATGGTGAATTTACAGGATAAGTAAAATATGCAGACTAGCCTAGACTTGCGTCATCAAACACCTTATTATTAGAAGCATTTAAATATCTAAACATGCCATTTCAAATATCGATTCCTGTTATTATATAAGACACGTACGAAGCGCCGAGAAAGACCACAATCTTAGTATGTTGTACATTTATACGACGCAATGCGACTGGACATAATGATCAGAGAACCCTGCTATACCTGATGTTTGCGCGCACGTTCGAGGATGTGCCTAGTGCCTGGCGTGAGTGGGGTGTGGCGATATCAGCAACCTCTTCCACAAACACAATAATGTGGAAGTAATAACGGCCGCCATGTTATCAATAGCCTCGTCTTTATGGCTGCCTCGTAAATATACCGAACGGCTTATACGCATCTAGTAAATGAGCACTTTTACTGTTCGTGCTTGACAATAAACATTCAGCAGTGATGTACTGCCGCAGACTGCCCGGGGCGGCAACGAGCGCGGGACGAGACGGGATTACGAGCTACGGGGGTCACATACAACATTGACGTCCTTCAGCAGCACTCACTTGTTGGCCCTCTCTGGCGTCTGCACAACTTCCTACACTCCCGTGTTCGGAAAAACATTTTGTCAGCGTATGAACAAGGGGTCGCTACTCGCTACAAGCTGCCGCATGCCGTCCGTGTGCAGCTGCTCAATGCTCATACAACGGCTCCGCGCTACAAGCACTCACATTCCCTTCATAACGATTTTATGTTTATGGCGCCAAAACGAAACAAATAAACGTTTCAAAACACTCGCAATTCCAATGACCGTACAACTCTACAGTAACGGGTCAAGGCTCAAGGTCTACCGTATCTCAGTCGAAATCTTAATATTTGCTCTTTGAATAACTCTTGATACTGAAACATTATGATTCCTTGTCATAAACTTCTAATGTATGTTATTGTTTTAAAGTTGTGTTAACTTCACCTCTTCCTGTCTCCGACCTTTTAGTATTTATGTTATGTTCAAAGATAACGAGCATAAAGTATTTTCGCCAGTTGATCTTTACCCACACAGAATATTAAATATAGGTACTTCCATATTGTTATGCCGTGAACATAAAGTAAACATGTAATAGATTGAAAAGCAGTTGAAGTTACTTCCTTTGGTGGAAGTTACGAGGTTACGAGAGCAACCTCCTAGTCATGTTATTCGTCGTGCGGTGTCTATAGGATACATACCATTAAAGTATTCTGTACTACACGTTAGTAGGTAATTCCTGCATGATAGGACCCAGGTTGTAGATGTGGTCTGTTGTCAGATGATCCCAGTTGGGTCAGTGGCCTCCACACAATGAACAGTTCGGCGCTTTTTTGGCCTACTGCTACCAATGTTCACACAATGTTCTTGGAGGTTTTATTCATAATAAGATAAAATTAGTGTAAAAACTTCTACGAGCATCAAAGAGCCACCCAGGCCCCCCCCCCCCCCCCGCCGCAGTGCCCCTCCGTCCCACGTCCTGGAGACTCCTGCCGCGTGCCCACGCTCACTGCATTGTCCTTTTTCCGCATTTTACAGAAAATTGCCGCACTGCGTTCACTGAGGTGGCCATGTTTGATTAAGCAACAAGGTATTAAATTATTTGAAACGCGTAACTAAATAAATACAAGTTGTTTTTGATTGTCTTAACCCATATTATTGCTAATTGTTTAACAATAATGTGCAGGACTCTGCTGCTACCTCTCAACTCTCTCCACACAGTACTGCTGGCAGCCTGGTACCTCCCTATCTGTACCGTGCTACACGTGCTCAACGGCTGGACTAAGTATTTCTCTACTTGTAACGCTCGTCACTTGAGAAGCTTTCACGGCTGCGCTAAATGTATTTGCCATTATTTTTCCCATTCGATGGAGCTAAAAAACGTTTTCCTTTTAAAAAGTACAAAATAGGCGTCTTTTGTCAAATGCCATAAATGCCGTTATTTTAACGCCTGAGTCGTGAGAGCAGGCGAGATAAAGAGAAGAGTAATCTTAACATAACACTCTCTGTAAAATAACAGACAGTGCGACATAATGTTATAAGAAATCCTTGTAAGCTAACAAATCGTGGCGTGTTTAGTGCAGTCCTGCGTCTGTGAGCAGGCTCGGGGGTCGGGGCACGTCCTCGGAGCCGACTCTACTCTGTGTGCACAATGAACACACGACAGGAGGGGGGGTGAGTCTGGGGGGAGTCACCAAATCCACTGCACTGCAGTCCGCTCCTTATGATACTTTAACTACGTCAAGGGAAATAAATTGTAAACAACTTCAAAAAAATGCATTATCCTTCTGGGTAGCATTAAAAAAAATCTCAGAATTCCACCTCAGTCACACATTCTATATTGATTATTTTGAGAACAATATACCTAAGGCACCCATCAGTCGGTTCACAAAGTACTTCAGTGACAGCTGACAAGTTATTAGTTCCGCAGTTGATTGTTGAGTATTAGTGGCGCAGTGGCTAAGCGATTGGACTGCTGCGCTAAGGGTTGCGGGTTGGATTCCCATGCGGGACAAAAATTTGTGCGATCCGTAGATATTTGCCACGAATCTAGGTGTGTGTATGTGATACTTTTCTTAATAAACTGAAAGCACGTTGCTGAAAACTCAACATCGAAAAACTTCAACATAATTATTTGGGCGTAATTTGCCATAATATATAAAATAAACGTATAATGCTTATGCAGGGCAGGGCATACATATTATAATACCTATATACAAAGTTCGTTGTGTGAGCTCCCCTTAAACAAAGACTGCATTTATTTCAATGATGCGACGCAAGCGATACTTCGGCCGCCAATAATAATAATGTTCCTTCAAAATTAGGGACTGTTACAGCGACTGCACGTGTCCGGGTGTCCGGGTGTTTGGCTCGCCAGCCTCCGGACAGCGGGACGGGTGTCCCATACCACCGCGTATGCTGATGTATTGACATTACTAGTTTATTGCTGTACCATGTAGCATTGAAGGTATAAAACTTTGAATAAACATGCCAGGCAACGAGTTGACTGCCCACTGAAAATAGAAATGTAAACTTAGCAAATTGCAACTTAATATTTAACTAAAAGAATAAGAAAATAGTTGTTCTGAAATAATTTAGTTCTGTACGATGAATTGGTGTCAAAATGAATGTTATACAGAATAGTTTCAATTCCGGCGTTGCATCAGCGCGCGTAGTGCACGCATACAGCTACAACTAGCGCGCGCCGCCTGCACGCCGCGCGCCGTCGGCACTGGCTTTTGTTGTTCAAGACAAAACAATCGAACGGCGCGGCGCACAGCCTCACCTCGCCGGCGCGCGGCGGCGGCGGGCCAGGCGGGGGCCGGACACTGACAGCAATAAGTGCAACTATTAGAACATCATCGAGGTGCGTCCACTTTACAGAAGATGTAGCAAGTTCCCCAGCCGAGTCCTGTATCTAAATTGTATGGATAAAGAGTCCCTTAATTATTCTTGCATTTGACGATTAGGTAAGTAATGACTAATGAATCCGTGAACACCCTAAATAGCAATCAATCCTATCTGTGTCCATGGCAACAGCAGCGCCTAGCTTCACGCTGCCTCTCCAGCGTGAGCTTTAAGACATGGAACACAAAACTGCTTCATTAAAATGTCCACCCATCACTGAAGCCAGCGCAGCGCCTGCGCCGTCACGTGATACATAAGCACTTTATTACGATAATACCACTTCACATATCAGAATAACTGGAATTATGAATTATGAGCGAATTATCTTGTAATATAAATTCTGATTATTTCTGGATGTTTATATGAGCTTGCGCGGGTATTAATCATAATTATTGTGGTGTGGTATACAACCCGGTGGACGGTGGTAATAAATAGAATGTTCGTGAGAGAATGCGCGTGCGCAGCGAAGAGGAAGTTAACGATGTTGCTGCGACCGACACCGACGGTCGATGTAGAACAACACTGGACATAACGAACGTATTTAGGACGAAACGTGATAAGAAAATTGTAAATACCTGCGATATTGACAAAGAACAGGTATGTTACCTGACAAGGAGTATTATTCAATGTGATGCGAATGTGATCAACATTCACAGTGAGCGCAATAAAGATTTTTTTTTAATTGAAAATCTTTTGCATCCACCAAAACTTAGTTTGAACCATTATGACTATTTCAACGCAAAGTAATAATATACCGAATATGTGAAAGGGCTCAATGACGACGATCACATGAATCTTATGTGACTGCTCTGACCATAGGATGTTTAGTATTTATTTTTATTCCACGGCAAAGAACTTGTCGTCAAAGGTCGGGACATCTAAAATAGATGCGACAAATCTGATATATATTCCACACAGCGGTGGTCAAGGGCGCTGCGGAGGAAGACGCGGTTAGGGAGCGGGGGGCAGGTAATTATTCGATTTCCAGACCCCCTAGACAAGTGGCAAAACGCTTGACGAATAGAAATGGAATAGAATAAAAAATATATGGGGATGACACATGTCATCGATAACATAGTCGAAACATGTTGTCATCCCCATACATTTTATTTCTCATTATATTTCTATTTGTATTCTCATGTAAGTGGCTTTATTGTCTTTTTGGGAATAAATGATTTAAACCATTTGTCAAGCGTTTTGCCACTTGTCTAAGGGGGCTGGTCTATTCTCGTCTAAATTGATCTTGAGAACATCATAAATCATCATAGTTAGAGTCTATTGCTCCTGGACGATAGGTGACGAGCTTCTGTCAACACAAGTATGAAGTAATCTTTCTGTAGGTGCGTCAAGTTATAAATATTGCAAGAGAGAAGGGCGCGACGCTCTTCGAGACTATCCCGGGGTCGCTCTCCTCACCCTGGCGACACATGCGCAGTCCATGGAGGCCCGCCCCGCGTCAACGCCCGCGCATTTGTCGCCTACCGGCCCGGAACAACTAAGGTACATGTTTTTTTACTTATTTTAATGTCCTCATCCTAAAAATATATGTTTCTCTTAGAAACATCATCATCATCAGCCGGAAGTCGTCCACTGTTGAACAAAGGCCTCCCCATTTTAGCAGGGGGGGGGGTCATCCCGCGGCGGGTCAGTTTGGCCTGCCGGACGAGTTTCTGGACTCGTATCGGGCGCGTCCCCCGGGTGGCGCATGAGGGAGCTCCGTAGAGCCCTCGTCCTGGAGTGGGCGGTCAGGCTGTCCCGCCCAACAGCGGGACACCGGACGATCCAAGCCGTCCGCCCACAAATATTCCACTGGATGGACAGACGTCACGGGACACTCACTTTTCGGCTGACACAGGTACTGTCGGGGCATGGGTGCTTCGGCAGTTACCTGTGTCGAGTGGCTGGCAGGGAGGAGTCCACTTCCTGCCACCACTGCGCTGGCAGCGAGGACACGGCGCAGCACACGCTCGAGCATTGTCCTGCTTGGGCTGTGCAGCGCCAGACACTCGTTGCCCAAGTGGGGTCGGACCTCTCACTCCCTCTTATCATCGAGGAGATGGTAGGGTGTGAGAGGTCATGGAGCGCCATCGCAGACTTCTGCGAAGAAGTGATGGCGCTCAAAGAGGCTGCGGAAAGAGAGCGGGAGCTTAACTCCGCTCTCCCAATCCGCGCCCGGCGACCCCGGCGGCGGCGGAGGGCAGATAGTGCCCTCTACCAGCCGCCATAAGACTCGGCCTCAGGGCGGCAGACAGGCTGAACTGCCGCCCGCTCAACTGAGGCCCGAGTCGCGTGTGCGCACATAGTGCGCACACCAAAGATGCGCCAAGGGGCATACCACCGCCCCTTGCCACAGGAGGCCTGCGGAGTACTGGGTTGGGAGACCCACCTCCGCACCGAATAGGCCTCCGCTGAAGTCCTGCAGCCCCCTCTCCAACAAGGGGGCACCGATGTTGTTTCCGCCCCTCTTTACAGGGCGGATAGCGCCGGTGGGGTTGGCGGTAGAATGCTGCAGCGATCCCGCCTTCCCGCCATCAAAAGCGCAGAGCAGGCATGTGAGGTTTTAGTGGGTATGCCCCTGGATCTTATTGGGTTCGGGGGAGAGTCCCACATACCCTCGTCGTCTCCCAACGGCGGGGGATGCGTAATGCATTTCCTCACTTGAAAAAAAAAAAAAAAAAAGGGGGGGGGGGTCATAATCCCCACGCTTGGTAAGCGACTTGGGGATCGCAGTGTTGGTGGTCACCTGATTAGAAATCGTTTTGTATTATTTATTGCGAATAACTTTGGTTGCTTTTAACTTTAAGGAAACACAAAATGACACACTTATCCTACTTACACATCGCTTTGGCCAGTTAACTTTTAATTGGTTTGAATAATTAATTTTCGCGTTGTTTTTTGTTTCAGCTTGTCGTCTTGTACCTGATGTTCGTTAATTTGTGAATAACTGCATGCTAGAGAAATGTAACTAGTTGCAAAGTAATTACGACAACAACGTACAGCAGATTCAGATCAACAGTAATAGACAAACAATAAATTCAAGGATGTTTCCTTACTTCGTAGAACAAGTAAGACGCCAAACTTCACGACAGAAGCCGCTAGCGTCAGCAGAACCTCCGCCAAGTCTTTACTCTCGGTTAGAAAACAAGCCCCCTCTCGCCGACTCCGCGTTTAATATTGTTTGCCGGAAACTTTGAACAAGTTGCGGAACCTTCTGAAGCTGTAAAACTTTAGTTAGAAGAGATAAGCTCTCCGATACGCCTGTACAACTGACTCAGAGCTGAGCGGTGGAGTGCTGGAGACTAACAATCATATTATGTCATGTAGGATTATGTAGCATATACAAATACATAGGTATATCCAGGAGCACACCTGGTCCCGCGAGGGCCGGACTCTACACACCAGAACTTATTCAAAGACATGCCGTGCAAAATAGTTCGTTTACAGTACCTTGTGAGCCGGCCGAGCCTTTAATGAGGGTCAGTCGGATCAGTTTTAAGTAGATAGAGATGATTCTAGAGAATTTCACTTCTTTGTGTTAATGCAAAGTTATTAATACCATAATAATTATTATTATTTATTTTGTACGTTAATATTGCAACAATGTTTATCAAAATCCAAAACAAAGGTTATAACAGACCTTTAAACTAGAAAAAGTTTTTGTCAAAAGCAGATCAAATCAAATTATTATTATTTCGGTTAAAAAATGGGTACAAACGGACAGAAGAATAAGATATCGATAATATATTTATCAGTTAATTAAATGACATTCATAAATGAGCTGATAAAAACCACCTAATACCGTGTCTTCGGCTGCCTACCGGCGACCGCGTCCTTGTGACATTACACGCGTACACGCAGCTCTAAATCAGTGATTACAGCTCAGACTTACAATGCGAGAAAGGAATGACTCAAGCGCACACACCACACACCGACACTCGTGGGTGTGTGGTGCGGTAATAATGATCGCCGTAATGTTGTGTTGTGACTTGTGTGGTGACTGGTGTGCGCACTGAGCGCGGCAGGTAATGCTCCGGTAGTTATGTTCCTGTCGCATGTCTGAGGTGCAGCTGTCTGTCACCACGCGAACCTACTTCAGCGATAACTATATCCAATACATATTTGCCACAAAATAAGTATATAAGATTTTTAATGCAAAATATTAGGTAATCGTAGTTGGTCTTGCGGCAGACGGCGGTAGATGTGAGAAATCCCGCGCACTTCTAAGCACTATAATTATATCACAGGGACGCTAGCCCTGCGTGCAATGTGGGTGCAATGCGCTGACACTATTTATAGCGGGTTATGTATGTGAAGCTATTGTGACGTCATCTCATAACACAGTACACTGAGATTCTAGGGACATCCCGCAAATTTTCACGTGTGTATACTGTACTCAAAATCATAATTTTAAAGAATAGGTACCATTAGGAAAAGTGTTAATTGTGAGTGGTTGTTCTAATACGTTGCAAACATAATTTAATGATATTTACAAATAAACTACTGCTGGCACTTTTATGTTTAATTATTGAATATGTAAACCATAAGATTGATACTTTTCTTGCTGAAATAAAAATGTGTTTTGATTCCATTTCTTTTGCCCAGCGTTGGTTATCGGCGCAGGCGCATGCGTGATGCTGCTGCTGGCCAGGCTCAAGTGCGCCTAGCGCCGTGCCGCGGCACCGCGCGCCGTGTGCTGTGTGCTCGGCACTGCCAATGTTTGCACTGCCAACACCACGCCTCGCGCAAATACTAACCGCTCGGTGTGCTCACCGGCTCAGTTCTACTACTCAAATAGACACTAGTTTCTATCGAGGAAATGTATGCACGTCCACATAGCTGCAGGTCATCGCTCTGTCGGCTAGCTTTAGATATCTGCTAATTACGGACGTTGACTATTTCAGAATCAGTACAAAAATTCCCGGCGTATCCTCGAGATAACATTGATGTCACCCTGACAACCTGACGAAAACAAACATGCAACGAAGTTATATCATCTCCCGGAGGCGCTCGGGGGCCGGCGAGATAAGTGCAGTCGGGGGATTTATTTTAATATACATAACAAGTGAAAAGCATTTCCTGGCTTGTAAAAAACTTTTTGCTTCATGTATGAAATGTATATTAAAAGCGTAGACACGGAGCGGCATAGACGACTTGTACGAAAATAAACATCCGCGTCCGAACACCGGCGCGCGGCGGCGGCGCGCGGCGGGTGAATATTTTAACGCAATCGAGGTAATTGAAAGTAAAAATTTGAAGCTTGTGAATCGGGAACTGAAGGTGAGGCCGCGAGCTCCCATCTCCGGAAGAACGGGCGCGGCGCCTCTGCGGCGTGCTGGTGTTTGTACGGACTCGCCTTACTTTACTGTTTACAATACAACAAAAGTTAATCAGTCAATCGTCAAGTCATTCGGGATTCTGTTCGGCTTTCCTGACCATCCGTCTAAGATCTACTAGGTAGCTTAAACACTGTGTTGTCCGAGTAAAAGAGGGATCCTTAAAAAAAAAAAGAACGTCGCCCCACGCAAGCAATTTCACCGGTATCGTGGGTGCGTTTCACATATATACGTAAAAAGAACATAATTATTTCGTATAAGGAAAGTGGTCCTAATTCTGAAAGTTTGAGGTGTTTTGTTGGCTTCTGGCTTGCTCAGAAGTTTGTTCGGTCGTGGCCGGCGACTGGCGAGCCTCGCGAGGCACGACGCATACGGAGCGTGAACGTGACGATGAATCTTTTCCTTTTTCATTGTACACCAAATTAACCTTATTGGTTTAGGAGGTCACAGGAAAAAAGTAATTCCGTGGCCTCAGCGTCTCACCGATATTGTATTATTACTCATGACAAAAAACGTGTTGGCGTTTGGCTCCTGCATTGAGTTACGTCGCACTGAGTTTGTTGAATTAAGTCACTTTAGCTGCTGAATATTAATTTGACTAATAGGTATTATTCAGCTTAAAACGGAAGAACTTTATACCACTGTACCTAATTATACTGTACTGTTACAATTACGAGTAAGTAATCGTTTTATGCAATAAATATAGCGAATTTCAAAAGACATTGCAATTTTCATTGATAATAAGGATTATGCCTTGCCCTGTAGAAAGGGATGCAAGTAGACCGGCCGGATAAGTTAGCAGTCGACCTACTAGCCTCCTGGTTGGCACGGCAATAGTATGCGGAAAATAATTTCATTCAACAATGAAGATTCCAATGGAGCGGCATAGTCATATATTTGACAAAGCTCCTTAAAATTAGATTAAAAAAAAAAAAAAAAAAAACAATGAAGATGCCGATAGAGGTCATCACTGTATCTATTCTCCATACAATGGAAACCCCATTGAAAACGCCTGCACGGTGGGTACCCTTTCGGCGGGGCGTTGATACTGTCCCCCTGTTGTGACTTTGTGAGCAGCTAATTACTGGGGAGGAGGTGTTCATATAACTCCACCTGGACCTACCTGGACCTGGAGAAAACCCATTATATGGGGTGGTCTCGTGCCGCACTCAGCGGCCGACGACCCGCGACCAAATTAAACGGCACGCGCCGCCTCCAACACAGATGATTTACTTGCGTGTACTGTGCTTAAGAATATTGTTCGCAAAACTTGACCACATGTCGGAGAAATGAGAGCGAATAGGGGAGAGAGAGAAATGTGTTGGTCTGGGAATCATTACACTTCTTGTTATGTATTTCTAAGAACTTTAACTGGCTGTGGTGAGAAATGACCTTCATAAATGGTGCCAAATGAGTTTCAAGAGACGTATTATGATATTTATCTGAGACAAATCATCAACATGGTCTGAACGACAAAGTGAACATCGTTTAGCTAAAGAGACTGGCGTCGGCGTCGCCGGCCGGCTCCCGCGGACGTTGACGTCCAATCAAGGCAATGTTTTTCATTTCATTATCTTTAATTGGCGACTCTCATGTGAATTCGCACGAAACAAAAAACATAGTTATTGCTCGCTGAACCCGGCGCTGACTGCTCACTCAAATTACTTAGAAAGTTAATTCGGCGTCGCGTTCGCGGAAACGCCTCCTTGAGAAACTGCTATATAAGCACTTCCCTATTTAGTTACTTTGAAGATGATTTGAGGGTGGTGCGATATAATATCTTACTTGTATTTATACTTTTGCGTGATGTGTGTGCCAGTGTGGGGAGGCGGACGCAGCTCTGGAGTGCAGCGCGCGGTGGCACTGACCTGCCGCAACAGCGCGCACCGCCCGCTCTTGATGATGAGCGCGTCGCGGCACGTGGCGGCGCGCCTCGCACCACACTCTACACGTCCACAACAGTCGCTCTGCCCTCCGCCGGGCGCCAGGCATCTCTCTCTATCAATTTACATACATCCTATTGTAAGTTCATTCGTAAACTGTTATACTTACATTAACGTGCAGACAGAAGTCTTTTTTTAAAAGATACACAACTGCCCATCTGATTCAGCTATTAGTGAACAACACTAAAAATCAAATAATCCAGTGAAATGTAAAAGTGAAATGATATTGTATTAGATCAAGCTCCGGGTATAATGTATGTCCCGACGAGTGCGCAGCGGTTGGCAGGGCTCGCTGGAACACTCTCACTTACAAAAATAAATGTGTCCGCGATGAGTGTCCCGCTTTTGGAGTACGATCATAATATTTACGAGAAGCCGTGTCACGGTGTCAAGATGTCAATGTACCCTCGATACTATCCTCAAAATATATAACATTAAAACATAAACCTTAGGTTCCTATAGCATGCAGCGATTTGAATTAAAAATAAATAATCACCATGTTTATACCACATTCATTAAGTACTTGTTTACCAACAGACTACAGTCATCAGCCCTGCCGCTCTAAACATCAACTCCCATACAGTCCATTCCCATCGACATAAGAGAAGCAGCTCGCGCAGGAGCCGAGCCGCGCGCCGGGCGGGTCTGGTGGGGTGAAATTTCTCCATTGATGAGTTGATGTATTGGCGAAGCTCATCAATTTGTTGTGGGTTAACTGACTGCGACTGCGAGCATGCGCACGCGCATATAGGCTGCTCTCCTGAGTGTAGGTGGCAACACAGTTACAGAGCACCAAAGGTTTACTGTAGGCAACGTTGAAGATGGTGACGGCACTGGTCACAGCTTCAGTCTCTTCTGTATATGTATATGTATAACGCATCGGAGTATATGTCTGAGAGCACCTAACCGCTAGTCGTGAGCCTTCTATGTATCTTCTTATCAAGTGGCGTATGAGTGAAACTGGAGCAATGTGTATGCCAAATTATATACATAGACATACGTCATACGCTACATCAAAGAAAGCCGCCGTCGCCGCAGAGACGTTGCGTCCGCGCACGCACGCACATGCGCGAATACTTCACCTAGAACTCTTAGCTTCTTTAATATGGTCCGACGATATTGTTGTGATGTTGATGTTGCGCCTCGCGCGTCGCCCGCAGGACGTTGAACCTACGCAGACAGAAGACTATTGCTGTTGATGGTACTTGATGGAGGTGAATAGGTGATATAATACGAAGGCAATTAATTCACTGCGTTTAAGAAATAATATATTACAGGTAGGTAAACTACATAATTAAAACAGTGCAGCCGGTTTCCCATCATTTAATTTTAAAAGTGCCAGTTTGTTCCATGTTGCTAATGGTGACGTAAATAAATAAGGTCCATCGTTCGTTAAAGATAAAAAATAATTTATTCAAAACCCTAATTTAGTATTTTTTGTACATCAAATTACATAAAGACAGCCCTCAAAACGCCCGCCCATCTCCGCTTCCTAGTGCTATAGCTGGGGAGAAGAAACAACTAATTATTACTGCAGGACTACAAACTTTATAACGGATACATAATGAAAAAAGTAATTAACGAGGTGTGCTGTGTACCTTATTAAGTTGACATTACTTGTCGTTACTCTATTTTGATTCAACAGAAGCTCCAATTTAAGGACGAGCTCGTCGAGCCGCAGTGATGATCTGCTGGTGACTGAATTGTGCCTCGACCAGGGCCTTCTAAATCTGTACTATTAAAAATATGTAAAACTTGTATCTATATATCTACAGTCGAGCGTGCCCCATGATAGTCTCAGTGCGTAGCTGCGTAAAAATATTCGTCAGTGAGAGCACACGAGACCCTGAGACTACAGCTTGCGAACGCAGGCGCACAAACTGGTTTCGCTCCTAGGCCGCCGCCCGCACTCCCCGCTCCCCGCGCGCCCGCGTCCCCCGGTGCCCCCGAGCCCTGAGATTGTCGCCTTACATTTCATCCATGCTACAGACTCGACTGTCGTCGCCATGATCAGCTAACAATCACAACCACGAGGGTAATTGATTAAGTTTGCAATACTTCATTAGTACTTATACTTCATAATATCTACCATTTAAGAGTTTCCTAGTTCTCCAAACATCCCCTTAGAGATGGAATTTCCGAAATTGCTTATACTATATACATTTATTTAAAGCTCATAACTTTAATATATCTATTTTAGGGTACAATTTCAAGAAATTCTTCTTAGCGTTTTCCTTCTGAACACCACCAGGAATATCTCCTCCAAATATATTTTTTGAAGGGATAGGTCTCCCATTTAGCCTGTGTTGTCTAATGTTATTTCAATCTCTATTCCACCTAACAGTTTCAACTCTTGTAATTCTGTTCTGAAAAGCTAACGAAGAGATAAAAGAGAATAATGTAGAGAACATCTGTCACATGATCTGTCGACGAAGTCCTGCTGAACTGCTGTAACACCTCTCATGGCGCAAGTTGTTAATTGCGGGGCACCATTACCTGGTACTTTCGTAATCATAAATAACTTAATAGATCATAAATATTAAATACATAGACACGTTAAATTCCACACAAAAATCTTCAGCGACGTCTGAAACATTTATAATTCTAAAAATCACTCAAACGGCAGCACTTCCTGTTTACTCCAGAAAACATAAATATTAGACACTGAATTAATGAAAAATATTTTATATTAGTGTTTCGCCCACGCTAAGCGGTCACTACATGGTTTGTGGACATCATTATAAAATAATGATGTGGACATAATGAGGGTCACTCAATAAACAGTAACGACCCACTAATTGACGGCAAGCGTGACGCCGCGGGGCGCGAGGTGCGGGGTGCGGGGTGCGGGGCAGCGCGGGCCGGATAGATCATGTGCGACTGTGGACTATGTGGCGTCAGAGCTCGGGAGTGCGCACGTCGCGCGTTGCCAGTGCCGCCGCACTCCACTCCCAGTCTTTCCTTTAGCTCCCCACCCAGCCCGCGGCAGCCACTGACAAGGGCTCGGCGAGAGCTCATTCTTGAACCTATAGCTGCGCCGCCCGCGCCGCTGTTGCCTCGAGACTGACGACATCCGCTCTCCACACTCTCCACCGCCTCCTCTTACACTGTTGTTATGACGATTGACCAACGCAAGGCATACAATAAAATCCTTAGATTACTCTTTAGATTCACTTATCGATTGTTTGCATATTGTTTGCTTTTTACTTTATAAAAGCTTTCACTCGGCCGCTGTCGGAGCACATTATGTGAGTTGCTAAGTTCTTTTCTAAAGTCCTGTTGCGTAGAAACACAGTTATCCAAGGAATTAATAATAAAGTTGAATGCAAAATCTGCTTACTCACAGCATGACCCAATATTGTTTTATTAAATTTGGGCTAATTAAATAAAGAAAACACTTTTCCGCAGTGTCAGGCTACCTACCGTTGTGCAGTCCACAATAACCGTGTCTACGACATAATGCCGCTGAGGAAGAGCAATCCTCAAGTAAGTTAATAAATTGTTATTGAATAACTCCGTTTTATTTTAGTGAAATCAATATAAATATCCGCACAGACAAAAAAAAATAGTTTTCAATAAAGCGAATACCTCAAGTTAGAAAAATATTTCCCAAATACCTCGTATCAGTGCGGTATGCAATTATCTAGCTGAAACTAAACCGCGCTCGGATCGCCGACACGCGTTCCGAACTGTAATCAATGTGTCAGTAACGCGAAGTATATTAACAGTGCACGCAGCCAGCCAGGCGAACGGGACCCGTGGCACTGGACTCATATGTGTCCGAGTTTGCTGAGACTGACTTAGTAAGCCACTCCAGAATTTGCTGGTAATGGGAGCCACTCACTGCAGGACCTAAACGCGCGATGACAGGCGCCGAAACTGCTGCTGCGGCACGGAGCGACTGGAAAGGCTACTTTATTATATATTATATAAATGTAGGTACAATAAACACTTCATAGCAGTCCTATGTAACAATGATGAAGTATAGAGTGTAGCCTAGAGGACCTGGGACTGCCTGCCCCGGTCATCAACGTCAGCGCTATCGGACAGCAGTACCTACAATCTACATCTTTGCCAACGAGTCTAAAAAAAAATAACCCTTTTTATTTAGTCTGATCTTACGGTGGAGTAATAAGTACAGAAATAACGGTGGGCGCCCGCATGTACTTCTTGCCCCAGCAGCACATGGCACTCTGCAATATTTAATACTTAATATATAGTAGTCGCAAACCATATGAGCCTTCTGAAGTTAGGCCTAAGCCTAACTGATTCTCTCGATCTCGTTTTCACCGTCCTACACAATCTACAATACGGGTACGATTTGCGTCAATTCGAGTGATCCGGGCCGCGGGTGTGTGGCATATGGATGAACATTGAACACGGATCGCCACTCAGCCACTCAGCGCGTCTCGTTAACTTCACTCCGGCCGTCTCTATTCATTAACTGCTGCAAACTATCTCCGACCTCGTCTACAAACTACAACGTAATACTTTCTAGAAATTCGATGAAATCAAATTCTTAATTCTTTTATTTATGCTTCTAAAATAAAAAATCAATGAACTTTATAGATTGTTATAATTACCGATTTTTATAAGACCGAATTAGTAGGGTTATATTTACAAAATATAATCTTATATCGTTTGAATTATAAAAATCTAAAAAAGTTGTTTCTTTATGCTCGTGCAAGGCATCCATCATCCATCAGCAAAAGCATTTGCGGCATCGGTACTAACTAGACAGCTAGGTTGTAGTATTGCCGGGCTCTGGTCTGGACTGACATCTCTTCGCAACAAGCTACAACTTGTGATGTAACACTGTCTGCTCGGATACCACCACCCGCCGCCGCCGCCGCGCGCCGACGCCTGCGCTGCACGCACTCTCTACAGCTATTACTGCACGGAACCGTAATGACTTGAAGGCAATTAGCATATTTTACTAATGTCTGTCTCTTTATCTATTCCTTCAAGACGACTACACTGACTAACATTAGGAAATCCGCTTATCAATATTAGTAAATAACTGCAGCGTATAACAGCTTATTTGCCTTGTTCATAATAATTAATAACTACTCAATACCCAGATTACCGGGAGCCAACCCTACTGACCAACAGACAATACAGATAGTAGCAGAACTTATATAGGACACTGGACAAGCTGATATTGGTGTGTTAAAATGTATGTAATTGGAAATGTTCACTTGACTGTAGAAGGTGAAATTATAACCTAGGCAAAAATAATGCACCTATATTGCTGCACTTAGTGGAAATCTCAATAACACAACACCTGGTCACACGAATGAAATCGAAACGAAGCACAATAACACTACGGCAGTGCTGAGCGCAGCCGCAGCCGGCCCGTGCAGTCAGCATGTTGTGAGGGTGCCGAAGCCAGTCGACGCTCCCAGGACAATTCAATTTCCTGCCACGAGCCACGCACGCTTTACAGTATCATACGAGTGGTTGCACTGAGCGTTCTCAGCCTGCAAACTGTAGGCGACACAGACGTATGTGACTGTGACTGAGAGCCTCGCCGCGGAACGCTCACGAGACGGAGGTACTAAGAAGCGGTGACAGCTCTACCGGCCTGGGCTGTGGGGACTTCTCTGTAGACAATAACACTTGTGTCTGAACCTACAGCTCCCTGTGTTCCAACCATCGCCTTCAAGCGCGCGCCACAGAGGCACACACCCGGCACATTCAGCCAATGTGCACACGTGTTGCGGCTGTAACCCGATCCCGGCAGCGGTGCAGGCGCACATTTTTTGCCTCGCCCTGAGTGACACACGTGATACATACATGCTAACGGGCTCGCTACCTACACACGACAAACAAGTATTATATTGACACAGAGTATACATTAAGGAAAGGATACAAAGGATGTTCCGATAACGTATTACATCAAGCTGTGTTAAGGCAGTGAGTGTTTAACAGAATATTGCCGACGTACGGACTTTCCAGCAGCGCTGTGTGGTGAGTTAAGGGTTTGACTTAAGCCTGTTGTGTCCCTGAGACAAGTATTAATTGCTCGTAAAACATAGTCAATTACCTGCTCTAGAACAGAACACGCATGGTTAGGTCGCCATTGAAGCACACACGCGGCACATGTTCCACTAGGTTGAATTAGACGCGACGTGTGCAGCGCAGGCACTGCAACAGAACGTTGTTGAGAACTTCGTGCTCTAGATCCTCTGACTGCAGATGAGGCAGGTTCTACGCAGTACGATGTAAATCATGGTAGAGAGCGTGGGCGCTTAATGTCGAGCTCCCAGCAGCTCGGATTGATCACAAGGGATATAACTATGCTTAATGCTATAGTTATGTGCGAAGGCGAATACCCAAGTTTCGCGGCCGCGCTGCGCCGGCGGCGGTAGCCGCGGGCTGGATTGTTCCCGACTATTTATTTCATGGATCTAGTTGCGCGGTGGGCGAACAGGGCGTGTATCTCGGGGTCGCGTGTCGATAACTGCACTGATTCCGGGAAACTTCCAACATTGGTGTGTCAAATTTTCGCACAATATGTTCTATGTTACAGTTGGCGTAACCAGTGTCTACACTCTGCAGCGAACAGAGAGAACATGAGGTGCTTCACTTGACAGACTTTATGAACTCTTGGAACGTTATATTGTCAATTACTATACTATGTGTTGCACGCTAAGCTAGAAACTGTATTACATTTTAAGAGGTAAAGTTAATCGGGGGCGGGCTACGGATCTGAGAGGGCTTCTCTTAGCAGGTTTCTAGTGTGCGCATTGTTCAAACTCACTTTGTGTTGAAATGACACATTTTCCTGCCGTTGCGCATTACATCATTAACCTCCCCAGCGCCACGCGGAAACTGTAACTGAGCCAATGTGGTAAGGACGAGTATCGCATATGCGCGCGCACATTATCATTTAGTGGTCAATTACCATTCGCTGATAAATAGTTTTACTGCTCTTTGTGCTCTATTTACAATGATCCGTTTGTTCGACGAAACTGACGTAAAAGAAATTGGAATCTTATCGTTGTCGCGTCTGAGTGACTGCTGGCGGTGCGGGCGCGGGGTGAGGGGTCGGAGTCACCGGAATCAAGTATCGTGACCATTACCAGCTCACGAAGCCCGAGCACAGCCCGAGCTCGGTCGAGCACGTACGCACTCAAAATGCGTTCTTATACGTATCCCTCGCTCCTTGTTTCCAAAAGTATTCCTCTCCTTTCTCAGGATTGCGTTGACAGAAGGAGTAAATTGGGCTACTGATAATTGTGATAATATTAAGGGTTTCGCGGAAAAAACCAGTCAGAGTCCTATGTGCAGGTTAAGGTTTGTTCCTATACATTTAGAAAGTGTTATGGTTTTTGCGCGTATCTATGTATGTTTGTAAACTTTATGACCTTGTATCTTTCAAACGGCTTGAACGGGTTTCAACAGTTAAGATGTTAATTGTTTCATAAACCCAAGTATCATTAGATAGGTGTTTTAAAATAAATTCAATCAGTTTTCCCATGTATCAACGACTTCAACCAATTTCGCAGTATGTGTCATGTTGCAGTCACTCACACACACGCGGCCTCCTCCCTGGAGCAGCCCTCGCGCGTGTCGTCGCGCGTCCGTCACACGTCACACACTCTCACAAGCCCTCAGCCGGGCAGGCAGAGCAATGAGTTAATTCGCGCAGGGCGGGAGCTTACACGCCTCTTCTTCAAACAATTCGAGTGTGGTGTTAATTATGTTGTGAATGGTGTTAGTTATTATATAATATATATTTCAACAATCAATAGCACTATGGTTAATTTTTATCAGATTATGATGCGCTGTCACGATCTATGGAAAGTAGAAATTTATTTTAATCACCATCGCTGATTCGGAATCCGCCGAATGTAACAGTGCCAACTGCCAAGCTAACCAGTATACCTTCACCTCTTCTTTATTCTGTATCATCAGTAACGACAGACGTGAACTGCGCTGCTGCCTAGTATCTTATTACTCGTCGTCGCGGGCGGTTTCAACACGATGCGGTGCTGCGTTTGATCCAATTGATCAATCAAAAATCATCATCATTCATTTTTAACCGACTTCAAAAAAAGGAGGAGGTTATCAATTCGACTGTATTTTTTTTTTTTTTTTTTTTTATGTTTGTTCCCTCATAACTTGCGACTGGGTGAACCGATTTTCATGATTCTTTTTTTATTTGAAAGCTGGTGCTTCCCGTGTGGTCCCATTGTCACCATTTCAATACCTGATGATGGGATCTTGTAGAAATCGGGGGAACTCTTCAATAAATAACAGCAGATTAACCGCGATTGTTGCTATAGCATATCTAAGCATTGTTTACGCCATCACACAACATAATATCACGCCTGTACTCACTACAAAGGTTATAAAAACAATTTCGAAAAAAAAAAATTCAAGGTCACTTACAACGTTTTACAAAAAAAACGCAATACTGAAAAATAATTAGATGTTTGTTCTGATGAGATATTCGGTTATATGAACAAAACTCTTCAAATTCATGCGTCCTAATTACGTAAGCTGATCCGTGATCGCGGTACTGTCCCTGGGTAACCGTGACCCTGGAACGTAAAGGGCTATTGAAGGAACACTGTGGATGAGTATGACAGTAGTATGACTGTCAGTACAAGTCTGACAGTCCCTCCACCCAGGGTGGGAGGACTCATTGGGTGATTTTGCCTCGTAAATAAAAGGTGTATTATGACTTACTTATGTACTACTGACTTACTTATCTATCTTCATTATCGGAAGACAGATTTCGTAGTCTTGTCATTTCCTGCAACGATCTATCGTCGTGTGGTTTATTATATTTCACTAAATACCCATTTCACAAAACAAAATTTAAATCGCTTAAATGGTAATACAAATATGTAGCAAAACCACATTAGCAGAATCTAAAGCTAAAAAATCAAGAAATAAAAAATTTTAAATAAAAAATTATAACCTCCTTCAAAAAACTAAAAAGTGAAAAATAATATTTTATCACTTCACTTTACATAAGCGAAGTAGAAGTCGGCGCCAAATCCCAACATCCATTAAGCGATTCAGAAAAATAGTACTTATGAGAATGCTGCCATACGTGCGTGGTTCATAGTTTAAAAGCTAACACTATAAACTAAGCGAACGCATAGGATTTGGCGCCGACTTCCACTTCGCTTATGTAAAGTGAAGTGATAAAATATTATTTTTCACTTTTTAGTTTTTTGAAGGAGGTTATAATTTTTTATTTATTCTATAAGTAGATAATATGTCTAATGCGTGTTAGTGTACATTTAGAATAAGATATTATAGGATTGACATTGTCATTTTTATGTACAAAAATCCTTAAAAATAAAGATTAAAAAAAAAACATTTTTCGTTCAAAACGATCATCAAAACTTATTGATAACGTTACATTGTAGAGGTGTAATGAGTATTATTGAGCGATACAGTTCGCTAAGATAAAGGTCTTATCAGTTTATTGTTCATTATTATTCAAGTCGAGGTGCATGTGGACGACGAATACATAACATCACGCTTGTATTCCCCGAAGGAATGATCAGAAGTGTACACCATTATTGCGCAAGTTATGTTAGAGGTCATAATGTCACCGGGCATGAATCTAATGTGCGTGCAGCTTCTGAGAATTATAACAAAAAAAACAATAATACTTTGCCCTACCCGAGAATCGATAAGATAATAGAAATGACAGGATATCGGTGCTTGGATTTCTCTCCTCGATGTATACAAGGGTTATATGATAAAGTCGCTTTACGTGAGACTGGTATGTAGTACTACACACTAGTACTCAATTACAATAGCAAGACTCGATGATTCACTTTGTTTTTGCAGACTCTTGTAATGTGAATAGTGATCAGAAGACAAATAGGTGCTTATTGCATACAAGAATTGAGAGCACCTAAGTCTGAATCATAGGTAATTTTTTTATTAATTAAAATATATATTATTTTATATAAATCAATTTATCTGCGATCGTAACGTGAAAGATAAATTTACACACCTGTAACGCTAATACGATAACGGACATAAATGTACAATAAATGATGGTTATTAGTAACACTGACCTTTGTAGCAACTCTGACCTTCGTAGCAACACTAACCCTCGTAGTTAAACTTACCTTCGTAGTAACACTCACGTTCGTAGTAACACTCACGTTCGTAGTAACACTCACGTTCGTAGTAACACTAACCTTCGTAGTAACACTGACCTTTATAGAAACACTAACCTTCGTAGCAACACTAACCCTCATAGTTAAACTTCCCTTTGTAGTAACACTAGACTTCATAGCAACCTTACCCTCGTAGTTAAACTGACTTTATTAGAAACACTGACCTTCGTAGTAACACTAAGCGTCGTAGTTGAACTTACCTTCATAGTAATACTGTCCTTGGTAGTAACACTGACCTTTATAGCAACACTGACCTTCGTAGTAATACTAACTCTTGTATTAAACTGACCTTTGTAGTAACACTGACCTTCGGAGTAACACTAACCCTCGTAGTTAAACTTACCTTCGTAGTAACACTGACCTTTATAGCAACCCTAACCGTCATAGTTAAACTGACCTTCATAGCTACCATAACCCTCTTAGTTAAACTGACAAAAAGCTTTGTAGCAACAATGACCTTCGTAGCTACACTGACATTTGTAGCAACACTGACCTTCGTAGCAACTATTTGCCCTCAGAGTTAAATCGACCTTTGTAGTAACACCGATCTTCGTAGAAACACTGACGTTCGTAGTTACACACACCTGTAGTGTTGTAACTTCAACCCCTTGCAGTAATACTACCTTTGAAATGAATGTTAAAAATTACTTACTGACTCAAGACACTTTGCGGTGCTCTGAATTATATTTACTGAATGTCTGTATTTGCTGCGCTAAGGGTTGTAGGATGCACATATGGCACTCCGCTCAGGACCAACATAAATGAGTAATTCGCAGAAGTTAGTCCTGAGTCTGATTGTTTATGTCCATGGGATGTTTAATGTTGAAGAAACGCACCCGCGAACTGTGCTGCGATAGCTTATACAATAGTACTGTGTTGCGATCGCTGAATAAATCATGACACACTGCTATTGTATAATGTTGCCCAGCGGCCGAGCAGCCGCACAATAACCTATAGTATCTTAATTACAATAAAAGACGTCCGTGTATCGACTCCCCCGCATTTCTGTTTTCATATTATTTTATTAGACTAGGCAGGATGGGAATAGGCAGTTCTACTTATGTGAACCCATACTTGACTCTTGAGGCCGCGTTCGCAACTCCGCCACGCCGCGAGTCGGGGGCGGGTATGTGTGGCTAACTCATAATTAATGTCCAAAAGGTGGCATTTAGAGTCAAGATAGAAAAATATATGCAGCTTTAATATTATTTTATGAATGATTTAGATAGCATGTATGATTGTACCTCTGTACCAGGTAAGTTCCTACCTAAATTACTTATTACTTGACATCAGTTAAAAAGTTACCGATACCTAATATGCAGGTAACATTATATAATTACTTAATGACCCATCACTAATTATTGTCGCTTACGTTAATGTCCCTTGTTGCTTAACCGCTGAATTAGCATTATTTTATTTATTGTATAAATATATAAATATTATATCGCCGCATAATTATTCGACTTAATTGCAGCAACTGTTAGTATGATTTTATTACGTTAATTTAAGAGTTGTGCTGTTGCACGGGAGAACTAATCAAAGTATGCACTAGTGCACACCCTTGTAACTTTGTAGAGACAGTGTTGCGCTTGCGCACAAAGCCGCGGGTGACACTAGTGTACAGTGACCCCGATCACTAATTTGTTTTTGATTGCGTAGATTATTATCGTAGGTACTTAGTTGCGGGCAAATAATGTCGCTGCCTGTAGGCAGGATGACGTCACACTATCATTACCATCAGACAGTGCCAGTGTTGTAGGCAGCCTCAATAAGTCCGAGTCAACTACGATGAGCGACTCAAGCGCAGCGTTGTGTCGTTATCAAGGGCCCGGGAGGTCCGTGCGGCGCGGCGAGTGTCGCGGGTCACGACTTGCGCTCAACACACTGCGGTGTAGGTTGGCCAACATTATTCAACCCCATCATCGGACACAAGCCACTCACATCATGTGACCCAAATCGACTTTATTTTAACATTTTTATATGTTCACAGAACAGTAACTTCCTACATGAGTCCCTACTGCGAGCTGAGCATATTGCACGTCCGCACGTATTAATATTAAACAATACCATATTATTCACTGATGCCTTTGAACACGCCCAACCACAACAAGCGGCGCGCGACCCTCATGTGCGATACTCCTTATCCTGACAAACGGATATCATCGTTATCGAGCGCATGACCGCACTCGCCAGACCTCGTCTCAAGAGCTCGTTTATTCCTCAATAGAAGAAGAAGATTCCTCAATAAGTTATGATCACAAGGTGCCCCGCGCCTGTAGCCTGCACTACTAAGTCTTATTGTATTATTGTAGAAGTATTCCAACGAAGATATTTAGAATCTGAAAGTCACAAAGAGAACTATGGCTGCTATATACATATACGTATTTTCCTTAACTAACAAGCACTTCATGTATCAACGTAAGTAGCAGGTAGGTAGCTTAACCCTCGCCACTGGCTCGTGTCCAGCAGGCAGCCCCTGTCTGTGGCGTCGCGGGCCGGCTGCAGGATGTTATGACACTTGTTTGGGGGGAGCGACCTGTTTCCGGAGAGATTAACTTCCAAGGACCACCTGCCTGCAATTATGTTCTCACTGTAGTCTAATGCAGCCCCTGAAGGGTAGAATGCGTTGTGCGTCTGCGCACCTCCTGTTTGGTGACGCAGTTATCACAGTGATTACGTAAGCGGCGGGACAGTGCGTACCGCCCGCGCCGCTTGTGAGGACTGCGCGCGCGCTCATACACGCTCGTCGGTTTAGGGTACTCCTCACTTGACCCTTTTGTAGAACATCTCCGATCTGGTCCAAGTATGTTCGCCGAGGTCTTCCCCTTCCCGATATTCCACTAACATTCGCCTCATATATTTGCTTTGTCACTCTTCTTTCATCCATCCTTTCTACATGCCCAAACCATCTAAGCATGATTTTTATTGAATAATCAAAATTATTCATTATTCGTGAATAATCTAAAAATGATTTATTTATCTTTTATTCGTTATTTGAATAAATTTTGCTCAAATCTGGCCGCGGGACGACAAGCGCCCCGACACTCGGGCTAGCGGCGCCGACCGGCGAGCGGCCGCGCAGGGTGCGCCGCGCGCGCTGCGCATGCGCGGTTCAGGAAGAACATTTGTAGCTTACTAAACAATATCGATAAGTGTAGCCGACGTCGAGTGCTGCATTGTGCTCAGTCAGTTTAATCATCTTTATGTATATACCTACTTTCTGAGCAAATAAAGGATATTATTATTATTTAAGGGGATAATTACACTGAGGTTTCGTCTACAGAAAAGACTAGATATTTTGTACCAGGTGCGTTCGTGCAGTTAGTGTAGCGTAGTTCCGACCTCGCGCGCACCGCACATTGCATGTGTGCGCCTGCGCCCGCCGCCCGGCCTCGGCCACAATTACATGCACGACGAGTACGCGATGTGTGCCGCCTACCTACACCAGACTGCGCATGCTCACACTTCACGGACCCGACAAGCCAACCGTCAATATAAGCATTAACGTCTTTAAACGAGTCACTGGTTCACTACAGTACACTGTGAACTTTCTGAACTGATGCACTTCTGAGGCATAACACCAGACCAACCGGATGAAATTTTAATTAATATCATATTATAATAGGAAAAGTAGGCAGAACTCAGAAATGAGACCACATCAGAGAGAATAGCTAGTGTAAGATCAGTCCTAATTCATTTTATACTATATGTACAAATACAATACTTAATGTAGCTATCTGGATAGGTGCACTCATGTACATATACACATAGTGTAATAGACTAATAGTTAGTCAACTGACTACCTATTGAAGATGAAACAAATGTTTTGCAAATCCTATTTAAATAAACTATTTTTAATTAATTAAAAATTTATTTATTTAAATTTCTTGAACTTTGTAACTTTAATCATAATCATTTATTGCTTCAAACACTACAAGCAACGTATCACATATTTGGCTGTCTTATAGCATGCAATATCTGTTAGGAATATAATTAATCTGTGACACTTGTTCATATCAACTTCCTCTTCTGTTGTCTGTGGTATCTTGTGAGTGATTAGGTAGTGCTGTGCTTTCTCTAGTAATAAATTGATAATTAATTAATAACTCTTTTATTCATGTTCTCATAATATCAACTTCTGCTACAGAAGCCTCTTTTAAAACCTAGATAACTACAGAATGTGTTATAGTTAGATTAGATAATGCAGTACCAAGAAATAATTAAAAACTGAAATTCTTTTTAATGAGTTCTAAGGCGTGTAACACGACAGGCGCGGTCACGCGGTGAGTTTGATCGGCGCTTGTTTACATCCGCGGAGTGAGGGCACAGGGCAGGCACCGCGGCCGGTCTGCTAAACTCTCTCAAAACAATGGCGGACAGGAATGCGGCATGCATTGGCGCGCGGTGCATTGTCGCATTCTCGGAATACCGCCGCACGCCGCCGCGCGCCGTCGCGTCGTGAGCGCTGGGGGCTGAGCGCCCGCCGACCTCATAGCGCGGTACAAAGTGTACCTGTACGTGCGGCGAAAGCGCCCCTCTCACCCTCCAGAGACCGGTCGGACGACCACAGTCGACACCCGCTCCACGTCACTGCACTTTCATCACTTGCATCACTTGATTCACCTAAAGAATACAGCAGTACCCACCGAATGTGTATCGTAATTTATTGTTATGTAGCCTAGAGCCGAGTACACTCGCAAGTAACGATGCCAAGATGTAGCCCAGCAGAAGTCGCCGCAGCTCGGCCAAGCACACTTGTTACGTACGATGTATGTTGCCGTTACGTAACGCTTGGCGGACCGGCCGGCGGCCGCCTCACCGCGTGTCGTCACACATCCCGCCTGCGGCCCCCCGAACTCTTTCGAAAGCTTCATCTTTCATATCCTATAGATGCGCGACAAGCTTACGTACTACAAGCGATGTCGACCCCGGCTCGGTCTCGCTGCGCCTCTCCGCTCGTGTTACAGTATGTTGGATGTCCGCTGCTCACTTCTTTAAAACTGTAACTTATCCATTGTGCGTGTCATCGTGCTACTAAGATAATAGAAACGTTAACACGGCCAAATTTTGAGCACCAGCGACCGGCGCGGCGCGGGCGACGCGGGCGGCGGTAACATGCGCACGCGATGGCATCTCCTTATCACATGTAGGTACATATAATTATGGGTATGAACTTACAATACTTATTCCAGTGTAGTCTGAGGTGTAGTCAATGTTTAGTGAGCGCCACCGTGATCCTACAGCATCGGCAGTGCGTGCGAAACGCGTCGGATTTCAGAACCACTCATTAGATTGAAATTACTCAAACACATTCGTTGGAATTTAATAAATAATAAGAACTGGTAATACTACGTCCTTTTAACAAGCCTGGACTAGTGCGGCTAGTACCGTTTGAGTGTGCATGTACAACTATACATAATGAATCATAGTAATGTCTGTGGCGCAGCCGGACCGCGCGGCGAACAAAAGATATCAACGCGCGGCGCGCCAGCCGAGCGGCGGCGGCGGGCGCGAGTCGGGCCGGGGCACGCCCGAGCGACACTATGACATGGCACGCGCAACAAAAAACATATAACTAAGTTTTATCATTTATTATTGTTCAACCGCCAACCTAACAGGGCAAGATATTACCACAACTCACAAGTTGGGAGCTTATTTAGTTTTATACGATACACAGTAGGGATACATACATAATGTATCTTATAATCATATAAACGCGTATACACATCAGGCACACAGTGTTCGGTCCGTCATCGTCAGCAGTCAATCATACGACAACACCGATCGTAATCGTTACGGGAATACAAAATAATACTGAAGAATAAATATTCACTATGACTAAGTACGTTCAAGTACATTAAAGCTCGAGCCTCAGCGGGCAAAGTTTTCACATCACTGTAGTCAGTCGACCGGGCCCGGGTCCGGGGGCCGGGGTCGCAGCCCGGCCTAGCACACGGTCTCCATGGGGATGCGCGGCGCAGGCTGCGCGGGCGGAGCGGCGGGCGCGGGCGCGGGCGGCGCGGGCGTGGTGTGCGTGAGCGACTCGCCGCACGACGGCAGGTGCGTGGACGAGTGCGTGTTGCGGGCGCCGGGCGCGCCGTCGCGGCCGCGCGCGCAGCACGCCGCCGCCGCGCGCTTCAGCGCCGCCCACGCGTGCGGCTGGCAGCCCACCACCAGGAAGATGAACACGCCCTGCAGCGCGTTCAGCAGGTCCGTGGCGTACCACACATAGTCGGGCCCGCCCGCCGCCCACGACACCACGTCGGCGCCCCACGTCACGCCCATCACCACCACCAGCTTGGCGCACACGCGGCCCAGGGCAGCCCTGCGAAGAACACCGCTGTCAGTATAGAACCTCCGAGCCGATCAGTAACTATTTGCGGACCGGGCATGGCCGTAGCTTACCGTTCGGAAGTAGACTTGACCTCGTCGCGCCGCCACAGGCCGCAGGTGAGCTGGCGCGTGGTGGAGATGAAGAGCGCCAGATTGACGAGCAGCAAGACGCCAACCGGCCCGAAGAAGTACACCAGGATCTCCATGTCCCCGTAAAACCAGCAGCGCTGCACGGCGAAGCGCGGGCGCAGAAAGGGCGCGGCGGCGGCGGGCGGCAGCTGGTCCAGCGCCGCGGCCGCGCCCGCCAGCAGCAGCGGCCCGCCCCACGCGTACACCATGTACACTCGCAGGCGCCACAGCTCCTGCCCGCGCTCTAGCGACGTCGGCCGGAAGTCCCTGCGCACACACACACTCTCACACTCTGTTACCCGGCCGAACCGGCCGGCACAACCCATCACCTATTACGTGCATAACATCACGCGTGTATCCACGAAAGTGTAAGCAGCTGTAAAGTACGCGCAAACTTTATAATTAGTTAGGTATGTCGTTGGTTCAGCACGTAATTATTACCACCAATCGGGCACAAACCAGACGCCGTACTGCTACTGAGAATTATTCAATGGAAAAGTGTAATAAGTCTGTCCCCGACCCGAGAATCGACCGCTTGACCTCAAGCTCAGCGGTCTTTACCAACAAGGTGCCTAATATGTTTAACTAAATTCTAAGTAACTCCGTTTGTCTGTTGTCTCTTTACGACTTGTTTTATAAATTTAGATTAGGCGTAAGCAGATTCCCAAGAAACGAACAGGCCTTTTTATCCCGAGACAGTGGCAGGACAGACTTAGGTATTTAAAAATATCGTACTCTTTATGGAGCAATTAATTATTATGATCAAATTCTTTCTTCTTAAAAAACAAAATGTTATGGAGTTTTTTTATAGTCTCCCTACACTGACGACGCGTAATCTTTCTTCTTCCTTCCTCACTTGTTTGTAGTTTTTACAAATATTAGCTGATTCGGTGTCGACAAATACACGGACAACTTTCTTACACACATAACATAATAAACTTTGACGGATTTCGATTTCTTCTGAAGAATATTGCGCGCGCGAAGCTGAGATTTGGCATAGGTAGTTAAAAGTTTATGCGAGAAGTGCAAGATTCTAAGAACAACTATCAACTGGCTCTCTAGACATATACCCGCGGAGTGCCGCGCGCCGCGCGATGCGACCAGAAGATGGGTGTTGCTGTGTCAACGACTGTTTGGACTTCTGTTAATACTCTACATTAATACCTTCTTTCAAATTTTTATACAACAGTGTGCAGGACCATAGGAGCAGCCAGCTATTAAAGAAGATTTGAGATAAGTGCCCAGTCCAAAGCGCCAGGTAACTGGTTTGAACCGTAGTATGTACGTTATTTTAGAAGTATATTTATAAGTGTATTTTTTTATCTTTTAACTTAGAAGACCAACTTAACTTAGGTCTTATAAGACCAGATCAAATCCTATCGACTAAAACCGTGATTCTGCTTCACCGTGGCGACAAAAAAAGTTTGCATGACCTGCAATTTACCGCAGTAACTCGTCAAATTCAACGAGAAGTATACCCATCATAATTATAACGGAAGTGCTTAGTGCATGCTCACCTGAAAGTCCACCAGATGTTGAAACACATTGTGTTGAGCCAGAAGAACGCAGACAGGAACAGGAAGTGCATGCACACCGCTGCCGCAGCGCATGGAACAAACAGGCTCGGTCAGCGCACAAGATACACACGCACACTCACACACACGTCCAACGTGGAGCCCCGCGGGCTGGCTCACCGAGTGCGCGGCACAGCGCCGGCGGCACGCGGTCCCCGGCCAGCTGAGTGGCGGCCAGCAGCACGTCGCCCAGCATCAGCGCCGCCACGTAATGCGTCTGGCAGCGCCAGTGCAGCGCGTGGTGCGCCGCGGGCAGCGCGAAGCCCGCCGCCAGCGTGGCCGCCAGGAAGGCCGCGCCTACCGCCAGCCCCGCGCCGTACAGCGCGTGTCGCGTGGCCTGCGGCGCCGGGCGCAGCGACCGCGCCGCTGCCTCGCACGCCAGCACTCGCGCGCCCTCCTCGCCCAGCACGGCCTCCGCGCACCAAGCGCCAGCCTCCAGGCGCGCACCGCCGTCGCCCGCCGCGCGCAACTCCAGTCCGCCGTCTGCGGTCAGCCGGGCGCCCCGCAGCGCGCCCGCCACGGCGTACCGCGAGCCGTTGGCGCACGCCGGCCAGCCAGCGCCCACCGCGCTGCCGTTGGCCAGTTCGCGCAGCTCCGTCAATGCCGCCGCCGCCGCCGCCGCCGCTCCCGCATAAGTCTCGTCCCTCACGCAGTGTGCTCCGTCAAGAGCTTGGCCCTCAGCGCAGCACTTGGACGGTGGCAGCGCCGGATCCTCTGCGCAAACTAGTGCCGCCGCATTGTCAGTGCAGTATCTCTCAGGCGGTAGTGGCAGCGATGCTCCGCGCAGCAACATTGAAGCATTGTTAGCGAGCAACGCGTACGGCGCGGCGTGTTCGGGCAGCACTCGCAGCGGCTCGCACGCCGGCAGCGTGCCATTGACGACGCGCCAGTGGCGCGGCAGGTGGCCAGGCTCCAGGAACCCTCCGCGTGCCGGCGCGTACACCCGCGGCTCCCAGGCCACGTCGTCACCCACGATGGGCCCGCACGCCGAGCGCACAGCGGCGGGCGCCAGCTGCGCAGCCCGCAGCGCGGCGGCGGTCAGCGCGTGGCCGGTGGGACAGCAGCGCGGCACCGCCAGCGGCGCGGGCTTCACGCCGCCCGCGGCCGCCCACACCACGCTCCATGTAGTCAACCAAGTGACAATGTACGACATCTCACAGCAATCCGTAGGTTCACCGAGCGCACCGACGACGTGACGGCCGCCTAGCCTGCATCGCACCGCTGCACTCTATAACACTTGACAACTATGTAACACAGATACATACGATAAATCCAGATTACTTTTCACACCGCTTAGCGTTTTAAAAGGTATTTGAAATGTATATGTAACATGTTTTAAGAACTTGTGTTTTTAATCGCGATATTAAACACGTGTATACAGAATAAAGTCGCAGCGGACGCAACCTCTCGCCTCGAGAGCTCGCGAGATACTACTGAAGTTGTGAGCTAGTGAGTGAGTGTGAACGACGGCCGACAGCGACGAGCATAAGCGAGTAGCGCTAGCGGACCACGAACGAACAGCTGATTGTCCCCCGTCCGGCTCTCCACCCGCTCCCCCATGCCCCGCGCGGGCCGCGGCGTCAGCCTGCTTACAACTTGCACAGATATGCAGAACGCACTTCGTGCACTTAAGAATGCAACATAACTAACATTAAGTGCATAAACCCAGACTGCTTACAAAATTAGTAGTATAAAAGTTGTGTGTTAAGATTATTGTTTGTAATAAATAAGATAGTATAATGTGTACAATGTGTTGAGATGGGCCGAGTAGACAATTTTTAGTTGGTCGCAAAATGGCCGAATAGTCTACCAAGCCGATCATTATTTTCGATTATCTTTATCATTAAGCGAAGACGGGCAGATATTTTAGAAAAATAATACAAAAGTCAGTAAATATACAGTATGTCCGATAATCGACTGTACAAACTTTAAGAGAGGGTTCTATGTTGATGATATGATAATAGTTCCACTTCATGGGTCTAAATCAAACCCTGTTCGTCTTGCCAGTATTTAATTATTGTATTTTTTATATTATTTTTTTATAAAAAACGTCGCCCCTCTCTAGGAATTTCTCCTGTATCGTGGGTGCGTTGCATCCGTTCACAAACATCAAATATCACATACACAAACACCCAGACACGGGACAAACATCTATGCATCGCACAATTTTTTGTTCCGTGCGGGAATCGAGCCTGCAACCCTTAGCGCAGCAGGCCAATCGCTTAGCCGCTGCGCCAATCAGGTCGTATTTTTGATTTTGTGAATAATATTATTTTTTTAATACCTACATGTAGGTGTAATTATTTTCTTCAAAACTCATCACCTTCGGCTCTATTTACTTATATACTATGTTTTTAAATAACTTTTATAATTTGTTTTTTCAGGCTGACTAATTACTTAATTAGTGCGAAAGTGTTCTGTGATTGCGTTTTCTTTATTACACATTCAACATACATTAAATATACTCCAAATTATATAGAATGTATGTATAATAATATGTTCTAGATATCGCCTGCCGCGCATGCGTCTGTTAATTCTTAACTGTCTTTAAACTCGTAATTCTGCAATCGTTATAAGCTCCGGATATCTAAACTCTCATTATACTGTATACTCCATGGCCTCGAATATAAATATATTCAGGCCCGTATTTCCAGACCAGAAGTGTATATTTCTCCAGTTAGGTATGTTATAGGTCTCAATATAATAGGGGCGACCCTATTACCATTAACCGGGCACAAATCCACACTAAGTGCCGGGAATCAAACCCAGGACCTCACGCTCAGCAGTCGCGTTGTGTGACCACTAGAACTACGAGGCAGTCGCATGGACAAAGATATTACAGTCACAGTAAAAATATACTGTGTCATAGTCTTGTGGTTAAGTATTCGACCCCATAAATTACAACGCTGCAAGCAAAATGACATGCCTTTAATATATAATTGTAACTAATGTCATATTCTACTCGTCGGCAAGGAGAAGCTTGAGCCTTACCTCCTTTGGTCACTATAATAAATATAATTAAATAAATATCACCGAAGTATTGTTTGTGCTTAATCTTATTTATATTCTGTATTCTGTGTTTGTATACTAAATTATGTGCATTATTGTGTTCCTACTTTATACCGAGAATGTTCACATTTTTCTTTTATTAAATTACCTATAAGTGAAAACTTGTAATTGGCTGCCAGGTTACTAGAGTGATCACTGTTTTGTCAACTTAGCTGTAAGTTTTCCATAAATTTAAATAAATAAATAAATTATTGAAAATGATCCGTCACCTCAAAGTTACATCGTCTTTTCGGATACGACCTGTCAGGAACGCATTCTCTCAGCGGCTAAAAAGTATATTTTCTAGTTGTATACTGCAAACAAAAAACGTTTTTTGACGCGCTCAATTCTCTGTTATGGTAACCTACCCATGTAGATGTTATAATTTAGGTTCCATACTTGTAAAGCATAATCGAGGGCATCATTCCATTAGGGGCGTATCCAATTTTGGCTACTTTTCTATTATCAAATCAATAAGTCTAACTTTTGAATGGGATGTTGAATCGTAATGAAATTTTCAGGAAAATTATATATTATTATGACACTTAACATGGTACCAACTAAAAGTACGTAAATTATGTCTTTAAGGTACTTTTCGTCCTTACGCCTTATGACTTAACGATTTTTAGAGAATTATCTGCTACTCACCATACAATTTAGGGCGTATAATATATTTTTTAGTTTTATCTGAAATAAAGTTACGATAAATTATTATTAATCGATGTTAATTGAGCTAAATATATAACCGACTGGCTTTTTTTTAAATGGCCAATATTCCGAAATAATTAATAAGCACGCCCTGGTTTGACAAAATAAATTAAACTACCTATCGATAATTCTATAGAGGCGTAAAACTTAGAGCCCTTATGTGCGTGTATCTTCCACTTTGATTCGAACACATTTTTTGCTATGCATTCTAGTTATTTACTCAAGTTACCGATATTCCAAAATTCATATTTTAACCATATTTTAAAGACTATTTTTGACTATCGTTCTATTAGTTGATCTTGATAAGCGGTATTCACGGGGAAATAAGACAATGGTTAGCTAACGTCGGCTTGGATGGATGCTTAGATATCTGCGTACCACAATATACGATGCTGTCCGATAGTACAGAGGTACCAGTTCCAACTCAATAAGGCCTATAGGTTGTAGAAGGTAAAATCAGAAAGAAATTACCCTTATACCGTCTAGAACGTATTTAAAAACGGATTACAATCTTCTGAAGTAATGTAACCGCTTCTTTGAAGTATGAAATGGGAGTGTAAGCCTTAAAACAACAATAAAAAGAAGGTTAACGTAGAGGAATTTAGACGCATTTTGACCTGTTGGAGTGCCACAACTGACTGCAGTACACAAAAGAGTGAGACTTTACCTAAAAACATTAAATTTCTCTTGAAACAATGCTGAAAAAAACAATTGCTAGAACAGGTCGATCGCTTGTGTTAATATTAAACAACATAGGACTTAGGACGCTGCCCTGAGGCAACACCTTTTTCTGATGACGCCACCTGCTTTCGCTGATGTTAAGATGGACTTGGAACTGACGATTTTTCAAGATTACCCTTAGAATATCTACGAACCCCATATCCTTATTGAGATCACGGACTTTAAGAAAGAGCCGTTTAATATTTACCGTGTCATAGGCTGCAGAAAGATCATCAAATACCACACCTGTGATTTTGTTCGCCTCGAAACCATCTTGTATGTCACTATGCTATAATGTATAAGTCAATAAGTTAAAACATAATTCTAGACTTGTTTATTAGTTTTCAGTTTTTTAGCAATTTTTATTTTATATTTAATTTTTATTTTTATAATTTACCTCAAATCAAAATTAAAAATCACGCGTATAACAATTTTCTATATCTACCAATAAATAGAGTCCTGGCTACGTCATTGATTATACATATACCTATAATATAGCTTTTGCCCGCGGCTTCACCCGCGTTAACCCCTATTTAAACTCTAGGCCTAGAACGTTGAATTTTTCTAAAAAGTTGCTTATGCTCTTTCTTGGGTCTTTTTTATCAAAATCCGTCCAGCGGTTTAGACGTGAAGACGTAACAGACAGACAGACCGAGTTACTTTCACATTTATAATATTAGTATGGATAACAAAACATTTAATTCCAGTTTACATATAAGATAGGCTTTCGCAATAAGTTTGCAGTTCATCTAAATCTTGTTGAAGATCAGAAAGTTAATATTATCTAGGGCATACAATTTTCATATAATCAGCATAAAGAATGATTTTAGACTGTTACCTACCTAAAGCATGAGTCAATTTCATTAATTAAAATAGGGAAAAGTAATGGCCCTAAAAGCGATCCCTGATAGTAGTTTGACTGCTGCAGAGCTATTATCGTTCAAGACTACAGTTTGACAGCGATTTTCAATATAATTTAAACCAACTGAACAAGTGACCACTTATACCATTTGTAAGCAATTTACGCCTCGCTGCGGTATCCACACATGTGATCTATCACATCAACCTGAGAAGGTTTAGCCATTTCAGAGGTCAAAAAGTCAGAGCATAGGTATCGGTAAGAAACTAGACCTATTTTTTTAAGAAACCATGCTGATCGAGATTATGATAAATAGTGATTATTAGGACAGTAGACCGGAGAGTAGGTACATAACATAACATCACGCCAGTATTCCCCGAAGGGGTAGGCAGCGGTGTACATATAGTACACCCACATTTCGCCAGTTATGTTGTAAGTCCCAATGTAATAGGGGGCGAGCCTATTGCCATCAACCGGGCACAAATCCAGACTCCGTGCTGCTACTGAGAATTACCTAATGGAAAACTCAGTAACACTTTGCCCGACCCGGGATTTGAACCCAGGACCCCTTGCTCAGCAGTCGCGCTTAGCGACCACCAGACCAACGAGGCAACGAGGAGAGTAGGTACATATTATACAATTTTCTCTAAAATTATTGAGAAATCAGAGCTTTGATATGGTTATGATGTAGATGCTACCTCACGCTCTGCAGATCGCGCTTTGATATGGTTATGATGTAGATGCTACCTCACGCTGTGCAGATCGCGCTTTAATATGGTTATGATGTAGATGCTACCTCACGCTCTGCAGATCGCGCTTTGATATGGTTGTGATGTAGATGCTACCTCACGCTGTGCAGATCGCGCTTTAATATGGTTATGATGTAGATGCTACCTCACGCTCTGCAGATCGCGCTTTGATATGGTTGTGATGTAGATGCTACCTCACGCTGTGCAGATCGCGCTTTAATATGGTTATGATGTAGATGCTACCTCACGCTCTGCAGATCGCGCTTTAATATGGTTATGATGTAGATGCTACCTCACGCTCTGCAGATCGCGCTTTGATATGGTTGTGATGTAGATGCTACCTCACGCTCTGCAGATAGCGCTTTGATATGGTTGTGATGTAGATGCTACCTCACGCTCTGCAGATAGCGCTTTGATATGGTTATGATGTAGATGCTACCTCACGCTGTGCAGATCGCGCTTTAATATGGTTATGATGTAGATGCTACCTCACGCTCTGCAGATCGCGCTTTAATATGGTTATGATGTAGATGCTACCTCACGCTCTGCAGATCGCGCTTTAATATGGTTATGATGTAGATGCTACCTCACGCTGTGCAGATCGCGCTTTAATATGGTTATGATGTAGATGCTACCTCACGCTCTGCAGATCGCGCTTTAATATGGTTATGATGTAGATGCTACCTCACGCTCTGCAGATCGCGCTTTGATATGGTTGTGATGTAGATGCTACCTCACGCTCTGCAGATAGCGCTTTGATATGGTTATGATGTAGATGCTACCTCACGCTCTGCAGATAGCGCTTTAATATGGTTATGATGTAGATGCTACCTCACGCTCTGCAGATCGCGCTTTGATATGGTTATGATGTAGATGCTACCTCACGCTCTGCAGATAGCGCTTTAATATGGTTATGATGTAGATGCTACCTCACGCTCTGCAGATCGCGCTTTGATATGGTTGTGATGTAGATGCTACCTCACGCTCTGCAGATAGCGCTTTGATATGGTTATGATGTAGATGCTACCTCACGCTCTGCAGATAGCGCTTTAATATGGTTATGATGTAGATGCTACTTTACGCTCTGCAGATCGCGCTTTGATATGGTTGTGATGTAGATGCTACCTCACGCTCTGCAGATAGCGCTTTGATATGGTTATGATGTAGATGCTACCTCACGCTCTGCAGATAGCGCTTTAATATGGTTATGATGTAGATGCTACCTCACGCTCTGCAGATCGCGCTTTGATATGGTTGTGATGTAGATGCTACCTCACGCTCTGCAGATAGCGCTTTAATATGGTTATGATGTAGATGCTACCTCACGCTCTGCAGATCGCGCTTTAATATGGTTATGATGTAGATGCTACCTCACGCTCTGCAGATCGCGCTTTAATATGGTTATGATGTAGATGCTACCTCACGCTCTGCAGATCGCGCTTTGATATGGTTATGATGTAGATGCTACCTCACGCTCTGCAGATCGCGCTTTGATATGGTTATGATGTAGATGCTACCTCACGCTCTGCAGATCGCGCTTTAATATGGTTATGATGTAGATGCTACCTCACGCTCTGCAGATCGCGCTTTGATATGGTTATGATGTAGATGCTACCTCACGCTCTGCAGATCGCGCTTTAATATGGTTATGATGTAGATGCTACCTCACGCTCTGCAGATCGCGCTTTGATATGGTTATGATGTAGATGCTACCTCACGCTCTGCAGATCGCGCTTTAATATGGTTATGATGTAGATGCTACCTCACGCTCTGCAGATCGCGCTTTAATATGGTTATGATGTAGATGCTACCTCACGCTCTGCAGATCGCGCTTTGATATGGTTATGATGTAGATGCTACCTCACGCTCTGCAGATCGCGCTTTGATATGGTTATGATGTAGATGCTACCTCACGCTCTGCAGATCGCGCTTTAATATGGTTATGATGTAGATGCTACCTCACGCTCTGCAGATCGCGCTTTAATATGGTTATGATGTAGATGCTACCTCACGCTCTGCAGATCGCGCTTTAATATGGTTATGATGTAGATGCTACCTCACGCTCTGCAGATCGCGCTTTAATATGGTTATGATGTAGATGCTACCTCACGCTCTGCAGATCGCGCTTTAATATGGTTATGATGTAGATGCTACCTCACGCTCTGCAGATCGCGCTTTGATATGGTTGTGATGTAGATGCTACCTCACGCTCTGCAGATAGCGCTTTAATATGGTTATGATGTAGATGCTACCTCACGCTCTGCAGATCGCGCTTTGATATGGTTATGATGTAGATGCTACCTCACGCTCTGCAGATCGCGCTTTGATATGGTTATGATGTAGATGCTACCTCACGCTCTGCAGATCGCGCTTTAATATGGTTATGATGTAGATGCTACCTCACGCTCTGCAGATCGCGCTTTAATATGGTTATGATGTAGATGCTACCTCACGCTCTGCAGATCGCGCTTTGATATGGTTATGATGTAGATGCTACCTCACGCTCTGCAGATCGCGCTTTGATATGGTTATGATGTAGATGCTACCTCACGCTCTGCAGATCGCGCTTTGATATGGTTGTGATGTAGATGCTACCTCACGCTCTGCAGATCGCGCTTTGATATGGTTGTGATGTAGATGCTACCTCACGCTCTGCAGATCGCGCTTTAATATGGTTATGATGTAGATGCTACCTCACGCTCTGCAGAACGCGCTTTGATATGGTTATGATGTAGATGCTACCTCACGCTCTGCAGATCGCGCTTTGATATGGTTGTGATGTAGATGCTACCTCACGCTCTGCAGATCGCGCTTTGATATGGTTATGATGTAGATGCTACCTCACGCTCTGCAGATTGCGCTTTCATATGGTTATGATGTAGATGCTACCTCACGCTCTGCAGATCGCGCTTTGATATGGTTATGATGTAGATGCTACCTCACGCTCTGCAGATCGCGCTTTAATATGGTTATGATGTAGATGCTACCTCACGCTCTGCAGATAGCGCTTTAATATGGTTATGATGTAGATGCTACCTCACGCTCTGCAGATCGCGCTTTGATATGGTTATGATGTAGATGCTACCTCACGCTCTGCAGATCGCGCTTTGATATGGTTATGATGTAGATGCTACCTCACGCTCTGCAGATCGCGCTTTAATATGGTTATGATGTAGATGCTACCTCACGCTCTGCAGATCGCGCTTTGATATGGTTGTGATGTAGATGCTACCTCACGCTCTGCAGATAGCGCTTTAATATGGTTATGATGTAGATGCTACCTCACGCTCTGCAGATCGCGCTTTGATATGGTTATGATGTAGATGCTACCTCACGCTCCGCAGATAGCCCTTTGATATGGTTATGATGTAGATGCTACCTCACGCTCCGCAGATAGCGCTTTGATATGGTTATGATGTAGATGCTACCTCACGCTCTGCAGATAGCGCTTTGATATGGTTATGATGTAGATGCTACCTCACGCTGTGCAGATCGCGCTTTGATATGGTTATGATGTAGATGCTACCTCACGCTCTGCAGATAGCGCTTTCATATGGTTATGATGTAGATGCTACCTCACGCTCTGCAGATCGCGCTTTGATATGGTTATGATGTAGATGCTACCTCACGCTCTGCAGATTGCGCTTTCATATGGTTATGATGTAGATGCTACCTCACGCTCTGCAGATCGCGCTTTGATATGGTTATGATGTAGATGCTACCTCACGCTCTGCAGATCGCGCTTTAATATGGTTATGATGTAGATGCTACCTCACGCTCTGCAGATTGCGCTTTCATATGGTTATGATGTAGATGCTACCTCACGCTCTGCAGATCGCGCTTTGATATGGTTATGATGTAGATGCTACCTCACGCTCTGCAGATCGCGCTTTGATATGGTTATGATGTAGATGCTACCTCACGCTGTGCAGATCGCGCTTTGATATGGTTATGATGTAGATGCTACCTCACGCTCTGCAGATAGCGCTTTCATATGGTTATGATGTAGATGCTACCTCACGCTCTGCAGATCGCGCTTTGATATGGTTATGATGTAGATGCTACCTCACGCTCTGCAGATTGCGCTTTCATATGGTTATGATGTAGATGCTACCTCACGCTCTGCAGATCGCGCTTTGATATGGTTATGATGTAGATGCTACCTCACGCTCTGCAGATCGCGCTTTAATATGGTTATGATGTAGATGCTACCTCACGCTCTGCAGATCGCGCTTTGATATGGTTATGATGTAGATGCTACCTCACGCTCTGCAGATCGCGCTTTGATATGGTTATGATGTAGATGCTACCTCACGCTCTGCAGATCGCGCTTTGATATGGTTATGATGTAGATGCTACCTCACGCTCTGCAGATTGCGCTTTCATATGGTTATGATGTAGATGCTACCTCACGCTCTGCAGATCGCGCTTTGATATGGTTATGATGTAGATGCTACCTCACGCTCTGCAGATCGCGCTTTAATATGGTTATGATGTAGATGCTACCTCACGCTCTGCAGATTGCGCTTTCATATGGTTATGATGTAGATGCTACCTCACGCTCTGCAGATCGCGCTTTGATATGGTTATGATGTAGATGCTACCTCACGCTCTGCAGATCGCGCTTTGATATGGTTATGATGTAGATGCTACCTCACGCTGTGCAGATCGCGCTTTGATATGGTTATGATGTAGATGCTACCTCACGCTCTGCAGATAGCGCTTTCATATGGTTATGATGTAGATGCTACCTCACGCTCTGCAGATCGCGCTTTGATATGGTTATGATGTAGATGCTACCTCACGCTCTGCAGATTGCGCTTTCATATGGTTATGATGTAGATGCTACCTCACGCTCTGCAGATCGCGCTTTGATATGGTTATGATGTAGATGCTACCTCACGCTCTGCAGATCGCGCTTTAATATGGTTATGATGTAGATGCTACCTCACGCTCTGCAGATTGCGCTTTCATATGGTTATGATGTAGATGCTACCTCACGCTCTGCAGATCGCGCTTTGATATGGTTATGATGTAGATGCTACCTCACGCTCTGCAGATCGCGCTTTGATATGGTTATGATGTAGATGCTACCTCACGCTCTGCAGATCGCGCTTTGATATGGTTATGATGTAGATGCTACCTCACGCTCTGCAGATCGCGCTTTGATATGGTTATGATGTAGATGCTACCTCACGCTCTGCAGATCGCGCTTTGATATGGTTATGATGTAGATGCTACCTCACGCTGTGCAGATCGCGCTTTGATATGGTTATGATGTAGATGCTACCTCACGCTCTGCAGATCGCGCTTTAATATGGTTATGATGTAGATGCTACCTCACGCTCTGCAGATCGCGCTTTAATATGGTTATGATGTAGATGCTACCTCACGCTCTGCAGATCGCGCTTTGATATGGTTGTGATGTAGATGCTACCTCACGCTCTGCAGATCGCGCTTTAATATGGTTATGATGTAGATGCTACCTCACGCTCTGCAGATCGCGCTTTAATATGGTTATGATGTAGATGCTACCTCACGCTCTGCAGATCGCGCTTTGATATGGTTGTGATGTAGATGCTACCTCACGCTCTGCAGATAGCGCTTTGATATGGTTATGATGTAGATGCTACCTCACGCTCTGCAGATCGCGCTTTCATATGGTTATGATGTAGATGCTACCTCACGCTCTGCAGATCGCGCTTTGATATGGTTATGATGTAGATGCTACCTCACGCTCTGCAGATCGCGCTTTAATATGGTTATGATGTAGATGCTACCTCACGCTCTGCAGATTGCGCTTTAATATGGTTATGATGTAGATGCTACCTCACGCTCTGCAGATCGCGCTTTAATATGGTTATGATGTAGATGCTACCTCACGCTCTGCAGATCGCGCTTTAATATGGTTATGATGTAGATGCTACCTCACGCTCTGCAGATCGCGCTTTAATATGGTTATGATGTAGATGCTACCTCACGCTCTGCAGATCGCGCTTTGATATGGTTGTGATGTAGATGCTACCTCACGCTCTGCAGATCGCGCTTTAATATGGTTATGATGTAGATGCTACCTCACGCTCTGCAGATCGCGCTTTAATATGGTTATGATGTAGATGCTACCTCACGCTCTGCAGATCGCGCTTTAATATGGTTATGATGTAGATGCTACCTCACGCTCTGCAGATCGCGCTTTGATATGGTTATGATGTAGATGCTACCTCACGCTCTGCAGATCGCGCTTTGATATGGTTATGATGTAGATGCTACCTCACGCTCTGCAGATTGCGCTTTCATATGGTTATGATGTAGATGCTACCTCACGCTCTGCAGATCGCGCTTTGATATGGTTATGATGTAGATGCTACCTCACGCTCTGCAGATCGCGCTTTAATATGGTTATGATGTAGATGCTACCTCACGCTCTGCAGATTGCGCTTTCATATGGTTATGATGTAGATGCTACCTCACGCTCTGCAGATCGCGCTTTGATATGGTTATGATGTAGATGCTACCTCACGCTCTGCAGATCGCGCTTTGATATGGTTATGATGTAGATGCTACCTCACGCTGTGCAGATCGCGCTTTGATATGGTTATGATGTAGATGCTACCTCACGCTCTGCAGATCGCGCTTTAATATGGTTATGATGTAGATGCTACCTCACGCTCTGCAGATCGCGCTTTGATATGGTTGTGATGTAGATGCTACCTCACGCTGTGCAGATCGCGCTTTGATATGGTTATGATGTAGATGCTACCTCACGCTCTGCAGATCGCGCTTTAATATGGTTATGATGTAGATGCTACCTCACGCTCTGCAGATCGCGCTTTAATATGGTTATGATGTAGATGCTACCTCACGCTCTGCAGATCGCGCTTTGATATGGTTGTGATGTAGATGCTACCTCACGCTCTGCAGATCGCGCTTTAATATGGTTATGATGTAGATGCTACCTCACGCTCTGCAGATCGCGCTTTAATATGGTTATGATGTAGATGCTACCTCACGCTCTGCAGATCGCGCTTTGATATGGTTATGATGTAGATGCTACCTCACGCTCTGCAGATCGCGCTTTGATATGGTTATGATGTAGATGCTACCTCACGCTCTGCAGATTGCGCTTTCATATGGTTATGATGTAGATGCTACCTCACGCTCTGCAGATCGCGCTTTGATATGGTTATGATGTAGATGCTACCTCACGCTCTGCAGATCGCGCTTTAATATGGTTATGATGTAGATGCTACCTCACGCTCTGCAGATAGCGCTTTCATATGGTTATGATGTAGATGCTACCTCACGCTCTGCAGATCGCGCTTTGATATGGTTATGATGTAGATGCTACCTCACGCTCTGCAGATCGCGCTTTGATATGGTTATGATGTAGATGCTACCTCACGCTGTGCAGATCGCGCTTTGATATGGTTATGATGTAGATGCTACCTCACGCTCTGCAGATAGCGCTTTCATATGGTTATGATGTAGATGCTACCTCACGCTCTGCAGATCGCGCTTTGATATGGTTATGATGTAGATGCTACCTCACGCTCTGCAGATTGCGCTTTCATATGGTTATGATGTAGATGCTACCTCACGCTCTGCAGATCGCGCTTTGATATGGTTATGATGTAGATGCTACCTCACGCTCTGCAGATCGCGCTTTAATATGGTTATGATGTAGATGCTACCTCACGCTCTGCAGATTGCGCTTTCATATGGTTATGATGTAGATGCTACCTCACGCTCTGCAGATCGCGCTTTGATATGGTTATGATGTAGATGCTACCTCACGCTCTGCAGATCGCGCTTTGATATGGTTATGATGTAGATGCTACCTCACGCTCTGCAGATCGCGCTTTGATATGGTTATGATGTAGATGCTACCTCACGCTCTGCAGATCGCGCTTTGATATGGTTATGATGTAGATGCTACCTCACGCTCTGCAGATCGCGCTTTGATATGGTTATGATGTAGATGCTACCTCACGCTGTGCAGATCGCGCTTTGATATGGTTATGATGTAGATGCTACCTCACGCTCTGCAGATCGCGCTTTAATATGGTTATGATGTAGATGCTACCTCACGCTCTGCAGATCGCGCTTTAATATGGTTATGATGTAGATGCTACCTCACGCTCTGCAGATCGCGCTTTGATATGGTTGTGATGTAGATGCTACCTCACGCTCTGCAGATCGCGCTTTAATATGGTTATGATGTAGATGCTACCTCACGCTCTGCAGATCGCGCTTTAATATGGTTATGATGTAGATGCTACCTCACGCTCTGCAGATCGCGCTTTGATATGGTTGTGATGTAGATGCTACCTCACGCTCTGCAGATAGCGCTTTAATATGGTTATGATGTAGATGCTACCTCACGCTCTGCAGATCGCGCTTTGATATGGTTATGATGTAGATGCTACCTCACGCTCTGCAGATCGCGCTTTGATATGGTTATGATGTAGATGCTACCTCACGCTCTGCAGATAGCGCTTTAATATGGTTATGATGTAGATGCTACCTCACGCTCTGCAGATCGCGCTTTGATATGGTTATGATGTAGATGCTACCTCACGCTCCGCAGATAGCCCTTTGATATGGTTATGATGTAGATGCTACCTCACGCTCTGCAGATCGCGCTTTCATATGGTTATGATGTAGATGCTACCTCACGCTCTGCAGATCGCGCTTTGATATGGTTATGATGTAGATGCTACCTCACGCTCTGCAGATTGCGCTTTCATATGGTTATGATGTAGATGCTACCTCACGCTCTGCAGATCGCGCTGCGACCACTAGACCTACGAGGCTGTTAAATTAGGTTCCTCTGACCCTTTTAATTTTCTTCTGTTATTAATTATATTTTAGAATGTAATAACTAGGTAGGTAATTTTTTAAACACCACTCTTGTCTTAATATCGTGGTGACTCTGAGGTACGCCTACAATAACAGGTTCAGAACCGATGTAACTTTTACAATATCATAATTATACCTGCTTAAATCATCCTAGTGATTAACTATGTTGGTACTATTCTTCTCATATATTGTTTTGCGACAATATTCTGAGGGATTGCAATACATAACACACAGCCCATTTCTCCGAAGAATACAAGCGTAGGTACTGACATAACCTTTCGACATAACATTCGATAACCAGTCATAAGTTTACTTATGATTTTAGCAGTTACTTAGACATAAGTTCATAACTTATGATACGAATGAAATGAAAAATAGCCGACACTAATAGCCGAGTGGTAACTGGTATGACCAAGTCAAAGGTCGCAAACCCCAGCGCGAACCATTTTCGTTTCGAATTCATTGGCGTATCACTACATAGTATAAAATAAAGTCACTTTCCCTGTCCCTATATCCCTATGTATGCTTAAATCTTTAAAACTACGCAACAGATTTTGATGCGGTTTTTTTTAATAGATAGAGTGATTGAAGAAGAAGGTTTATATGTATAATAAAATCCATTAAATAGTGGAGAAATACATATAATATATATTTTATACCCGTGCAAAGCCGGTGCGGGCCGCTAGTTACTTATAAATTTGTTATCAGTTGCTAAATACGGTGAAGAAAAACATCGTGAGGAAACCGGCACACCTGAGAGATTTTTCAACGGTGTGTAAAGCCATGTCAGAGGCCTACAGGCAGTTTAAACTCTGACACCAGGTTGTTCATCAACCTTATGATAGGAAGATGACCTATATACTATGCTACTATGTAAATAAGTCAAAACGCTTTCGGATTATTGAGATAGTAATAAAATTGTAATTATGTAACACCCTCAAACCTCAACCTGCATATGACACTGTCAGCTGTTCCGTCTCTGTATCTCTTCTGCTTCTCCACAGTACAGCAGTGATCCATAGATAAGCCGGCTATAAAAATACCTAGCAATATGTTAAAAAAGTAATCCAGTAGCGCCATCTATCGGTAACCATCTGAAAGCCTGAATACAATCCAAATACACTGATTGGGTAATGGTCTAGACTCGGAACAACTATATCTGGATCATAATCATGAAGTGATGAGTGAGAGTCCCCCCCGTAAGCAAACACTTAGCTTACGGGGGGACAGGGGACTAAATACTGAGGCTGACTATTTTACTTGACTGTACCGTGGCCTGCCCAGGATTTGAACCATTCAGTAGAGAAGATCAATCACTAAGCTACTAATCAATAGTGTCATCGAATTATCCCGTATGTGCCAGCATAGAGAAAATTAGTAGTGCCAGGAACTTAGTCAAATGAATCGCTTCCGCTACTCCACGCCAGGTGTATCTAACCTTTGTCAGTCAGCCAGTGTCAAGTACTGCCATCTAGCGCATTGTTGTAAAAACACGTGGAGTAGACCTGCACCGTCCGGCACTCGCGGGGTACTTCTCTTTGGTATTCGTTATATTATCAGTGGCGTGGCTGCTCAGCGATGCCGGAGCCCGGCGTTAGATGGCAGGGTGATCGCCTCAGACGGTCGCAGGGAAACAAGGTGAGCCCATTGTCTAGTCCCTTTTTACATGGTAATACTGTTTTCTAAATGTGGGCTTCGAGGAATACAATTGTATCGTTATTAGATGCGATACAATTTAACTATCGCGAAGCGAAAGTATAATCATTTTTGCATAGCGAAAAAAATCAATTGCGATACTAAGACCCGTGAAAGTTTGCTATTTGCTTGTGTTGCTAATAATCATGAACAAATCCATACTCTAGATTGCCTTCAGTACCTATTTCACAACAAGACACCCGAACAACGTAACCAAAATATTATAATCGTATTATACTAGCCTTCCTTCAATCTCCTAGGTTAACAGATAAGCTTTAAAATTATCAAATAAGAGAACAGTTTTTTTATTCTGTTTTGATAACACATAACATAAACAATGAACATTATTAAATCAAGGTCATTACTACCTAATCGTAAGTCTTTCAGAATACTCGTGCCTACACTATGACGACTTAGGTATTATTAGTGTTGCGAACGGCTCCCATCCTCTATTAGGAGCAGTTTGTGTGCTACAACCGTGATAAAAATCGGTTTACTAATAGTAGATACTAATATATTCCAAATTAAGTAAATATTATTGCAGAATTGAATATAAGGAAGACCTGCTACATTTACATGATAGGTATATAAACTACACTTTTCCTGTTGATTCCAGGAAAAGTGCGCTCGAGAACATAATGATCCCGGCTGTGATGTGAGGAGCAGCCGACCGGGCGGCCTACTGCCGCTCGCCTGCTGCATAACGGAGCGCACCGGCACGGCCGCCGAGCTCACATTTGTAGATGAGTCAAACACGTCTGAGTGTAAATATTTGATTTAAGCGTATCGAAGTCAGAATTAATATTTCATAATCTAAATAATATACAAGTGGAGTTGTATCATTTATTGAGTGTCTGGCTGAGGCGGGCGGCGCTCGCTGACGGCGGCGTCGGCCGTGGCCTCGTAGCGCGGCGGGTTCGCCCAGGGGTCGTAGCCCAGCACGGACAGCATGGGCGCCAGCTCCGCCATGTCGGCGCGCACGTCGGCCGGGATCTGCCCCACCCACTTGTCCAGCGCGTCCAGGTTCACGGGCCGCACCACCTGGTCCGACGACCGCTCCACCCTGCACACACCGCACACGTCACACGACCAGTCTTTCGACCGCACGCGACCTCTGATTCACGCTTCACCTACATTTATCTACGGAGTCTGTTTCAGTCTAACAGGATGCAGCTGATGAAATTACCTACCAGTATTTTACATCTGACATCCAGACCAGAATACAATATCAAAGCAAATACATATCCATTTATGTCCAATGTTGCTCTCACTCACCCATTATGTGTGAAAACTGTTTAAATTATACCCGAAAGAAGAAAGTCATACATCCAAATATAGAAACAATTAAAATGCGATTTGTTGGTACATTGAAAACGGGGCTACAGCAGCTATTATGGACGTACTTGGAGAGCGCGACGCCGTTTGGTTGGTTGATGTAGCGCTCGTGGTGCAGCACAGCGTCGTTCCACGGCAGCTGCAGGAAGTCCAGCACGCGGCGCAGCGTCTCGCGCGGCCGCAGCACCAGCGCCTCGTAGCGCACCACCAGGCACTTATCCGTGCCCATGGACTTGCACTGCTGGTACATAAGCTCCACCGCGTGGTTCCACTTCGTCAAGCACTGACGGTAGCTCGTCAGGTCGAAGCCTGTTATCGTTACCTGCACGATGAACACACAATGGATATCACACTAATATCAAAAAGGCGAAATTTTGTGGGTGTTTGTAGGTTTGTACGTTTGTTACCTCTTCACGTTCAAAGGGCTGGACCGCTGGACCGATTTTGCTAAAAATTGGTATGGATGTAGCTGACACCCCAGAATAACAAATAGGCTACTTTTTATCCCGAAAAAATGTATCATGTTACTGTAAGATCACGAACTGTGATAGATCCTAAATGAGAAATAAATCCAAAATGTTCTGGAATCATCATTAATTTCGAACTTTTACCAGCATTTACTCGGTATATCGATTTCACCTGAGAGACATGGTAAACGTTAAAAAAATTATCAAGTCTTGTTCATTACAGGCGTATAAAGAGGTGACTGATCTAATCTGTGGATTTACCAATGTACGGGCTTTTACAATAATATACTCGCACACATCAAGTCGCAGCACTAGTATTAATCCAAGATCCCAGGGACCCCAGACCTTACTTATTTTCTGACAAACAAAATGTGAACGGTAGCGAATTATTAATACCTGCTACAAACGTACGCATACCTATGTACCGTCAAAACGTACCCGGGTCGATTTCAAACCCACCAAAAAAAGTGAAATTATGAAATAACTCCGTTTATATTGTTTTAATACGCGTAATTTCTATTTAATGCGATGCTGACAGTAAATCTTAATATTGCACTGTTAGAAATAATAAGCTATCATATACGTATAATATTCAAGATATTTATAAAAAACTGTCTATTTTTTCATTGGGGTCACTGGTACTTATCCCGATTTTTCTACAAAAGTCTAATTATAAAAATCCCACTCTTAAAAAATTAATTTTAAAATTATGGTTACAGATTAATAACCATAAACTCTAGTTACGCTGATAGTTTAAAATTAATACAAAACATAATACGATTTCTCTGTGTTTTATTGAGCGATTACCTTTTTTAGTGTTGACTAAATAAATGTTCCGTTATTACGAACATGCTGTGTTACCGCCACCCCCACTTCTACACTGCGTAAAGGGGCCCTAGCGACACGCGACCGTTCGGTGATAGCAGACGCACGCATCGTTACTCTGGTATGAAATCGCAATTAAATAATATTTCTGTGCTAATGACGAAAATTGAATCATTCGCGTTTATAAAAATGCTTTAATTAGTGTTTGAATAATAAATTTTTATCAAATACGTAGATTAGCAACATATAACCGGGATATTTTGTGGCCTTCTAATGGCGTCTAGAATTTTCTACGACCCATTAAATTAGATTATTTGTTGAATATTTCATTCGTGTCACTTCGTTAGTGAAGGTTTTTGGAGTAACACTAATGAAATTCCATTCTACGCGAATGAAACGGTTTATTACTGGATTACGAAAAGGGAGGGTTATTTTACAATAGTAACTTTCGTGATTGTTATCCATATTATTTACTATGTATTAATTCCCGGCAGCCATTCCCGAATTCACACGTGAGAAAAACTGGCATTATATAGTAAATAATAGGGAGGGTTACGATTATTTTCTTCTTTTAGCTTTTGTGTCGTCGAATTTGGTTGTAAATTTGGGGGTAGGTAAACATTATTGTTGTTTGCAACCTTCAAGACTCTTCTCTTATGTATGGGTCCATCCGTAATATTAAAGATAATTTCTTGGTATAAATGATTACATTTTGCTTTATAGTATATTGTTAATTGTTTAAGGTTTAAAATGGCGAAAGACAAATTTAAGAAAAATGAAGATGAGTTAGAAAAGAGAAGGATAGCAAGAAGAGAAAAAAATAAAATTATTAAAAACGGTCCCGCAAAATATGCGATAGAAAGGGCTAAAAAAAGAAGGCTTATTTAAAAAGGGAAAACGAGAAGAAAGTCAAGAATATTAACGCAATGTCTCCAAGGTAACGACGAGCGCAAAGAAAACGTTGGAGAGAGAATTCTAAGCGATACCTAGAGAAGAAAGCAAAACAACGGAAGATACATGAAGTTGAAATTTTTTCTGAAGGGGTAGAAGCGCTTGGATGTATAAACAATAAAGAGGCCTATGATCCATTGTGTGAGGAAAATGTAAAAAAAAAGATTACCAAAGCAAGTATTAAAAAAACATTTCAAGGTAAAATAGGAGCCTTAAAGTTTAAACATGCGAAGTAAAAGAAAGAAATGACCTTATTAATTAAGAAATACAAAAACCGCTGCAAAATTTTAATAAAAAAGTGAAATAATATGAAACAAAATTTGAAGGGTTTGAAGAAAATATTGTGCCGTGTGGTATCCGGCCTGTGCCGTGTGGTATCCGGCCTAGAATACCACTCCCTTTCCTCTCGTGGGTGTCGTAAAAGGCGACTAAGGGAAAATCCAAAAGATGGGCAGCAGCGTCTTCTGTAACTTGACCACCAATACTGCGATCCCCAAGCCAAGCAAGTGGAAATTATGGCATCCCCCCCCCCATCCTGAGGTGGAGGCCTTTGTTCAACAGTGGACGTCTTTCAGCTGATGATGATGATGATGATGATGAAGAAAATATTACATCACCTACTCAAAATGTGCCTACTAATACATCGAGTTGCTCTGATGCTGCTAAAGAAACAACATCCGAAAAAGTTATTTGAAAGTCAGCTGGCAATATTAAACGTAGACAGACAGACAGATTCCAGCAGAAGATTAAGCAAGGCAGTGACAACGTCCAAGAATTGATTAAAAGGTTTTATGAAGATGATATTAATAGTCGCATTGGTGCAGGAAAGAAACAATATGTAAAAAAATATGGAATACTAAAACAAAAACGATATCTGCTGGTTAAAAATTTGCATTCAAAATTTCTTGAAGACAATCCTAACTTTTTGTTTTATCACTCGCCCAGTTCAAAAAATGAACTCTCAAAAAATTTGTTCCCTATACTTTGTTTGACAATGTTCGCTTAGTTGCTTGTGTGTACCTAATATATTTGTAAACATTATTTTGTGGATAACGGTGCTGGTTACGTAATTACCTATGTGTTTCAAATCAAAGTTATAGTATTATGCTCTATTACGTAATTGTTTGTTATCCTGAAGAAATAAAAATAAAATAAAACATACGGCTTAGTTACGTAACGTTTACAAGGCTACGCCCATTTTGGGTCTATTTGCCACGAGATGACAGGGAAACCTGTGCATGTACTGCACATACAAAAAATATGGATGTACTGATTTACGCCTTAAAGAAAAATAAAATGGTGGACATTAAGAACTATCGGGACATGCTGCACATTCTTTGTTGTGACAATTTTAATATTAAGTGTGTAGGGCGAGACTGTGAAATTTGTAAAAACAGATTTATACCGTATAAAGAATGTAATAACCAGGATGAAATTGAATTCCTTGAATGGTGTATAGATAAAAAGAAAGTGGGTTTCAAAGAAATAAATGTCGTGAAAATTTTTACTCGGAATATAAAGCCTAGATAACTAATTTTCAAACTTGAGCATTCCCTGCCAACATTTTCAATCATACTGTCAACATTCTGACTCAATATCAAGCCATTCATTTATTTATCTCTCAATCTGATGAAATCATACTCCACATGGAATTTTCTGAAAATTATAACTATACATTTTTTGAAGAGGTGCAGAGTCTACACTTTGGAGGTAGCCGAGGACCAATTTCTCTCTATATCGTGGTGGCTTATCTCAATTAAGGAAGGGAGACTGTTCACCATTGTCTATGTACGGTCAGTAAATGCACACGGCATGATTCCCCTGCAGTCTGGGCGCACTTACAAAAGGCGTTAGAATTTATGTTCGAAAAATGTCCCTATATTACCACCACACACATTTTAACAGATACTCCAACAAGCCAATACCGAAATAAACATATATTTTACATATTGACTCAGGTCCACATTACCTTCCCGTCTTTGTAGTTAGTTACATGGAATTACCAAGAATGTGGTCATGGCAAAGGCGCCCCCGACGGCGTTGGCGCTGTGGTTAAGCGGGCAGCTGATAGCCAAGTTAAATGTGGGCGTGACGTCGGGGATTTCACAACATTTCTTGCAGTTGCTCGTTCGCGAAAATGTCAAAAATATTGAGATAAAAGTAGTAGAGGACGTTGCACGTTTTCATTCATGAAATTATAGAAAAAGAACTTCTTCCTAAGGATATTTCACCATTCAAAGGTACCATGTTAGTTTACCAAGTAATCTGGAATTCAGGATTCGAATTTCTAGAGTTCCGAAAACTAAGCTGCTTTCTGTGGATCGATAAAATCTGCAAACATGAGAATAATCATATGCAATTACATAAAATCTATAGGAGTGTCGTTGAATCAGCTGTCCAAAATATAAAAATTAATCCACCGAACAAACGAATAACTGTGTTGAACGATATATCCATCCAGTATCATATTCGAAACAATAATCCGTCAACTTCCGGGACACGCAAAATAAGGAAATCCAGGATGAAAGAAGATGTAAAAAGACTAGCAGATGTAAAATTTGACACACCCAACAGAAAGTGTCTAGTGGGCATGAAGAGGCTTTCCTCCGCTTTATTAATAAACAGTCATTTGAGAATACGGAATAAGAAAGTGATTATAATCAAGACTGATTATATATAATTAAGTTAATAGGAAAATAATCGAAGAATTAAGAAATCATAAAATTAAGAAATAATTAGGTTAAAGGTAATTAATAAATATATCCTGAGCGCTTTGAGATTTCCTAAGGTAGCTGTTTGGAGCGGGCGGGGTGTGGTGACGCGACGTGAGATGTTAAACGTGCGCCCGCGCACAGCGGCTCGAGTTTCGTTGATACAATGATACGCTGGTTACGCTTTAAAAAATCGAGGTAAAAATACTAAAAATCATAAAACTAAAATACATTGTAACCGAAAAGTTTTTACTTATATTTTGTTGAATGAAGATAGAGTTTGTCATATTTATTTTAATAGTTTTTTTAATAATCCTAAGTTGAATAAATGCTCAATTAAAGGATTTTTGTTTTTGTTCTCCTTCTCACCTTTTATTATATCATTAGTGTCTTGCAGACTTCATTCGTGTAATGAACATTTCATTTGTGTTCCCAGATAACTCTTTTGTGTAACGCTGATCTCGATTTTATGTGTCTTTCCGGTACATACGCACCGTGATTTTACATTTTTCGTACATAATTTAATTAAAGTAAACGTTAAACACCGTCAGTTACCAATAAAACGAGTATTTGCAGATAGCGAAAAAAAAGTGTGTCATATTCGACTCGTGAAATTGACCCACCCATAATTTAATTGATACATATTGCCCAACATTATCGCTGCAACATTAGTATCAAAGCATCAAATCACTGAACAAAAAAAGTAATTTACAAAATAAAAATAAATAATTAAAAAAATTAAATAACACGACTGCCATTACAACAGACGAACTAAAAAGCAAAAAACACCAAAGTTCCATCGCAGATGAGACAGTGTTCCACAGAACAGTCTCCCGACTTTTTCTTTGTTTCATTTTTTTCTCTACTCCTATAGCCTATGTTACTCGCGATGGTGTAAGGATTCTAACGACACTCCATACATCTAAATCGGTTCAGGCATTCGGAAGTTATGGTGAAATAAAGAAACTCTCATACATACATACATACATGAACCCTGAAAACATAACACTCCTTTTTTTGGGCAGTCGTGTAATAATAAACCCCGACTGCTAAAAAGGTTATTGTGTAACTTATAACATAGTGACTAACAGTCGGGAGCCATTATTGAGAAGATTTGAGCCGGTCGAGATTTTATGGCTCCCGACGGTTAGTTACAATGTTATTTTATTTCTGCCAAAGTTTTGTTTGGTTCAAGGTTGATTAAATAATATAATATAATAAAACTGGTGTTATACAAATAAATAAATAACATAATTCTAGACTTGTTACATTAGTAGTAGTAGTCGGGTTTTTTTATTTTAAAAATTACTTTTTTTAGTTAACACTTTTTAGTGAGAAATTAAAATTATGTATTGAAAATTTCATCTATAAATCGCCTATTTATTATCCCTAATTAAATTAAAAAACATATTACTGATATATATTTTTTTTAATCTTTTAATTTCCTTCATTTTGAAACCCTACTCGTCAGGTATGGATAATTTTTAATTTTTATTAAGGACTTACAATTCAGGGCAAAACGTCCGGCATTTAGATTTTATATTTTATTTTTATTTAATTTTGATATACCCAGTGCCACTCTCACAATTGAGACAAATCTAATGACACCTCTCAAGCTAAAATCCATCAAGCCGTGTCTACAGAGAAAAGAAATATACATTATACATACATACACTCGAAAAATATAACCCCTCTTCTGGCGCAGTCGGGTAATTATCCAACAATTTTTATGAGCAAACTCATTATATTGAATTTCAATTTACCAGTTTCATCTTGTTAGATAAGCATAATTAAGCGACAGTCGGCTCATTGTTAGAGCTACCTCCATACCTACATTGTACACCCGAGGAAATATTAAACATGATAAATAAATTATTTGTTTATTCTTGCTAGAGTAGGTACACACAAAGCTATTACTGTAAAACTACATTGATATTTTTCTTGCTTATCCCGCTAATTTGTCCCGTAAAATTCGATTAAAAAAAGTGTACGTAAGCAAATTAACTGTTCTTGAATCTGATTTTGTAATTTTACCAATTTATAACCCCCGACGGAAAAAGAGGGGTGTTTGTTATATTTTTAATTTAATTTTTATAGGTTCCCGCAGAACCCGAACTTACTTTTTAGTTCGTTTTTAACATGGCAGTCGTGTTTTTTAATTTTCTTAATTATATTTTTTTAATTTGTTTAATTTTTTTTTATTGCCTATGTTACTCGCGATGGTGTAAGGATTCTAACGACAGTCCTTACATTAAAATCGGTTTAGGCATTCAGAAGTTATGATGGAATAAAAAAACTCACATACATTCTTACATACATACATGAACCCTGAAAACATTACACTCCTTTTTTTTGGGCAGTCGTGTAAAAAGCTGTTTTTTTGATGTTACAAACAGACACTCCAATATTGGCATTTTATTTATGTGTATTGAATTATTGATGAGGATGATGTTTTGGCTAAAAGAATGGTCACAATTTATAAGACTAATTGTTTTTTTTCTAATCTACGCACTTGTAATCTATGGCACTGATAGGATTGTTCCTATCAGTATAAAGTTAAATAGTAACCAAGTATTTAACGTCATAAAGGTACCTAAATATATTTAGAATTAAATAACTTGATCACATATGGATATGACAACTTCATCGCGTTATTATCACGACACTTGTATGTCGTCCTACTCCCTGTCCCGCGGGACATCCCATATACTTAATGTACAAGCACCAAGGCACGGTAATAATATAGGTTTCACCTAACCGCGTCTTCGATTTCAACACGCTTTCTATATATTTTAAGCGGCGGCAGACTTGACCTACTTAACAGGTCTTTCTTCAGATTCTGAACACATTGTGTATATTATGTGCACACCGCGATAAGACGCCTGGCTGCAAACTTGACGCATGTACAGAGCGAAATACTGCTAGGTGCTACAGCTACCTATTAAAAACCGTTTCCATGGAGTCGCGACATTCAGCGCCTCGCATGCCTACATAGGCCGACAATATATATAAACTTAGATTGAGCTAACTGCTCACGTACTGTATAGGCTTCGTGTGTAACCGCTTAGTTCTTAGAGAACCGACGCGCACGTCGATTGTTGTGTGCGGCTAAACGAAAGTGTGAGAACTTATCAATTATGTTGAACATACGTAATATACTGGCGATTCAAATCCTTTGATAAGGCAGCAGTAGCATTTGGTACAGTGGCTCTAACATATAATTATACCCACAGTATTTCGTACGGAGGAAATACTGTGGGTATAGTAGATATATTCCTTATACTCATTAAGTCATCGTTAGATAGTTAATTGTTAAACACATAATCGTATCTAGATCTAGCATCTTTTTTCCTGTACTAAATTATAATAGGAACCTTCCATATTTCAATACGTGTGTTATCCGGCCTAAAATTGACCACCCCCTTTCCTCGCGTGGGTGTCGTAAGAGGTGACTAAGGGAAAATCCAGAAGATAGGCAGCAGCGTCTTCTGTAACTTGACCACCAATACTGCGATCCCCAAGCCGATAGCAAAGCGTGGGGATTATGGCAACCCCCCCGAAGAGGGAGGCCTTTGGTCAACAGTAGACGTCTTCAGAAAATGTGAAAATTCGTCGAATGCTATCATTTTACATGAAAATGAATTAAACAATACGACTATAAATAGTCATCACGTTTAGTACTGTTTATTAAATTTTAATCCCTAGTCTTTGTGGGAGGAGGCTGACTTGGCTATACAAAGGACACTGTAAGGCTGTACGCTTTACAATTGAAATGCCAGTTTTTAACGCCTTAACCACGGTTCACGATCAGTAGGAACTGAAGTATGCGGCATTGCGTTGTAATTTTAGATACAGGAGTAAATAGACTTCATAATTTATTAATTTAACGATAAAACACTAAATCTATTTCTTATATAGACTTTAACTCAACAGTTTCCTTTGGGTGTAAAAAGAAAAAAATATTGTAAAAGGGTCATAAAAATTATACAAACCATTTGCATGTGCAAATCGCCATAAATTAATTTAATCACGTGTTTTGTCAAATTCCGAAAACAATTTTATTATTTGCGGCCGTAAATTGAGTTCATTTCGCTTGTTCATATTTGGGCCACATTCCGTGTGGTAAGTGAATGTATATCAATTTGGGTGCCATATAGGACATAGGACAGGGCACAAATTCAAATATTAAAATATTCTAACAAAGAATCCTCACAAAGAAATAAGAAGCAGTAACAAAATATATCCAGTATAAATATCGCCTCACCAGAGATTCAAACATGGTTTACATACCTTGCGGGTGATGATAGAGTGAACTGTGGCGCGGCCATCCCGCACCATAAACAGGAACTTAGCGTTGGGGAACAGCTCCAGCACGTATGTACCCATTTTGAGCACGAGTGGGTCCTTGTTACACAGGCGCGGCGCCGTGTCGCCGTGCCGCACGATCACCTCCAGACAGAAGGCCGCGATGGCGTTATCGAGCACGGCTTTGGACACGCCCGCCTGCTCCAGCCGCACGCTCTCCTTCATCGAGCGCATCCAGTGCTGGCGCATCTGCAGGATGCGCGGCACCACACGCGTCTCCTGGCCGCAGCGCACGTCGGGGTGCGCGTCCAGCATGGCGCGCATAAGCGTGGTGCCGGAGCGCGGCACGCCGCCGATGAAGATGAGCGGGAGCTCGCGGCCCTCCACGGGCGCGTCCAGCTCACGCCGCCTCTGCGCGCCCGCGGGCCGCGCGCCGCCGCGCCACAGCCACACCAGCAGCGCGCCCGCCAGCAGCGCGGCCGCCACGCGCCAGCGCGCGCCGCGCCCCATGTCGCGCGACCCGAGCCTGCGGACCAGCGCACCGCACCCTACTCATACACACACCGCACACCGCTCGCTACACCCAGCCATCCCCTCCACTGTGCAGGATGGCCCAGTTGTGTGCCTTCTACCTCTGGTTGAATTTATTTTAACTTCATTATCCAAATACTTGTATGGGGAACAACATAAACAGACATATCCTCCGAATAGTACATTCAAGAAGTGAGTGATTTGAGCTATATATTACAATGTTGACTTACGATTGTTTTTAGCAGTTCCTGTTATGATATTTAAACAGATCCTGGAACAATTTATAGGTTTTTTTGTTTAAGCTCATAACACCAAGATCATTTGAGTGACACATAGTTCACTTCATGATGTATAGCTGTACTTGTATACTACAAATTCACAGCTTCATCGGAGGCCGTCATGTGTGAGGGAAAATCTACCAACTATGATGATGCCAACCATAAAATACTGTGCAATCGTAAAACGCCCTTATCAAAACGTGTTTATCGCATGTACAAGCAAGTATTATGATGAGATATTTACTACTTACTACAAACAGGTAACAAATTTCAATTGATAAAAACAAAAGTTGTATTCAGAGGCCGATTGAATTTTACGACTTGACGCCTGCAAGCTTGGAAAAGAAACTTTATAAATCTTTGAAGAACAACTTATAATCTTTAATATTACTATGTTTAATTGAAAAAGTATGCGAAACCGAATGTTTATACTTACCTGTATTAAAACTAGCTAAGCGCCAGAGACATATTTAACTCACCTACATCAATATATGTTTAAAAACAGGATAATTAACTTCTTTCGTGCCAACACATCTGTTTGCACGAAATATAAATAATGTTTTACAGCCAATAAGATGGGCAAGCTATGCTAACACCTTTAAGTAGTGACGTTGTCAACTGTCTAATTTAATATACAAACACGGGATCACTTTATTATTACCAACGATAATGTTATTCGTACAGACGTAAAACTATTGTCATCAAAAATTAATTTTGACTAATAGGGTATAAATTTGTTATTTTCGTTCCCTTATTCCTAATGAATGAATTCCGATTCAGAGTTCAGATCTTTCTGAACTTCTCTGTCTGACGTTAAAGTAGACATACGTCAAATAGATACAACGTGACATAAATGACATTGAACTTTTTATAATGTGGATTACGGTATTTTAAGAAGCTTTTCTAATTTAATGGAATTGAATATTTTAGCTTATAATGCCTACATAACTACTGTATTTATTTTCAAACCTGTATTTTAATCCACGCCTGTATTAATCCATAGTCGCCATCTATGACGCGCTGACATAAATACAAGCGTGGATAAAAGCATATAAAAGTACGATAATGCTTTTTAATTTTATAGATATAGTTTTTAGGTCTTAAACAATTTTAATAAATTTAACATAGTTACCTTCTTCCTTAGAGCATTTAACCTACTTCAAATAGGATATAAAACAAGTTACATATTTTACTGATTTCTTAAAATGGTAATACTATTATCTGTCAAACGTTCCGTTCTAACTATGCACTAACTATGGTTCTAACCTCGTAGCATTCTGGCTTTTGATGATTTTTTTATTTTATAATAGGTACCAAAACCTATAAAAATTAGTGTCAGAAGTATGTTGTTTACAATGACTTATTTAAAATAATATAATTAATAAATTTAAGTATCAAGCTAGTTTTCAGCGTACTATAACAATGTTGACACCTGGAAGGGCTTTTTAATTTGCCGCCTTTGCGGCCTTTGTAATGGGACACGACTTCGGACCGAACAGCTATAAATCACTGAAACGATACATTTTAGTTGTTTAATTTTCGGCCATCTCTTGTACGTTTATCAAAAAAGAAAAAAAATACCACATATTGAGGAAAAATATTGTTTCGTGAATTTAGGCCTGATTTGTTGTGCAATAAGTGCAGTAAAAAGCAATAGTTTTTCAATTATTGCCATATTATGTGTTTACTTAAAAACACACAGCGTCGATATGAAGAATGTTTTCGTGAACTTACCGATTATTCCCGCTATACTGGTACTATACCTGTTTGTCACAGCTAAAGGGCAAAATATCCTTGTCGTTATTTACGATAGGTTGCCCCCCTTGAATCCCTGTCATAGCGTTTTGTGAAAATTCTCGCGCCAACGGCTTTAAAACTTTTCCAAGTGAAAATTTTTAATAAAGTCGAATTTTCAAACCTAAAATAGGGATAAAGTGTGCAGTGGAAGTTGCTAAATCAGTGAGTGATAAAAGTGTTACGATTCCACAAGATGTGACGGAAAAAATGGTTGAGACGTCCTTTCGACCGAAGCTATCTTTTTACGAAGAGTAAGACAGTTTATCTTCTAGTGGAGAAAGGGTATCAGACTCGGAGTCTGAGGGTAAATCCTTGCGCCTTCCTAACAAGAGGATATGATAATGATAGTCTCACCATAATCGTCGCGTCGTCATGAGACATCGGACCCTCATGTCAATGCACTCGTGGAGCACGACCCTAAGTCAGTTGTTGTTGTTGTTGTTGTAATTACGTGCAGTATTGCCCCTTTTCAACATAAAGCCCAAGCTCTTGTCATCGCTGGCTAAAGCAGTACCTTTAAATTCCTCGGCGGAATATTTATTTAGAACTGGTTTAGGGCAATTGGATTTAGGGAACTGTGAGACAACACGGGTAGTTCAAAACCGGTTAGGAGTGCTCCACCAAACCGCGTATACACCTTAATGATATTTAAACACTTTCATTTAAATGCTTGGAAAGATGTAAAGTTTTCTAAATCACCACAGTGCTTTTTTAGCTTAACCTGGGTTTCTTGAACTCAAGATTAATGATAGGCTTTGCCTTTTAAATAAAAGGAAGGCCTACTTAATGCCCACTGAAAGAGCTTTAGTTGGCCTAACAGATGGCCTATTAGAACCTAAAGAAATAGGATAGGTAATTAAGCCAGTAGTTCCCTAGGGAATTAACAGTATCCAATTGATGTTACAAAAGACTTGCATGTCGTCTGTAGTAAAAGAGCAGACTATATAGAGTATTAGAGGATTATATAGAGTAAGGCGAGATCGCTTGATAGGAAAAATTCTAATAAGAATCTTCAAAAGTCATTATGATAGGTGCCACTAAGTGTAGACAACTTAATTGATCAAAAGGCCCTTATGCATATACAACAGCCCTTAGGAGGAACGGGTAGAATTCTCAATACACTAAAAGATAACAAGCCTGTAAAGAGACATAGTATAATGCATGAACCAGCTGGCTCTACTGTCTAGACACAGCCTGGGTTTTTAAAACATACCTTGACATTTAATTCAGGCAGTAATAAGTTATCCCAAAAGAGGATTAAGAAAGTATAATAAAAGAAACAATTCCTTTTGCCCAAAACATAAATGATAACTATCAATGACTAATATTTAAAGGGGTAATATTAAATTTTATATAAAAACACATTACGTACTGGAATGTAGTCGGACAAAAAAAAAAAAAAAAAGAAGGTTTATCATAAAAATAATATCAGGTGCTTGCATCCCATTTAAAGACATTTCCAAGAACCACATCGAGATGACAATGGAGATTAAGCAGGTATGTCCATACAAAATCTTTCCAACTCAATTCCTATGCATCAGTACCTGACTTTCTTCAGGAGCGGGACTGGATGGTAAAGATAGATATCTCAGATACTTATTTTCATAAAGTATATTTTTTCATTCCTTCGGGGAATACAGGCATGATGAGATGTTTTACTTTTTCATGTATTATTATGGTTTACAATGGAGTAATCCTTATGTCAGCAAAAATGTCAGCTTTACCATTTGACCTTGCATCTACTCTGACATTTGCAGCTATGACGAATTGGGTCGCGAAGACCTTTCGTGCCAGAGGGATACGCACTCTAGTCTGTCTAGATAATTTCCTTTGAACCCACCAGGACCAGTCCAAGTTGATCCCAACTGCGGAAGTTGAGAATCAGTTGGAATCGCTGGGATGGTACGTAAACTACCCTAAGTCTATAGTAAGCTTAGTGCAGCAGTTAGAGTACTTAGGTATAACCTGGAACACCCAACTAGATAATATAATATCATTGTTTCTCCAAAGAGTATTAAAGAAATTTATTAAGTTTAGACTGCTACGCAGTAGACACAATAGAAGAACTATTCTTTGCGGCTCACCGGTTGGCCAAGTGGCGTTCAACGTATTAAAGACAATTAAAAGATGAAAATGCACTCTATTAGAGGTACAAAGGCTATTGGGTCAATAAATGTTTACCAATTTTTGTGGTCAATTATGTTTTAACATATGTGAATATTTGTGGTAACATAATTATGTGTCGCTACAGAGTTAAATACAAAATTAGGAACGAAGGGCAAACCCTTCTTAGGCTTACTGGACTTAACACGCAAGTTGTTTAAGTTGACAGACGGTCAGAATATACTTCTGTCAGCTCATTACCTCTCGGGGAGGTACAACTGCACAGCCTATTACTACCCACATTCTAGTCCAATCAGACTCTGGTAGCCTACTTTTGGTACAAGAGGGGGACAAACTCCTTAGGTTCACTGAACTTGACAAGCAAGTTGTTGAAGTTGACAGACAGTCAAAATATACATCTGTCAACTCATTACCTCTCGGGGAGGTACAACTGCACAGCCGATCACTTGTCCCGAGGACGACGGCTATTGGAATGGCATCTGTTGCCAGCCGAAACAAACCGATAATTTATCGTTGGGGCACTCCAGACGTCGACCAGTTCGCGTCTGCAGACAAAGCCGTAGTCAACAGATTATTATGTCTCAATCGATTACAAAGATCAATTTGGCAGTATTCTCTAACGCCTCTAACCTAAGGTATAAACTTCAGTTAGGATGGATATTTCCACCTCTTTAATCTGATTTGATCCCTCGAGTTTAGCTCACCTCAACAGTAGGGTGTAGCACTTACATACTTATAGCTCCAATTTAGGAAGATACATTTTGGCTAATATGCTAGCGGATCTAGAATCACAAGCCCTAGAGCCACCAGTTACAACCTCGCGGAGAGGCTGGAGGACACAGCAACGGGTCCCCCATCAGTATAAACAAACCCACTGGCTCTTCATGCCCGGTTAGTTAACAGTGGGAGAAACAAATCAGTTTGTTATTGGTCAGAAGTAGAGAAACAGAATTAACATTTAATACAAATATAATGTTTATTAAGATATTCAGCCATAAAAAGATGGTTTAAATGGTGCAATGTAATAATGTAATTAGCCACAATTACAAGAGTTCTAGCATACTTACATATACATGAAAGGTTAACTTACAAAGTACGATTCTAGTGCAATATTACAGACTTACTGTTATGTTTCATCATCATCATCCACAGTCCAATTTCACCCACTGCTGGGTATAGGACTCTGTAAATTATATGTACATTCTATTATATATATATTCTGTAAATTTACAGTAGAACAGAATTTACTTGCAACAACTAGCTCTTAGCTATTGCTGCTGCTTAACTTATAGAATTAAAGTTACCAGTGTGTGATGTACAGATGGTTTTATGCGACACAGCTGCAATTCTTATGTTGGCATTGGGCAGAAGTAGTAGATGAACTGCCATTATTCATGGAATTAGATGCTGATGTGCACATCTCTGATAGTAAAATAATCAAGTGGTCATTCTATGGGTCAAAGACAGACTCAATAAACCATGAACAAGCAGGAGAGCTTTTATTAAAATATGCTAATATGCAAGTGTGCCAGCCAAGTTAAATGGACAAAACAACTCATTAAAGTTTCTAAAGTAGGAGAGAGAATAAAGAACAGCTAGATCACTGCCGTCTTGGTCTAGTGGTTGCTAAGTGTGAGTGCTGAACATGAAGTCCTGGGTTCACATCCCGGGTTGTGCAAACTTAGTGAGTTACTTCATAAGGTAGTTAAGTAGCAGCAGGGAGTCTGAAGGTGTGCCTGGTTGATGGCAATAGACTCGATAAACGAGGGTGTTACAATACACTCCTGCCTGTCCCTTTAGGGAATGCAGGTGTGAAGTTATGTTATGTTAAATCACTTATTAATAACAGTAATTAAGAAACCATATCCAGCATGCAGCATATAAGAGGAGGGAATAACAGCTTCCCCAGGATCTGTTAGGTCTGCAGTAGCCTCTGCTAACTAGGTTGAGAACAAACCAGAGGGAACTAGCAAGAGTGATAAGACATTTAATATAATAAATATAAATTTATTGGTCAGAGATAGATTGAAGTAAAGGATCTCAGTTACAACTTAAAAACTTCCAACCCACATAAACTTTAATCATCATAATTATGTGATTGGATTTGATAATGTGTTGATATTAGAAAAAGTTACATATTATAATTTTATTTTTAATTATAATTTGTTAATAACTATGAAGTTTTTTTATAAGGATAAGAGGTTCATATTTATTGAACTATTTAATGGTTAGAATAGACTGATTTAATAACAGTATTATTGTTACTTCTAACCCTCTTATGTTTACAGGATATACATTTATAAATATGTATCACCATAGTATCACATAGCGTTTTGTGTTTGTCACCAGCAGATATCAAACAGGTCTTCATATCGACGCTGTGTGTTTTTAAGTAAACACATAATATGATATTTTGAATTACAACAAAATAATTATTATGTGTTGAAAGAAAAACACACAGCGTCGCAGAAATAACTTCCTGGTGAAGACCATATGACAGGGATTCAAGGGGGGCAACCTATCGTAAATAACGACAAGGATATTTTGCCCTTTAGCTGTGACAAACAGGTATAGTACCAGTATAGCGGGAATAATCGGTAAGTTCACGAAAACATTCTTCATATCGACGCTGTGTGTTTTTCTTTCAACACATAATAATTATTTTGTTGTAATTCAAAATATCATATTATTCAACATGGCGTCTCATATTTTGCATAGCCTACTTTCGTTCTGAAATCATGTCACATCTAAACTTAATATCACCATAGACCAATTCTCTATGATATCACGTAGACGATAAATAGAAAAGGTATGTGTTCTTGTACTATTAACGATTGTTAAATCATTCTTTTATACATATTATTGACTAATTATTAGCGAGTGTAACGATTTCATCGTAAAAAAAATAATAATAATATAGTTTAATCTTATTTCCTGAAGTGTACATCTGAACTGCCCCCTTATACAAGTGGCAAAACGCTTGACGAATACAATGATAAATGTATGGGGATGACACTCAGACAAAGGAATATAATTATATGGACCGGTTATACCTACAAAAAACGGGTGCCTACCTACTGTCGCATATGTCGCAAAACATGGCAAAAATCATAAGGGATGCTCCAGATAGAATGGTCAAAGGTCATCGATATCGATAATTTTTTTAACGATTTTATGTTAGGAATTAACTTTTAAAAAGGATGTTCCACGTTAGTTTACATATTTTTAGGGATCCGTAGCTGTAAAAAATGTAACTTCTAAGGTAACGAAATCAATAGATACTTCTACACTAGAGAATTTCAGCAAAATGAAACAAGTTGAAATAGTTATTTATTATAATTAATCCAGTTTTTTTGCGGAGCTCGTTACGAAATTAAAGCCAAACAGGTCGACCGCAATTTATTTACTACTATCAGTATCTATCAGGTTTAATGTTAGCTTATCACGGCTGCTCTGCGAATAGGCGCGGACGTGAAACGCGTCTGATGGCAGTCACCCTACCTAAAATACTCATATTTAGCCTTGGTTACACTGGAGAGCGATAAAAGTAAGTTGTGACAAGGGCTCGGAAGACTTTGTATAGTTAGGTATTATACCGACTAGGTTTAATCATTGCCCTTACATATAAACAAGTACCTAAGTTGTAGTAGTAGTAGAAAAAAAAGGCAAAATATGTTATCATTTAATGAACAAAACAACTTTAATCATTATTCATAGAAATGAATAATGTTAGGATAAGAAAACTTCGGTGCGACACTTTATCGTTTATTTTCTTTCCATGGTACCTGAACCTTAAATCTATATAACACTTCTAATCACTACATAGTATAAAACAAAGTTGGTTTCTCTGTCCCTATATCCCTATGTATGCTTAAATCTTTAAAACTACACAACGGATTTTGATGCGGTTTTTTTTAATAGATAGAGTGATTGAAGAGGAAGGTTTATGTGTATAATAATATCCATTAAATAGTGGAGAAATACTTATAATATATATTTTATACCCGTGCGAAGCCGGAGCGGGCCGCTAGTGAGCAATAATCAGTGATTTATATTATGTTCGACATTATTTTCATTATAAAATTCAGTGTTATCAAATTCAACCAAAAAGTGTAATTATGTAGGTATAATTAATAATGCTCTAAGACGTTTGTTGTGATTAAAGAGACCTGATATTATTTTCTGATTTTTATAAATTATATTCCGGACACCATGAGATGCGTAAAATAGGCTGCCTCTTGATTAAAAAAATATTAGTATTATATGCATGAAGTCGTAAGCTTACGGCAAGAGAAAGTGCAATTTCAAGGCGAACTTCCGAATTTCTTCTGAATATTTTTGTTGCAAGGGTAATGCTTTGGTCTTAGCGATTTGCCTCCTCAAGCAACAGAGATTGTTCTTTATTAATTCTATTTTTTTCTTCAATTCGCCAATAACGATTTTTAATAAAGCGGTGTTTTCCTTGCTCTGCGCCTAAAATAAAAATTGTTTAATAAATTAATCAAGATTTAGGCATAATCGTAGAGTTCATTAGGGTAGACTATTTTAAACTAGATTAAAACCAACATGAATTCAATAGAAATAGAAATCTTTATTTGCAAGAATAACGGTAATACAGGTTGTTAAAATGTTTTGTATAGAGTACAGCATGGTTCACCGATAACTCGGTATGCAAAATTTACAATGCAAAAAATTACATACTAATAATTACATCTATTGTTGCGAGAACATTAAAAACATCCATAAAGTAAGAAAAAAAAATAATATACAATATAGCTAAAATAATTAAGTTTTTTAAATAGTGGTCGGCATGTGTCTAGGGGGCTTGCCCCACAAATCGCCCGTACACACTTTTTTTGAGCAATAAAAGCATCATTAATATTTGTAGAATTTCCCCATAGGATTAACCCATAACGGAGTACCGAGTTTATATATCCATGATAGGCGGTAAGTGCCGCTTTTTCTCCTGCTAGTTTTTTTAATGCATACACTAATTTATTTATACGTTTACAAACATTATCAATGTGATTTTTCCAGTTGCAATGGTTATCTAATACAATACCTAGAAATTTTGTATCCGCTACCTCATCAATTTGAGTACCACGAGCTATGGTTAAAATACTATCGATTTTATTATTGTAGTTAGAAAATTGGATTAGTTCAATTTGCTTAGGTTTGCTGTTAGATTATTATTTGCTTCTAGCCAGTTTAATACGGATTCTACAGTGGAGTTTATTTGGTCTTGGTGATTCGATTCTTTCCGTTCTCCTGTTACTAGTACTGAGATGTCATCTGCGAATAATACACATTTATGTTTTGTAATATTTGGCATGTCATTGTAAAAGAAACAAAAGTGGGCCAAGGACGCTCCCTTGTGGTACACCGAAAAGATTTCGTTTAAACGATGACCTAAATGTTTGTTCTTCAATTTTATTATCTAAGTGTGTAATTTCGACGCATTGTTCTCGGCTGTTTAAATAACTAGTGATCCAATTTAGGGCTGTTATTCTAATACCATATATGCCACATTTATGAAGTAGTATTTCATGTTTTACAACATCGAATGCTTTGCTCATATCAAAGAATATGGCTGTGGTTCGATGTCGTTCATCGATGTTTTTAGTAATCATTTGAACTAGTGAGAATGCAACTAATGTTGTTGACTTTTCTTTTTGGAAACCATTTTGTTCGTCAGTTATTACATTATATTTATTTAAGAAATTAGTAATACGTGCAAACATTAATTTTTCATATTTTTTTGAGAATATGGGTATAAGCTCTATGGTATAAGTGTGCAAGCACAAGTGTTATTGGTCTGTAGTTATTTAATTCTTGATCGCAGCCTTTTTTTTTAATGGTTTTACTACTGAGATTTTGAGTTTGTCTGGAAAGACTCCTTGTTCAAATGAAAGGTTAACTAGGTAACTTAACGGTTCTGCAATAACTTTACAAGATCTTTTTATTACATAAGTTGATATTCCATCATAACCCACCGCATTTGTTTTATTTAGTGAATTATTTCATGTTTAGATGTGGGTTGGATAAAAATGGTAGAATTAACTGGTTTCAGTAGATTATAGTTTGGTTTACCTTTTTTATCTAGGTATGTTTGTTGTAGAAATACAATTTTCATTAAACGCCGTCGCAATTTAAGGGTTGGTTTAGGATGTCTCGTTTAAATTTAACGCTTTTAATGTACTCTCGAGTCTTAACGTCATCAGTTTTGTCTTTGATTATTTCCCATGATGCTTTACATTAATTTTTTGCGTTTTTGACAAAGTTGGTATTTATAATTTTTTTTGAGTTTGTTATGCATTTTTTAAGATTTTTTAGGAGGAGAGGAGATTTTTAGGAGATATTATAGTGCACATGTATTTGCGCAAACACAGGTGCACTTCCTATTCCCTCTCTCTCAAAGTCCGATGGGACGGTAGTCCGACACGACCGGAGTGAAATCAGGCGCAGGACCAACGGCTTAACGCACCTTCCGAAGCACGGAGGGGTTTCGACATAAGAAAACGGTCACCCATCACAAGACTGACCGCGGCGAGCACGGCTTAACCTCGCAAATCCAATGATCTGCGCGGTAGCCACGTTGCTACGAGCCATATTCCATTATATTATACATAAACAGATAAACTGATTCATTAACTGCAAATGTAACCTGTAATCCTATACATTTATATGGGATTAAGCCGATTAAGTTATTTATGCAGTTGGCATATCTTGAAAACTGGACCGAAATTGCAAAATATTTTAGTTTTTCCTTGATTTATACACTAAACACTAATAGTATACTACATTTGAAGCTTCTATGTCTGCTAGAAGTACCTTAGAATTTTGATGATCGGTCAGTCAGTCAGTCAGTGAGTGACAAAATTAAGAACTTTGACTAGTTTAGTTCTAAAACTAGTGGTTAAAATTGAATGAAATTTGAAATAAACCGTGTTTATACAATGCCTGATTGGTTTCTGAAAATTTAGGCTTTTATATGACTTTTGGTGCCATTTTAGCATGTTGCCCATGCTAAGCTTGAATCTAAATTGATAAAGGAAATTTGCTCAGTTGGTTAGAGCAGCGCCACGGATCGGCGAAGGTCGCGGGTTCGAATCCCGCTCGTGTCCATCATTTTTCAAATTTCCTTTATCAATTTAGATTCAAGCTTAGCATGGGCAACATGCTAAAATGGCACCAAAAGTCATATAAATTTGGGTTGGTATTATCGTTTCAGTGATTTATAGCTGTAAAGGTATAACACTGAGTTGGTAATCATAGATTCCAACAGATAATACCTGACGTCACCCTTAAGACGTAAATACTAAAAGGGAACTTGAAATTCGATGGATGCGAGCAGCGACACGGTGGCTCAGTTGGTTAGAGCAGCGCCACGGATCGGCGAAGGTCGCGGGTTCGAATCCCGCTCGTGTCCATCATTTTTCAAATTTCCTTTATCAATTTAGATTTAGGCTTTTAGTTTTATTCACAACGAAGTTATAGGGGGTCGAAAATGGCCTGAAGTGCTTCGAGAAAAGGATGGTGCGGCCGTGCCGCTTTTTTGCTCGACTTGGCGGGGGCACTGCCGTGCCCCCAGATGTAAGGTATCGTATGAAAAAAAAAACATTCGTATTATAGTTATCTTTTCTTACGAAATCTTCAAATAATTGTAGTATACCGTATAAATGTTACGGAATCTTATTAATTTGCATAATTACTAAAGTTTGTTTGAATTATCGGTAGCTGGAGAAAGACAGAATTACACTTCATTCGTTCGATTCGAGCACTGATAGCCGAGTGGTATGACCGTTGGACTGCCAAGTCAAAGGTCGCAAGTTCAAATCCCGGCACGCACCAATGTCTTTTCGAATTCATGTGCGTACTATAAATAAGTTATCAGTTGCTAAAAACGGTGAAGGAAAACATCGTGAGGAAACCGGCACACCTGAGAGATTTTTCAACGGTGTGTAAAGCCATGTCAGAGGCCTACAGGCGGTTTAAACTCTGACACCAGGTTGTTCATCAACCATACGAAAAAGAAAAAAGAAAGACTTCATTCGTTAGTAACTTCTATTAGTGAATTTTTTAATCCATGCCGAAAAGACTAGGCCTCAGGATTTCTATTACACAAAAACTGGCAACATCTGACGAATAATGTTTCTGATAGATTAAATTGATTTCTTTAAATTAAAATATTGCCTTTGTGGAATTTTTAGTGTTAGTGTGATGAAAACACTAAATTCATTGCAGTACGATGTTAAAACAGTAAGATAATAATTAGCGATTGAATTTTGACATACTGGACGCGTTAGGTACGAATTGATTTTTCCAATATGGCGGCTTCATTATATTTTTCAAATGTTGTTTACTGTGGTGTAAGCGGCTGTGATGCATCATCTTATAAAATATTCAAAAATTATCAGATTAAATTAGTGTTAACTTGTAAAAGAATATGTTAAGTGGGTTTTTCGTATCGTCAAATGAAAACCTTAAATTTCAGAAAATTACACTTGTTATTTGAAGTGTTTTTGGTGTTGGAGACAGTGGAGTTGAGTGCAGTATATGACTTTATGTTTCGTAGTAAAGACATTGCGTCAGTAGCATACTTGCTCGCGATGTCACAATATGAGCTGTCGCGATGAGCCCGCCGCGCCGCCCGCCCTCGGCAGTGCCTTACAACTCATGGTGAGAAGTCTATTTACATTCATTATCATCTTTGACTGTAATCTACCTGTATGCACGGCAGTAAAGCACGCTCAGCTCGCAATGGGTCAATTGTTTCATCTGACTTATTGCCCAGAAAAGAAATTAATTTATTGGTAATTATCAGATAGCTGTCATTAGTATGCTTAGTATGTAAATAAATGTTGTTGAAGTTCTTTTCATACTTTTGTAATAACAACAAAGCCTTTTTGTTTAAAAAAAGGAATTGGCTATTAAATTATTTTAAATTGTGATTTATTATTTATTTATATTCTTAGCTTTATAATTATATTCACTTACATATTGTATACATTAAAATTAGTGACTAGTTACATGACAATTAAACAAGCTGTTAATTGATGGTGCTGCTACCACAACAATCACATTTAGAACATGATTTATCATGCATGGGGGAAATTATTTATCTAAGTGATCAATATGCTACCATTCATCAATGTCATTAAAGATTGCACTGCAAGGTTTGAGTCCAGTTATCATTATACTTTTCTTGCAAGTATGAACTTTTTTTTCCAAGCTGCAGCTGTTTCGACTTCAATGGCATATTGCAGTGTTAGTTACGATACTGACTGCAATGCAGATTCATTTTAGCATGGTGCAGGGGACACCTCTCATTATAATATATGACTAGGGAAGAGGTACTATTCAACAGTGTTATTAAAAGATTGTCATAATGACAAAATCCATACTTCCATACTAATATTATAAATATGTCTGTAATGCTTCCAGGACTAAAAGGTTGGATGGACTTTGATGAAATTTGGAATGTAGAAAATTTAAGACCCAAGAATGGACATAGGCTAGATAGGTTTTAAATAGAGTTGAAAGTTTGTATGAAACTTCACCAGGTTTGAAGCCAGAGCTACAAAACGTAGTAATTCGCATACTCATTTAAAAAATTAGAACATGTATAGTCGGAATTGGAGAATTCAACAATTAAAGCAGTGAATGATATTATGAGAAGTTTAAATCTTGAAATTAGATATATAGGATTATATTGGGAAATGAATTAACATCCACTCCAAGAGACAATGAAACCCTAAAAGGAGTTGAATTGCCTGTTTTAAAGCTAGAGGTATAAAACTTGGTATGTAGCGTATTAATTTTACAAGTAAGAATGATTATTTTTGTATTAAAGAAGTTAAAATCTTGCAATTAGATACTTAGGTTTCTAGTGTGAAATAAAACAACATTAATCCCAGGATCTTTAGAAAATCAAAGCTTAAAGGGTAGGGGAAAGAGTAAAAAATAAAGGATTTTATGTCATGTTAGAATCTTGAAAGGAGTGAGTGGAGTCATTAAAAATAGGCTCTTTGAATTACTATTTTGCGCAAACAAAGTTGCGGATATAAGCTAAAAGCCCAAAACTATATTAGCAGTTTTTTTTTTATTATTTGCTAATATTAGTGAATAGTCTTGTTTTATTACCCTTTTAATTAATATATTCTTGACTATAAATATTTTGTACTATAAAGCTATACACACTATGAAAACTAAAATATATATAAAGGAAACTAGCTAAATTGATTTTTAATGGTTAATAAGCATAAATAAATAAATTAAGTAAAGTAATCATTGATGTTAGTTACATTACGTGATAAAAATAAAAAAGACACATACTTACAATGCAACGCATATACTGTCATTGAGTAACTGTTGAAAGTCCCTTACAACCTTGTCTAAGTTAATAAGTTTATAAAAGTAGTAATAGTGGAAAACTAGTCTCATGTTCATATTAAAAAATTCAATTTTAAACCTATCGCAATAGTTTGCATGGTGCATGTTGGAGAATATAGATGTCAATAGACTTAAAGATGTTTATAATCATGTGTTATTGATGTTGTTTATATGTGTTAATGAATAAGAGGGCTAACGTTTTTAGTGCATCTACCATGAGGTGTTTCTGTATCAGCCTTGGTTTAGTAGAGTATGATCTTACGAAGGTATTGTACTTAGGCCTGTGACAAAGGTGAGGTATAATTTGGTTTCAGTGCTGTCAGTTTATGGAGTGGAGAACAACCTCATTTGGGCTCTAAAGTCTTAGTATGAGAATTCTGTTGCTTGTGTGAGGATACATAGAAATATAGATTATGCCATGGTTAAGGATTTTTACATTAAAAGAATCTGAAAGAGTGACGAATCAAAAATATTGTTATTAGGATTAGCTGTAATCAAAAGACTTCCATACATATTATTATTGTGATGCTTTATTCATTTGTCTGCTAACAACAGTCAACAGCTAAAGTAATGGGATAGGTGGTTGTAATGATAAGTATTCTACAGCCAATTATGTCCTCATTTGGTGTACTCCATACCAATGAGCTTGAATAGTGTGATGACACTGAGTGAAATGAAAGGGGTATTTCAGAATCGTTGCAAATGAAAAACCAGGAAAATATGTATAGGTAATTGATTACTGACATTCCAGCACAGATACACTGACTGATGATCTCCTACACAGGGTGTGGAGCGTGTCGGCGCTCCGGGCGGCGGCGGAGCGAGCGCGCTCAATGGAGGCACGCCGCCCGCCGACACCGCGCCGCCCGACCGCCCCGACGAGCCGCCGCGCAAGAGGGCCAAGCTGCCCGCCGACGACGCGCCCGCGCTGCGCCGCCGGATCCTCGAGTGCGAGCTGCAGCGCCTGAGGAACCTGCGCGAGAGGTAGGCGCCCGCCCGCCGCGCGCCGCCGCCCTCCCCGGCCTCGCCTCACGCGCGCCCTGTTGCAGGTTCACGGAGCAACTGAGCGAGCTGTACTTCCTGCAGGCGGGCGGCAACATGATGGACTATGCGGTGTGGCGCAAGCGGCCGCCGGCGCCGCAGCTCGTGGCCTTCCTGGAGGCGCGGCGCCCGCCGCCCGTGGCCGCGCCCGCGCCGCCCAGCCCGCCGCCGCCCGCGCCGCCCGCGCCGCCGCCCGCGTCGCCGGCCGACGAGATGGTGGAGAAGGCCAAGCAGGAGGCCTACGTGGCGGCGCGCGTGGCCGAGCTGGCGCGCGCGGGGCTGTGGGCCGAGCGCCGCCTGCCGCGCGTGCTGGAGCCGCCGCGCACCAAGTCGCACTGGGACTACCTGCTGGAGGAGATGGCGTGGCTCGCGCAGGACTTCGCCCACGAGCGCAAATGGAAGAAACAGGCAGCAAAAAAGGTTCACTCTATTAAAATAATGTAGTTATTCTGCTTTTGGTGCCCTATTTGTGTAATGTAATTAAGTACCAATGTATTTTTCAATGTCTTAGTAGCTTTTGTAATTCTATGACACCACTCACATGACTACCTTTTTTACATGACTGCCCAAAAAGAGTAATGTTTTCAGGGTTCATGATGTATGTATGTGCGTTTTTTTATTCCACCACAACTTTTGAACTGATTTTGATGTATGGAGTATCATTGGAATCCTTTGCGAGAATCCTTTGCAACATTGTGAGTAATATAGGATATAAAAAAGTAACAATCAAAAAAATATTTGAAAACACCAGATATACAAAGATTATGTTTAAATAATTTGGAAAAGGCTCAAAAGTTGAAGTGTAATATGCTACCCCTGTTAGCTACCACAATCGAAAAATTTTGTATGAGTAAAGTTGGACGTCTCATCTTAATGAATGTAATAAAATAAATTTTCCGACTGAGTTGCACCGGTCGTGGTTACAAGCAGACTATTGTGACCACGGCCGGTGCAACTCGGTCGAAACCTCAAGCCAAAATTCAAAACTTGCGATTGCGTTAATTCCCGTGTTGTAATTTCATTTTATTATCATCATGCAACGCCATTGTTTAAAGGTTAGTAAAATGAAGATACTCATGGAAAATTAGCTTGATAGTAATCAAATTTAAATTTGGTCCGTGGATCTCGAACTATAAGCAGAGACTACTGTAGTGTTAGTGAAAAATGGACCTTGAAAGCTGTGTAATAATTATACAGTTCTAAATATACTTAAGAGCCATTTCACAAAATTGTGACGTTCGAATTCTGTCAAAATTGTCATGTGTGCGTAGCGCACCCACACAAAAACAATGCAAACAGTGTAGCGAGAGTTTTGAGACAGACATAAAAATTTTGATCGTTATGACAATGTTTCTTATTCGAGATTTATGAAAATATTTTTATTTCTTTAGTAATTTATTTAGACAAATTATAATTTCTACATTAATAATTTATTCACCAATTATAAATAGAACACGTTTTGTAAAAATTATTTTAATAATAAATGTAAGCGATTGTATTTTTTGGGGATTATTTCTCAATTACGCAAAAACGGTTAAAAGAACATAGAAAAAAAATTGCACATAAATAGTTTATAACCTGGATTAACATAATAAAGGCTACAAGCTACTTTTCATGCGTAAAAAAAATCCAAGTGGACCAAGTCGCGGACAAAAATAGTACAGTCAAGATTAAAGTACCTAGCTGAATATTAATTTAATAAAATATCATAAACTAATAAAATAATATATTTTACTTGATAATAAACAAAACCGAATGAAAATAATACATAGAAAATGAAAACGTTGTGGTCGTAGTATAAACAACGTTTGCAAAACGAATTTTCGTAATTTGAAATTAGAAAAAAGTGACACAGATCCTACCTCTTTGGGCGCTCGGGCCCAACTGATCATTCTAGGTTTGTGCATCGTAATTTATTGTGATTTAGAGTGATATTGAAAATGATGTGATTTCTAATTAAATAAAGGAATTTTGAAAATCACTGTATTATTAAATTTCTTGATGAGCATAGTTTAATATGACATAATTTTAAAATTAAAATATACCTTTATTCAAACCAAAAAGTCGCGATAAAATTACAGTATAAACCGTGAAAATAGGTTTCAGTTTTATTTTTTTTATCAATTAAAAGTGTAATTAATCGAAAATGTTGCACCGTAAGTTTCAATAAAAATATATGCCTAATGCTTACTGTATTTTTATCGTTTAAATTTGTGAATGTATGTAATTGATAGAATTTTGAGCCCGAAATTGACTCTGCGATGATTTTTCAGAAAACGTGTTGCGGGATATTGATCACCATATAGCAATTAAGTTATTTTTTGTAAATCTATTAGCTTATGTGTCAATGCGAAAGATTGGTCTACATTTTACATTTATATATCAATTCCTAAATACTACCTAAGATGGTAAATTAGGCGTCCGAAATCTTAGAAAACTGCGTAAAAATGTAAAATGGCTCTTAATAATATATATTTTGTATTACCTGTTAATTACTACACGAAAATTGTAGGTAGTTCTTAACTTAAACCTCTCTTTACAGAGAGGTTTGTGGAATAAATTAAATAGTTGATTATTACAGGATAACCAACCAGGGAGTCATCATTAAATTATGAGATGTTTTTACAGTGCGCTCGTGCTGTTCAGAAATATTTTCAAGATAAAGCTCTAGCAGCTCAAAAAGCAGAAAAAGCTCAAGAGCTACAGTTAAAAAAAATTGCTGCTTTTGCAGCTAAAGAAATACGGACGTTTTGGGCAAATGTAGAAAAGGTTCGTAAAAATTAAGAAACTTATTGCAATTTAAAATAAAACCATAGATTGATTAGGCTGAAATATATTACATAATTTATTTCGGCAGTTGGTCGAATGGAAACGAGTGCGGCGAGTAGAGCGCGCGCGTAAGGAAGCCCTCGACGAGCAGCTCAGCTACATCGTGGACAAGACCGAGCGCTACTCGCGGCAGCTGGCCGCCAACCTGCACGCGCCCGCGCAGGCACCGCACGCGCATGCGCCGCCCTCCGACGACGACTTCACGCCGCGCGGCTGCTCGGACGACGACGAGGAGACCATCTCCGCCGCCGAGCAGGAGGCCGGCGGCACGGGCGACGACGACCGCGACGAGATCGAGGCGCTGCGCCGCGAGTCGCACCTCGACCTGGGCGACCTGCTGCCGCCCGGCTACCTGCCCGCGCACTCCCCGCCGCCCTCCGACTACGGGCCCGACGACGAGGACTCTGCCGACGACGAGCGCACCATCGACGAGCAGGAGCGCAACAACGAGCGCGACGTCGACGCGGCCGCTGAGCTGGCGGCGCTTCGCGATGATGCCGACCTCGGCCTGGACGAGCTGCGGCGCCGGTACGCCGCGGGCCCGCCCGAGCCGACGCCCGAGCCCGAGCCGCCGGCCGCGGTCGACACCGACGCCGACGCCGACGACGAGTCCGAGACCGAGGCCGAAACCGACGACGGAGCTTCGCGGAGCGACTCGACGGCGTCGTCGGAACCGCTGGAGGCCCTCATGGAGGACAGCAGCGCGGCCGCGCAGGACGCCGCGCCCGAGGCCGGCTCGGAGCGTCGTGTGGAGGCGGCGGCCGTGCTGGCGGCCTCGCTGCAGCCCACCGGCACCACGCTGTCCGAGACGGCCGTGGCCACGCCCGTGCCGCGTCTGCTGCGCCACGTGCTGCGCGAGTACCAGCACGTGGGGCTGCACTGGCTGGCCACCATGTACGCGCGCGGCCTCAACGGCATCCTGGCCGACGAGATGGGGCTGGGCAAGACCGTGCAGACCATCGCGCTGCTGGCGCACCTCGCGCTCGAGCGCCGCGACTGGGGCCCGCATCTGGTGGTGGCCCCCACCTCCGTGGTGCTCAACTGGGAGATGGAGTTCAAGAAGTGGTGTCCCGCCTTCAAGATTCTCACTTACTACGGCACCATCAAGGAACGCAAAATGAAACGTGTAGGGTGGACTAAAGCAAACTCTTTTCATGTGTGTATAACTTCGTATAAACTCGTAGTGCAAGATCATCAAAGTTTCCGAAGAAAACGATGGAAATATCTTATCCTAGATGAAGCACAGAATATCAAAAACTTCAAATCTCAAAGGTGGCAGATGTTATTAAATTTTCAAACTGAAAGGTGAGTTGTTTATTGCAGTGTAATTGGTAAACTTATATATCGTAAAGCTACAGTTCGTACTACAGGTTAAGACTTGCTCACCGCTCACATGTAGAGACTCCTCTCCTCCGTGCTTCGTAAGGCATGCTATGCCGTTGGTCCCGCTCCTGATTTCTCTCCTGTCGTGTCGGTCTACCGTCTTATAAGAGTGACGGATCTATTAAGAGTGACGGAATAGGGAGCGCACCTGTCTCTGCGCGCATACTTGTACTCCATAATATCTCCTGCGTTAGCTATTCTTAGAGAGATAGGCTTAGGTTGTGTAATTAATTGCATTTTTGGATGTGATAGTGAGAAGAATAATGTTTACCTATCTTCTTGTGCAGGCGGTTGCTGCTGACCGGCACGCCGCTTCAGAACAGTCTGCTGGAGTTGTGGTCGTTGATGCACTTCCTCATGCCGGACGTGTTCGCGTCGCACTCCGAGTTCCGAGAGTGGTTCAGCGAGGTGGCCGGCATCGCGGACGGCTCCAATCGCTATAACGAAGCGCTCGTGCGTCGCCTGCACGAAGTGCTGCGCCCCTTCCTGCTGCGCCGGCTCAAGGCCGACGTGGAGCGCCAGATGCCGCGCAAGTACGAGCATGTGCTGCTGTGCCGCCTTTCCAAGCGGCAACGCTTCCTCTACGATGACTTCATGTCCCGCGCCAAGTGAGTGCCGCTCTATCCGGCTCCGTCTCGCATCGTCTAGACTCTAGTCTCAGTTCTCGTGGGCGACGTCCGTCTCACGTCTCTCGCACGTTCGCAGGACTAAGGAGAGTCTCGCGTCCGGCCACCTGCTCAGCGTCATCAACGTGTTGATGCAACTCCGCAAGGTGTGCAACCATCCCGACCTGTTCGAGCCTCGTCCGGTTTCATCGCCGCTGCAGTTGGCGGGGCTGCGCCTGGTGGTCCCCGCGCTCGCGCTGGCCGCGGGGCTGGCCGAGCGCGCCGAGCTGGCCGCGCGCCTCGGCGGGGACCTGGCCACGCTCGAGGTCGGCGGCGCCGGGGCCTTCGCCGCGCACCGCGCGCGACACCTGGCGCCGCCGCGCCGCCTGGTGGAGGAGCTGGCCGAGAGACGCCGGCCCGCGCCGCGCGCGCCGCCCGCCTCGCTGCGCCTACACCTGCGGCTCGTGCCGCGCGCCGCGCCGCCCGGCCCGCCCGGCGCCGCGCCCGCACCCGCCCCCACCGCGCCGCGCGCCCCGCCCGCGCCCGCGCCGCCCGGCCCGCGCGCACTCGGCGCGGCGGCGCAGCGGCTGGAGGCGCGGCGGCGCGCCTGTCTGCGGCGGCTGGCGGTCACCAACGAGCGGCGCTGCTGGCGGCTGCCGCTGCTGGGAGCCGACCTGCGCGCGGCTGTGCAGGCGGGCGGGCCCGTGCTACCTCCGCGCGATTTGCACGACGTACTGGTGGACCTGCGCGACCTCATCGACAGGTCGACACCGCTTAGACTTTCCTTTCAGTATTAATTTTAAGTTCACTTTTTAGTCAATACAGTTTTTTCAACTTTTTAACTTTTATGTCCTAATAAAAAATGTAACGTGGCGTGCAGATTCTGCGTGTGCTGGCAAGCGGCACGCGCGGCGGCTCCCCAGCTGGTGCTAGGTGGCGGCCCGCCCGCGCGCGCCTGGCGGCGTAGCGCCGCGCGCGTGGAGCAGGGCGCGACCCGGCCCGCGCGACGCCTGCTGGCGCTGCTGCACGCGCCCGCGTCACGCCAGGCCGTAGCCTTCCCGCACCCGTCGCTGCTGCAGTACGACTGCGGTGAGTGCCACGCCCGCCGCCCGCCGTCCGCCGCCTCTCGCTCTGTCCCCTCGCTCACGCTGTCGTGCTCGCAGGCAAGCTGCAGACGCTGGACGGGCTGCTGCGACGGCTGAAGGCCGGCGGCCACCGCGTGCTCATCTTCACGCAGATGACGCGCGTGCTGGACGTGCTGGAGGCCTTCCTGTCCATGCACGGCCACGCCTACCTGCGGCTGGACGGTGCGACACGCGTGGACCGGCGCCAGCCGTTGGTGGACCGCTTCAACGCTGACCCGCGCGTGTTCGCCTTCATCCTGTCCACGCGCAGCGGCGGCGTCGGCCTCAACCTCACCGGCGCCGACTCCGTGGTGTTCTACGACTCTGACTGGAACCCCACCATGGACGCGCAGGCGCAGGACCGCTGTCACCGCATCGGCCAGACGCGCGACGTGCACGTGTACCGCCTCGTCACCGCCGCCACTGTGGAGGAGAACATCTTGCGCAAGGCCGAGCAGAAGCGAGCGCTCGGACACCTAGCCATCGAGGACGGACACTTCACAACCTCCTACCTGCGCGGGGTCAGTCAACGTCTATTCGCTCCATTTGTAATGACGTATTGTGAAGCACTTTAAACCGAACTTTTAGTACATCTGTTTGCGCATATAGTGACTACTATAAAGATGTGTTCACACATAGCGCGCACTGTGCGCGGCAGCAGCGCGCTTTTGCCGCCGTATTTAGACACACCTTAACCTTTCATAAAAGTGAGAAAAATGACTTGAAGTGAGAATAGAAGGCTGTAAACATATATCGAATTCTTTATTTATGTTTTGTAATTTTTCATAATTCCAGGCAAACATTAAGGAATTATTCGGCTCAGAGGCAGAAACTGGCGAGGCTAGAGCGAGTCCCGAAGAAGCAGAGTCTGCCGCTGGCGGCGAGCTGGAGTCTGCGTTGGCCGCCGCCGAAGACGAAGCGGACGCCGCCGCCGCGCAAGCTGCGCGTGCCGAGGCGCAGGGAGACCTCGCCGAGTTCGACGAAACTCTACCGCTGGACGACGAGCCGCGCTCCGCCGCCGCGCCCCGCGCAGACCCCGACGAGCTCGCCGCGCTCATGAGCCAGGTGAGTGCCGCGCCTGCGACCGAGCCCGCCCGCCGAGCCCGCACTCACCGGCCTCTGTCCGCAGCTCACGCCCATCGAGAAGTACGCCATGCGGCTCGTCGAGAGCAGCGAGGCCGCCACCGAGGCCGAGCGCGCCGCGCTGGGCGAGATGCGGCGCCAGCTGCGCGAGTGGGAGGAGGCCCGCCGCCAGCTGCGCACCGAGGCGTCCGCGCACACGCCCGAGCCCGAGCCCGAGCCTGAGCTCGAGCTCACCTACAGCCGCGAGGACGCGCGCGCCAAGGTGCGTGGACGAAGACGTCGAGCGCCGCCCCCGCCTCCCTCCCCGCCGCCCTCGCCGCCCGCGGCCGCGCCCGCGCCCGCGCCGGCCGCGCCGCCCGCGCGCACGCGCTCGCGCGGCACGGTGCACATCAACCTGTGGACGCTGGACGAGGCGGGCGCGGGGGGTGCGGGGGGCGCGGCGGCGGCGGGGCGGCGGCGCGCGCTGCGCAACGGCACGCTGGACGCGTGGCTCGCCAACGCCGCCGACCGCAAACATAATGAGAATAAATGATTTTGAGATACCGCTCGTGCGTTTTATATTTCTGACGTTCGACGTATCGGTGCCGCTCGATGTTCGTCCGTAAATGCTTGAACTGTCCCGGGATGGCGGTGTTTCCGCGAAGCCGGCAAAACTGCGGCACCGATCCGAACGTCAGGGATATACTGCGTGCAAGCATTTACGGGCGAAACCGAGTCGGCCCGGCGCGCCACACGTCCTGCCCAGCCTCCCCGCCGCACCTGTCTGTACTTCCTGAGGCTACTGCTTGGAATATATTTCTGTATACTTCCACCACAAATATCTACATCAGTAAAATTATAAAAACACAAGAGAGAAAACTATCAAGTAATTAAACAAATTTAAAAAAATAACCGTTATTAAACGAATGGCCTGCACATAAACACAAAGATACAGTACATGAAATAAAAGAGTTATACTTGGTCACAAACATGTCGAAACCCTGACCACTATACTAGGTACATAATTATGTCGCTGTATCTTAAGAGATCAGCGTCCCTTCGCAGCAATGTAACAAGCCAAATAGTCAGAACAAAACGTAAGAAATCGGGCAAAATAACAACGATCTTACAAGAACACACTGTCCTACAAATTGCGTGGTACGTTATCCCGGTTCTACGCTCAAAAGTTTTAGTGTGATGTGGTTACTTTCCCCTGTTAACTGCCACAATCGAGACTTATTATAAGAGAAAAATTAAACGTCTCATCAAAATGAAGCTACTCACGGAAAATTAGTGCATCACTCTCACTAGATATGAATCTTTCATACTATAATTCAACTTTAAAGTAATATCATCTAAGTAATATTTAGGTTACATAACCTATGTTTGAGAGTGTACGAGTGTGTGGATGATTGACTATATGAGTAACGATACAAAATCAACTACACTAATTGTTCTTGACATATTATTAGAATAGCAAATTTCAAATCGATAAGTCCGTCCGTTTCAAACAAAAAAAAACCGGATCGATAACGGTTCATCACTTTAGGAACTACGATGCCACAGACAGATATGTTAAACGAAAACATACCAACAACATATTTTTAAGAGTAAGTATGGAGTTTCTTGCTGGTTCTTATCCATAGAAATTACTTTTTGGAACCGAGCAACTAGTTTTGTAAGTGCTCTTTTGTAGCCTATATGAAATAAAAACATTATGATGAACGTACTAGCATTGAGCACCACGCTAACTTCTAATTAATTATATTACGAGCTTTTGTTCACCGTTAGTATGTGGTATCTTACAATAAAATTAAATATATAAGTATGTAGTAAAGAAGCAATTCATTTCGAATGGATTGCACAAATGTAAAAATAATTCTGAAAAATGTATGAAACTGAGATAAGCGGAAAACACGCAAAGGCGTTTTCAATACAAATTAAACCAGTATTATTAGTTTTTTTTTAAATTGAAAATGATGTGGTATCATGATTTATCTAAAATCATTAAGTTAAGTCTTCATCATCAAGTTTAGCTATTCTGAATAGTTATATTTTCAGATATGGGTGAGCACAACCGGATCTGTCGAGCGAATGCCAGTGAGTATCCCGGTGGACGTCTTCGGCTTAGTTTTTCGTGACGCTCGCTCACGCTCTCGGCCCTTCGCAGATGTGGTGTCCCCCCACCCCCCCCTCCGGCGACGGCGACGTGTACTGCGACAGCTGGGCGCGCGCGCTCTACCGCCGCGGGCCCGCCGCCGACTGTCTGCTGCCCGCCGTGCACCGCCGCGAGCCCCGCGCCGCGCGCTCCCCGCGCCGCGCGCGCAACCTGCCGCGCGCGCCGCACGCCCCGCTCTCCCTGTTCGAGCGCGCCGGCGCCCGCCCGCGCCCGCGCGCGCGCCCGCCGCCGCACGCGCCGCACCCGCACCCGCACGCGCCGCAGCCCGACTGGGCGCCCGGCGAGGACGCCGCGCTGCGCCGCGCGCTGCGCCTGCAGCGCCTACCGCCCGAGCCGCCCGCCGCGCTGCAGCCCAACTGGGACTGGGCCGCCGAGCTGGTGGGCGGCGCCGCGCGCGCCTACCGCTCGCCGCGCGCCTGCCGCGACCGCCACGACGCGCTGGCCGACCCCGAGCGCGCGCGCCGCCGGCACCGCCGCCCGCCCGCCGCGCGCCGCCGCCTGGACGACGACGCGCCGCGCCCGCCGCTCGCGCGCCTGGACGCCATGCGCGACGCCGCCGAGCGCCGCCGCGCGCAGCCGCGCCGCCGCCACGACGACCCCAAGCACCACAACCCCAAGCACGCCGCGCTGCTGGCCGACCACGGCCTGGACTACGACGCGCCGCCCTCGCCCATGGACGTGGCCTCGCGCCGCGCGGACCGCATTGCCAAAGAGAAGCTCAAGGCCGGCGCCGCCGCCGCCGCGCCGCCCGCACCTCCCGCGCACCCCGCGCCGCCCGCGCACCCCGCGCCGCAGCGCATCGTGGTGGCGGCGCCGGCCGGCAAGGCGGAGGCGGCGCGGCGTGTCCGGCCGGCGGCCGAGGGTGCGCGTGCGCAGGTGGGCGGCGCCTCCGTGGGGCCGGCTCCCGCAGCGCAGCTCCTGTACCGCCAGCAGACCTTCCCCACTAGGCACCTAAAGATACTTCATCAAACGGCTGCAACGCATTCTCAAGTGAATACCTAATTAATCTTGTTCCTATATAATGATATTCTCCTGACCGAATTTAATTTCAGTCACGGCCACCTGTTTCAACTGAAACTAGCCAGCTACACAGGAGGTATTATAGAGCACAAGTATGTGCGCAGCCACATCTCATAGTCCGATGGGACGATACACTGGTAGACTGTAGACAAGACCGGAGAAAGATCTCGCGCAGTCAACGGTTTAACGTGCCTCCCGAAGCTCAGATTACATTTATTTTATTTAGGAAACAAACAGTCTCCAGCAAACCAATGATGATCGTAAAATTGATATATACACACTTACGAGTTCCAAAACATTAATATTATAATAAAATGCAGGCACTAATTTTAAGTACAATAAATAATCTGTTTTGCAAGTACACGTTAATTAAATGTAGGTACATTGGAAACAAAGAAAATTAAAAATAAAAAAACTTTTGGCTACAAGACAGTGTATAAATGAGGTTTTATAAAGTATGGTAATATTTATTTTAACATCAAAGTTGACAATATTTGTTTTTAATTTTAGATTTATACACATTTAACTGGTATCAAACATGTCTAGTTCATTAAATTCCATATTGTAAGTGCTAACATTGCGCAGTTATTACTAGCGTATAGTTTTCTATATGAGGGTACTCAAAACTTTGGTGATCTAGAATTATGTCGAGGTACTCTCAGACATATTATATATATATATATATATATATAGCACGGCTTAACCTAGCAGATAAACCGATCTGCGCGGTAGCCACGTAGCTACGAGCCCCACTTCCTATGTAGGTACACTATCTATGAAACCGATTATAATACCGTGGCGACATAAAAAATAGAAAATACTGTATAATATGTAATGGAATCCGAATTTGAGTTTCGACAAGAAGAGTCTAGAAATAAATAATATAAACAGACACTCCAGATTGATCGATGCGTATTTGGGTCGGAGCCTTAGTATACGCGGTAGCTTGTCCCCCAGGCCGGCTGCGGGCAGGTAGCGGGCGTCAGCGGCGCCGCGGCCGGGCCCGACGCCGCGCCCGCGCTGCGCAAGCTGCAGCTGCAGCAGCTGGCCGTGCGCCGCGCGCCGCCCGCCGCCGCGCCGCCCGCGCCCGCCGCGCACGCGCACGCGCCGCACGCCCCGCACGCCCCGCACGCCCCGCACGCCCCGCACGCCCCGCGCCTGCTGGCCGCGGCCGCGCGCCTGCCGCACTCGCACGTGGTGGTGGCGCACCTGGCCGCGCCGCACGCGCAGCACGCCGAGCGACAGCCGCGCGCGCCCGACAACAGACAATAATAAATACTACCATACTACCACCCGAGCGGCATTTATTTCTTTTAATTACCTTTATCGACATCAACTTGTTTGGCTACATTCATTGTTATAAAACGAAATACACTCTCACACTACTCAAAACTTTAGCTAGTTAAATTGGAAAATTAAAATAAATAAAAAAACTTAAAGATTCCTTTTTAGTATTTACGTCGTAAGGGTGACGTCAGGTATTATCTGTTGGAATCTTGGAATTCAAATTTACTTTATCAATTTAGATTCAAGCTAAGCATGGGCAACATGCTAAAATGGCACCAAAAGTTATATAAATTTGGGTTGGTTATCGTTTCAGTGATTTATAGCTGTACTGAGTTGGTAATCATAGATTCCAACAGATTCCTGACGTCACCCTAAAGACGCAAATACTAAAAGGGAAATTGAAATTCGATGGGTGCGAGCAGCGACACGGTGGCTCAGTTGGTTAGAGCAGCGCCACGGTACGGCGAAGGTCGCGGGTTCAAGTCCCGCTCGTGTCCATCATTTAAAAAAAATCCTTTTTCCAGATTTAAGCTTAGCATGGGCAACATGCTGCAAAATGGCACCAAAAGTCATAAAAACTTAAACGAGTCACCATTTTAGAACTTATGGTAGATACGTTTGTGCTTATGCACTCACAAGTAGCTCAGAAAAGCCCTTTAAGGGAGGATAAGGATTTTTTTTAAGACACTCGAAAATATACTACTATTGCTATAACAGGCATACATGTTTGAACATGACAAAAAACACTCGCGCAGCTTCGAGGCCGCGGAGTATTATTTCTATCTTAGATTCTCTCCGTTTCCGTCAGTCTCCATTGGCACCAAAAAGCTGTAGTGCCTCGCAATTGGCGCTAAAAAATCCCGACGCTGTCAGGGCCTTGACACTCCATGTAGACATATGTATATATAATCAAAGATTTCTATATATTTTTTCAAATACGCGACCATGCCCTGGTCTGCGCTGACCCTCAGTAATAAATTACATTTAGGTTTAAATCATTTATTCTCATTAAGACAAAGAAAAGTCACTTACATGAGAATAGAACAAGAAACATGGTAGATTTACTGAGGGTAACCAAACCAATTTACATATAGGTACCAATACTAATTCGGTGGTTCTACTCCCAACTACAACAGTAGAAAACCTTACCTTACAAAAGAAGTTAATTAGAATCTTGGTAAATATTGAGCAAATTGACAGCTGTAAACCCTATTTTATAAAACTTAATATCCTGACCCTACCTGGTATTTACATTTTAGAAACCTGTAAATTTGTTCGAAAACATCAAGAATTCTACACAATACGTGAAGACATTCAACCACGCTATACACTCAGGCACCGATCTAGGCTAAATTTACCAACATCCAAGCTACAAATGCATTCTTCAAGCCCCTACGTAATGTCTATAAAAATCTACAACAATCTACCTGAAATAATAAAGAAAGAAGAAAAGTTAAATTTATTCACAAAAAAACTAAAAAATTTACTGTTGAACAAATGTTATTACTCCATAAATGAATATTTAAATGATAAATGCAAATAATAAAAAGCAATATAATATTAATATAATTCTATAATAATAATTAAATAAATAATTACATAATACTAATAATTACAAATAATCACAACTATAATAGGTACTAAGATAATAATTTTGATCGCAATGTCAAAAAATATTTATATATCTTGAAACATAGCTTCCTCTCTCCTACCCTACTGCTGTGCCCTACAGGGTCCATAAATGATCTCATCTTATTATTTACCACCTAAGTACAACTTTATGGAATAGCAATAAATATATTGAGTATTGAAATAATTTAAAAGCCAGCGTAGTTTTTAAGTATATCTTTAGATAATTGAGATTTAAAACCACCGAATGAGTTTACATTTTTTATTTCCGACGGTAAATTATTATATACATAGTTGTGCTCCTTCATAGGTGATATTTTTTTTTAGCAAGATTAGTGCGAATTTTTGGCAAAACAAGTAAGCTTTTTTAATTTATGGAAGGACTTTCCAATATACCCCCCCCCCCCCAGTATTTTTTTGGGTAAAGGAGTGCATTCCTAATTAATTTCTAAAATCAGCAAAACGCGAAAATAAAATAAAAATTGCTCAATTTATCTTCGAGCCAGATGAAATATCCCAAGTTGATGTCTAATGCAATAAGTTACCACAGAAGTTACTATGGCGCTTCGGCGGCCGCTGCCGCGGCACGCTCGCTTCGCTCGCTCGCTTCGCGCGTTTTTGGTCACCATACTAACCTAACCTAAAAAATGAAATTAAACTCCTAGCCGGCGGGATAGGTTGGAAAGTTGAGCCACATTATACATCTGGATACTTAAGAAGAGGTAAAAAATACGTTTTGGAGACTAAGTGTAACTTACAAAAAAGTGCCTGCTTGTTAAGATCCCTTTAGGCCCCTTTAGCTCTAATACCGCCTGTGATACAGGTTTAACCTAGTACAGGCACCTAAATTTCCATTACCTAAGTAATTTTAAGACTGGTCTTACATCTGAGATGGAGTCAGTTAATATCTAAGTCATTCGCTATTTCTGTAAAACATCTAGTCACTAGGTACTGCCTATATGTGTAGTTATGATGTATTTTACCTATTGTATTATTGTATTTTAAATAAATATTCTATTCTATTCTTTGATTCTATTCTATTCTACTTATGATATCTATTGATATGTGTGCCTTGTATGACCTAAAGTTTACGCCGCAAGTTAATATAACGCCCGTCATGCACCTTTGGTCGGACCGCTCCTATAGCAGAGTCGTATGTGCGAGGGAAAAATAACTAATTGTATTTTTCGCTGGAAGTGCATTATTTAGTTCTTTAAACATACGTACTCAATTATTACGTGATGTTATTATAGACTCCTGATGATGAAATGGGAACTTAGGTACTTGTCAGCATCATCAGCCTATCTCCGCCCGCTGTTGGACATAGGCCTCTCCAATGTTACGTCATTTAGGTACCCATCTACCGATAATCAACATATAATAAAATCATTCATCGTGATTTATACAGAATAATACTTTATTTACTCTGTATGTAATAAGTACGACATGACGGTGTCGCTAGACCTGCGCGTGCGCGGGGTGGGGACAGGCCAGGCGCACGTCCACAAGGCGCGCGGCGGCCAGCAGGCGCGCGGCCGGCTCCAGCGCGTCGCCCAGCATTGCCGACAGCGGCCGCAGCGCCTCGCGCAAGCCGCGCGTCACGTTAGTGCAGAACACCAGCAGCGGCTGCACTAGCGCGTTGAACGTCAGTGCTAGCGCCGGCTTAAGCGCGTAGTCCGACGCCGTCTGCAGCAGCCCCGTGGCTGCGCCGCGCAGCGCCACTAGCAGGCAGCGCTGCACGTGCAACAGCAAGGCCACGGGTAGCGCCAGCAGCAGCTGCGGCGCGGCCAGCAGCTCGGCCAGCAGCGCGCCCGCCACCCGCGCCCCGCGCCGCGCCGCGCGCTCCACCGCCGTGGGCCGGCCGCCCGAGCACGTGGACAGGAAGTCGCTCGTGCCATGCTCGAAGTAGTACACCTCCACGCGGTCCGGCTCTGCGAGTCAATTTACTTCTTAGGACAACAATTTTCAGGTTTTAAGGAAGCCCTCAATATCGGATCGGTTTTTTTGCGGTGAGCCTCTGGCGACTGCGGCTTGTTTCTAGCTGCTAGAGATGGTCATTTTTCGACACCTTTCTTAAAATACAAAACGTGTTGGCATAGTTACCCGCAGGATACACTCCCAGCTCTTTTATTTTATCAGTATTTTCATTACATACATACTTATTATCTTAATATATTTAAATATTCTCCTGAACGGCTGGCCCGAATTGGATACAATTTTGATATTTAGATATTATTTTAATATTATAGTACACCCACATTTGGCTAGTAAGTTCCAATGTAATAGGGGGCGACCCTACTCCCGTCAACCGGGCACAAATATAGACTCCGTGCTGCTACTGAGAAATGTTTAATGGAAAAACCCAGTAACACTGCCCGATTCAGTATAATAATATAAAATTGTCTCCCATAGGTTGGGGACAATATTCCCGATCACTGTATTCCGGTGCATATCGTATAAGTAGGTAGGCGAAAGCAGATGATCTACTGGTAGGGCTAGGCAACGTCCTACCGTTGTCACATAACTTGTCTGTCCCAATGTCACGAAATATCCTCCAAGTCTTATTTTCTTTCTGAAAAAAAGAAATACACAATTTACTATTGTTATCTAAGAGTGATTTCAGACTAGCGTATTTTTTAGCGCGTATACGGTCGTTTCAGTATACGCGCTTACACACGCGCTACATTACGCGCTTCAAAAAACCGGACTGGCATAAACGCGCATATTTCGGCGTGTTCGCTCGAACCGGTGGTATCGTGTCAGTATCAACATAGATTGATCGCGCTTGTACGAGCTTAGAAGCGCGTCAACGCTCGTACGAGTTGAGCGTGTGCCAAAAGGCGCGCCTATACGCGCCTACATGCGCTTCCAAAAACGAGCTCATACGCGCGTATAAAACGCTAGTCTGAAACCGCCCAAATCTATGGATATGATAATAATAAAATCGTTTATTTTTCCACCACATGGTAAAAAGCAAACCGACTTTTTGAATCCTCAGCCGAGCTTGCCATCGAACGTTGATGGTTTATAACACAACAGTGATATAGCCAACATGTTCGTGAACCACTTTAAAGTTACTCCGCATATAACAAATGCATCTAGGCGAGGCATTCGGACCCCGTGTGATGGTGATCGTCTCGTAAGATTCAACGTGAAAGATGTGTTAAAAAGTATGAAACGAGGCAGGTCACCAGGGCACGATGGTTTAATTGTTGAGAATTTAAGGTCCGCTGGTGTACATTTACCTAGGCCACTCACCATGTTATTAAACTTTGGTGTGGGTCACTCTTACCTGCCTGACGATCTCGTAAGAACTGTCGTAGTTCCCATTGTTAGAAATAAGACGAGTGATTCATTTGACAAAAACAACTATAGGCCTATTTCACTGGGTACAGTCATTGGCAAAGTGCTGGACAGCCTGCTTGAGAGACAGTTGAAGAGGCATATCGAACTCAACGACGCGCAGATTGGCTTTCAAACCGGTTTGTTGTCCTGTGTATCAAGTAGACTGTGCAGTACTACACGGACAGGAAGACACCGGTATATGGTTCTTTTTTGGACCTATTGAAGGCCTTTAACCTGGTGAATAATTATCACATTTGGTGACAAAAAATGTCGGAGGTTACAAATATTTGTAAAATTGTGGTATGAAAGTAAGAAAAACTGTGTTAGATGCTCAGATGCATTATCAGTACAGTATGGGCTGGATTGTGGAGTGAGACAGGAGGGGGGGGGGGTTAACTTCACCCACTCTGTTTAACCTGTACATAGACCGGCTGATGATATTCTTCCAGATGTACAAAAATAATTTAGAATAATTATTGTTATACGATGTGCTGCCGTGCGGCCCGCCATAACGTCCGCGAACGTTTAGAATATATACTATTGTACTTAGTACGCCACTAAGTGTATGGTAGTTTCAGTACACAACACAATAGTGTGAGCAGCCTTTCGAAGCTCAATAGTTTAGCAGTTTACTTGCGACTTCCTAATCATCTACGATATTCTTAGTGCGGTATGTTAGCGTGTTGGGTATACGGTAAGAGCACACCATGGTGAGCTGACCTGAAGCTGATGAGGCGGTGCATGCGCGGCGTCGCCGGCACAGCGCTCGCGCTCTTCCAGCGACGCGTAGCTCCGTACCGCCGTGCCCGCATCCACAAGAGCGCGCGCACCGCCCGCTGGGCCGCGCCTCCTGCCATACACCCATAACAGTAACACAAGTTTAATTTAACATTTAGGCAGCGAGCGCCTCTCACACATGGCAGGGCCACACTCTGCGTACTTCGTGATGGAATCCACCTTCCACTGAAGATTTTAAACTTGTTCTCCTTTTGACCTGGTAAGAGTTAACTGTAGTGGCAGCTACGAACCTAATCCATCCATACTAATATTAAAGGTAAATGTGAAAGTAACTCTGTCTGTCTGTCTGTCTGTTACGCTTTCACGACTAAACCGCTGGACAGATTTTGATAAAATTTGGCATGTAGAGAAAGTTAGAAGTAGAGGGTTGAAAGTTTGTATAAAACTTCGCTAGTTTTGAAGCTAGAAGTACAAAACTTGGTAGTTACTTAGCGTAAAAATAAGAAACGTATATATTTAGTCGAAATTGGAGAATTCAACCCTTAAGGGGGTGAAACATTTTATAAGAAGATAAAATCTTGAAATTAGATGGATAGACTTATAGTGGAAAATAAATAAAATCATCATTCTCAGAGACTTTATTAAATGAAGCCCCTTAGGGCGTGAAAAAGGGGTGGAAGATTTCATGAGAAGATTAATTAACTATTATTATAGATTTTTTAAACATTATAAACCATACCAATTAGCTCGGGCAAAGACGGCCATTGCAGGCAGCAGCCGTATTTTTTTAACTTTAGGACTGGGATAACAGAAGTCATATTATGTATATTACCTTCGGAAGGCACGTTAAGCCGTTGGTCCTGCGCCTGAGCTCTCTCCGGTCGTGTCGGTCTACCGTCCCATCGGATTATGAGAGTGAGGGAATAGGGAGTGCACCTGTGTCTGCGCGCATACTTGTGCACTATAATATCTCCTGCGCAGATGGCTAGTCTCATCTGAGACAGGCCGCCGTGACCGAAATTCGGTCAGGAGGACATTATTACACAAATACAAATACATAACGCGGATGAAATCGTGGGGCACAGCTAGTGAGCTAGTTATAAATAAAATAACTATTTACGCATAATAAGTATGAGCTTGAAGCGCGGGACACATGGGCGAGGCGGTCGGACAAGCCAGCAGCACGGGGTGAGGCAGTACATACACGCCGCGCTCCCCGCCCCCGCCGCCACCGCCACCCCCGCCGCCCTGCACACACCGTGACATTATAAAAGTAACATTAGATAGCTAGATATTCTTTTCAAAGAATTTTCCAAACATAAAATAAAATAGGTATTAGATATCTGCCAATGGTAGCAGGTACTTACTTACTTAAACCACAAAAGACGATTGTATCGATTAGATATTGTAAGATGTCTATATTGTATATAAAGGTATAGTCATATAATAAAAGGGTATAGACTTTATTAGTAGATACTGTAAAGTGTAAGCGGCGTAGTGCTGGACCTGCGTGTGCGCGAGCGGACTGGAGGCAGTGGGGCGGCGCGGCGAGGTCTGCGCGGCGGCGGCGGCGCGCGCTGGCGAGCGCTTGCGCCGGTGCTTCTCCACCACTACCTGCGACCACAATCACACTTACTACTTTTGTCCTCGTTTTGGGGGTTGGCCACATATTGTACGAAGTCAAACTTGGGGTCCTTTTTTATGGCCAACAAATGGAAACGGCCGTCCGGCCGGGGGGACGTAGCTTTCGCTGGCTTGCCACCCTATAGTTACTCCAATGGATATAGTAAGTGTTACAAAGTAGTACTATTTTAATTAATAAATACAAGTAAGTAATAAATGGATTGATTAGCATTAAGTACTTGGAGATAAGAGCCGGTCTCGTCGTTGGAGGCGAGGTGCGGCGGCGCGGCCTCCCCCGCGCGCCCCGCGGACCCCGCGCTGCTCTCAGCCGGGAAGTGGGTCGAGTTCGACATGTCCAGCTCTGCCGACACGCTTCAAACGTTACTATATATTAAACATACCACCCATGGTGAGGGGAGACTGCCACTCTGCCAGTGCCACTGCCAGGTGATCCCAGCCACTCTGGCACTGGACACTGGCAGGTTATACATGAATGTCAAAGGCAAGTATAGCTAAACCGCTTTATTGGTCGTAATAATAATAATAATAATGTTTAATTCTAGCAACAAGACTCATAGTGTTAGTAACAATATACTTACCAACTATGTGAGTTACAAAGACTAAAAACACGGAAACAGATTGGGACATCAATACTGCGAGGTAACAGGCCCAGCCGAAACCTCGCTGCAATGATGTCCCAATCTGTTTTTTGTTTTCTTTAGTCTTTACATACTAACATGAAATGAACCAGTAGAATATTTCAATTTTATAAAACTGTGAAATGGTTACGTCGAGTCGGAATCAACATGTCGAATGGCGTTTTAGACATTAATTGAAGAACTGACAAAAAAGGATTTTCTTTTAAAGTGAATTTTTAACTTTAAATTAAATACTGACTCATTTACTTTTTGCAAAATCTATAATATACATGCATTTTTATATGTTTTCTTCTTCATCATCATCAGCTTTTAAGTGACCCACTGCTGGGCATAAGCCTCCTCCCTTAAACGCCACTCCGTCCTGTTTTGGGCCTTTTGCATGCAGGTCTTTCCCTGTTCAGCAGCGATATCGTCAGTCCACCTGGCTGGAGGTCTGCCAGGGGCTCTACTAAATCCTCTGGGCCAGCACTCTGTTAAGGCCTTACTCCACCTGCCATCACCAAATCTTGCCGGATGGCCTGCCCAACTCCACTTGAGTTTGCTAATACAGACACCTACGTCCGCTACCTTCGTCCTACGCCGGATATTCGTATTGCGAACTCGGTCTTTTAAGGGGATGCTGAGCATGGCGTGCTCCATGGCTCTTTGTGCGACTCTCATCTTGTTAATAGTCTCGTGAGTATGTTTTCTTACATGGTGTAAAATACTTTATTGTCCTGCACAATAACAATAAAATCAACAACATCATCTAGAACTCTGTCATATTTGCGGTATTCATCCTCGACTTAAATATGTTTATGACCAACATATTTTATTTTGGCCCTAAATAGAGTCAATACGCTTTTTGTGCTAACTCCTCTTTAATTACATCCCAGACCATCTCATTCTATATAAAATAAAGTTGTGAATTATTTTGCATGATAAAGTGAATATTACCACTTCCTTTTTAGAGGTTTACAAAGACAATGTGGGAATGACTGAGTATGCTTCAGTTCATATATAGAGCTATAATATATGATGATGAATGAATATTTAGTGGCTGTAGTTGCGTAGATTTAAAAAAATGAGTAGTTCCTACTACAGCTCTAGTGACATGCACTACCTCTACAAAATATTTTTTTTTTTAAAGGAGAGGAGTAGTCCACTTTGAAACACACAGTCGCACAGTCATAAATATGTAGGCATATATGAGCTGTCATTACAGGCGAATGCTTAATAGGTGAAAGGTGCTCCCCTTTGGAAAAAAAAATCATAAACTATTGCAACCACATAAATTATGGCTTTGTATGCGGTAAGGGGTAGTATTTAGGTATTTTCACCTCCACGATGTTATATTAGGCTGTTCGAAGAATTTCCTTTTAAATCGATATTTCTTAAATGTTAAACCTGAATCATGTACCTATTAATTGTTTTAAATATTTCTCTAAGTGCAGCATTCAAAGTTTCCAGAATTGGTATTTCTTTTTAATTGTGTAAAACTGAGTGACTTTTCTTCACATACCGCGCGTTTTGCGAAATCGCCTACTTCCACTCTTTTTCTGTGAAACTGTTTTGGTTTTCTTGGTGATTTAAATCTTTTGTTGTCTTTTAATCATTTTCCTTGTTGTGACATCATCATCATTCTAGATACAAACGTTTCCGATAGTCGAGTAAGTTTTGCTAAGGGTTTGATTAACGGTAGGTATATCTTATAAATTTTTAAGTTTGGGATCCAGTTTTTTTCTGTTCATTTGCTTGCACTGACTATCAATTTTATGTCTGAACAGAGTAGGTATACTTTTATACCATGTGTCTGAAGATACATAAATCAAGGCGCCGCCCGCACTCCTCCCGGTCTCCCTTCTCGTCCTACCCCTGTTCCCCGCCACCTCGCAGATGAGTACTCAATTAAGCGGTTCAGCTATGGCATACATTCATGTAACAATAACAAGTAACATAAAACTCATAATTTAAAGATAACCCAGGTTGGTTGTCCCCAATTCGATTTCCTTAGCTTCAACTCCTCTCTGCGCGGTACTTGTAGTATAATTAGACACGTATTTCTTAGGCGACAAGGTCATTATACAGATAAATCGACCGAACTGACCACGGTAACGAAATCTGTTTTCAAAATGCTTCAGTGACAGATGAGACCATAAACATATCAAACCAACGAAAAGACGTCAAAATCAATTGTTTATCAAAATAGGTCACAACTGTTATTATATTATTTAAATTTATATCTAGGAGGACAAGTACTTTAAATAAAAAAAATTAATAGACAGTGAGTTAACTCAGCGTAACCTCCGCTTTCTGCTGAGAACGCATCACCGCCAACCTACCTATTAAAGTGCAACGTAGCATTGTATCCAATAGCACATTTAATATAATACTTGTTTTGTAATTCAGTCTAATATCAGCCATCATCCTTATATCCTGTTTTTATATAATTAAATTGTAATTAATAAATAAATATTTTTTTAATCAAAGTTCCGATCGCCGAAACATAACTGGCGCAGTCGGTAGGATCGCGACGCTCTAGGTTCGAATACAAATCTTCAACTTGAGAGTGACGGTTCTTAAATCGTTCCTTCGCGATCCGCAACGTACCTATCGTGCGGTCGGGCACCTGTATAGAAATAGGGAAACGGATCCTCTGGAGTATTGGTGTTGGTTGAGAAAAGACTCGACAGGAGATGCAGTGGCTGCTTCGGTAAGTACTCTCGTTTATCCAAGTGTCCTTGCTATATTTCCCGTCTTATTTTAATTTGTGTATTTTATTTCTAGTGTATGTGTGTCTGTCTATAAGCTTCAATCGCGTTAGGCACCCACGTACAAGATAGCGTTAAGATATTGCATCATAATACAAGTGTAATTTAAAACTTCTATTGTTTTATTCGAGCGTCACTAGACAGGTAACATACAGTAAAACCATGTCGCTCAGAGATTACGATGCTAACTACAAACCTTATAAACTTATTGCGGATTTAATGCCTAGATATGATGGCAATCCCAAATTACTTAATTATTATATTAGAGAAGTAGAAAGTTTATTACAGTTAACGAGCGAGTTAGATCGCTCACACCCAGCATTATTCTGTTTAATTAAGAGTAGGCTTAGTGGCCCCGCAATCGATGCAATTGCATACGAAGAGTACCTAAACTCATGGGACTCGATTAAAAGGGCTTTGATTAGGCGCCTTGGCGAGCCGCGTAACGAGATACAAGTTATGCAAGAGCTTACACGTGTACGTAGGTTAAAGAACGAGGATGCGGAATGCTTAGGTAAGCGACTCCGTGAGTTATTAGACACATTATATTCAGTAGGTGAACACGGTAACAAATCTTACTATGAGAAGATGGTTATTGAGCAGTTTATTAATCAATTGGATTTCCACGTGTCATTAGGCGTTAGGATAGCTAAACCCGACACGTTCGAAGCAGCTATTATTGCGGCTAGGCAGGAAGAGGCTAGGCTGGCATATAGTAGGGCTAATAATTTTTATAATAATTCATCACCTCAAGCGAAACCAAAGGAGTTACCTAAACCTAATTATAACAACAGCCCTCCTCGTAATCCTGCGAATTCTGGTGTACAGTCCGGTAACTATACGAACAATATACCTAGACATATTATACATATAGATAACCCAGAACAGCTTCAGCAGTGGATACAGTCTGTGTCGCCCTGGAAAAACAGACCAGCTTCAGGTAACGTAAAACCTAGTCATTCAGGTAATTTCAGAAGCGGAAACGTCAGGAACCAGCCTAACATGCCAAAACAGCAGGTTAATCCACCCGTATCTTCGGACGTCACTATGCGCACTGCAGGTAAGCCAGAGAAGCCACAGTTTGCCTCAGGAGAGCTATTTTACATCCCAAGCCAATTAGAAAGTATGGAGCAACCAGGCACAAGCAATAGTGAGTATTACGTGCCTTATACAGGTAATAGCCATGATCTCGAGCAAAACCTAGGTGCGAACGAGCGTGAGGTTAGCTACGATCAGGATTTTACGTTGGAAACGGATCAAATACCTCAGATATAGTATCTATTAACATACAGACTAAAGACCATTTACCTTATATTGAGTTGCCAGAGTTTAACGGTAAGTTTTTAATTGATACAGGAGCTAGTCATTCGGCTGTTGCGTCTGACATTGTTTTCGGCACTATTTTTGAATACTGTGTACGAACTGAACCTTTTCAGATAGTTACGCCACATAGTACGTCTCAACACGATAAAGTAGTGTATCTGCCGTTACCCCCTGCGTTTAATAGCGATATAGTACATAAATTTTTAATATTCGATTTTGACCCTAAATATAAAGGCCTTATAGGATTTGATTTGTTGAGAAAATTAAAAAGTAATATAGATTTAAATAGTAATGTGTTACGAACGTCTACAGCGGATATACCTATATACTTTAACTATCCAGTGCGTAAGATAAAAATAGATCCTAGATGTGAGAAGTTAGTTACAGTTAAAACTAATTACATAGATGGACAATACTTACACGATGATTTTTATTGGTCAGATAACTTAAAATCACCAGCTGCTCTAGTTAATGTCATTAACGGTTCGTTTAAAACCACAGTTATTAATTCAAGTTATGATAAGAAATTTATCCCGGAATTAACTTCAATGGAATTAGAATTATTTTCAGAACCTAATAAAATTCATAGTCATAATCTTAACTCTTTACAAGTACAGTCAGATGTTGATACTATACTTAATAAAAATCTAAATAATATCCGAACTAATCACATGAACGAAGAAGAGAAGCGTGAGATAACTAGATTGTGTTATCAATATAGGGACCTATTTTATTCAGAAGAAATTCCACTTACCTTTACACACGCAGTTAAACATGAACTCAGATTAAGCGACGATACACCGATATTCGTACGTAGTTACAGGCAAGCCCCTAAACAACGCGATGAGATCCGTAAACAAGTAGATAAGCTTTTACAACAAGGTATAGTTAGAGAGAGCATATCTCCCTGGTCTTGCCCCGTGCATATAGTCCCTAAAAAACCCGACGCATCAGGAAAGGTCAAATGGAGACTTGTAATCGATTATAGACGACTGAATGATCGTATAATTGAAGACAAGTACCCTTTGCCTAATATTCACGATATCTTAGATAGGTTAGGGCGCGCACAATACTTTACGACCCTGGACCTAGCCAGTGGCTACCATCAGGTGGAGATGCATCCCAACGACATTGAAAAGACAGCATTCACTACTGAACGTGGACATTATGAGTTTTTAAGAATGCCCTTTGGCCTAAAAAACGCGCCAAGTACTTTTCAACGTCTCATGGACCACATCTTAAGAGGAATAGATAATGTTTATACGTACCTTGATGACGTTATAATTATATCGACATCTTTACAGCAGCATATTGAAAAATTAAAACAAGTATTTGATAGATTTAAAACTCACAACCTAAAAATTCAGCTAGATAAGTCTGAGTTTCTTCAGAAACAGGTTAACTTCTTAGGTCACGAGTTAACAGACGAAGGTTTGAAACCAAATAAAGACAAGATAAAAGCAGTATTAAATTTCCCTTTGCCTAAGTCCCAGAAGGACATAAAAGCTTTCCTAGGTCTCGTAGGCTATTATAGAAAATTTATTAAAGATTTTGCGAAGCTTACTATACCTATGACCTTATGTCTTAAGAAAAATAGCAAAATAGTCCATTCCCCAGAATTTATAGAAGCATTTAACAAGTGCAAGCAAATATTAACAAATGCCCCAATTTTACAGTATCCAAATTTTGACGAACCATTTATTTTAACTACTGACGCATCAGATGTTGCATTAGGAGCGGTCCTATCTCAAGGTACCGTAGGTTCTGATAAACCGATAGCATATGCGTCCCGGACACTGTCAGATACTGAGTCTCGTTATTCAACCATAGAGAAAGAATTACTCGCAATAGTTTGGTCAATTAAATACTTCCGACCCTATCTTTACGGTAGAAAGTTCATTATATACACAGACCATAGACCTCTAACCTGGTTAATGTCGTTAAAAGATCCAAATTCGAAACTCACTAGATGGCGTCTAAAACTCGCGGAATATGATTTTAAAGTCGTATACAAAAAGGGTCGTCAAAACACTAACGCAGATGCTTTATCTCGCGTTAAGATTTTTCACCATAGTAAAGATTCACTAGCAGTTAACTTAGATGATAATGAGGACGACGAGATAATTAATAGAATATTCGACAACGTGCGTAGAGAGGCTGAAAACGAAAATATACAACCGCAGAATCCCAGTAGGCCTGAATCTCGTTTAGGAACCGAATCAGATAGTATGAGCGTAGTGTCAGCAGAACCGGAATTAGTCTCCACAAGACACACACAACCAGATAACGAAAATAAGGGTATACCTATAATTTCGGACGCCATAGATAGACAACTTAAGCAGTTTCATATTAGATCAACACCCGGATCCACCTATAGAGTAGATAACAGATCCACTAATTCTAAGATAGTAATTAAAGATGTTTTTATACCTATTAATAACACTGAATCAGAGATAATAAGATTTTTAAAGGAACATACAATTGCAGACCGTGTGTTTCATTGCTATTTTTATAACGAGGAACTATACCTAGCGTTCTCGAGAGTGTATACTACGATATTTAACGAGCGTGGTCCAAAATTACTTAAATGTACCTCCAGAGTAACCGTTGTAGAGAACAAAACCGAACAACAAGAGTTAATTAAGAAATACCATGAAGGAAAGACAGTTCACCGTGGTATTCAGGAGACATATAAGCAGCTTCATAGAAATTATCACTGGCCGAATATGCTACTAACTATTCAAAGATATGTCAATCAATGCGACACCTGTTTAAAATCTAAGTATGAGCGTAATCCTCTTAAACCATCTTTAGCTATCACTGACACACCTCGTAAACCGATGGAACATATATTTATGGACCTCTATTCAACAGGCGGAGCAACGTTTCTTACGGTTATAGATAACTTCTCAAAGTATGCTCAAGCAGTCCCTTTGAACGCATGTAGTAGCGTGCACATAGCAGATGCTCTGTTAAACGTTTTCTCAGTATTAGGTTTACCATGTAAGATCACAACGGACTCTGACAGTAAGTTCGACAATGACGTTATTAAAGAAATATGTGCTTTACATAATATCCATATACACTTTACTACACCTTATAACCCGAACTCTAACTCACCTGTCGAACGGCTACATTCAACATTAGCCGAAATAATCAGAATTCAACGAATGACTAATAAAGATGATCCCATTCAGTTAATCATGAAGTACTCTATCATAGCATATAACAATGCTATTCATTCGGCAACAGATTACACACCCCACGAGCTATTATTCGGACACACAGCATCGAGAAACCCGTTAGAGTTATACTATCCAAAAGAGTTTTATCAGGATTATGTTATTAAACACCGTGCCAATGCAGAAGCCGTACAAGAATGCATGGCAGCACACATGTCTAAAAATAAGGAACAGGTCATTGCCAAACGGAACCAGGAAGCAGAGGAAATCAAGTTTAAGGTAGGTGAAACTGTTTATAAACAGGTAGCAAAGTCTGCGCGAAGCGATAAAACAAAGCCAGTCTTCAAAGGACCCTACAGGATCATTCACTTGCACCCGAACAACGTAGCTGAAATCATAGGTAATCATCCAAATTCTAAGTCTATCAGGGTTCATTTTAAGCTACTACGGAGACCTCACCTTGTTGCAGGACCTTCGTCGCTGGAGCCGTCGTGCTCTACGCCACAGGAACAGTAACCCTTGACCCTGTAAATAATGAAAACGGCATCCTTCTTTTGAAACAGGGCCATATCCTCAAACAGGATAATTACTTTAGTCTCGCTTGTGTTTATAATATAACTTACTTACATTTAACGTCTATCCAACTTATGACTCTATATGCTAGCACTAACGCAACCGAAAGCACAGCATCTGGAATGTTACATAAAACGTACAGAGATCAAATAGAATATAGTTTTAACCAAATTAGTAAGAAGATTAAGTTTTTAATACCCCATATTAGGAAGAAACGCGGTCTTATTGACGGCCTAGGTACAGTCGCTAAATCAATAACTGGCAACCTAGACCAAAACGATGCTGCTAAATTCGAACAGGAAATTTTAAATATTAATAATAGATTTATTAGTGTTCAGAACACACAAAGAAAATCCTTAGTTTTAGCCCAAAGTACAATAGATCAGTTTAGTAAACAATTAGGTAAAATTAATAACAATCAGAAACAACTGGCTAGCTTATTAAATAATATTACTGTAAGTTCTAATAGCGTAGCGAATCAGTTACATTTTCTAGAGATATACGTACAGATAGACTTTAGTTTACAGATTATATTAGATAGATTAATGTTATTAGAAGATGCTATGACGTTTGCCCAATTAGGCACCATGCATCCTAGTATTATAAGCCCTCAGCATCTTATCGAGGAATTAATTAATTTAGATAAAATTTATTCATTTAGACCAGTAGCTGATATCAGTTTTAATAATATACATAAGATAGAAAAATCAATAAAGGTTAAGGCTTATAGCACAGTACACTCTATAAATTTTATCCTAGAAATCCCATCAGTAGCCTCAGAACCCTATGACCTAATTCATCTATACTCCATTCCCAATAAAAACAACCTAACTATTATACCTAAATCCAAATACCTTGCACTTGGGAACGATGAGTACGCTTACCTGGAAGAAGAATGTCAGCCCCTAACCGACGACACCCAGCTCTGCAAGTCCCTAGACACAAGAAAACTTGAAGATACGGAAGATTGCATCCCATCTTTAATCCAGCATCGCCAAGCTAACTGCACACATGCTAAGATGAATTTAAAAAGAGGAAAAATTCAAAATATCCGTGATAACAATTGGCTAGTAATCTTGAAGGAAGACGAAATTATTAAAACGCAATGCAAACTCAAGACAGACTATAAACGGCTAACTGGAATTTACCTAGCAACATTAACAGAAGATTGTCAACTTAACGTCATGAACCAAACTTTACGAGCACATACAAACACACTCGTCATTAATGAAGTCATACCTTTGCCGGAGACACATAACGTATTAGAAGAAACAGTTAAATACGAATTACACTTAGAAGACATCTCGCTAGACAGCATCCACGAACTTATAAACAAAGCAAGTGACCTCTCCGTACCAGATGACATTAATTGGCCAATGATAATAGCAACACCCAGTTGGACAACAATACTCCTCTACATCTTGTTGGCAGCCGCAGCATCATGGAAGCTGTACAAATGGAAGACCACTAAGATCCCGGAAAACACCAAAGGCAGCGAGGACGCCGCCAGAAGCAAGAGTTGCTTCTATCTTATGGAGGGAGGAGTTAACTCAGCGTAACCTCCGCTTTCTGCTGAGAACGCATCACCGCCAACCTACCTATTAAAGTGCAACGTAGCATTGTATCCAATAGCACATTTAATATAATACTTGTTTTGTAATTCAGTCTAATATCAGCCATCATCCTTATATCCTGTTTTTATATAATTAAATTGTAATTAATAAATAAATATTTTTTTAATCAAAGTTCCGATCGCCGAAACATAACTAGTGTTAGCGAATTTAAATTTACCAATAACTACGTTAAAAAACTTAATTAATAAGGAAATATTTTGACTAAATTCCTTTCCAGCAACACGTCAGGTGTCAGAGTTGTTTGACAGTTGCTCACTTAAAGGTGTCGGTGACGCTGACGAGCGGTATTGGCATCTGGCCATTCGAGCGCGGACCACCGAGTCGACAAGTGTTAAAGTGTAATCCAAGAGGACATACTGTAAGTCAAATTAAATCATTCTTGATCTTTAGAAATACCATAGCAGTGGCTGTAATTTAACTTTAAAAACGGTTTGCTTATTCTGCTACATGTAAACATGTGTTTGCGTAATATTTGATTGTAATAGATAAATATGTTGAGTCATAGACTATGGTTGAGTGTACTTTCGTTTAATTTACTTTCAAAGAACCATAATATAACCTGATATTTGAGTATAAAATACCTATGTTTTATTCCCTCAACACCCGCATATTTGTAGTTGCATAAATAAGATGAAATCTGGCTTCTGACATTGTAAAAATTCTAACAATAGATAGTGTGAACAAAAACTCCATCCGGCGAACGGCCGAAAACGAACGGCCGTAAAAGAACAGAACTCTCACATTCGACATCTACTCTTTGCTCAAGTAAATTATCTACAAAATAGAATTGAAATCTGCTTAAAAGAGTTGAATGACTCTCTCTCAAATCGGAAATTATCAGCAGTAGATATTTCCCCCCAGCTCCGACTTATGGCGTGTGGTCAAATCCATAAATCCCAAACCCCTCTCCAAAAAAATCAAATATCCCCCCACTAAAAATGCCTGACGGTCCCTGCACTAGGGCTATTCAGCACCAGTGCGAAGCTTTAGCCGTTATAATTAAAGCAGCGGAAAGCGGCTGGTGCAGATGGAGTACAGAACCTACTGTTAAAAAATCTATCACGGAAGTGTATCTTTCTAACTACAATTTATAATGGTTGTCTGGCACAAAATTATTTCCCATCACTCTGGAAATCAGAAAAAATTATAGCCGTTCAAAAGCCTGGAAAAGACGCAAACCTCCCTACTAACTACCGCCCCCATCAGTTTATTGCCTAGCCTAGGAAAACCGTTTGAACCAATAATCCTATCTCACCTCTCAAAAGCCACTGAGTCAATACTAATAACGGAGTAATTAGGTTTACTTAGCCAAAGTAGCAGAGCATGTTGACAATGGACTAAACCAGAACAAAAGTACAGGAATGATACTGCTCGATGTAGAAAAAGCCTTTGATACAGCCTGGCATGATGGCCTTCTACACAAACTTCTTATCAATAAGGTACAACTCGGTCTTGTTAAACTTATTCAAAATTAACTGAAAAATCGCTCTTAGTCTGTAAATAAAGGTACTGCGTTCTCGAAACCACTGATTGTCCCTACTAGTGTCCCACAAGGCTATATTCTTGGTCATATTTATTCATTTTATATATTAAAGATGTACCGAAAAAGCCTCATACACATTTAGCTACATATGCCGATGATAGATTTCTGCGGTAGATATAAAATCTTATTAATTAAATAGAGAACAAGTCGCACAAATAACCAAAATTTGTCAGGACAAAAAAACAGAAAATTTAAATCTGCGGTTCAAACGGTCAAGTATGGAGTGCCTCAAGGCAGCGTTTTGGGACCTTTGTTATGTATTTTATAAAGATAGATAGATAGATAGATAGATAGATAGATAGATAGATAGATAGATAGATAGATAGATAGATAGATAGATAGATAGATAGATAGATAGATAGATAGATAGATAGATAGATAGATAGATAGATAGATAGATAGATAGATAGATAGATAGATAGATAGATAGATAGATAGATAGATAGATAGATAGATAGATAGATAGATAGATAGATAGATAGATAGATAGATAGATAGATAGATAGATAGATAGATAGATAGATAGATAGATAGATAGATAGATAGATAGATAGATAGATAGATAGATAGATAGATAGATAGATAGATAGATAGATAGATAGATAGATAGATAGATAGATAGATAGATAGATAGATAGATAGATAGATAGATAGATAGATAGATAGATAGATAGATAGATAGATAGATAGATAGATAGATAGATAGATAGATAGATAGATAGATAGATAGATAGATAGATAGATAGATAGATAGATAGATAGATAGATAGATAGATAGATAGATAGATAGATAGATAGATAGATAGATAGATAGATAGATAGATAGATAGATAGATAGATAGATAGATAGATAGATAGATAGATAGATAGA